>OZ037713.1:5193518-6397390 GCA_964035505.1 Watsonalla cultraria | reverse complement strand
GAAGGAATCACACAGGCGGAGGTGCAAAACAGAAACAGTGCAAAAACAGACCATAGAGTATATTTTATGGTTAACTTACGCTTTTGGTCGGCGTTTATAAGCTCATCTGTAAACGCAATGTCTTACTTCAGCATAACACGATGACGAACAATTAAAAATAATATCCTTACCAAATTATAAGATCTTTAGAATATATTCTAAAGATATAATTCATAAAATAAACTACATAATAACATTACATAATATTTCTTTTAAACTCCTCCTTATAAGAAAACATAACTTGGCTTAAAACTATTTCCATCCCTTTTTAATCTGTATCACAGAAAGAGATGGAGTTACTTTTAAACCAGGGACTTAGTATATGTTTTGTAATAAGAGGGCCGTGTGTAAAGTTACGAATTAATTATAACTATAACACTGACTTTGTTAACCACGAGTCAATCAAATATATCATATCTAGAATCAAGTAAGAATTTGTTAGGATGTTCAAAATATTCGTAAGAAAAACTTACTGTAATTAGGCGCCGAGAGGCTTTGTCGTCTGAGTTTGTTCTTAGCAAACTTTCCTTTGAGGGCTGCCCGACACCAGTGGTTGGTTTGTGAGTAGCTCCATAGTTTCAAGAACAGCACCAGGTAGATCGTGCAGACCGTTGTAATACCCACTGTAACACCAAGTTATAAGGTTCCATATAGACACACACTTATCGAGCAAGGCAAATTTCAGAATTTATTTTATGCAATCCTAAAAAACTCGCACACGCATCCGGATCGTATTAGACGTTTTGCCAAACGAATTCCGAAGGACGGGCTGCATTCGACACGGACGATTCTTTCGGTGCGTATAAATACGCGTACAACTTTAGCATTATTGTATTTTATCCTAAATCTTTGTTCTCAGACTCTCAATATGTTCACAGTTTTCTGTTACACTGTCTATGTGATCGAAAAACAGAATCCAAAAGGAAAATCACACATTTTTGTTAATTTATTATAAAAATATATTACCAAAGCTGAACTCTTCGCCTTTGAAATGAAGGACGACGACAGGTAACGAGATCACAAATAATATATTGGCAATTCTCAAACTAATGCCGACCTTGTCTGGAACCATGTCCTGAAATAAAGCACACATTTATTCCTCATGGCCTCAGCTAAGTCACACTGCTTATTTTAACATAGTGATATGATAAAGAAATGCTTGCTTGTTTTATTTAGTACATTCTTTAGTGCACCACAATTTTAGAGCATTTCTCGTACGCCAATGAAATGTCATATTCAAGTATTTCCACCATTCAAAAAATAATTGACACCATTCTAATGCCTTCTGCTTTCCTGTCGGAAATAAGGTTCGCCATCAGTTGGAGATGTAATCATCTCACCATAGCACAATGATTACCAAAATTCGACCATCAATATCCAGTAATTTTCAACCACTAATAATACTATACAGACATGTTGTAGGTTTACATAAAACTCACCAGTGCAATTACTTTTTCAATCAGCAGGCCTGCAACTGTTGGGACCACACTAACTGAAATTTTATGGAAATATCATTAACGCTTGTGTCTTTGCAAACATCAGTTTGTGCAGGGTAAAAAATAATAATAATAATAAATAGTATATAAATTTATAAAGCAGTTAAATGTTTTATTTGTTTGTAAAATTAGATTTTTTTTAAAATGTATTTAATTACTACAAAATTAAAACGCCATTTCAATACATGTGTTGTCTGTTTTAATGCATCATTCTAATAAAATACGTCATGCATCTGATAAGGTTTTTCTAATATGTAGAAGTTGCACACCAATGGCTTAATAGCTAAAAAAATCCATACTATATTTATATATACTAGAGAAAGGAATGTGGTCAGGTCCCTAGCATAAAATAAATTATAAAACAAACTTACAAATGAGGAGAATGACCGATGGATATTGTTGACTTAGCCCTTCATTGTAGCCAGTCAACACAATGATCCACTCAATAGGGTTAACACGGATACCGTATCTGCAGAATAACATTAAAAGTTTACTATAAGATGAACATAGCTCTATATTATGTTGTATTATATCATGCCAGAATGATACATTTCACAAAAAATATGATACACACTTCACATTGAAGACTTGTAACAGTTTAATGGCAGCACACTATTTTTTTTTTTGATAATTGGATCAGTTATGGAGATACAAAAACCAATTTAACTTTTATAATGTAGGCATTGAGTAAAAATTATTATGCATAAGTAGGCAACAAATTATATTAACATTGAGTTCAAAAATTACACTTACTTCAAGAAGTTTTCAAGACACAAGCGGAGGCCACCAATGGTGAGCATGAGGAAGCCCCAGTTCACTAGGCCAGTGAAGTTTGTAAACTCTGAACTCCATGAGAACAATGAATCTCTCGGCTTGTGAATTCTAAAAACAGACAATAAACATTATTATGGAGTTTCCATAGATAATTATTAGTAATTGTTTGGCAAAATTACAAAACACCATTATATTCTTAGATCATCTGGACTTTGAAGCAAAGATCTCAAGCTAAATGCTGATACAGGTCCCATTGCCAGTTAAGAATGAGTGCCTTGAATGTGCAGGTAGTAATTTTATGATTCTATGTGTCTATATGTTTGGAGCAAGGTGAGAAAACACATGTCCACATTCTTCATACTACTCATAATAATAGGCTCTATGTAAAATTCACACAAACGGTTTATCAAACTGCAGTTTCCGCACTCTCTTCTCTTTCTCAGTTATCTCTTCAGCCCGTGTGACACTCTGAGCTCTCCGATAGCGAAGAGCATTTTCCTCAGATTCTGTTGTCATTTTTACCTGTAATTAAATTAATGAGGAAAATTATTTATATCAGTGGCCTCCACCTCATTACAGTGCTAATTAAAACATTAGGGAAAAATTTGATATAATCTTCGCTTTCAACACCAACACTGATCACATTAAACAGTCAACTGTTCACTTTTGTCAAGAAATCAGTGGGCATTTAGTAAAATAATATTTAATGCTAAAATTGATTATGAATGATGATTATATTTTAGACATTAAGATATAGGGAAATAATAGTAACATATCTTCCTAATATAGAATAGAAGAACTTGTCCATAGCAATAGCTATAGCCCCCAATAGGGGGACAGGGGTTACCTTACAAAATAATTATACTTCAATGCTTATTATTACGTACGTATGTAAAAGAGATTTGTTTCTATATTTTTCAATAAGTACAGAAAAAACTATAATTGGTAAGCAATTCTTTTGTTTGCATGGAATGGCGCTTTTTTCTAATATTTTCTATATGCCTGCCTTCATAAACGACCCGGCGTGATGATATATATGCATATTAAAAAGATTATACTGATAACAATAAGTACTTAGATACAATATTATGTCCACTTACCGGAGTTATTGTAAATATAATATAATACTTCCGTCCTCAGTTTTTCACGTAACCTTTTCGTTGCATGTGTCACGCACGACGGTATTTGAAATAAAATTTATTTCAATACCTGCATAATAAACAGAATAACTAACGAAATAAATAACGCTTTCGGCTTTCTGTTGTATGAACGATCAATTCATTCAATATTCTGTGTAACACTCTACACTCCACAGTCCACAGTCAATAGTCAATTCTAACAACCGTCATTTGTCAGTGCCATGAAATGACCTGCCTGCTTGCAGTCCGTCCGTAGGCAACTGCTGGCAATTTTGACTGCAAGCAAACTGGCACAACTGCAAATTGAATGAGCCATCAACTTATATCAATACAGGTAAATAAAATTGAAGTGTTTGTTTGTAATTCCAAGATAACAGTTTTTCACTAAATGCATATGAAAGTGTATCGGATCGGCGAAATTAAGCATGAAATCAAATCTACGCGGGTGAAACCGCAGGGCATTTAACTAGGTAATGTACATTACCTAGAACATTACAAATATAGAAATAATAAGTACTATTATAAATTGTATGGCGATTGATTCTATCCCATCCGGGAAAAAAAATTCAGAAATTCGGAAGAATATTAGACAATAAAAAAATCATAAAACTTTATTGATTTGCTCCGTAGATAGGCTTAAAACGAAATTTGGTCGAAATTTGAAAACGGTCTCACCTAAAGATAATATTTATTTCTCGTTATTCCCAATTTTTTGAGTAATAAGTTTTGTACATACCATTGCAAACTAGATATTTTTTTTTATCTAGAGAGAGATAGAAATATAAATAAAATAAATATTATTTCTATTTCTATTTCTTAAATGCATAAAAATACACAAATTGATGCTTTTCGCTAAATCATTGAGTGTATATGTTCATCTTAATATATCTGTGTATGTTTTGTTTATGGTATCTATGAATGGATCGGTCTTCCTTCCTAGCCAAAGACAAGTTATTATTTTTCTTTGTGCCTAGCTCCTCCCAATGAGGAAGTAGAAAATGCTACTCGCTCGCCCGCCTTTCATTTCGTTCGTGTTCATTCGTTTAGTTCGTTCATTTCATTGCTTTCGCAAACCTTGAAAATACGCGAATGTCGCGTAATGCTGCGAGTAGGGATGGCGATTCTTCCCAAAAAAGATCGATTATTAAATCGATTCGAATCGTAACTTGATGAATCGATTCATAAAAAAATCGAGGTCAAAAAGATCGATTTCTAAAAAATCGATTTTTTCTTGAGTCTGCATTTACAATGTAAATATAAATCCATTTTATGAAAAACAAGATACCATAATAAGCGATCACTTAGTATTAAAATCAGGGATTTTTTTTAGTTCAAGAAATTCGATGATCACAATCATTTATATAACAATATGAAAGTATCAGGTAAAAAAGAAGACACAATTCTACTTTCTAAATGTATTTGTTATATTAAGTAATAATTTTAACAAAAAAAATATTGATTTCAAATTTTAATTCTAAAACTACTAAATAGATTAAAATCGTGTTGTGTATAGAAAAAATCGAGTGTCGATTCTCTAGGGTGAAATATCGATTCACTGAATCGATTCAGTGTTACATATCGATTTATAAAATCGATTTATTTGGCTCGAAAAATCGATTCTTCGATTAATCGATCTCAGATCGCCATCCCTAGCTGCGAGCTTAGCAAAAGAAGCAATAATCAAATGAGATAAAAACCATCTCAAACCTGTTGCTTAGGTATCGAAGAGATAAGTAGGGATAAAATGAAAATTTGGACATCAGAACATACCTTCAAGTAAGTTTAATCATTGTGACGCAACATTTAAGGCAATCAATTTTATACCTTCCAACCAAAACATTTAAAAAATTAAATTATTTTATGCTTTGTTCACAGCCATCCATGGGAAACGGTTGCGCAAGCAGCATGGCGCAAATACCCCAATCCTATGAATCCAGCTGTCATAGGCACCGATGTAGTGGAGAGACAAGTCGTGGATGGAGTGTTGCATACCCATAGGCTGGTCAGCTCCAAGTGGTTTTTTCCAAAATGGGCACAAGCTGTAAGTTCCACATTTACTTATTATCAGAAGTAATAGAATGTTGAAAATATAAAGCAAATAGTCTGTGATGCACTTCCTACTGGGGTGCAGATACCCCAGTTCAAAGTTCAAAAATGTATGTTATTTTTTACTCAGGTTCTTAGGTGTAGGTTCTGTTTGTGCTTTAGTGTGACACCACTAAGATTAATAATTACTTTATTTATTTAATTATTTTTTTTAGTTTAGTCTGTCTACCTCCCAATAAATTTAGAAAATTGTGCATGCCTTTGTACTAGTGCAGCAACACATTTACCCATTCATTGTATATCAGGATCTTCATATTAAATGTGCAGAGAGTTCAGGGTATAGTCCAGCTCTCCAGGGCCTGTACTTTTGTGTGTAGTTTGCCCTTGGGGCATGAAATAGGCCCTGATTTGATGAAAACCTGAACATGAGACCTGAAGACTTCAATGTCTCAGTCTTAAATACTTTTTGTTCTTAGGATACATCTGAATAAAAATATGTTTAGAGGTAAATAAGTTTATTGTATGATTTTCTGTATTCTGAGTTTTGTTATTTTCAGTGCATCATTTTATTCTGTGTATGCCATAAGCTTTGAGTTACACAGACATGATTATACAAATTCTTGTCTGCAATTTTCCTTATTTACAACAAAATAGTGAATATTAATGACATGGATTGGTATTTAAATGTTCCAGCTCATAGGATCAGCAAAAATATGTTATGCCAGTGAAAAATCCGAAGTCAATCCAACACAAAGACAAATGACCCTTAAAACGAAAAATCTAACATTTTGTCATTACATAGCTGTTGATGAAATAGTTAAATACACGCCACACCCTACTGATTCATCTAAAACTCTTCTGAAGCAGGAAGCAGTAGTAACTGTTCAAGTAAGTACCTATCATAAATAACACTTTAAATGCCAAATTTGTGCAGTCTAAAACATCATAGCTGCCAGAATTATGTAATCTATGTTGTCCATTTCAAACTTTCCGGTCACATACATAAATAAATTAGTAAATACAAAAATCTAGATGGTTGGTGAGACATAAGAAGATTGATATGCTCAAGTTATGAGTGCTGTACAATCAATGTTGTAGTATTTTTTTGAGTGGGGAATGGAGCGACGCGTACAAATACATTACAGTTATTCCGACTATTTTCGTTAAGCATTCATTACTCGTGACGCCACCTATCTGTACAGATAAATAAAATTGAAGTGTCTGTTTGTAATTCCAAAATAACAGCTTTTAACTAAATGTATATGAAAGTATATGCCGCTACTGACACAAAATAAACCAAATTTTAAAATTTTTCTCTTTCTGTCTCTGTCTGTTTGTTCCGGGTAATCTCTGAAATGGCTGGACAGTTTTCAACGGGACTTTCACTGGCATTTAGCTGATGTTTCAAGAAGTAACTTAGGCTACTTTTATGTATTAAAAATATTAGGGTTCCGCAACAATCAGGATGTAACTAAATCTATGCGGGTAAACCGCGGGGCACAGCTAGTACATGTTCAGCAAAATAAAATATGACCCCCACCACTTTCAATACAGTTCAGTTTGATTGTTGAAATATCACCTTTTCTTCTTCATTGTTGTGTTCTGGTGTCATACTCTTCATAAATGTATGACTTTTCTTTCAGGGTGTTCCTCTTAGTAGCTACATGGAAGATTTGCTCGCGAATAGGATATCGCTTAATGCAGGGAAAGGGCGACAAGCCATTGAATGGGTCATAGGCAAATTGGACTCTGAGATCAAAGAGTTTGCGAGCTCTGCTTGCAAGAGTACAGATGAACTATTGACACAAACAAAGAAGTCCCTTGATGACATCACCTCAACAGCAAGGAGATCTATGGATGATATATCATCTAAGGCAAAAAGGTCATTAGATGACATAGAAAAATTCACCAAAGCCAATGCTAATCAAAGAAGCTGAAAAGACGAGTGATCACACAACTGTAACAATCTTATTGAACCTCGCACTAAATACCTGATTTTGTTCATGTTGCTACCAAGTAGTGTGATTTATTTATTATGGTAGTAATTGTAGTAGTTCTTTTTGTATTCAAAGACTATTTAATAGCAAATGATATGGATATTGGACATGTGCTAGTTTCATTATGCCAAGTCCTGGCATAATGCACAGGTGTATTATTAGCAGGTTTTGCAGTTTGCAATGATTGTTGTACTTTAAATATAAATGTTTTAAAGTTCAAAATCTACCTCGAAAATGTTCTAAATAATGGTGAAGATTCAATCTGGTATTTTTGTTTATTCAATTTATAGATTGAATAAATTACGCGCTAAATTATATCCACTGGGCCTCAACACGTGCAACACGTGAGGAGTGACTGATAAAGACGATAAAGATTTGCTCATGAATGTAATAATAATACAGTATCAGTCAGATACTAGTGTGTATAATGCCGGGTGCCGACCCGAACAATGTTTGGGAAAAGGCCAGAGAGTTGGTAATGACCTTGGATAAAATTACACTTGGCATAATAAAACCTAATCACTTTATTTTATAGGTAGACAAGAATATTGTATTGGTCATTTTGTTGTAGTTTTCCCTCATGATTTTAATTGATTACTTTATCCTCGCGCATAATGTGAAAGTTATGTGTAATCAAACGTTTATGTATGGTATGACTGATAGCTTTTTTATTTATCCTATCTCTATTGAAGTCAATGTATTTTGAATGTAAGATGTAAGACAATGCAAAGAAGAGATATTCTACAATCAAATAGTGTGTATTTAAAACAAATATGATATTTATAAATTGTTATTTATTTGTGATCATCAGTAATTAAGCCTAATAATTTATAATTGAAAGCAAGGGGAAATATGACAGCATAGTTAATGTAATTTGATGGTGAACTTTTTTAAATCTAGTTGACAGATTGTTGATATATCATTCCATAGTAGAATCATTACTTTAAAGTTTCTGTATTATCACTAAGCGATTTTTTATTAATATTCACCTAGGTGGCCGAATTATGAACCTTGTGAACATTGTGATCAAGCCAGTATTGGCATCCAGGTGAATCAAGTTTTATACCTATTGGATCTTCAATCTTGTTTGCAATAAATTTTTTGTTCAAAGTTGTTTGAGTATTATTATAATTGAATTAATTTAGTTCAATAAAATTTACCATGTTTTAGGATACCCTCATAATAATGATGTCCTGGCTGTACGTTTTGTGTGAAATGCAATAATAATATATGCTCACTCCATCCCAGAAGGGTAAGCAGAGGTGTTGTAACAACAACACCCACATTTCACTGAATATGATAAAGTGATAATGTGACAGAGGGCGAGCCTATTGCCTTCTCAGACATATGCAGGTTTCCTCACGATGTTTCCCTTCACCGTAAAACACGTGGTGTGAAATCACTGCACATACGTTCTTAGCGACACGACACGAAATGTAATTTTTTTTTTTTAATGTTGCATGCAGTATTACTTGCATGTCCATTTGCTGTGTTGTAGATGCCACTAAATGCACATATACTGGATTGATATTAGCAATCACATCAAAATGGTGTGAGACATTGTTCAAGCTTTCCAAGCAAAGGGACAATTTGGTCTGTGTATTGCTAGGAGTGGCTCCTCAAGAGATAGTGATCACCATCTAAACATATTTAATACTTGTCCTGACAGTTACTGATCAATTATTGCTAATCCCAAACTAGTGGTCTGGTCATAGAGATATGATATAATAGTGTGATTTTTACCTCATGTTTGCTATGGAAAATGAACATACTGGTTTACATGAATGTCTGTTTAATAAATAATTTAGGCCATTTGGTATCCATTTATTTTACTTTACTATATACCACCTTATTCTGTATTTTTTTAATAATATAATATATTGAATTCCTTGCTAAATTACATTTACAAAAAAGGTTCACTCTGACTTCACGGGACAAAAGAAATCAGAATAAGTCAAGTAAGGCAAAGAATAATACCATTTTTCATGTGATAAGGAATCTTTTAATTGTACATACTTAATAGACTAAGGGAAAACTATTTTATGCTTACTTATACTTAGCTTACTCTCAGGGGCATGCATTCCATATAAGCATATAAGCAGTTATTACAATTTTTGAAGTCTGAATACTGTGTTGTGTATGTATCTATGCCCCACCACATCGGTATGTACTTAACATACCTTTACTCCTCTTGAAAATCCCCTCCTTACTCTTATTTACATTGTTTGAGTACTCTATCTGCTTACCTTATCCACACACTTAGATTTATCTAATACATCATCTTATCTAGAGCTATTATCTAAGGTTTTCCGTTACATATTAGTACATTTTGACTCCTCTAGCTAGATCATACCAGGCCTTACAGCAGTTGAACAAATATAGAAGTTTACTAGAACTAAGATCAGCAGTTCTAAAATTTATCAACAAAAATATTAAATGTAGATATTGAAACTTTAAATTTTCAGATAGAAGTGACATAAAATAATAGTAATCATGTCACAGGAAGGGCCTGGTCACATCTAGGTATAATTTAATATCAGGTGCTGGTTCCAGATGAAGTCATACTTCCATTAGATACATTGGCAGGTGCACCAGTACGGCTACTCGCTGCGAGGTGGGAAGCTTTCAAACGATCCAATTCATTGACCCAGGACCTTACATGCTCCAATCTGTGCCAGGCCATTTGAAGTACTTTCTGAGATGCATAACCAGAACCCTCATGGGGCTGTCCTGTGGATACTTGTGTCAAGTAGTTAATTTGGTCACTTAGTTTTGTCTCCACTTGGCTCAATGTCCTAAGGAACTGAGAAGTATTCGTTTCTGCTTGTTTTTGCCCAGACTTCTCCTTACTCAGCTCTAGAAGAGCTTGTGCTGAAAATTTACATGAGATGCCAATGAGAATATGAAACTCACAAATCAATGCTTCAATATATTTGGTAAATAAATGAGTAATACCTGCACATTGTAGGCATGTTATAATATCCTTTTCAATATCATCTAGAACCTGAATGCGTTCCATAGGGCCGGCCATTTTCAATTAAATGATTAAACTGTATTTAAAAACAAATTGACTCTCTCGCCTAGTTTTCCTCTCCTTGTGCAGTGTACCTAGATAATGGATACGTATAAAAACACAGTCTAACTTAAAACAACCCTCTTGTGCGTGAATCGAAGCGAATCCGGCTTATTTACTCATTTTATGGTAAGCATCTGAAATAAATGACTGAAATCTGAAATCTTAATTGTAATTTGACTTGACTTTTGACTGACTGTCAAACTTGAGTTGCCACTTGACAGATATAAAATATTCACAGATAATGTTGTAAATATAGAAAAAAATTCGCTTGATAATGTAAAATAATGCTGCCTGCATTAGGGTGGAATTCATACTGAGATAGAGCATTTTTTTATATGCTCGTAGTACTACAGATTTCTACATAAAATAAAATAATTATATTAATAAATTCGTTCTTTCTTTCTTTGTTTGTACCTTTACCAAATTTCTTCAAGTGTCGAATTATTGTATGTAAAAGTAATTTAGTAAGTAGGTAATTCGCGCTGATAAACCCACCCTCAGATTTATTGTTCAACACTTTTTATGATTTACTCGTAATTTTATTTTATCATAATATCTTTCTTATAGGTATAGGCAATATTTTTTTCCTAAAACTCATTATAAGCATTGGCACAGATAAAGAAAATTTTCATTTACAGCATTCGTTACTGCTAAGTTCTGAATTAGTGTCAAACTGTGAAACTATGAAATCGAATAGAGTAGCATGTAATGATTTAAAAATTAATCGATTTGCCAAAATTTTTATAAAATAATTCGTTTAAAAATTAATCGATTTGCCAATATTTAAATAAAATAATTCGTTTTCTGCTTAAATATCGTTTTTATGCTATTGTTTTAAAGTACATGCTTTTCAAATTCATATCATATTAACGATTTATCAGATTAAAAATAGAATAATATTTTATGAATAAAAATAACCAATTCAATACAAAAATCAAAGGCAATGTTCCTTTAAAATTTCAAGGTAAGGAAATAGCATTATTGATACAAATTTTAGTACTATTAAATGTTATATTTATTATAATAAAAAATAAATAATGAGCATCTCAACAAAATAATATACATACTTACTGTATGAAAAATTAAAATATAATTTGAATTTAAACAAAATCGCCATAAAGTACCAGTCCTGATTTAAACATGTCGTTTATATAATCGATTATTAATACTTTAAAAATCAATAGAAAGCAATCGATTTTTAGAAAATAATGATCAATTTAAATAAAATTCGATTATGTTTGAACATCCCTAAAGAGTGTCAGGTAGGTAAGGTAACTGTCAAGTCAACTTTGTCAAGAAAGACATATAACTCTGCCATTTTCCCTGCGATTGTCGTCAGACATGGTAAGCGTACAAATATATTTTAGAAAATATCTTTAATTTGTAATGTAATCTTTGAACTTTTAATAGCTAACTAATATGTTTATTATTTGTATCTTATTTATGCTCTCTTAGCGACGTTTATTTTTCCTTTTGATTTGTACACATGGCCAAAATGATGAGAAAAAAGTATCATACAAAACGGTTAGAACCTGAATTCTATGTGAAGATTTGTACTAGGGCGGACTGATGGCTTTTGCTTCAAATTATTTCGATGTTTTAATTGTGATGTGAGTTTAAAACGTGGATTATCTTTTAGTCGCACAGAAAGTTTTCGGCACCTCGCCATGGGTCGATGGGATTCTACCCCAAGAAGAGGTCCCGTCGCCATCGTGGCAAGGTCAAGGCTTTCCCTAGAGATGATCCCAGCAAGCCAGTGCATCTCACCGCGTTCATCGGTTACAAGGCTGGCATGACCCACGTGGTTCGTGAACCTGACCGTCCTGGTTCAAGTAAGTGTTGTCCTGATGCTATTACTGAGTACTAGAACAAAGTATTGAATCTCGTTAGTAATTATTTAGTTTTGAAGATATCCAAACTTTTCATGTTGATAAAAACTTTCAGAGATCAACAAGAAGGAGATTGTGGAGGCAGTGACCATCATCGAGACTCCCCCCATGGTGGCTGTTGGTGTGGTTGGCTACATTGAAACCCCACATGGCCTCCGTGCGCTGCTCACCATATGGGCCGAGCATATGTCTGAAGACTGCCGCCGTAGATTCTACAAGAACTGGTATGTTTATATCCCACAGTATCTGGCAAGATGTATTAAAAAGAAACTCCTTTTATCTATCTACATTTCAAACTAATTTAAGAATTTGTCACAATATTTAATGTTTGATTGTGTTCATTTTATAAAATTGCCATCATAATCTTATTTCTTTGGTAGGTACTTTACTTACATTCCTCTGATAAACTACTAATCACAATAAACAGCTCTCCTCTCGTCCGATGAGAGTGCTCCACATAATATGCTTGCTGCATATTGTTACCAAGTAGTCTCCGCTCAACGATGAGGCTGCTTGGTTTTTCTTACAGCAGGTGTTTGGTTTATGACAAAACAGGTACAAGTGCAAGAAGAAGGCTTTCACTAAGTCCAGCAAGAAGTGGCAGGATGAGTTGGGCCGCAAGTCTATTGAGAAGGACTTCAAGAAGATGATCCGCTATTGTAGCGTTGTCAGGGTCATTGCCCACACCCAGATGAAACTGTTGAAACAGCGCCAAAAGAAGGCCCACATTATGGAGATCCAACTCAACGGTGGAACCATTGAAGACAAAGTTAAATGGGCCCGAGAGCACTTGGAGAAGCCTATCCCCATAGACTCAGTCTTTGCTCAGGATGAGATGATTGATTGCATTGGTGTTACAAAGGGCAAGGGTTACAAAGGTAATATTACAACATTATTGATATCTTTACATATTACATACATTTTCCATTTGAATGCCCGGAGTTTGGAAGTCGGTGTCCACACCCACGTGCCTCGGCAAGCACATTAAGCAGTTGGTCTTACGCCTGATCTCTATGGTTTATGAGAGAGGGAATAACCTGTGTTTGTGCACACACCCATGTGCACTATAATAACTCCTGCACATGGCAAATCCCCGTTGAGATTAGCCGCCGTAACGGAAATTCGGTAGATCATTATTATTACATTTTCCATGACTAAATACATGTTATAACAATTTATTTGTATACAGGTGTAACTTCTCGTTGGCACACAAAGAAGCTCCCTCGCAAGACGCACAAGGGTCTCCGCAAGGTTGCCTGTATTGGAGCATGGCATCCTTCAAGAGTGTCATTCACTGTGGCCCGTGCTGGTCAAAAGGGCTACCACCACCGTACTGAAATGAACAAGAAGATTTACCGTCTTGGTCAAGGTATATACATTCATTCAACTGTAGCATGGCCAAAACATCCCTTTTTAAATCCATATCACAGAATGAGATGGAGGTACTTTTTATTTAAATAAACCCACATGACAATAAAACAGACTAAGATAAGTAATAGTAATAAAATAGCCTACTTGTCATTATTGTTTCAACAACTTATGTATAAATAATAATTTCTAGGAATCCACACTAAGGATGGCAAGGTCATCAAGAACAATGCCTGCACTGAATACGACTTGTCCGAAAAGTCCATCACTCCTATGGGTGGCTTCCCTCACTATGGCGAAGTGAACAATGACTTTGTGATGATCAAGGGATGTTGCATGGGACCGAAAAAGCGTGTGATCACATTGCGAAAGGTATGTATTATTTTGTCATCAAAATTAAGTTTGATATTATCACTTTGTACTTAACACTAACATAATACCTTTCAGTCTCTGCGAGTGCACACCAAGAGGGCTGCTCTGGAGAAGATCTGCCTCAAGTTCATCGACACATCATCCAAGTTTGGTCACGGTCGATTCCAGACGCCGGCTGATAAGGCCGCCTTCATGGGTGTACTCAAGAAGGACCGCATCCGTGAGGAAGCCGCAGCTACCACCGCGCCAGCTGCTGCTGCTGCTGCTACTGTTCAGTCCTAAATTGACATGATATTATGGACTAAGAATAAATGATAAAATTCAAAAACATCTTTAATTTTATTAAAATTTTGTCATCCTGGCATGTCATCATAACAATAAAAGGACCTCCACTCGTCTTGAATAGTCTCATCAATAGTGTCCTCCAACAATCCAAATAAATGAATGTACGTTTGCCCAGCACGGCCCCCCTGAATTTTAACGTTTGGTACCGCAAAAGATATTGAAAATAATGAATTTTCAATATCTTTTGCGGTACCAAACCTGGAGGTGAGTACATTTCTTTAGTGCACACCAAAAGTTAAAATTCAGGGGGGCCGTGCTGGGCAAACGTACATATAAATGACACGAGCAACACTTAACATGAAACTTTTTAAAAGTTACAAAGGAATTAATTTTACTTTAGTTAAAAATTATTCCAGTCCAACTTTAAAAAAACTACTTGGTATTTTCACTTTCAGTATACGTGAGATTACTACAAGTAGTAGGCACGGTGTCTAGGAACAAATCGTTAAAAATGACAAGACCGTAATTATACAAAAAAGTAACCCGCCTTATCAAAGAGAAAATTAGAATTAGGTAGAAATCACACTGACATTGACAGAACACTATTAAAATTTAAGTACGAATCATTAATGAGAATAAAGGGAAAAATGCCAATTAGTTAAATTATAATCAAAGACCCCTAACACATTAAAATATAATTCAGTTTAAACAGAATTTATTCAGTAATATCAGTTTATCATTTTTGAAAGTAATTATTTTGTTTAATATATCTAATACACTGTAGGACAATATTACGCTCATGTTGTACTTCTTTGGATAGTAATTTCTGGAGGAGTGTTGAAGGAAGTTTGGGTTTCGGCCTTCGAACATAATTTTTTTGATTTATGTGTACACGCTTTTTCTTGTCTATGAAATGTTTGCTTTTTCCTTTTTCAGTATCAAGTACAATCTCTTGATTATCATTTTGTTCAGTTATATTTTTAATAACTTTAACTTCATCAGGACCGCTGTCATTGTCACTATCATGGTCCTTTTGCACTAGTATTGTCTCAGCATTATTTACAGGTTTAGGAGTATCACTTTTGACATTGTCATTTGTTTTTCTTTGTGGTATTATGACAGAACTTCCAGGAACTTTGGTATCATTAGTTTCTTCATCTGAAGATCCATATTCACATAATAATGATGATAGTGCACCACACAATATTGGCTTATTTCCATCCACTGTCTCATTCAGTTTATTGAGTGTAGCTTCACAATCATCATCTTCTATTAAAAATTTGGAATCAAGATCTTCCTCATTCTCTTCATTATCACTTTCCATATTTAAATGTTGAATACCAGCAAAGGGTTTCAGTCGAGACTTCTCTTCAGCTTGAGGTGCAATTTTAGGCTCTTTTCTAGGTTTTTTATTATTAGGAGTTGAATTAGGTCTAGGTTTGGGTTTCTGATCTTTCCTGTGGTCATAGCTTTCATTGAATTTCCTTTTTGTACCTGATTCTGGAAATGTAAAAAAAATAAATTAGTTTTTAGTTTTTCTGAGACCTCATAAATATGATACTTATCTGGCTGTCCATATATATGTAACCTTTTCATGCTAATAAACCCATATTAGGGTTGCAGGTAATAGACCAAGTTATGAAGCATTATATTTATGAAGCGTTATATTGCAAGATTGTAAGTACCTAAATCATCAAAATAGATTGTCAAACCTTTTTTATCATATTTGTTCCTTCTGTCTCTGTTTAGGCCCATTTTTTCACCTCTATCCAGTTTTTCCTTCATCTCTGCAACTTTTTTGTCAATATTTTCTTTTGTTGGATATTTTTTTTTCCTCTCTTCTCTCCATTTTTGTATCTCTTCAGGATTAACTAGCTTAGCTATTTGCTTGTACAGACCAGATGAGTGTTGCATCTGTATGTGTTTTGTGATAACCTTTGGATGCGCTACAAACTGACACCCATCAATATTGCATTTCTGTAAAAGATAATAAGAAACATGAAGCGAATGAAGAGATATATCAATGTGTAGGAACTGAATGAATTATGGAAGGATTGTATCTTCTGATAAACAATGGTTCTGCCTACCCCATCGGAATAGAGACATGACCATAATATATGTATACACTGAGGTGCTATATGAATAATAGTTTTTGGGGTATTATAAGGCGCGAGGTGAACAAATACTTGCGCAGTTATCCCCACTACTATCGCTCAGAGCTCATAGCTTGTGAGCAGTGGCAGCACTTGTACAATAAATAACAAGCACATGGAGAACAAAAAATAATGTGTGTAGAAAGATCCAATGTATCACCTGATGTTGCATCTTATGCTTCTCCAGAAGGTCGAGGGAGGGAAAGCCTCTGTCACAAGTCTCGCACCAGTGCTCTTCTTTATTGTTAAACTGCCGCTGAGGCCATCTTGCCTGATTATTTCGCCCAGGAAATGGAGCATGGTTTCGAAGATTCGGTCTCCAAGGGGAATTTTGCCGTGGAAATGCATGTCCCAGGTTATGCATTTTGAAAATCGGTTTACACTTTATGACTGTCCCTTATAAGGCGAGGATTTATGCTTTATGCCTATATGCTGGCAATTATACCAATCACACGAGAAAATGCGTCAAACTAAAAGCACAAGTATTGAGAAAAGTTTACACACAGTACCACATGAGTTCCCAAAACATACTTTGAAGTTTGAATTTGAAATTTGAATTGACATTTGACAGACATCATGAGTGATGCTAACAATTAAGCTACATCACAGATAAACAAAATCAGACTTTCATAGCTGCAGAATAAACAACATTTTATTTTCTATGGTTCTTACTTTATCACTTTTCTATAAAGTTAATGTCTAATTGTCAGTCAGCCATGTCAAGAAATAAAATTAAGATGTCAATTGTCAATCGAAATTTGTTTGTTTTGATAGTAATAGTAGTGTCCTCTTGCGTTTATTTTGTTTGTCAAATAAAGTAAGAAAGCAATAAGCAGGCAAATTCATAACAAATAAAATGAACAACTCAGCGGCCAAGGTATAGATTACAATGAACGTTTTCAGTCAAATTGCTCTAATAGAAAGAATTTGTTATTTGCTTGTTTAACCAATGAAATATAAAACTCATATGTGTGAATTCAGCTAATACACTATCTGCGTGCCAAATTTAATCTAAATCCGTGTTTTCGCATTACTAACAAATGGGTTTTATAGGTCCCGCCAGAAGCTATGAGCGCGGTAGTCATTTTATGCGTATGTCACCTATATGTATACTTCTTTATTTTAGTATGCGTATGTCACCGTCTATATGTATCCCTACTATTTTTTCTGCGCGCTCTTACCTTCTGTTATACTGATGTGAAAGTTATATTTTCCAGGTTGGGGAGATATTCACTGAAGCTGGAGCTGCCTTTAATAAATTGGCAGAGATGACCATGCAGCTTCATCCAATGGCAGAAGCTTCACCTAGGTAGAACGAAATAAACTATATCCCCTATTTTTTCAGTAGTAGGTACCGGTTTAACTGAATGATGCTGTATTTCTATCTATTATATCAGTCATCGGGCAATCATGACAATTCAATATTATTCCATGATCATGTATATTAAAGCAATAAGTCATAGTTGAATGAAGATTGAAAGCAGTTTAACATAACTATAATTTTTATTTTATTGAGTTTTCAAAATTCATAAATGCTTTTCCCTAATCAAGTATCCAGCAAACATTTGAAGCTCCATTCCATCTCACCAATATGTAGATAAGCTAAATAATTTTATTGATTGTGTATATTACCTACTCATAAATTAAAAAACATAATATCTAACAGTCATTTTATGAATGGTTTCTATTTATTAATTTCATGTGAACAATGATAAATACCCTGGTATTCATCAATCAATACACCTAATATAAAGTTAATAAGTTCACATGCAACTATTAATATCTGCATATTTACTCATCTATGTACTTTCCACTGATCTTAGATAATGTATCAATCAATCCATAGTTTGCAGGCAAAGACACCAGTAAAGAGGAAGTTAGTAGATGAGAAACCCACAACCCCGTCACAATCTGGAGCTGGTCAACCGCAGCACAACATACATACTTCACCCATTTCCCAACAGGTATTATGGAAAATTATTTGTAATTATGTACTTAGCTCTCGTTAACCAAAGTGAGACTTGCTGAAACAAGAAGGTAAAATATTTCAATTTTGTCATGAAATGGACACAAGATATAATAATAAAAGAATTTCTGATCTGAATCCAAAAAACTTGTCAAAAGGAATAAAAGTCAACCAACTTGGCTAGATGTTTTATTTTATTGATATAACCAGAAATATCAATAGATATTTTGGTTACAATTGGTATAGTTATTTCTGTATAATATTTAAGTGTAATAAATATATTTATGTATAATTAATATGGTGCCAAGCATTCATCAGAGTATTGTTATTCAAAATATGTTATTTTCTAATGTCACACCTCTGAAACTAGTTCTAAACCAAATGGTTTTTATCATTCCAGGTTACGCTGAATATGTTAAATGCTCAAGAGAGTGAAATGGATGTTGAAGGACTGGACAGTGATGTGAAACTGGAGTTTGAAACAAGCACAGAGGAAGTGCCGACATAAACATTAATTTATTGGGTCAGCCAACAGTGTTTTTTTATCTTTTTTTTCATCAGTTACATTTTTGCAATTCTATTAAATAAGTACTGCATGGTTAATGTCCAGATTTAAATAATAAACTAATGCTGTTCAAATATAAATGATGAAACCAGTTCTGGGCAACAAAAAGCAATTTAATCTGGCAAAACAAAGATGTTTGAGTTGTAATTCCATAATGTAACAAGTTCCATTTGTGGTATAATAATACCAAAGTGTTTATGATATTTATAGCTTAATATGATTTCAATGTGTTATTTAAGACTAATTTCTAATTATATTTAAGAACATTGTAAAAATAGATATGTTTTTCAAACAATAATGTTTCTCATTTTGTGTCACAAACTATTATTATTGTATAAATTAAAAAGTTCTAGGAATACACATACAGAACACAAATGTAAATTAATGTGTCACTTGGTAACACTGTATTTTTCTGTTCCATGAAGACTGATCAGATTCATATACTTTTCTATATGAGTTTTCAACTAGAATGCACTCAATTTGAGTGTCTACATTGCCTCTTATCTTTAACCCCTCATATAATTGGAAGTTGCCACCTGATTTTTTAACTCTCCGTTGTGCATTTCTGTAGCAGTTCCAAGGCTGGGGCTCAATTAAAATCAAATTTGAAATGCCTCTGATAAATCTGAGGAATTCTATTAAACCATCATCTCCATTATTAAGATGTATCCACATTGTTACTGAAAAGCAAAATGTTACATCAAATACTGTTTTGCTATGAGCTCTTAAATAGTTTTTAATAATCTCACGGTCACATTCAACCATAACATTGCATGCCTTAAATGTTATTTCAGAGTCATTATAACACTCTTGTGCGCGTTTTATGAGAACAGGGTCAATATCTACGGCTAGTATTTTAATGTTGCTTCCAGGATATACTGTTTTCAGGTATAAATATAATTCTTTAGTCAGGTCTCCAGTATTACAGCCAATGTCTAAGCAGAGTATGTCATCGGAACAATTTTGCGGAAACATGTCAGGATTTAAATTGGTTATCCTTTGTTTTGCTCCGTGGAATGAATAGTAGTTAATAAAATTCCCATATTTTACAGCACCGGGGTCATTTCCAATGAAAGTTAAGTGTTTATCTAAATTACTTTCTTGTTCCATGTTCAAAACTTTTTACACAATGTATACTATTTTCAAACTTAAGCTTGCACTGTATTTGTCTAATTTGTATTTATCCTACGATAAACCATATTATATTCTATTTAAATATCCGTTAAATAAAATAATATAAATTCACACCATTCACACAATACTTGACTGACACATCATAAGTTTTTGTTGATGTGTCAGTTTCCTTTCTCAATAACGATTGACGGAACGGACTTACTTTCACTGACACTGACATTGTCTTTTTAACTGTTTGAATGAGGCATATGGAAAGTTGTTCATGCAACCGTGTTTATGCTGCTGTCCTTAGAAGGTTCGTAGCATTCGTAATGTAGATGCCGCCGTGCCACCAAAATTACCATAATATACCTAGGTTTACTCAATAATAATTATTTGTAGGTAGGTGAATTTCTTTTGCATTTGAACATGAACTAAATTAAGTACTTAACGTAGTAGTAGCACGATTTTTATTTTTTCTATTAGCGCAAGCGCGAGAGAATGTTACTTTGTCTAGTTCTACAGGAACAAAATTAAACCTGAACGCTAGCTGGTCTTTCACCAAAAACGATTAATACGGAGGTCGATACTGCTCTCAACATAAGTATGACTGAAGGCGCAACGGGTTGTCCGCCTGGGGACTTCCTCTTTACGAAAGATGACAACCTAATATATGTAGGTACCTACCTAGTAGTAGGTACCCTGCGATGACTGAATTTTATAGTTGCTTTAGGAGCTGTACCAGCATCAAGACAATTTACCTACTTGCTCACTGTAGGTGGGTTCTATTCTACTCTCGGTCTTAATAATTTGCGTTCGCAAGAGGATCGACAATCTTATGGCATTAGTAATAACATTCATACCTCCTTTCAGTTCTTTAATTTGGATAATTAATGGTAAACCTTGCACGATATCTCTCGATTTAAAGATCCTTTATTATAATTGGCAGCAGAAATTAAAAACGAATTATTAACCCCATGACACTAGGTTCTTTTGAAATGTCCGTTTCTTAAAAATTAGAAGCTAAGTAGGCGGGTATGTCCATGGGCAACAATACCAGTCGTACCTTACTACTAGCATCAGCATCGATAACTGTTCTATGTTCAGTGCCCCAAGGTATATATATATATATATATATATATATATACATATATACATATCCCTATAGGTGTGCTTTTATTTGACAATATCGCCTACGTATTTTTCTCATTGTATATGAGAATGTTAAAAAGTGTCCCAAGCGGCGAGTGTAGGAAGTTTTACGTCTCCCTACAAAAAAGGCGCAAAACGCAAGATCAAGCGACGGCGTTCAAACGTGTCAAAACCTATAGGTACTTGCCTACTACCTATATCAATCTTGTTTTGATCACATCAAAAATAATAATACCTAGGTATAAATATAGGTAATGGTCTAAGTAGTCGACACGCTCCAGTGCCGCTTTTACTTTCCTGTAGTTGTATTACACCCAATACTGTTCCTTATACCTACCTAGATACATTACATATTGTAACTTGTTGTACCTACATGCGGCGGCGTCAGAGTGACGGGTCGCTCACTTCCCTCTATAATGGTTGAGGAGGGCGATGGCTGGCATTCTCGTCATACTTGTGAACAGGTGCTGCTTGTGGGGGCTGGTCATCTCAAGCTACGCATTTAGATATAAATAGAACTACTAGACTATTCTTTATGTTAATTTTTATCGACATTTGTACATTGGAACTGTGTCCATGGGCTTACATTTCTCAAATGATTTATTTTGTTTTTTTTTTAAATTGTATAATATTTTTGAAAAGAGTAATTACTGAGTTTCTTGCCAGGTTCTTCTCAGTAAAAGCAACCTTCCGAACCTGGCGGTAGCATGTATAATCCTGTAAATTGTGTCATTCTGACGATTTGAAAGTGCTTTGTATAAAGTCTAATCGAATAAAGATATTTTTGACTTTTGACTTTGACTACATCCTCGGTACAAACATACAACACCTGTAGTTCAGCTAATTACTGAACATCAACCTTGAACCCTGCGCGTACGTCGATAAAGCCTGAAATATACTTTTGAGTGGTTATTAAACAGTAACGGTTTTACTCGAATCAGTTTTGTCGGCAAGTGAAATGTGGGGCTGAATGTGGACCCCACACGCACTTGTAATTACGCTTTGTGCACACGTTAACTTAAAGTAGATACCTACTTAGTACACGCGGTGCAATCGGTAACAGATATGTGTCTCTCTTTTTATTGTGCATTTTATCGGAGAAATTCACTTGGAAAATGGTTCTCGATCATATTCAAGTTCAGTTACATAAGTGCGCGTGCGGAGAATTAGTGCGGAATAGCGGATGTTTGGTGGTGCTCGACGGCGAAGTGGCGCACGGTTATAAGCTCTCACCCACTGCACCGGCCGTCAGTCGCTGCTGGACCACCCTCACATACGACCATTGTTAGTTTTAGTGCAGTGTGTGACATCCGACAAAAACATGTGTGCCGCTTTCCGGATATATGTCGTATCAGTTATCTGTGTTGTCATCGCCTCAGGCCATGTACATGGACCCCGGAGATCTCGCAGAATGGATGTTGAAGATGACGCACAGAACGAAATCGATAGTGGAAGAGCCGAGGAAAGCTCCTGGTGGCCCTCGGCGGAGTTTTCCGTTTTACAAAAAGTTTACGACCATTGCAGTGAGCAAAAGCATATGTCTCTGTGCTTAAAGGGCAAAGCCTTAACGGCACTCACAAGGGCAGTGGAACAGGTGAATCTCCTTCCCGTGTTAGTGCGGTATAAAGAACATTTTTAGTGATTCAGAGTGTAATTTACGCTTGTTGCATTGTACAGGAAAGCGTTCAGCTAGCTGACGGACTGACACTGGTGAGGCAGGCTGACGCACCCTCAGCGGTTGCGGAGCCTCGCTTCTTCCCCGGCATGAGCATGGAAGACAAACTCGACACCATGTTGCGCTCTAAGTTCGAACAACTCCTGAGGACGCACACCGTTTCTATGGATCTTGCATCCGAAGGAAGAGGACGAGGTTAATATCAAGTTAATTCAAGGGTCTTAATAACTAATAGTATTATAAATAGTCATGTTTTTATTATGTTTTAGGTAAGAAGGTGCTGCCTTACCTGCTTCTCGGTATTTTCACCACCGTGAGCATCGTGGGAGGCATGGCGTTAAAGACTTTGGCAGCTATCGCTGGCAAGGCCCTCATCGCAAGTAAAGTGGCATTGACCATTGCTGGAATTATCGCTCTTAAGAAGCTGTTCAGTCACGACGCAGCTCCGGGTGAAACTACCTTCCAGGTGCATGCAGATGGACATCATAGGTCAGTGATTCAACCAACATAGACAAAATTGTTCTATGAATTACTATGCGTTATTATGAATATCGTTATTTTGGTGATTTTTTAATAGAAAATATTTCAATTCTAGTATTTAATTCGAAGGCGGAACATGTACGTGGTGAGGCCAGCAAAGGCAGGCTCGGTGGATCCTTACACTTACTCTGAACACACGACGGTGAGCGCGTAGCCACCAGCACCGGCGTCCGGCGCCGCGCCCAGGGCTGGCCCTCGCACCACTGCGGCCCCACGTGTCGCGCTCACACACAAAACCTCAAACCAAAGTGTTGTCCTTTGGGGGCTTCCTTAGACGATACAATCGTCCACTCTCGTTCTCAAGTCTATGTCAATAAATTATTTTATTAATTTATTTAATTTTGACTACGGTTGTACGTTTAAATGTAAATTAATTTATTAAAGTGATGTAGGAGAAAATATAAAAAATTTTACATGCAATCTCGTTTCAATCACCCACCAAAAATATTTGTAATGCCATATTCCTCATTGTCAATACCTACGTGTAACAACGAAATCGAACTTAATTTACACAAACACTCTGCAAAACTAAATAGGTCGATAGGAATTTTCTGCCGGTCAACCTTAGGGTGATGCAGAGATAAACATGAAAACATACATACCTACACTCACATTTATAATTACGCCTGTATCCCTTGGTGGTGGGCAGAGACCACCGTTTGCAGGAAATCTAGAAAATAATCAAAAACATAATAATTCGCACAGAAAATATATTACCTACATTGTATTTACAGGATGGATGTTTCACAGATTCATATCGCGGAAATCTCTTTGTATCGTCGTGCTTTGCTTCCCCAGCACTCAGCAGCTCATTAAGCGATCAGGCTTGCTAATGCTGTATCAATATTTTTTTATAAATCGTCGCTTAATTAACGACAGCAGTCGACTTTCTTTATTCGCTCTAGTGGAGAGGAGTTCGAGAAATGTGTCGAGATTTTCCGTTAATGTGGGCGCAACGGCTATATGAGCGTGGAAAGTAGAAAGTTAGCTCGAATCACTGCACATGCACGAATGGGTACTGTTACACTTCATGTTACCTTGTTATGCTATTTACTGGTCACTCAACCGATTAATACCTATATTAACTACTCAAATAGTCTTGAGCCAGGTGACTAATTTGGCTTGAAGAAATATAATGCTCTCTAAGATATTCTTAATTATATATGCTTGTTTAGATAAGATTAGGATCTGATCATCGTAAGTTACTGCAGTTTGATACATAGCTACTTTTCAATGGCTCTCTGCAGGTAGGTACGCATGAGAGCTGATTCAGATGTTGTTCGATTTCGGCATTCGACATTTTCGCTGGTGCAGCTAGTAGGGATTCGAATAAAAAATATGGTTCTGTTAACTAACAAATATTAATTTCTAGAGAAAGTTCAGGAAGTAATTAAGCACACCAGCGTCCCTCCCATCTCACGACGGTTCTGTTTCTGAACAGACTCTAGCTCTAGCCTTCTTCCAAATACTGTTAGTCAAGAGTTTCACACACATACCTACATTTATCAATAAAAGTATTTGAGCATTGTAAGATTACCTTCCCTAAGTAGATACCATCTAAAATCCCGAGGCAGAGAGATAGGTGTGTATGTGTGAACTGCACAAAGCTCATATGTGTACGTAATGAAAGTAAAGCAGATTGGTAGGCCGGAGCAACATTTTCCCGTGTAGAGCGGCGTAGCTGCGTTTGTCCGGCTGCGGAAGGCCAGTTCGTTGATTAGCCGTGCGCCGGTAAAGGCGACCACAGCGCGCGTTTGTGAACCCGGACGCTGTTTATAATGCAGATATCTGTTTGCCCAATCGCTGCACGCTACGCTGGCTATATGGCATCGTTAATGTGGCCGGCGTCTCTTTGCATACGCAAATATAGGGCGGGCGGACCAACGCTGATTAAGCGGTACGCCGCCGGTGACGATGGCTTCATTTCTGCTCTAGGAATTGCATGTCAGTTGATTAGCTGCAATTCTGTTGCTTTTACTAATACAATTTGATCGAACTGAAATAATTCCTCGTTCTAATCGCATGCCATTCCTTTAGTCGACGTTTCCTCATAACTGTTCAACTATTCAAAGTAAAAAAGTATTGAAAGTATATTCTACATTGCAGAGAAGTATTGACCCTAGTGTTGCAAATACCTACCTATACTTAGGTATATACGAAATATTTCTGTTTATTTAACCTACTGCAATTTCTATTACTTAGGATTGTCTGTTACATTTAGTTGTATACTTAGTGATAGATGGGTACCTAAGTAAGGAATTGTTCTCCCAAAATACCACCCATAAGTGCGGTGTGCATATAATTGTGGCGTGTTGTCCCGGGGGTCCTCCGGGAGTGTCAGCTGGCTCCAGCGGCTGTCCTGTGTTGGCTAATATTATCTTCCTTGCCCACCTCAGGTGTCCGTCACGTCCGCCTTCAATACTTGATGCCTGTCCGACTCTAATTAGTACATATATTCGCTGACGTCTCCGCAGATTGCTGATTTACTATTCCTAATGTGGAACGTTAGGTAGGTACCTACATTCAGTATGTGCATGCATTGTAGCGTCAAGCATGCATCTATCCGGTTGAGTAGATTGTCTTCACGTGAGGGTATTAATTTATGTTGATGGAGCCATAGTTGAGTTCTAATATTTTTTTATGAATCTATACAGATAAATAAAATTGAAGTGTCTGTTTGTAACTGCAAAATAACAGTTTTTCACAAAATGCATATGAAAGTATACACGGTAGTGACATAGAGAAAGCAATTTTTAATTTTTTTCTCTGTCTGTCTGTCTGTCTGTCTGTTTGTTCCGGGTAATCTCCGAAACGGCTTGACGGATTTTAACGGGACTTTTACTGACGGATGGCTAATGTTACAAGGAGTAACTTAGGCTACTTAGATTTTTAAAAAACATTAGGGATCCGCGGGCAACCATGAAATTAAAATCTACGCGGGTGAAACTGCGGGGCACAGCTAGTAATAAATATAATAAAATTATGTGTGTTGCAAACCGACCGTGGTAGGTACGATATTTGTCATATTGCTGCTTTCCATTCATGAAATTAAGTAAGTAAGTACTACACTTGTAAGATACAAGTGAAATGCAACCAAATACAAAAATGGTAAATATTCAATACTAGGTTTACCCGCGACTTCGTTCGCAAATTGATTTTTACATTATGTCCGTCGTTGGGATCAAATTACTATACAAATTTTAGGAAAATGGGTTCCGCAGCTTTGCCATATTTATGAATATATATCAAAAGATAAAGAGACAGACAGATAGATGGAGACTTATATTTATTATACTAATAAACTGAATAAAGGCCTGCACATTCAATTAAATTAATAAATCGTAGAGTTATCCAGAGCTCGTTCGAAGGAGACTGGACGCGGGTCCTCACTCGTACATCGAAGTGAATTTCCGGACGAGTGGTCAAAGTACTCGCATAAACCTATTTTGTTCTTATATTGGATGTACGCTCCCTTCTTCGCCCACTGCCGCGTAGCGCCACCGTCCGAGCCCTAGGGCTGTAAAATAATGTAAAAATATTAGTAATAAGTATGTGTTCTTTAAAAACAATTATAATCTCGCCTCCCTTACTTAGTTATCAGTTATCAGGCATCATACGACGTCGAGACCAACGATTCAAAACTATTTTTTTTGTTTTTATTCATACAAAAATAAGAGGAGGTACTGAAATCTGAAACTGAACTGAAAATTTACCTGAGAGAAATTATCAGATCTAAGATTCTTTGGGATGATCTGGGGAATGTTATTGGTAACACTGATATTGTGATGCAAAAATAATATTTTGAAAGCGCGATCTAAACAGAAATAGCGTCATCTTGTGAGTAAATAAGAATAAGCTTTAAATTTGATTTCAAATCAAAGATCTGCAGTATAAATAAGTTTAAGCTTGAAAAATCGTGCAATACCTACATACACAAGAGTCTTCTTAATTGGATTTTTTTTGGACAAAACAATTTTTTACAACTAATAAATAATTTTGTTACATTTATTTACATTTTCGTGATGACAATGAAAATCCGAATAATCGCACCGTTGTTTTTGGAAGCACTACAGCCCTAAGTTAGGCCAGTGTGAGGAAGTTTGTTGAGAATTATGTTGGTACGTGCCAAAGCCATTATTGCCGCGAGAAAAGTTCATCAATTTCATTTCTAAAGGGCCTTTGTCCGTGCGTGAACTGTTTAACTTCCATCGACCCCCCCAGGTATAGACCTAGTAATAAAAACTGTACCGTAATCGTCTTGTGATCGTTACTTTTGAGTGGCAACATTGTAATCATAAGTACATAGCACATACCGTGCTTGCTCTTAATGAATTGTAGGAAATAGGGGACCACAAAAGTGTTACTGATTTAATTTTAATTCATACTGTTCTTTAGGTACGTACTTCGCCTTCTTCGAAGTAGCTATCATGACGTACTTACGCCTTTAGAGTTTAGTAGCTCAGCCTTTGCCGTATTTTTATACATGCTTTGTTTCTGCTTTTTAGGGCGGTTTATCTTAAGACACAAGGAAAATTGTAACAAAAAAATTCTTAAATTAAGTATATTATTTTAATATTTAATTAGCAATAAAACGACACGATTACACAGAATAAAATATTTAGCAGTTGTTAATTTATAAGTATAATTATCAAACGGAGTGAAAGTACCTCGGGTAAGCGCATGCGCACGCGTCTGATTGTTAATGGAATAATTGAAATCAAAGTGCATTTTAAATCGAACAGTGAATGCTTATTCACTTTCCAATTTTCACTTTAGGTAATTTAAATTGCAGAGAATCTTGGAAAATTTTATCCACATGTAAGGATAAGCAGTTTGCATGCGTATTCTCTATATATGCTAAAACGAGTCGAGTAAATCGTGTGGAAACTATGTTATCTACATAAAAACTTACTGCGCACGATTAGCGAGCGGAAACATACGCTTATGAATAATTGCATATCGGTACAATATATTTTCCGTAATATTTTGTGAGTTCGCTTCCTAATCGTTTCACACATTGGTGCACAATTTAAAGTGATTGCTTGTAAAACTAATCTTGATATTTGTGGTGGTATTTTTCTAAATATCAATACATCTTCAACAGTCATATTGTTATCACCGTAAGTATTTAAGCTATAAGTGTAGAAACTATCCAGAATTTAACCAAACGTTTATGTATCTATACAGATAAATAAAATTGAAGTGTCTGTTTGTAATTCCAAAATAACAGCTTTTCAGTAAATGCATATGAAATATACGATACTGACATAAAAAAACCTTTTTAATGTTTTCTCTGTCTTTATCTGAGATTAGCTGGAACAAACAGACAGACAGAGAAAAATATTCAAAATAGTTCTTTTTATGTCAGTACTACATATACTTTCATATGCATTTAGCGAAATGCTGTTATTTTGGAATTGAAAACTTCAATTTTATTTATCTGTAAAGATGTATAGATAATATTGGGGTTCCGCGAAATAAAGCATGAAACAAAATCAAAGCGGGTGAAACCGCAGGGCACAACTAGTGATATATAGATATTAAAATACCTAAGAATGGGCCCTTCGCGTGATAAATAGCGGGCACAGCTTGATAGTCGTAATTTAAAGTCCAGAACAAGTCAAGACCTAACAAAAATATTGTCTCATATAAAAAGACGAATGGTGGAGGCGCCGTTTTCCTACCGATAATTGAAATGTTCAAAGTTAACAATATATACTATTATGGTCAACCAAACTATAGCGCGATGTACAAACAAAAAGCGCCATCTTGTAGACAAATTATAAACTTTTTTGAAAATTTTATGTAGCTCCGTTCTTCTAGCTTTCGGGTAGGCGCATGGCACAGAAAACAATTATTACTAAAATTTGGAGGAGATATAACTTAGGACACTTTTAATTTGGAAAAAATATTTCACAAAGATGTGTATGTCTAACCTAAATTTAACTTTTTAATTGACATACAATTTTAAAATATACAGTAAAAAAAATAGCATTGTAAAAATTTACTTTACTTGGCAGCCACCGCGGGGTTCAGCGAGCCTAGAATCTTTAATATTTTTGTTGCAAATACGAGACGAAAAGAAAAATGAAAGAAAATTCCGCTTAAACAAACTTATTGTTTAAGCGGCATTTCACAAGATGACTTTTTATATTTCTATAAACATGGTGCCTACTTATTATTCTTCTTATTTGAATGGTGGCGACGAGCTTGAGTGCAGCTATTCCGCCAATGTCACGATTTCATTCGTTGTGTTATATTATGTTTTGTTTCTTTGTCAAATGAAACCATTGTGTCAATACCTATCATTGAAAATCCAGTATATTTCGAACATACCATAGATAAAGAAAAAATTTTTTTTTCAAGTCATCGGAGCAAAGAGACTCGTTCCTCAATTGGTTTGTTTTATTTGAGATAAAATGTGTAACTGAGGTTTTTGGGCATATTCGTTGTTCAATTAAAATCAAATTCTTGATAAAAATTAAAATATATTATGCATTTAAATACCTTTGCTCAGAGCAAGCCATTTTTTTGAGAATTCCTATATATGCCGCCCATACCTAGTTTTAAATTTCTCGAATTATTTTTTGGTAAACAATGTAATTAATGGATGGACCACTAAGTAAATTGCTTGCTAAAATGTACGAAATGATCAGTGCTGGTAACGGTAGATAGTGAGGTGATATTATGCGTTATTTTCTGCGTACGTGCTCTGGGCCGTCCATAATTCTGTATGAAGTGGGCCACTGATCGAAACTACACGTACCGTAAACGACGGCAATCTTGATGCTTCCTATAATTTTACATCCTGTATCTTAAAAGTGAAAACTTGAAATCATATATCGAATAAAGCGTAAATCGTGTTTAGATTAGATTATTATTTTGAGATTTAGATTAATATTGGACCCTATTTCAACGATTAATATTTTAGTTTTCTAGAACTTTTGGCCTGATTTCAAAATTTGTTTCACTATGATTTCGAAAAGGCTTTTTAGAATGGATATAGCCGCAGATGTAGTACGCACATCAAAAAATGTATAGCTTAGGTCGTGATTAGATTTTTTTAAAGATAATTACCTCACTGGAGTGAAGAAATTGAAGCGTTATAGACTTCTAGCCTCTTTCCTCACTTACTCTCAAGTTTCATTACTCTTATCTGACAAGTGGCAAATAATGTCCGAAATATATTGTTAAATGTTTGTGAATGGTAGGTATAGGGTCCTTTTATGCTTACCACATACTTGCCCATTGATATAATTGCTTTGTTGGACCACACTTTTAGTTTTATTAAAGGCTTTATTTTTCTGTCCTTCAACTTTGAATTTTCAAAACTATTCCATGAATTTAAGCAGTTTATTAAATTCAGCCCTGTATTTTTAGTCTCTGTTTCAACTCTATTTTAACAGATCTCTGTTCATAGTAGTGCTTTGATCTTTAAATTCTAGTTACTCAACTCGCGTTACGTGTACCTAAAGTTCTTGGAAGGTTAACCTCAGTCACTTATAATGAATATCAAACAGTGACTCCATACCCGTAGCTGTACATATTAAAGGAAACCATATATATATAGCAGTCAGTAGGTAGAATTTAATAAAGCCAGTAAAAAACAGGAGTCGTCAAGGTCGTATGGTTCAAGAATATGCAAATTCCCTGTATGTTAAAAAAAATCTAATCATAAATAAGCAGGGACCCGCAGTGATTTTTCACTGAATGAAACACACAGATCCCGAATAAAAAACGTCCTAAGATTTTTTTTAATCAAAATACATTCTACTCAATAGAACGTATACTACGATGAGGTACGTGAATGTACAAAGAAAATTGGATATTTTTAATGACATTAATTTAATATACTGTTACGCGTAGCTGAGGGGGTCTCCAATTATCTGTGGTGGGGTGGTCAGGTGGCCGCGATGCACCACTGGACGGACAAGACCTCCCAGGGAGGTTAGCTAACAGACCTTGACTGATGCCTATGCAATCCCACTAACTCATAAATCTTAGCACATAAGAACTAGATTCCCTCAACCAAACAGAGTCTGTAAATTGGCAAAGCACAACACCCTCTGGCCGCTGGCCCGGCCATCATTATGTGTCATTAGTTTTGCGACACTGACCAAATGACTCGTCTGCAATATCGAATGACTCATTCCGTTCCTGATTAGTCTATTTAGTTTTCTCCATACTTTTACAGTAAATGAGATTTATTTGATTGACGAAGACATAATAACGTGGATATATTAATTCAAACAGTCACCTAAGATCCTACAAATCTCGAATTATTTGTTGCTGTAGGTTGTTACTGATAAATCTTCACTTGGTTCTAATACTGCCGACAAAGTTCGAGGCGATCTTGTGTGATCAGCAGGCGATCGCCGCCTTAATTATGCCATAAATTTCAATTAGTAAGATCAACGAGATGTTATTGGAAATTTGCCATTACGTACGTCTGGAGTTAAAATATTACATAGCAGGGGTTCTGCTTTAATTGACTAAACACGTTTCACAAGAAATAATGTTCTTTTTGAATGATGATACTTTTATGGTTATTATTTTATGTCAAATTTTATTAATTTTGTTGTTTTCACATTAAGTAATCCAGAAAAATACAAATGAAAACCCATAGTGATTTTCTAAAAACGGTAAGCAATTACACGCACGGCTAGCGAAGGCGGGCGGCGGGCAGTGGCGAATTTATGCGGCGAAGCCTTCCCTGCAGTGTAAAGTGTATATCTGAAGGAAAACGTTTCATTCCCGGCGGAATATAATCGTCCGGTCGTAATTTATATTGTCTGCTGCAGAGGCGAGTCCCAGTGCACATTCATTTATTTTATGTGCCATTTACAATTGTCGGTCGATGGTCAAGGGAGCGGGCGAGGGGCGAGAGGCTGGGGGCCGGACGACGGTGCCTTCGCATTATAAAACCGTGCGGTCATCTGCGAACGCTGTAATGGTATTTGTAATAGAACCGGGCCGCATGAATTGTGACCGGCGCGCCGAGCACATGGGTCCCATGCTTTATTTATAACATTCATTTAGACCGCATCACCGCCGCCCGGGACCCGCTTCACTTTAGCCTCATTTTGTATTGAATATGTGTATGACATTAACGTCTAAAAACTAATTAGTGTTCCAGTGCCGAAATTTTTCCAATGCAAATAATCGTGGGGCGATTTAAATTGTTTCGTTAGATTGTAACATTTTTTAAAGTTTTTTGTCGGCATCATAAGACTTTGCTGAAATTTGGATATAGTTCTGCGATAATGTAAGAATTGTGGAGTTGGTCTGAAGATGGCCCTAGATACACCTAGGAAAAAGCCTGTTTTTCCTAGGTGTTTTCGAACCGCATGACAGTTGATGATATGAAGATACTCGATGACAATTGCTGAACCTGCAGTTTTCTCTTAAACACACTTCACATGTATTATTTACCTTTTAATTTATCTTTTTTCTATTTCGTATTTAAAGGTGCATAGGTGTGGCCCGACAGTTTAGCCCTACTTGTGATTTAGTAAAGAACCAAATTAAGACTAAATTGAATCAGAAAGTACCTACCTACTCGAAATAATAGTTTTATTTCAAAATCAAATCTGATATATTGTATGCTGGGTAGCATGGTTTAAGGTTTAAAATTGTAAGTTGTTGCATTTTCCACATGAAAGTCGAATGAACAATATCGGCGGGGAAGAGGCTGAGTGGCTCTCTATTCTTTTGTTTTTTAATTATAACGCCAGCGCTAGGGGGGTGACGCCCCCCCGTCAAGTTCTAGTGGAGGTGCTTCTTGTGTAGCGCGGCGGGTGCTCGCCTCCTAGTGCTACGTGCCTCGACCATTCATTTCGTGGAAACTTATAACCTGAACCGTGTACTTATGAGCGTCGTCGAGTAATAGTCGCGATGACCGGAGGCACGGTCCCTGTCGGGCACTGGCGCGGCGCGGCCGGCGGAGCGGGACGGAGCGGCGTCGCTCGCGGCAAGCGGCGAGCATTGTTAGCTAAATATCTAGGTGGTCAGTCGGGCGGGGGCGAGCGGGCGGCTTACGGCTACAAGACGGGGGCGGGCGGCGGACGTGCGGGCCCGGCGCCGGCCGATGTATTGAGCGCGTATTGCAGACGCGGTCACGCGCTGCAATATTGCGTTCGCTCTACGATATTGCCCCTCGGTAACTCAATTTGATAAATTGTGCAAAGTTCGCCTGCTCCGCATTGCTATCGGGTCCATCGATATAGCGATCTGTATATAATTGAACATGCGTCCGTTTAAGCGGAATATACGGAATGATTGTTGCACTGTTATGGTTATTAATTGAAGCAAAACGACCATGACCGTAAATAATTAAATAGACATTAATCGATTGATTTATTGAAATTCAACCATTTAGCGTAAAAGTCAATAGTGTATTTAAAACAAGTATATAGAAATGTATTTATATGAATGTAGGTGTATATAATAATATGAAACCACGTGTAATTATTTGAGACAAAAGCTAAGTAGCAATAAAGATATGATGTTACATAAACATAATATTATGTGTGTGTATGTAAGTAGTTCAAACTCAAATAATCACGAGAATGTGTGGAACGAAGACATATTCTGTGTGCATACTGTGCACTGTGTTATTGCGACTTTTTAATCGCCTATTGTGTCGCTGACTAAGTAAGTGCTTTTTACCAAACTCCAAAACCAACTGATGGTAATATTATGTTGATATGAGTAAAAAATATTTGCGTTTTTAAATCATTAGGTAAAATATATATAAATAAGGTAATATTAAGAGATCAATACATATATGTTACCTAAATTTTATCCAAGGCAGGTAGGTACTACCATAAAATAACATCATGCAGAAATTAGTATTTATAAAAGTGTATCCGTAATAAACAAAATACACCAACTATATTTGCTTAATGTGTAGGGCCTGTTGTGATAGCAGTCACTAGAGGTATAGTCGCTAAGAAAATAAGCAAAGGAATGGTGGTGTGGCGGGAAGCGGTCGCGGCGTGCGGGTTGCGTGTGGCCGCGGCCTCAGCGTCGGGAAAATGATTTATATTGTTTGTGTAGCGGGCGGGGGGTGAGGGTGGCTGCTTTCTCAAGCAGATCCAGTCCACTGCAGATATGGGCGAGTATTATTATTGATCCGGCTCGGGCGGTCGGTGGTCGGCATTTCCTACCGCTCATACTCGACGGGCGGGGGCGGCCGCCGCCCGACATATTTATTGAGGCGCGGGCCGGCACACACCGCCGTAAAACTTATTATAACGACGCAGGTCGCCTCGGCGGTGCACTAACCTTTAATGAGACGCGGATCGGCGCGGGCGGGGGCGGCCCTGGCCCTCGCCAATCCTGGCCTGTTATGATATTATATCAACCCATATCGGCCAATCCCAGCGCGTTATGATATTGTAGGCGGCGAGACCGAGTGCAACCTTCCAGTTTCCTTGTAGGGCGGGCGGTTTTATGATATTCAGTTATGATTATAATGGGGTGCGTCTCTGGGTATGCCTACTTTCTTGCACATATCTTGAGTTATGTAAACTTGTTGGGTAGTTTTGACGCCGTATCTGTCGACGTAGCTAGTCTTATGATGACATCTGAGCGTGCCCCGTCCAATATCACATTTTCCATTTGAGCTTGAGCGGTGGAACGTTTGATTTTATTTTCGTCGATTTTGCAGAATCGTGACCTGAAACGTAGATAAGGATTTGTTGCGCAACTTACGTCTCCGACTTTGTCGAACCTACCAAAAATTTTGATTTAGATAATTGTTTGGTAATTTCGTGGCGGATTTTTAGTACTTTGTACATTATGAAGGACTTGGTGAGTAGTACATACAACGTATTTCATTAGTAGGGCTTTTCACCGTATAGCTGTAACTTAACTCATCATGTAAGTTAATTAAAATATTAACATTGTTCGTGTCTGAGACATTGAAGTAATAAAAGCGTATTGAATTAAATGGCGTCCTTGTTCAGCAAATGAGTTGATAATAAAACGATAATAAACGGGCGCCTTTGTAACAAACTATAACAGATCGGTAATTGCTTCCACGATACCTCCTCGCGTTATTACGCCTTTTACGACGCCGTATGGGGTGAATAAAACATTTTTACGAGCGGCCATGGGTCCTATGATACACACACACGTACAAACAGTATATATATGAATACAGGTAATAAAGTACATAAGTGTTACTGCCCTATATAGTGGTAAAACAAAATAATGAACTACGTTCATAAATTTAGTTGAGGTTGGAGGAATTGAAAAACAAATTTTAGCTGATATCGTATGGATGGAGTCAGTGGTATACACTGCTTGAGGTGTTGGTAACGATGTGTATAAAAGAGTGAGTTATAAAGGTCACATGTCTTGGTGGAGGTGTAATTCCATCGCAGTTGGATAATTCAATATATTGGAAGTCGGAAGTGGCCGATATGTCCCCCGGGTCGGGCGGCGGTGCGCGGACACATGGCACCGGCTCACTCAAATAGATTGCCTCATATCGTAATGCTGTCCCTGAGCGCTAAATAATTATACACTCAAAATGAATAAAGCATCAACCGTCCTTCGCATCCTACACTCGATTCGAAGAGACATATCCTTTGTCATCTGTTGTACTCTTCACACATGACTTTGTTGAACGAAGATACAGTATACTTTTTTTTATTTTTTACTCTGGGGACACTTTTTCGACCCTCGTCCGAGCGGTCTCTTTGAAAAGTGGACATCGGAACGCAAGGGAAGGAGCCCCTGAGGACACGGAACAGAAAATGCGTTGTAAACATTGCGACTACATTCAATTTCCCGTCATTTTTCAAACTGATAAATAATTCTGTCATCGAACGCTCGGACAGGGGTCGCTATGAAGTGATTGCCGATGGAAGGACGCCGGAGCCGTAAAAAATAGCGGGCGATGAGACTCCACTGCTCGTGTGTGTGCGATAAATTTCTTTTTTATTATCAGATATCGAGGGACTCGGGAATCGAATAAAGCGCTCATATTTAATTCATAAGATACCGGCCATATAGCACTACGCTGGACTATTTTATTTAAGATGTTGTAAGATTACGGACACTGGGCGCGTACTGAGCTCTAAGCATGGCTATCTGGGTGCGCTATCTGCCCATCTATCTTGAATACGTTACCATTAATGCTGGCGAGGGCTTCCGTCTCATCTCGTCTATAATATGATACGTCTATTCACATTTAAATGGTATAGACGTAGGCTAAATAAATACATACCTATTATAAATATTTATATAATTACCTTATTTTTGTGTTAACGAAGACTATGTAGACAGTTTTAGAGATAGGTAATTGTACAAAGTTATATATGAGAATAGATAAAAGTGTTGCGTCTCGAATGTCCGGCAGATGTGTTCAATACATTTGCAGCGTCCGCAGCCAGCGCGGGCGTGGGGTCACTCGCAGTATTAAATAACTCTCCGACAGCTAAATGAGTAGGGGACGCGAATAACGTCCGGCGCTGGACTATTCTCCTCTCCTTGGACACATACAATTAATTTTGAAATATAAAATTAATAGGGTTACATACATGGTTGTACAAATAAATATCTCAAAGAATCTCTTCGAAGAATAAAATAGGCACCTTTAAATGCAGACCATATACATGTATCAGTAGAGACTTAGACCATTCTTTACCCGACACTAATCCATAAACTCCATACAACATGCGCCTTATTGTAATAAGTATATGCTTGTAGTAAAACAAGAGTTACTTATTCAAGAAATAGTTTAACTCGTCTTTGAGCAGACACGTACTCTCCAAGGCGCAGAGGTATGACATGGCGAAAACCCAAATAATTGGCGGACATTAGTCACTTGCCTTGCTTATTCTTTGCAATTATTAGTAAACTATCATGACATGCATATGCTCACACCTGTATGCTCCGAAGGAGTAGGCAGAGGTGTACCTACTTATACAAACTGAACCCACATTTGACCAGTTATGTTTTTTTATAGGTTTTTATTAGTCCCATGTAATAGCGTGCAAGCCTATTGCCATTAACTGGGCACTAATTTCATGACACCTCGTAATGCGAAAACGTAAGATCATTTATAAATATATACGTGTAATTGTACATTAATCACTTTTCAGACAATGAATAAACATTTCCACTGAACTTAGTATTAAGGAACTATAAATGGAGAGGAAGAGCAGCGATAAGAGAAAAAAAAAGGCAAAACGGCGACGTTGAGAATAGCCCTCTGGATTTGTTCCTACCCGCCGCGGTAACAATAAAGAAAATTACGATACCAACATAGCTACACCTTCCTTTGTTATTGCAGATACTTATATTGAGGTTATTCTTACTTTAATTGGAAATTGTGTAACAAAGAAAACGCCGCTGATAATCTCGTCTCCGTATTGGAATTCGTCTTGAATAAGATTGGTCACAAAACTTTGTGTTGTACAGAATTAAATAGTGAATAATTCTGTTGAAGAATGAATTGTAGGAATCTTAAGAATATATAATTTAAAAACTTTGCTCATTAAACACGTTGTCACTGTTTTCATTTGGTTTCATCGTGACTAATCAGGCATCTGGGAACGCGGTTCCAGTTAGCTAGTGGTACCAGTCGCCTGAATCCTTGTGAATTTGATCTCCTATGGCCTTTTTTACTGTTCAATAAGTCATGGCACAATACAACTTGTTAAGGTCCCTTCATAGCTAGAACTGACTAAAACAAGGTGACGTCACCAGCTGTGGGGGGTGCTAGATTCTATTGGAAAGGTCAAAAAATTGGGGATAAACATATGTAAGTATAAGAATGTCAGGGAATTGAAATCGTAAGTTTATTCAAGCATAGGTTGAGTATACCTGACTAATACGAAGAATCTTATTGTACACATTTCTTTATGTCTTTTAACGAAATCGATTAGTTGGGAAGTATTGACTGAGACTAGCGAGCCCAAACAATACACCAAATAAAGTCGATTCGAATATTTTTTCATACATCTAGGTCAGATTGAGTAGAATTATTTGTAGCTAACCGAATTAATTATTGATAATTTTGAGACGAGATACCATCTTTATGATTTGTTATCAGTCATAGAAAATCTACATATTTATTCGTACATTATGCATACGTTCGAATTCCCCGAAGGGGTAAGCAAAGGTGTACTTATAGTGCACCCACATTTCGCCAGTTATGTTTAAGTCCCATATAATAAGGGACGAGGCTATTGCCATTAACCGGGTACATATCTAGACTCCGGGTTGCTGCTGGGAAATGACAGATACAGATGGAAAATCCCAATAATATTTTGGCTGACTCGTGGATCGAACCTAGGACCTCGAGATTTGTAGTAGGGCTTACGATCAACGCTACTACAAATCTCGATTAAATTGTGTGTGTGATTAGATTTTCACTCACAATTTCGCAGCTGTGCCTTTAACATTACTACAACAGGTTTAAAAATACTCCTCGTAAATGTCACCTTGTGTCGGCAGAGGTCAGCTATTTCAACAATTCCACTCGAGTGTCGTTTGCATTTATTTCTAAAAGCAACTGCGGTAATTTTAGCACAAACTGAATTTGGTAACGTACGTTTCGTTAGTTCGTTACCTTGTTAACGCTGTTATACTACTAACGGTTTACTTCTAAGATACCTATAGCTTTCATATCTGAAAACAAATAGAATAAAAATTCACTTTTGTATCACCCAAGTCCATATAAAGATTGCGAATGAGATTTTTTTTATTCTTTTGCGCCATCTAACAATTATTTGACATATCAAATTGCTTTGATATGTCAAATAATTGTATTTATTTTAATCGTAGAGTCGTATAGTGAGATGTCAATGTAATGATAGCATAAAGGTTGTGACTGTACTTGTATTTGTAATTTTTTTTGTGCAGCTATGGAGCAAGCGATCTAATGGGACCTTACCATAAGCTCTTATTGCCATCAGAGTCACACTGTGTGGCAGTAACAGACATAATCACGTCTATACATCTGTCTCATAATAAGAGTTAAACTATCATGGCAATAGGAAGACTTATTTTCACCCAAAACCTTTTGATGGCATTTAATAGTACTAAGAGGTCATGGTAGGGCCCCTGATCTGGAATTAAAATGAATATGAAGAACAATACACAAACTAGGTAAATATAAAGACGGTTCTCATGTTCGCGTTCATACCACGTTTCATTGAAGTTAGTATAGCATTAAATGTGTACGATCGCTATAATGCATTACAAACCCGTCTGAGTCTAAACTGAAATAATCTTTATTTTCATTTTCACAATTATCACTTATGCTATAAAATACCAGATGTCTTTTATAACATAAGTATATAACATTAGATATCAAATTGATTGATATTCCAAACTCCATTGTTAGTTGAATATAGTTTGCAAACGTAGAGATTTCCCCAAAATCCATAAGGCGATCGCAACGTACACGATAGGAAGTGAGTTTATATTTTATTCATACATTGTATTGTTGGAATATCAATTGCCTCGCCCGGCGGTAGGTAAAGGGTACATTTCCAATCCGCACGGGATTCACTTAGATTTGAAGGAAAATAGATTTCGATTTCCAAAGCTGCGACAAAGCAATCCGATATATTTTTCAGACAGATATTGCTAGCGATTTCTTTTGAGCTTTGAAATATAAGGGAGGGAATTTAAAAGATTCCGTGTATTTTCGTTTCTATATTGAATACTTACACACGCTTTACTGTTGTAGGTGAAAACCAACTTGTGGGAGTTTAACTTAAATGTATTTCAAAATTTATTTCTTAAGTATTAATATGTATATTAGTTTATAGAAGTAAGCCAAATATGAGTGTGTATACATGTAAGTACTAACCGAGTTTAGTATTAGGAACTTCGAGGAAGTAATCAATCTAGAATATTTATGTAGGAAGAAAAGGTCATTGGCATTTAAAAACAAAGACGGCTCCTCGTTGTTTTTTTTAATACTGCCAGGCAGACAGTGCACTAAAGGAAAACATTAAAGGGGTGAATACCGACCCCTTTCTGAAGTGATTTATTCATTAACTTCTTTGTTTCTGTTTTGACTTCTGCAGTAAAATAATGATTAGAAGGCAGAAAGTCATAATTCTACAGCAATTTACATAGACATAATTGGTGATAATTATTAGGGGCTGCTTTAAATTAATTGGAAGTCGATATGTGTTATGTTTGCAATTAATTTATAACGGAAAAATAAAATAAAATAAGTAATATTTTTATAGTATCTCTTTAGTCTCAAGGGATCTTATGTGAAAAGGCGTGAGTTGATGCTTGTTGCTAAAATAATTAATTTATTTAAACTTTGTTATTGTAATAAGCGCTATCTGTAGGAAATAATCAGCTACTACCAATAATCAATAATCGTTAATAAATCCTTTAGTATCGTACCTACCCCGTAGTTGTATAATACGATATTCTAAACGTATCAGCATTAGTTATGTATCAAACCCGTAAAAGTATCACTCGTGCAATATAAAAGTTAACGACACAAGAAAACGCGTTTTCCACAACATTAAAGATAACAACAATACGGGGGCGAGCGAGTGTAGAGCCTCCCGAGGGTGGCGGGCGGGGGTCGAGAAAAATTCAATATTAATATGAAGGAGGTGCGAGCGAGCCCGCGGCGACCTCTCGCTCCCGCGGCCAATGGCGAGCCTCGCCGCCGCTGCGATATGATGAATTTATGGATGTAATAAAAGCGAGGTGCGCGATTGGAGGAGCGGTCAGGGAGAGCTTATTTTCTTTATTTTCATATTTGGAATGTTGGTCTTAAGGCACTTGCAGCGGTTGGTGTACGTTGGACGTTTCTTTTCTGGAGTTATGATCTCATATACCCTCCCATTTAAAGACTGGATACCATATAAGTACTTCTTATATTTTGCAATGTCACTTATTTAGAATTATAATAATGATGGTTTAGTTTTGGACCTAGATTTATACATAAAATAGTATGGAATGTGATGTAGCATTTTAAATTCAATAGACATGTGCATGTAAAAGAAGTCACTGATGGTTCTGTTTGAGAGATTGGTGAAGTTTGTGCGGTGTAGCCAGAGGGGCACTCGTGGCACAAAGGTCCGTAACTGGCAGTTGATTGAGGCGTGAATGACGCTCGACCGCCGGCCGGGGTTTCTTTCTTGATTTGCTACTCGAGTGGCCGAAAACGACACTTCTATTTGCATGAGTTGATTTCGGGAATACCGTTTTACATTTCAAGACGATTCGACAGACAAGGTTTATAAATAAAGACTAGATCTACCTTGTATTTATTTTGTTTCTCGTTTTATTCTTCAGCAAAGAAAACTTACAAAAACTACCATAATCTTTATACTTTCCTATCTGAAGAGGTTATAGTAACGCTTTTATATCCTAGTAGAATTGAACAAACATGTTTATTTAGTAGGTGGGCTCCTAACAAATCTTCCGACATCGATTTATGAAGAGGAGGCACATAATACGTCGACTCTATCTGAGGGGAATTGATACCGTCAATATAATGCGTCGGATGGAAAAGCGTTCAGACGCAGAGCCCTGACAGCGGCAAAGACAACGCAGACAAAACAAATAGGCGGGCGGCAGCGACGCGGAAGTATTGGGGATCACGAGCGTAGTTTTGAAGTCCAATTATATCGAATACAGGTGGAGTGGAGCCCGAGGCGAGCTGCCATCGTCTCCACGCCTCTAGTGCTCTGTGCCTCGCTGCTGTTTAATACTCGTAGCTCACTGATCAATCATGGCGGTCTACTTACTCCTGTCAGATACAACAAAGCTTTGTAAATAAATTGACATTTTATTAAGATGCGGGTTAATTTTTTTTAATTTCACCATTACTCACTTAAACGTAAAGTATAATATAGTAAAAGTAAAGATAATTTATGCAAGGTATTAAATAGTAGAATATGGAACCGTGGTGGTCGTGAGGTTAGAGCAGTCGCCTACTACGCAAACGACGTAAGTTTGAATTCTTGCGGGCATTTACCAATTACTTCTTCTAAAAACTTATGTAAAACTAAGACTAATAAGTGCTTGTCATAATTTTTGATACACCTTATGCATATTTCTAGAACGTAACTTAAAACAAAATATAACAGGGACCCGGTCTTTTGATTTCCAATCTTAAAATTGTTGTTTGATAAATTAAAAAAAGAAATATATTTGAGTAAGGAAAATTGGAATTAATTGGGAGCAGGTGGTAAGCCATCAGGTACGGGTTTAGTATTGAACGTTTTAAGGATTTACAATAAAATTAAAGAGTGCAATACAAAGAGAGCAGTATGGACGTAGTAACACTATTACAAGTTGTAAAGGCTCGTAGTGGCACTGGACGGCCTCTAAACTTCTCCTGTTTGCTCCTGTTCACATGACGTGAATATGTTTTTTATTTGGTTACCCTTTTCCAAATACTGCACATACTTCGCAGATTCTATTCACGAGAGACACCATTGGTAACTGTGACTGAATACCACAGGCAGACCGTACAGGTGCCGTCACGAGCTATGAGCGCTGACCTTGAATGCGCAGTACTCATTTTAAGAGTACGTCTCTGCCTGTATCGCACGGCGCGTATAAAATACATGCGCTAGTTAGCTAGTTATTACTACTATTCTCATGAGCGCTCATAACTCGTGACGGTACCTACCTGCACGATTGTTTGCCACCTTTTAAGTGTATAGAACTAAGATTGAATTTGAAATATTAATTAAAGCACCGACGACTTTTCTAAATCTCCAATAATTTTGATATAAACTTTATAATCTCAACATCAGAGCTATAGGGTCGGATGTCCATTTGAGAACAATTGGACATCCAACCACGGCTCCAATGTTGACATCTTATGATAATGATGATGTCATTTATACAATGCATAGTTTTCATTAAGCTACTGAATAAAAAGTGACAAGAGATACATAAGTTCGTAAATAAACAATAAGTACGCGTACGAGATGTATCGCCGGAGATATCTATAAATGTAAGCACTGTTGGTATAAAACGAGCACTTCACCGTAACAGTGTAGTAGAGTACAAAAGCCGAAGTTTTCCCCGCACTGAGATTCCTTTTTCTTTGTTTGGTGTATTTATTGTAAATCTACTCATAGCTCGTGCCGCCCGCCCGTTACAAGTATTCCAACATAACTTTTGGCTCGCGTACCTCTCTACCTACTCGCTGAAACATTCTCTTTGAACTCACTTATTTAATACATTTATTTTTAGATACTTTCCACTCCAATAGGTAATAGATGTATCAATAATGTTGGTACTTTTATGGTACCTAGTTGTGAGAATATTTTCAAAACTAAGAGAGATTTCTGATAAGTAATATAATAGGAATAATCAAAAATCCCTTTAGGTGAAAAATCTTGAGGGAAACTTACATGTATCGATAATGTAGACAAAGGATTCTCAAAATACTTTGGGCTAGAGAGACCCCTTTTTCAAAATGTACTGAAACCTCAGACTCTTTTAGACAAATTAAAAAAATTGCGTCTCTCGATGGGCTCGATCACTTTGGGAATCCCAGAAGTAGACGTAGTAGACGGTTAAGTCAATAGAAATATATATCTCGATGACTAAATTTTTTTTAACTTTGTATTACTTGTCACAATTGCTTAAAATGGTAAATAGTTAAAAGCAGCTGTTATAAAATTAGAAGCGAACATTGCAGTAGACGTGGGGGTACTGGTACAAGCGAGCACGTTAATATGATTTGCCCGCACCGGCGCCGCCCGCTCGGCTGTCCTCGACATTTTCACCAACTTAATAAACTAGCGCACAGTTTGTTCAGCTTATTTTAGCTGCATGACTTACCTACTGTTATGAGGTTACGTGAACTGCCGTCACCCGTCCAATTTATTTCGTAGAGGTTTTGTCGAAGTTCTAAGGTAATGTTAGAGTATAGTTTATTGCATTTTCTGAACATATAGCCGGGCTCTCTTTAATGTTATTGTCAAAAAAAACGACATATTTAGAAACCTTAGTTTCTTGAAGTTTTGCTTTGTCATCTGTATTTCAATTGACTTTTGTGCAGTGATGAGCTTTACTGTGAAGGAAAAAATCATAAGGAAATAAGTCTGAGAAACGTTGAGTGGTTTCGTACACATAGCGATAGACTCGTCGATCATCAACTATCACGATATCCCCTAATTATTTTCGGGTTTGTCTTTGGGGGAAAAGTGTGAAAGTATAATTCATTTCCATTTCAATTTATTGCTTTAAACATACTCTTAAGCACTTACAGGTGACAGTAAGACTTATTTATATCTTCCGTACATTTATTATTTGCTTTATCCAAAATTTACCGCATAAATTTTCACGTATATACAGTTATTTCTTCTTCGATAGACAGTTACTGTCTTCAGTTGTGTTAAAGTTAGGGACGTGTTGTGCATTGCTGTGCACTCGACACGTACTGCTGTAGCGGCAGTTCTATCCAGATTCTACGATTGAACTACATATTCATCAATAAATGAACACGTTGAGTAGCCAGTAGCTTGATTACGTGCAATGCTCTAGTTCTAGGGAAGCTCTTACGACTACATTAGGTACTTAGAATTAAATTTCTGTTGAAGACATAGTGTCTTGCAGTCGTCAATCTTTTGTCAGATAATCTACCCTTTTTGATATGACGAAGGTAGCAAAAAGCAAACAGCCCACCTGATGATAAGCAGCTACCAAATCCTACGAGTACTTAAGCTGCCAACATAATCGAAAAAATGTTAAAAAAAATATTTCATAGTCACAACATTTCAACATTAGATCCGAAGACCTAGTAATACACCGAATACATATTTATTTCCAAGGTGCTTTGCATATTTTTATATGGATGTTATATATGAGTATTGTAGTATGACAAAGTAAGTTACACGATAACGTAAAGGGCCATTAGAGTCGAATGCGGCCGCGGGAAGTGCTACAGAAGACGTGTAGTGGGCTGGGGGTGGTGGAGTCCAGTCTTGAAGATACTTAGGGGGCGCCCCCCAGCGCCGGACGACTTGCTTATTCTATCAAGCGTGGCGCACACACGCGCGCCTGTACCGTAGAGCACACACACACATCACCCATTATACGGCCGGCCACCACTCCACTGTGTCAATACAATACGCTCTCTTCAGCTGGACTTAGATTATTTAGAAAGCACTTGTAACGCTCATATAAGAACCTTCGCGGAAGACGTATTCGACGTCACAATGGCCAGTACGTGTCGGTTGGGACTCAGCTGGGATACGCGGAAAAGATTAGGATCCTAAAAAAACAGTTGCCACTCGTGAATATATCTAATATTCTTTTTCGCAATTGACTTAGGTTGCCGCTTTAGTGGTTTTGTATTTCGCCTTGTTATTAGACAGACCGACGCTAATATGTTTGAATAAAATTACCTATGGGAAAGTTAAAAGCAATTAAGAAATTTGTTACATTATGATAAGGGTTGACTAAAATAAAATAAAAATGTGGACGTCAAAACGTGCAATGATACAACAATGTTTGCAGTGTTGTATTTCAAAACAAAGTGGGGTGCAAGGCTTATTATAGTTAAATATGTATGCAGAGCTGCCAAATGCATTAAACATGACAGGGAAAGACCATCAGAGTCATATCAGCGGCTACGACAAGAAGCGTGAGACTACGCTGCTGGACGCGGATTATCCGCTACGCGGCTACGGCGTAGCACTTTATGCTGCTACGCGCGTAGCTTGGGCATGTGTGCCAAGACTGCCGTCTTTATTCTCAAACTTTACATTTTATAACTATAAGCCGATTATTAACATACATATCCCACATGTACCTTCTATATCACGGTGCAAATAGTTATAAACTTAAAGGTCACACCGTAACTAGTGGTTACTTTAGATTTAGTTTGAAACATTTTCTCAAGCGGTGCTCTGAAATTAATGATCCTTTAAATTAATAAGTGTCAAAGTTTAGCAAGGAGCGGACGAGTGTGTGTTCCCGGCGGTCGTTAGTTGCGTGTGTGCGCCAAGAGACACCGGCTCATGTGTGGGTACTTTCATAAATCTGTCGGGAGATATATGAGAGCGCAATTTCCGGTATCCGGCCATTAGCGCCGAGCTTTTATAAGCTTAAAGCTTAGGTTAAAGATTTTCTGGGTAGTTTAATGCGAATCTTGTAATAGGTACAATAAATTTTGTATAAAGTATGTGATTGCATATTAGGTGTCGATCCGGGAACTTTTAATGTGTGTAACTTGGCCTAATGGGTGTTTGAGGGTATTATTGTATCCAAGACTCTGTGGTGTCTTCAGCGTTAATTGTGGTATAGGTACAGTCAGACAGTTTGAATGAGATGGAAACATTGGTATTTTGGTATAAATGTTATGTATCACGAACAAAAAATGAGCAGTGTCCGAGTGTGGGCGGGCTGTGGAGGCGTATGTGCCGACGACGGGCGGCGGGCGATGGAGGGCGGGCGACTTATTATTTTTATCGACCGTAAAAAGGTGCCGGACCTCGCGTAGACCCTTCCACTGTGCCTCCTCGAGAGATTCCAATTATTTACGGATATTTTGTTCCAAATCCCGAAATATATACTGACCAATAAAAGGGAGCGGTGTTTGTCTTATGCCTGATCAGGATCTACCCACTTAAATTATGATTACTGTGTCGCCTTTTTTTACAAGGGGGAATTGGGACAAAATACACGTACATATTTTTGTACTTAAATGTGAACACGTTTTGCATGTGTCCATCAAAATATTAACACGGAAAACGTCGCAGTAAGTTATGAAATAACAATGAGTACGTTACAAGTAATTGAATGGTATAATAAGCAACAAATTGTAGACATTTGTTCCGCCTGTACTGGATGCAGCTGCAGCTCAACCGACCCCCGGCTGTCACGATGTACTCAATAATGCAGTCCACACTTTGTTCCACTAATTTTAATTTTACAATCATACAATAAAAAGGGAGACCTTGTTTGACAGTGTCACTTCACCCGTGAATGTTGCCCCGATTTACATTTGTCGAAAAAAATCTTTTAACAATTAAGGCGACAATCTTCATAAATCAATTTCCCCCGAATTGAATGTCAATAAGTAGGGGCCGTCGTTAAACGACGCGCCGTGAAATAAAACTTCCCGGAGGGCGGAAAGTTGTGTAAAAAGAATATTTACATTAATTCTCTTCATTATGTTTTGAAGAATAATCATGGCCACCATTTCCCTACTCTCGATTGAGTTTTTATTTGAATATTTTTTCGTCGTTCCCCAAGTTCGTCTCTGCGCTACAAAAGGAAGTTTTTATTAGCATCTTAATGATTTTACGGCGAGTCCCCGGTTACAACAGCCTTTATGTCGTCAGATTTTCTTAAGTATTTTTTGTCGAGTTTTTTGCATCTTACATTATTAAAGTTTTCATTCCGTCGCTTAATGAAGCTCATTTCTTCTGTTCGTCCGGGCCTTGATTGCCTTTGTTTTGCATAAATGCAACATTTCTATAGGTTTCTTTAAAGTAAATCGAGTAACTTTGAAGGCTTGAAATTTGTTCTTGGAAAGGAGGAAATTAATTGTCTTCAATCCTCCTTGCTTACATGAAAACTGATGAATATATCCCGAAAATAGTTTTACAAAAGTTACTTTTGATAAAGACTTTTAACATGTGGTAATATCAGTCAAACAAGTATAAGGAATGAAGTAAGTGCAGATGGTGGTAAGCGAATGCGGGCGCAGGCGCTAGTGTTGCGCGTGTCTCGTCCGGTAATTACATTCATCTCTGCCCCAGACTGATTAATGCTGCGCCGCGTGCGCCTTCGCCCGCCATACTGCCATTAACTACTTTTCCGGGTCTATCTTACGCACCACAAAATAATAATCGTCCGGAAAATCGACCGAGGCTGTATGTAATGTTATGAGAGGAAAGCCTGGCGTTTTTCTCCGGTCGCAATCGAGTCCGAGATCTTGCTTTCTTTTTAATTTCCCTGCGGCCTCCTAATGAGGTCCCTGCGGCGGCTCCGCGCCGTTATCTATGATATTCTTGAGGTTGATGCTTATTGTGCGTGTCACTGATGGCTTCCCTTTTTATTATCCTCTCGAACACAATTCAGAGGCCGCCCAAATGAGTTCCTCTCATTTGCTTTGCTCTCTTTATTTCTCTAGGCGGCAGTTTGTCTTGTGTCGCTACTTTACTTCTTTTAATTTTAATGAAACGGCCACAGCTTCAATTGTCTAATGTTTTTCTTAAATATAAATGAACGAGGAGGATAAAACACAGAACTGAATATATCATTGATAATATCAGTACCATAGCCGGGAGTTAAATAAACAGTGCCACCGCGCGTTAACAAATCACACGACTCCGCCTCCACTTATCTATTAAAATGAGAGATTATTGTTGCTCAAGCGATATGGGTTGAATAGCTGGGTGTTATTTTCACTGGATTGTCCAATATTGTCACAACGCGTATAGTAGGGCAATTAGAGATGTGTCGCGCGTGGCGGCCGCGTGGCGCGGATCGCTGCGCACGCGACGCGCCCTCGCCTCCGCGACATTAAGCTTCCATGTTTATACTACACGATATGAGATGAACGTTTACATAATCCTGTGCTTACGGAACTGTAGCTTAATACTTTCATTAAAATGTAACAAAACACCTAAGATTATCAACTCCATTCAGTTCCATTGGATTTTTTTGACATACTCCTCTGTCCCCAAATGTAATTAAATAAAATAACATCTGTCAAAATGTTAGCTGTCAAACCAATCCCCTTGAAGAATTCGTTTCATTTAATGTTATTCTCATTTTTCAAGAAGATTATATCTTACGACAGCTATAAAAGAAAACAGGAGACCCGCCCCTCGATAATGCGACGAGTCTTAGGAATTTTATTCCGTTCAAATCTCTCCCTGACATAGGTATATTTTGCGAAATCGCCTGAGATTTTAATACCCGATTTTATTTAAATTCGTTTATTCGATGCGGGTGAGTACGCTTTCAGACATTTATCGTGGGGGCGTGATTGTATTTATAAGCAGGAATCCGCATCGGCTGAGTACAAGGTACAAGCAGATGTTTTGTATAAGTTACTACCCATATAAAGATAACCGACCCCTAGTAATCATCGCAGATATCCCCATATGAGTAGATTTTATCGTAAGTTTTTTGGCTCATCCATCTTAGTGCGCGACACGTGATAATCTGACGGCTTTTGGAACTCTCTGTTAATACAACTACCGGGCTCTGTATGGAAAACGTATTAGAGGTAGACCCGTGTAATGCTATGTAAAATAATGACGACGACTGTAACATGCATTACAGCTAATCAATACTGAGTTTAGCATTATTAAGGTCCTCGTAATTTTATAATTCATAGCTGTGCCCCGCGGTTTCACTCGCGTAGACTATCTGCCAGTGAAAGTTTCTTGCCGGTTCTTCTAAGAAGGCTAGTTTCCGAACCGGTGGTAAATTCTCGACTTTCATAAGTGCCTTACCAGGGCCTAAACTGAATAAATATTTTTCATTTTAAAAGTCCCGTTAAAATCGACCGTTTCGGAGATTAGCCGGGATAAACAGACAGATAGAGAAAATGTTTTAAAATTGTTTTTTTGTGTGGGAGTACCGTACCGTATATAATTTAATATTTTAGTGAAAAGCTGTTATTTTGGAATTACAAACAGACACTTCAATTTTATTTATGTGTATAAATAAAGATTTCCACCTCCATTATAGCAAAAAAAATCCTCGATACTGTTATTTACTCGAAGTCAAGGTATTGAGCAGAGGTATGCAATTGGAGTATAGTGCATCATCATTCACTTAGGTGAAGGTGTCATAGGTGCTCGGTGCACCCACTCCCCACGTGCGCCCCACGTGACTCGGCGCGGTGATCAGTCTTCATTAAGCCTCCCATCCCAATCATGCACTTGACCGCATATCATGGCACGATATCTACGTTTCTCTACATATACACCTTTTATATTTTTATTCTTATTCATCATAATTATTGAACAAAACATTGACTTCGCTGAATTAATTAATATTATCGATACTTATCAACTTTTAGCTTCCCAAGTCTTTTGGTTGTTACTGCCTTAATGGATACATTTAATTTTCCATAAAGTAAGATAACTTAGTAAGTACATGATATAATTTTCCACAACAAACGATTATCCAGATGAATAGCTGTAATTTTTCATTCCGTTCTCGTGTTCTTCCATCTCAATGAATTTCACCACCAAAATTTTCCTTGCCATTTGTTTCCATCGCGTAAGATCTTTTTGTATGAGGCGAGTTCCCTGTTAATATATGTGCCCGGAATACCGTGGCCATATATTACTCCGACCTCTGCCGGACTGGACATAACAATCCTCGATTTGCTATAATATCGGTCGTGCGTCCCTGTCTGGGCGGGCGGCGTGCGGCGCGAGCGAGCGGGCGCACGGCCGGCGCGGGGTGGCGGCGGCGGACGTGCCGCGTATAATAAGCATTTCATGCACGGGGCGCGGGCGCGGGGTCTGGAGGCTACCTACCTATTTCCCGTAAGTCGTGTACCTAACCGGACCGTACATTATGAGCCGAGGGTCAGCGAGTCTCGCAAGCCGTCTCTGTCACGCTTGGCATAGGAACGCAGCCCGAGCATAATTTCATGTGATATATCGTATACGCTTGGGTCGTTGTGATGGACCTACATGAATGTGCTCCTACGTGCTTGGCTATGCAGAGCAGTATTAAAGCTGGGAATAGCGACATCCTCGAATATTAACAGTGGCCCAGAACAAGATCCTGCCTTCACATTAACTTTAATATAAACGCGTTAGATAGGTCGGCAGCGGTCGCTCTAGTGCCAAATTCATCTTCTATCTGTACGATTTATACACGAGGAGGCCGTAAAACGTAACAATAAAAACCCAAAACAGCAATAAATTTGGAACAATAGACGCAAAGGTTCGAGCGCGCCTTATCAATTCCCTTCACGCATGGGACTCGAATCGCACAATAAACATATGACGTAAGCCCGCTGATAGTTAAACGTGGATTATATGATATTGCTTAGGAATTACTATAAATAGATAACGAAGAACCCTGTTTACAAGCAATGAACACTTAGTGGACGAGGGTCTCAGGTAAAACAAATAGCGGACAAGCAGGTACAGTGCCTCCTCGAGGGGAGGGTCATCTTAGTGGACAAGGAAGTGCGGTCGCGGCCGGTGCGAATACCGCAACGTGTTCTTTATGCATTAATAATGGTACCTAATTGAAACCAACTTACGATGTTGACCATTGCTTCTCATATTTAATTCTAAACATTTTGTAGTATCGTATCAATTTCGCTTTAAATGATTCATAGCCAAGGCTGATGGTGTAGCACCACTGCAATCTATATGTAAGATTACGGCGGCCGTATTAAGTAGACTACGACCGACGTACTGCGAGTATACAGCAATTAATAATTCGTGAGTGGTCCAGCGCTCTTACAGCTCCGATTCATTATCGTTACGGTCTCGACCCGACGGAGATCTACGATATAGCTCCCTGATTGACCTCGCATTAAAAATTACATACAAATAGATAGGGGAAGCAGAACACTAATAAACAAAGCCGTGCGCCTTGTTTCGATTTGTTTCCAGGAAAAATAAAAAATGCATAAGAGTAACGTACATGGTCGTTCCAGTGAGTTTGCGGCGAGGTTTCGTAGCATAATGGTATATTATGTATAGCAACCTACCTACTTAGAGCTTCAATTATATGTTACACTCCTTAGATTAGTTAGGTTGGATAATTTTGAAGGGGCAGCGAGCGAGGAGTGTTGCAGTGGTCGCCGGAGGGTCGAATAAATATGTCTCAAAGAGTTAAGTGCGAGAGAAGTACGTTGCGGGGACCGCGTCCGACGTTTGCTCTTCCACTCGTGTTGTTGCACCACTTATTACACACAAAGTTCGCTTAAAGTTTTCTCCAACACTCGAGCGTGAGTTTAATTTACCCGATAGTGTAAATAAAGCGGGCGGAGTGGGAAGTTTCGCGGCGAGCAGCCCCTGGCGACGCCGACGCGGGCGTCTCGCTGCGGTCGAGTGATAATAACCTCCGCCGCGTGGGGCTTCCTTATTAATCGAGAACGACAAATTTTAACGACAAGAATTAATGAATCTCGTTACACGGGTTAATCCCTCGCTCGTAAAGTGTGCGCTCGACGGCAGTAAAGGTGCGCGGGGTGGGTGCCAACCACACACCTTCACTTCGCACAAACTATAGCATTTATATCCTACTACACTATTCACACAATGTATTCTGTTAATCTTATACATATAATTCACTACTAATATGGAATTTAGAATTCAATTCATTCTAGTGAACTTTAATCATTTGTCATTGAAGAATGTCAAAATGTCAAGTATTGAGGCGGTGAGATGAAACGAGTGCTAACGGCGAGTTGACTGAGGGTATCTAAGATATATCGTCCAGTTAACGACCATGTGCGAATGGAACTTTATTGTAATTGCCTTTTGTAAGATCGGGATAGGGTCATTACGGACCGTCCTCACAAACCGACCGACCTCCCGTTCTGCAAAACTTTCCTTGTACTGTACACATTTGGTTGTTAGGCCAGAACTAATTTCTTCGTCTTGAACCAAAGGATGCTATTTAAATAGTCCAAATTAAGCGAAGACAAATACGTGCGGGCGTAACGCGTAACATGTTAATTTAAATTTTAATAATGTACGTACAATTATAAAGGCGTAGTGAATTAAGGGAGTTATACGTGTGTACTCAAACCTATTCATCGGATGAAGAGGTGTAAAGCACATTAGGGGGCTGAGGCAGCCTCAAAGCCAGAAGACTGATTATGTCTATCCGCAATTTCTCTCCGTCCCTATTCTCGCGAGCGAAAACTAGCGAGTTTTCCACCGCGCTATTAAGCGGTCGCTTTTACATTTGTCCTTATAATGGAAAATGTGTTACTAATTAATTTAAAGCGAAACTCATTTATGTTGAAATGCGTGTCTATTATAGGATGATGGGAAGAGCGTTGTTCGACTTTACTCTTACGTTTCGTCGTTAATCGTTCATTTGTTTTCGTAAATGTTAATTTGGGATTGAGCAAGTAGGTAATGTTCTTGGAGAGTGTATATTGGAGTAGTGTGAATCAGAATCATACGTGGTCCGGTTACAAGCGCTCACCCCATCAAGTAGAGCGCCTCATTCTCGGTAAGACTAATCAAATAACAGTCTCCGCCGCCCCCGCGCCCTCCTCGCCTCGCCTCGCGGCCAGCGGTCATCTCTCTTATCGATTGTGGTGGAATTCGTGCACAGAATGCGATATTTCCCACCACCAGTGGTACATTCAATGTCTACGATATATTAACTTGGTTTTACGCTCCTTCTCACGTTTAATTTTCTCTAAGTACCTATTTGCGATAAAAAAAAACGTTTTTTAAGATTACTTTATATATTATGAGTTTAGAATACAATCACTCCCCGCTATTTTTATTAGCGCCTGATCGTTTTTGAATGTCACTCGAATTGCGAATGTGGTATCGGCCAGGCGCTTATATTTCTAAAAAGTTAGTGTTTCAAAATTAGAACGGAAAAACGGCATCTATGACGTAATTCATTAGATTAGTATCGTACTAGAACAAATGAAATGTATAGGTAGGTGAAATACGCCCGTCAGAATTAGTGGATAGGACGTTATGTAGTGTTGTTGTAAACGGCGGAGTAGAACACCATCAATATTGACGGACGGCGAACGATATGTTTTCTCCAAAAATAACATTTACGAGTAGGTATGTATGTTCCTATTGTTATTGTGAGTTTTAAAAGAATACATGAAATTTACATAATGTTTTTCGAAATATTTAATTACGTGTTTTAAGGACAACTTCTAATCGTTTATAAGTTTATCGTTAGCAATTAAATTACAAAGTAATCGTATGTATAATTTGAAGGTAGGTTTCGTGAATTGAAAAAAAATAATAATAATTAGGCAACATCTTCATTGTATACAGAAAATATGTATAGTTTTTCACTCACCTTTTAGACATTACTTTAAAATATCTACTTACCTTTTTGTAAGTATTCTGGTCATCATATCTTCCTTCGTATCACTGAGGTCTCATTCTCATTTAGGTATTACTATGTGATGGTGACGCTGCAAATATTGAGTCTTAATTAGTTTCCATATGTAGATAAATGGATAGCAATAGTGGAGTGACAAATCCGAGGCGTATTCGGGGTGGCTAGGGGTTGGTAGTTAGTACCAGCAGTCGGACGGACGTTCCGGCATGTAATTCTAATGAGTATTAGTGTCGTCCGTCTGCCTCGCACCGTCCACTCTACCGCTATGTTCTATAGAGCAGCCTCCTATTTCACTGTTAATACGATTTTGTATCATCATCTCAGTGCTAGGGGAGCTTGCCATACACAGCTTTGGAATAGCACTATCAATTGGTATGCTAAACGGAGAATCAAATTTACATTCATTTGGTTCTATGTGCAAATATGACTGCGGCGATCTGTAATTGAAGGCATTGAAGGTAATTTTTCGAAGTGCTCACAATCAGAATAGGAGAATGTAATGTTTTGTTGCTGATGACAAGTTCAGGGTTGTGAGTTTGATTCCCGCTCAAAACAACGTAAAGAGAGTCTATATCTATTTTGAATCAAAAAGAACATGAATAAATCAAGGTTTATTTTGTTATAAACACTACAAAATCAACAACATGAAAGATGCACCAGTGATAAATAGACACACTCATTGTAAAGTTCCGCCAGGCGTACGTCGCTTCACTGGACTGTGAAAATGATTTTGATTTGACCCTTTGAAGGGTTCCTCTACCGCAAAATTACATTTCCATATGGATCCATTCGTGTACCTGACACTCTATAATATGAAGCCGATAATTGGAGATCAATGTTCTGGGTTCGTCCTTGTATTGGAGAAGATATTGTTTTGTGTTAAAGAAGACCTCTCGGTAAAGTACTTAAACGGAACTAGCAGGAAACCCATCTACCAGCACACTGCCTCTTGAAGGAAAATCTCTTCTTATACTGCTGAAAGGGGTTTTAACTGGTAAGCTGCTGATGTTGAAAGCGTACATGTTTGTTTAAAAAATAATACATAGTACAACAATGTGTATTTCGATTAGCCATAATTTTGAGTGCCATTACTTACCTCTTGGGTTCAAATATTTGCATGATATTCACTTTATGCCAATGCTACGCCGTGCTACGAACATACTACGACACATGTTAATACTATTTATTTTATTTATTTATTTATACATGTATAAATTAGAACGGCTACAAGCCAATTACACTAATTAAGAGTAATATTAATATATACAATTGAAATTATTTTGTTACGGCTACGTAAATGTATATGTATGTAATAAATGTATAATACTACATAATAAAACAGAATTACTTACTCTCTGTGATTTAATATACAGTTTTCATTGCCCTTGGGTGTCAAAGCGTCTCGGCTCTTTATCTGCAAATGTGGCGTCGTAGGAGATAATTTTATTCTGAAAGTATCTCTCCTTACTGCTGATATATTCAACAGAATATTCCCATATGTGCGTAATTCTGCGGAATGGCAAAAAAGGTCTGTTTGAGGGGTGAAATATGTAAATTTATTGTCTTGGGCGGCGCGGCGCGGTGTGCGCCCCCGTCATACGCCGACACGGAGGATAAAGGAAATGTTAATGCGCGCCAATTTATGTGCTTTTCTATGATTTCGCTGAATCGGGCCCGTCTTTCCCCCTTAATGGGCTCGCGGGTGTGCATTTTGTTTATAACTTTAAGTGTTATCAATGACTCCGATCGCTTAAGGAATACACGCTTATGTTTATTTTATATACGTTTATTTAAATTATTTTCATTTGACAAACTGTGCGTTCAACGTTTTCATGTTATCCCATATAAATATAGTATGTAAAATGAAACATAAGTGATATAAATAATGCCTTTTTCCATATTGCAAGATCATAAATAAACCTATAAATCACAAGTCCATACACCGCACGGACGGTTAACACCGACGACAGACACCCAATCTATTCCCCTTGCGATGTGTGTCTAATTCACAAAGGCCAAATGTGACATAATACCGGCATAATTCAATGTTTTGCTCACCATATTGTATTTTATTTATGAGTTATAAATATTGTGCATCTCGTTCTCACAAGTGGAAAATATTATATTTGTCCTTGTCTGCGTTGGGCGGCGAGGGTGTTGTTTCATCGCTGTATGAACGGATGGTTAAATAGTACGAGTTAACTTACACCGCATCCGCTACGCGTCATTTAGGGGTGCCGGGGATATGTTTATGCACTGATTCTATTTTTAGAATAAATACATATGAATAAATAAGGCTTTATTTGCTGATTCTTTATTTTCTAAAGGTGGGTTGCGACTGTAGTGATACTGTCACGTTAAATAATTATATTATATTTAAACGTCGGCTTATATGTTACTCGATACTTTTATAATCTAATTTTATTAAGATTATTTTCAATTTAGTGGGGTCTATTTTCTTTAATGTTAGCCCTGTGTAAGGGGAAACTTCTCTGAGTCAAAATATGGTATAAGGGCATATATAATATAGTATGTGTGCTTATCATGGCACTGTTTAACTTTAGTGTTACACTAAACAAAAGCCCCTCTTTTATAAAAACATAGCCTATGATAGTCCTTGGTTTAAAGTAGTTCCATCTCTCTTTGTGATACAGATTTCAAAAGGGATGGACTTTACTTCCCGTGTTTGGTCGAGGAAAGGATCATCTTGCATGACACCATCCTCCCGAATTTGAATGTGTACCAAAAAGTCGCAAGTGACAGCAACAAGTATGGAAGAATGACGTTTTGTGTTTGGAGCTCGCTGGTACATTTTTCAGAAGCATCCTCATTTAATTTAGGAGGGGTCGGCATGTCGATATTTAAATTTTTAAGCGTCGAGACAGGGGCTAAAACTCGCAGCGAAACCAATTTGTTTACACAAATTTGTCAAACAAAAATATAAGTTGTTCATTATTGGTGTACCTAAATTATTCAATATTCTGTTTTTACACTTTTTAGACTTTCTTTTTGTATGCATCGTAATGTGAGGGCTAGTTTTAAACAACATTAAAAAAAGGAAGTGGTTCTATGTCCGACGCTGTTTTTTTATAATTGCTGAAAAATGTTTACTCCACTGAAATTACATGACAAACAACTTAGATTAAATATTTATTTTAATTTTATTTAAGCAATATAATTTATAATATTGCACAATTGAATAATTATCTAAATAACATTATCCAGGTGCACGTACTTCGTGTCAGTTATAATAATTCATGACACACGAGCAAAAAGATGTATAATAACATACGTGTTGCATTATAACAGATGACTCAAACAAGCAAAATGTCTGTCTTACTATCTGTATTACCATAATAAAAATTAATTTCAACAATGTGGCCGCCGCGTGCGCAGCGGGGGGTTATAGCAATCATGACACCTACTTAAACATTATGCGGTTAATAAAATATAATGTGCTCTTTTGTTGCGGCCAAGAGGGGTGTAATTTCACAGCTTATCGAAGAAATTTGCTACATATGCTTTTTTTTCAGTCATAGTCGATCTTTCAGCGATGAAAAATGGCGTCCCTTATGTCTTCCCAAAAGGTTCTCCGGAAGAACAAAAAGTGTAAAGAAAAGAATATTAAATAAAAAAATTACTACTGAAAATTGCTCGATCAAATAAAGGAGTTACCTACTCATAAAGTTTAACAGTACTCAGCAGTTATTGTATTCGTCTATTAAACCAATCTGTCGTATTATCGCAGACAGATGCCCTATCAGATGGATGCATTGTTAAAGTGCGGATGCGACGCAGCATGAGGGGTGTTAATGCAAATTGCGGATTTAGCGACATGGCGATAGCTAGCTATCTGCCGGCACGACGGGCTTACACACTAATGATTTATCGGATATGAAATGCCAAAGTAATCTGTGTCGCAATTTTTTTAAGAGAGATTATTTTCCTATGCAGATGTAGCCTCTGTCACATAGGCACATAAATTATATATCCAACAAATATCAACAATGTTTCCGCATAAATAAATAATTAAGGAAGTTGGTAAATAAGCGTGCGGCCTCATTTATTATTCTTTATAAGGAAACAAAGGCGAGGGTTAGACGTAATAAGGCTGCGCCACCTCGCCGGCTTATCTTTATTGCCTCCAACCCACGTAGAATAATAAATCGTTTTCATCAAAAACAAATACTCGACAGTTTTTGTCGGAGTCGAGCGAGCGGGAGGGAGGGTGGCAATTTTCCACCCCCATAATACAATATTTCCCGACATTTTCCACGGAAATACAGCTTCGAATCGCTCGCCCGCAACCGGCAGGTTCCTTTAATGTGTATTTTTCGTCCAATCAGGGAGCGGCGAGAGTCTCGATATTACCTCAACTGTCACACATAAAGTGGAAAATATGGTCGGCAGATGTGGGGGGTGTGCGGGCGGGTGGGTGCGGGGTCGCGGGCGGGCGGCGCGGCTGCTTGCCAGTCGGCGCGCGTACGCGACGCTCCGGCGCGCCGGAAGAAACGCACAGAACAGGTTTATAGCTTTTCTTTCAGCTCCACTCAGGTACGGGCCGTATCATAACAGGGAATAGCGGCGCGTGATGTGAACCCGTGATAAAATAAACGTCGAGATAGGCTTATGTATTGTACTGTTTATCTTCATAATGGCCACCCGGAGAAACTTTCGATTAAACTTCTTTTGTGCGGGATTTTTCTTGCTTTTTATTTTTTAATCTTTGCTAATACGTGTGTAAACGAAAGTTACTGCTATTGCCCTCTTGGTGAAATTGTTTTTCTAAAAAGTTATTTTATAGTACCTACAATAATTAGTACAAAGTTGCAACAGTTTGATTTTCATGCTTTGTTAAATAAAAAAGTCGCACTTAATATGATTAGACGGAAACTTCAATGAGTAAATGAACAAAGTGGTCTTGAGCACTGAAAGATGTTTAACCAAAGTGACGTGATTTATATTCGTCACGTTGTCGACGTGACGTCACCATTAACGGGTGTTGCGAGTGGACCGAGTAGGCGCTAGCGGCGGCGGGCGCGCGCCGACTCGCTGAAGACGCGGCGGTGGGAACTGCCGGCGGATATAAATCGCGATTCATTTCTCATCGTAACTTTTTGTAGGTTCTTATCTGTTAGACTTCACTTTTCATCATCCGAGGGGATTTATGTAATGCCTAGTCATTTCTCGGCGTCGAGGCGCGGCTTATCGGCGGAGCGCGAGCTCGCTTGATTGATGAGCGCGCAAAAATAAATGTTCAGTTAAATTATTCGATAAGTTGGAAACGGAAGTTAAACGGGAATTATCTTTGTCTTGCCCCTGAAGATTTCACGGTTGTAGCTGTTATGCCGGAGTGATTGATTGACTCGAGCCCTACTTCTGGTAAGCACAAGTACTGATGTGCTCCGGAGGCTAATATAACACTTATTTACGATACTTCCTTATAAGTATTTAGAATTATATTATATGTAGTTAATTTTCATAAACTGTTTAAGCACTTCTGGTAATATTATTTTACCTAATTTACAATGGTTGGTACTCATTTGATACTATTCAAGTTACTTGTTTTAAATATGGACTAGCTGTTGCTAAGAAAAACAAAAAATGGTATCAAACAAATTCACACTAATAACAATAACAACGGTTAATGAAGCCAACGTAAACGTACTACTTACGAGAAGGTATGAGGTGTACGAAGTTTTACCGTTAAACAAAGGCAGGATAAATCATTAACTCATTATAATAATAATAATAATAATAATAATCTTTATTTCAGAAAATATTGTTACAGACAATAGATAAACTATAACAACTGCGGATAGTTTTACAACTGTGTTGCAGTCATTATGCCCACCAAATATAAACATTTTTAGGAATATTAAATACATAAGGTTCGAAACTTTAAACAATTTAAATATACATTATTAAGACAAACTATTAATGCAAACGACATACATATTTTACTTTACATTGTATATATTTTTACATGAAAATGCGTCGAATTTACACAAACAATAGTCTATAAACAGTTAGAGTGCGTATACGAGTTAGTGAGTGTGGTGTGGTGTGGTGTGGTGTGGTGTTGTGTGGTGTGGTGTAGTGTGGTGTAGTGTGGTGTAGTGTGGAGTAGTGTGGAGTGGTGTCAAGTGCATTGAGACCAGTAGTGATCTGTCATTTTATAACGTTCAAGAGGCTTTCTGTTTCTTCATATGGCAAAGAGGTGAGCCAGTTGCTAACGGATATCTTACACTTATGCATAGTTAACGGATATATATTTAACTTTCCATTGATCCTATTATAAAGTAGACTGCTTATACCAATGAAGTGTCTACGAGCCAATATAGTTTTGCAAGGAATCGACCTACAAACCAAATCTGATCTGCGCTTATTCTTTATTATGTTGGCATCAAACTTAAGTTCTTTATGCTTACGTAGAATCACAGAGAGTATGAATAGTTGCCTAACTGTGAGGACATCACAAGACAAATACAACTTCTGCGTAGGGAATCTTCGCGGCTTAGAAGCTATAACTTTCAGAATAGCTCTCTGTGCTCGTTCCAGTCGCAGGAGCAGTGTTCTACCAGCACCACCCCAGATTGAGATACAGTATGTTAATATAGACTGAGATAGTTGAAACAAACAGACATTGAAACCTTGAAGTATGAATTCGAAGACAAAATATACCTATAATGCTTCTGCCCGCGACGTCACGTCGTCCGCGGATAGTTACTTTGGACTAGCGCTAACTTAACCCGCGATTGGTCTTAGCATGATGATTATATAGGTATCATCACGCTAAGGTATATAGCCTTCCTCAATAAATTGGCTATGTGACACTGAAATATTTTTACAAATCAGACCAGTAGTTCCTGAGATTAGCGCGTTCAAGCAAACGGACATACAAACTCTTCAGCTAGGTATACATATTAGTATATATTAGTAATAATACGTGACAGCTGTACGTCATATTAAAGGGCACGTTACTGTGACGAGGTACTTGACCGCGCTAGGGGAAGTAACTAACGATATAAAATTAGCCATGAAAGCTAATGCCATAATTGAAGGCAATCAGCGCCCCTCCTGATGATTTATGGCATTCACCCGCCGCGTCTGCCTGCTCACATTTACATCTTTCCTACATTTGCCGCGATTGCCGCATGTACTGCTGCGGTGTCAAAGATCCTCATTTATTACGTTATGTCATGAATAAATCATTCAGAGCTATTGAACAGAACCGCTTTGTTTGGTAGGTGTGCTATAGTGTAGCTCGTGTATTGGTATATATTTCGAAGTAAAATAAAAAATACAACGTAATGTCCCAGAACCTTTTACAATCATAGGAAAACTGAAAACTTTCGAAGATAAGCTTAATTTTAAATAGCACATTTTCTGTAACGATCATACAAATAGGTAGCGTTTAGTTTAATCTAATCAACTTTACATAAGACTATCTTCAATTGTATAAACAGAGACAGTAGTTAGATGGATAATAGCTGTAATAGTTAGTGCAGAGGATTCTTAAATTGCATGTGGGACTGCAGGTGGGCCACTTAAAAAGAGCAGTGCGGCTAATCTCCAGCGACACATGTACAAACAAAGTTTAATTGTGAGCGGTGCGGCAGAGCGCCCCGGGCAAAACCGATTACAGTCTTAGCGGCGTTCACCTTCGATTCCTGCACCACCCCCACCCACACATATTCAATTCCAATCAATCCACCGCACATATTTATATGTAGACGTTGTCTGTGTTTTTATTGTGGCCTGCATCGAATGACGGCCGCAAACATTGCATCCGCCTCCCTCGTCGCGTCGGAAAAACCTTTTATTTTTAATTTCGATTTTGATTTTTTCCAGCGTACCGTGTCGCTCCACTTTTATTTTGTTTCATTTCATAGCGCAGGGTGGGTGCGCGACAGATCGGAATTTCAGATATGTACAATTTAAAATCGTGTAAGTACGGTCAGCGTTCGGTGGAACGGCGCGGCGGCGGCGGCGGCGAGCGGCGAGCAGCTAGGGCGCGCGGGCCGCTGCGCTCTCGTTAGACTGACGCCTGTCGGTTTGCTTTCTTTGCTTTTTTACGAATTCTATTTTCATTAGATTGCATTTGAATTTCCGCCGCCAATATCCGCTAACTAAACACGATTAATGCGGAGCGGAGATGGACAGGCGGGCGGGGCGGCGGCGGCGGGGGCCGTGACGCTCTGTCGGGGTTTTGTCGTTTTATATTAGAAGCCAGCTAATTTATTGCAAACTGCGCTACGGGAATCCTCTTACAACATCGTACCCGAGCTGGTATTGCTAACATTATTTACATAGCTCCTATTGAGGGGATTAATATGCAAAAGGCGCTAGATCGCATTTACTTCGACTAGTTGCCAATATGATCAATATACTCTACTTACTAGTATGAAAATAATAAACTTATAAGCCTTGAAATAAGCATCGATAAAAGTTTGATCATTAAAACATCCTTGCAGGTAGGTTTTTGTTAAATAACAAACAAGATTATAATGCGAGAGCATTGCTGGTCCGGCATCAAATCGATCACAGCCTCCGTTATTGAGAAACTTCTCCACAACACGGCCCTTGATTAAAAGTATGCAAATTTTATTACATCCGGGCGAGGTCGTCGCTACTCGCACTCTCAATCACATTCAGTTCGATCTAACTACATATTCTGTCATGCTACTGTTACTATCTATGTTATACATTTTGGTTTATATATTTTACAGAATTGGTTATGATTAACGAACGATACATGATTTAGGTGAGACTAAAGAATTTGCGTCGATTATTTGTATGAAATAGGTAGGTATATGAAAATATGTTATGTTTGCCTTTTATGCGTTTGCACATCGTGGTTATCGATAACACCCAACTAATATTATAAACGTGATCATTTCTACCAAACAAGGAGACTTGGATCTCTCAATAAAAGTATTTTTATTAGAAAAGTTTAGTTTAAATTATTACCTACCACCATTAAATACATTATGGAAGTACATAACGTAATCAAATATCTTGGCTCGGAAAACAATAGGAAATGTTGGATGTATGGATGAAACATCGAGCAGGGTTGCAATAAATAATTCCCAGCAACCTGTACCAGAGTGGGGTTTTGTTTATGTCAAATTGTAATTTATTGGTTACTCGGCTCCACTTGGATATTACAGGAAGACCGCCCCTCCCCCCGGCCCTCACCCGACCTCCCTCGGTACGATGAAAATTTTATATCACCGTGACGTCATCCCATTTTTTCTTGCCCGTGACCGGCCGAAGCGATCTTTTGATTAAATTAAGGGGATCAACTGGGAATTTTTACACTGATGGATAGGTTGACACAGCGTTTCAAGGAACATCCCGGAATTTATATTGGGTATAAGTGATTGAGCGGAAATTTAGCTTTTATAATGTATGCAGTTAATAAACATTAGCTTTAACCCCCTATCGATCAACTGCAGCTCATTATTGGGCTCTACTTTACAGGTACAGTTCGCGTGTCTTTGTTTTTGCACTTGCCCTCAAACTTCTACACCATTTGGGCCCATTATTGAGCTATACTTCAACGATGAAACTAGATGATAAATACATGGTTTTAAGCACATTTCATATCACACAGGAATCTTAAACAAAAAACTTACAAACTTTACCTCATTATATATTGCCCCTAAGTCTACCTCAAGTATTACTACCTCTATCTACCTTAAGTATCCTTCACTCAAATAGTTGTGTGAAGGATGCAAACATAAGGCCAACCCTCACCAGGTAGGCAGATAGAACAGTTTCGTTGCAGCTGTCGTTACGAGTTATAAGCGCAAAGTGAAAATAGTGGGGTACTGCGAATCTATTTTACGTGCGTCGCGCCATACGTATAGACAGAGACATCATAAAATAACTACTGCGCAGTCAAGCTCAACGCTAATATGAGTGAATTCGATCGAACGAGACGTACTGATATTAGATGTAAGCAAATTATCATTATCATATTGAAACGAGAGCCATGACGGCAAATATTTTGACCCTAGGGTCGCGACCCCGCCACCCCTACATATGCACCGAAATGGATGCACCCTTCCTAATCATTGCATTTCTGACACGCTTTTTGTGGCAATAAGCTACTGTTGTCATGCCATTTGTTTGGGAGATAGTTGCAAATTTTTTCGTAATTTGGTAATTGTAATTGAAGGAATTTCTATTATGTTCGTGTATCATAGGTAACGTGCTTAGTATTTATATTTGTATTGTGGATCTCTGTGATTTTATAGATTTTATTAGATATCTTGGAACCAGGCCACTGATTTGATAATAAACAATTTTTATCTGGCGTTTAAAATAAGGCGTTCTGCTTCGTATGCTACTTAAATTACCGCTTTGGAGACTTTGGCTGACTGGGCTTGCCTATCCATAGAAATCTCCATTTCTATGGATAGGCAAGCCCAGTCAGATTCAGATTGAGATAATTCATTCCTCAGCATTCATGGCTGAGCTAGCCAGCATAATTGTATAAATTGTCATGGCAATTAAACCTATTTGACCTAATCAATAGGCCTAATTCATGCAACCGCATAAGATTTTTAGGTAGGAAATAATAATCCCACGTTCTTGTTTTACTTGTAATTTACCATACGTATATGCGTACAAATAGAGGTGGGCTTCACAGATTATACTAGTAAGTAGTAAGCTAACTCCAAGCGCCGTGTCTTCCAACTACGTGTGGAATTTGTCGACTTAACCAATCTCACTCAACTGTTCCTTAACTTATAATAGAATAACTTTACAGATTAATTTATTTATGCTTGAATAACACTCGACTGGAAAACTCGGAGTTAAGGAATTAGCGAGCGATAGGTTAAACATGGTTTAGAATTCATTGTTTGTTTATAAGGTAACGATAGAGCTGCCTCGTTGGTCTAAGGTCCGGTGTTCGATCCCCGGATCGGGCAAAGTGTAACTGAGTTTTTCCAATTGTAATTTCCTAGTAGCGGATTAGTGCCCGGTTAATACCAATGGGTTTGCCCTCTCTCTCGGAACCTAAACATAACTGGTGAAATTCTTGTATTCTCCGTAGGAGTAGGCAGAGGTGGACTTATATATTACCCATTATAAGTCCACCCCTGCCTACCCCTTTCGGATAACATAATAATATATGTTTGAAACAATAAAGCTGGCTGTTGTGGCCTAGCAGTTTGAATGACCTGTGCCGCAAGTTCCAAACTCACCGGTATGTGCCGATGAGTTTTTTTTTAAAATTGCGCTTCGATGGCTCACCACGAGCTTTACGGTTTGGAAAATCATCATCTCACAAGGAAAGCTGCATATGTCTGAAAACAATATAAACTACGTAGGTATGCATTGAGAAATGGCGATGGTTTCACCATCTGTCGCGTTCAAATCTACTTAAGAATTTTTCAAATTAATTATTGAAATGAAATTTATTGTAAGTATTTTTTTATTTGATAAAATGAACAAGAAGACTGAGTTTCACGCCCGTTCTTCTTACAAGGCTAGATTCTGAACCTGGCAGGGCTTCGACGTCCATAAGTGACATACCAGGGCTGATTAAATCATTTTCATTTTCTACTTTCGTTGGAAAGTGGATGTTGAAACTCCTCCGCCTTCCCCTTTAGGAACCTTCAGGGAAAGTATGAGCTTACGTAGAGCAAGTTGTTCGAGTCGCTCTGTTGATATTACTTTTTTATCTGTAGTGACCCACGGGTCGCTACTCCCGCTGATAAGCAGTAAATTGCTTTTCTTTCCATTTCTTAAATAACCGACCCTCTCCCTCCCCGACCCCCCTTCACTGAATGGTAGTACGCATCGTGCAATATTCTTTTACAACTTTCAAGAAAAGTTTAATTACAAACCTGCTTAAAAAGGGCGAAGTCGCGTTATGTTCTAATTATTGTACCGACAATAAAAATACGCAAACGAGTGTATTATACAATTAGACACTTCTCCCCGATCGTTAAAAGGGAAATTTAAATGGAATTTTTATGTTCAGCAATTAAGGATAACGTCGGGGTACTAGACATTTTTGTAATTACAAAAATAAGATTCTTGAAATGTAGCGTGAAAAAGAATTAGGGCGAAGTTCGCGGAAAATACTTACTTTGTACGGCACAAGTTGACAGATGGGATAAGTAAGAAATGTTAATAAAACTTGTTGGCCGTTTTAAGTTAATGTCATGGCATTTTAATGTGATTGAAGCTGGATAAAGCTTTTTAATTGCATTACATTTGTATTAAAATTTAGTTGTATAAAAATATTAAAAGATTCGTAGAAGTATCATGTTATACTTAGTTGCAAAAGTATTTCTAAAGTTCTTTCAAAGTATGTAACATAAGTGTGTATGTATGTGTATATGTGCGTGGAAGCTTGCGGTACGTAGGTACACATGAAGACGGGGCAGAGCCCGAGGGACCCGCGGATTTATCGCCGCGGCGGCTGACGAGCGCCCGCGCCGCCCGGCCCCGCTCCGCCGCTGATTTATACCGCGCAATCTCGCAAAACTTACTTCACATTTAAATTTCCAAACTGTCTAAGCTGCTCTTAACGTCGACCATATTATCTCATTCGATCGCCTATAAATTTTATGAGCTGACTCGCCTTTGTCGCATTTTAACTCTGACTTGAATTAATAGTCCGAAGGGACGGTATGCTTTTTGTTTTTATGTCCCTCCTTCAGTTCAATATCAATGCTTACCTACGATTGTACGATAACATTTATAGAACACAGAACACATTCATGAGTAGAAAACTTGACGAAGACCGTTCGTCGTGTAAATTGAAGCTGGTGAGATTACCGAAATGAGCAGAGCCCGTTATGAATATGTAATGTAAATTAGTGATTCTCGGAGTGTGACACCGATGTTTGTTGCCGCAACTGTGTAGACAAACAGCGCGCCGGTACCAGGGAGCTGCGCCCTCGAGCCAGGCTCCACATTCCCGTCGCTAACACCCACTCTGATTAAATCTTTGCACCAATCTTGGTACAGGGGCCATCCACGCTACCCCTCTCATAATTCAGTTTGAAACTTTTTAATTAGCTTTATATTTGTGTTTGTAGATTGAGACTTCGCCTCTCAGTTTGTCATTGCGGATGCTTGCGGTGCAGAAGTTATATTAATATTTACGTTCTAAGTAAGTCAAGTGACTTTGAAGTCATTGATTTAAATGCTTTTTTATCAATACATAAATGCTTTGATGGATAATTTAATTTGATTACGAATAATACAGAAGTTACATCAGTCACAATTAATTTGCAAACTGAATTTACAATTCCCAACTGCCGGCCATTGAATATTTGTATGAATACAATACATTAAACATGCAGGAGTATGGACGCAGTTTGCAAGCGTAACAAATTGTGAATCGGACTTGTGTTAAATTAAAATCTTTTTGGGGTAGTGCCACCACATTTTAATAAAATATGCGGGTGCCACTTACTGGTTCACTGATTTCAACATCGATATTTATGTGCTTATTGAGGTATTATTTTATTTCACTACGCTAGTAAATTGAATATTGGATTACGCTATGATAGATACAGCTTAATCCAACATTGTTTCATTAAAATATTTACAAAATATTCCTAAAAAATATAACTTAGCCTCATAAAATTACAGTGACTTTCGATACTTTACATCATCATCACAAAATGCATCAAGTCACATCACATCACACAAATGGAGAATATGCTGTCACTGTATGTATCACAGTAAGTGGCTTTCTCAAAGATGACAATGTAGTATGTTAAATAATATGTAGCATTTGTATTTGGGTAGCGGTACGTGTGTGGTTACCGTTGTTTCGAAGCGCACATGACTTGAATTCGATCAGAGAAACTAAATTTTATCGGACAAATATATACCTGTGCTTGTTACAGAGGCAACTAAATGTGATTTAAGACGAACAACACAAATATTGGAATACGTCTTGTGGGTCTCGCCTGAGTGTCTGATTAGATAGGCCTGGACTATGGGCTGAATAACAATCGGGGAATATCAATAAGACCTTTCCAACATCGCTCCTAACTCTAGCAAGAGGTTCAATCTTGTGGCTAATAAATATTTTCATCCTTTGAACACATCTCGCTTTAATTATACCTTTATTAAAATAATAGATCGCAACCCTGTTGTAGCATAATAATCTATGGTGCAAAAAGGTAATATGTATTATATAAATAAATTGTCTATGACATTTTCTCGCTCATTTTTGTCTTATCTTCTCTCTGAATATAACTATAAATATTACGGAATTGACGTGTTTAATTTAATATTGTAATACGTAACAGCCAACATTACCCAAGGATATTTAATATAGACAAATAATATGATGGACTATTGACCATATGTATGTATTATAACTATGAACAATAGTATCTATATTCAGACCAACCCCAATAAAGGGAACACTCTCAGAAAGGTTATCTATACAGAGAAATAAATTGAAGTTCCTGTTAATTCGAAACAGCTTAACGTTAAATGCATATGTAAGCACGTATATTATAAAAACATTTGTAAGTAGATGAGATGTGTGATCTTCGAATAAACTTATGATACTTTCTATTTTAGTGGTCCTATAGGTAAGTACTCTAACGATAAGAAAACGATTAACATGAGTGCTTTAAACTTGATTGCCATCTTTGCAATATAAAAGAGAAAAAGATTGTGATATTCTCATGAGTCTCACTCGTAATTTGTATGCTAATATATAAAAACCTAATTGGAAGAGCTATTTAAATGGGAACAAAATTATTTCCAATTAGCATGTATATGATCAGATCTGCATGTCATGGACGTTTTAAATATTCTCAATTCGCCATTATACCACCAATGGGTCATCAAAAAACATGTAAACGCGAGGAAAAACATCGGAGTGAACACGCGCAAGTCTGCTCAACCAAAGATCTATGCAAATGTGATTAAAGAAAATGTGGCAAATTGCCTTATAGGCTGAGGAGATAAATAATTATGTAGCAGTTTTAATATAATCAGTTGGAGTATAAGGTTTTCTTTACAACCATACTAATATTGTAAATGCGCTAGTGTGTCAATCATTATGTCTGTTAGTCCACTTCCCTTAATATCACTGTATTTGCTACTAAGATACTGTGATAAGCTACTAAGGCCTATTTTGCTGAACACGAAAGTGAGAAAGCGTTTGTCGTGATTTAAAAGGAGGTGGCAGAGAAGTTAAGGAATTGTTTAACGGTGGCAAGTGATCAACAGTTCAATTGTATGACGCGTAGGCCCTAAGGAAAGAAGGTACATATAGGTTTGGTAATGATTGTGTTTTGTATGTTATAATTACACCGCGATTTCATTGAATGCTAACAGGCTTATAGGCTTATCACCAGCCACATAGCACGGATGTGCCGAAGCTCTCAGACCAAAAAGTAGAGTAATTACTCGCAGTAGTCTATGGGATGCTATCTCATCATATGCAAAGAACTCAATTCCTATACTTTAAGCTATTAAAAAACCTTATTAAACTCTAAAACACGGCATTACAACTAGAGCAAAGTAATTCGTTACAAATCCACTAAGAAAAAGTAAGTGCATGGATCTGGTATGTTATTTAAAATGCTCCGCACATCTGACACTGCCACATCATACGAATGTTAATACTTAAGGCAAATAACAGCTGACAGGGATATTATTTATACAGTTATATGTTCGCCTAATTCACTGATGGTACGACACGAGCGCGTTTTGATTGCAAATATCATATACCTCGGTGGGACAAATGACTGCGATGTAGAGTTAGGAAACGTTAAGACTCTACAATGTAGTCAATCATAAAATGTAACTGTCTTAAAATCGAACGATCTAAGATGAGATTTGAGTAAAAAATATGAGTACTGGTTCAGATTCATGTTCTAGGTAACTTCATAATTTACTTAATAATTTACTTCATAATTTATTGATTATTCAAATTCATTGTGTGGAGTGACTTCAACCATCTTAATTTCTTCCCTACAAAGGTTCAACGCCAAGGCCTTGGATGGGATAGGCAGAAATAATGGTTGTTAAGAGACTAGTTGTTACCACTGAAATGCACGGCTATAAAGATTTTCTTACCTAAGTCCGATATAAATATACTGAAGACAGAGCTGGATGTAATTTCTGACACCATTTACTTCTGCGACTTTTGCCCATCTTCTCATTTTATAATGGTGTGTCTATTTATTTCATTGGCCTACGTTTAATGAAGTTAGTATTGGGGGCGCGCGGGTATCAGTCGCGATATAATTTCATGCACGAGCGACGGTGTTTGTCCAACTAGCCCCGAATGTCTGCCACACTTCACACGACAAATACCATTCCTCTGATCATATGTCATTGATATTGATATCATGCACCACCATCAGCGTCATACGACATCGTTGTTGACTGAGAAAATTAGCATTGGCGTGCCTCGCCGGCCGAATAATGTGGGAAATGATTAAGTATACCCAAGTATATGTGTTAACATGTTTTTAAGTTGACGATATCGTTTGCGTGTTTTCCTTATATTGTATGGGAACGTTTAAAAGTGCCCCAAGCAGTGAGTGTAGCATAGTTTTACGTCTCCATACCAAAAAAGCGCAAAACGCAAGGTCAAGCGACGAAGTTCGAACGTGTCAAAACCTTACGTGTCAATATTTGGGTCACTTAAGAATTGCTATAGAGTCAGCTTTTAACAGTTGTTTCCGAATTAAGTTAGATACCTGGTCTCGTCAGAAGGTATGAGTGTGTACCTTGAATGCCCGGCAGGCATTTTATGAGTTAGTCTCCGTCTATATGTACGGCGCGAGGCGAATAAATCATGCACAGTATCCGCACTATTTTCGCTACGCGCTTATAACTCGTTACGGCACCTATTAATAACTGGAGAGATGGATTAGAAAGTCATTCTATCTGCCTCTCACTTGAGTATCTAAATTATTTTATTAATAAGGAAGGAGATTCCTCCTTCTTTATACATATTAACATTCGCAAAGTATTAATTTTTCAAAAAAATTACTCAGCAGCAACTTATCATCAGCATCAACCATCGAGTGGAATAACAAAGTATTTTATTTATTTATCAGGACCTCAACTTATGACATGACACGGTAGAATTTAGAGAATATCACGGTACCATTTAGGTATTCAAAATGTATTTGTATCTAGACTGCCGCGTTGTCTTAGTTTTAGATAGTGCTACTGCGAAACACGAGGTCCTGGGTTCGATCCCAGGTCGGTTTATGCCTACCTCTTCGGGGAAGACAGATGTGAGCATATGTGTATGTATGTTGTATATCAAATTTATTTTTAAATCTCTTGTCAATCATAATATAAAATTTTCAATCAATAATGGTTCAAATTTTAATTGAAAATTTGATGTGATGAAAATTACCAAGTAGGTGATAATTCACGCAGTTCATTATTGTTAAAGCGCCTATTGTTATTGCACAAGCAAAATGTCTATCGTTGATTTTCTCTACTGTGTCTTATTCACTTTTATTCTCATGTATTTATGTATGTGTTAAACTAGTATAACTTTTTACGACTTTTGTTATGTTGTAAAAAATAGTTATATGAAAAAAACATTATAAGTGGTTGCTATTTCAAATTTCAATAGTATTTTCAATCCGCCCATTAGTTAGTCTATCCAAACCGCAAAATTAAATAAAGACGGACTTTCTTTCAGTATCAATTACAAAGTATGGTAATTGAAATCACACATTCTAAAAATAGATAATGAGCCTCAGTAGAAGACGTTAAATGAAACAATCCAGCCGTAGGGCCGGCACTAAAAGCAATAAGACTTACTGTTAACGCGCAAGCCAACTTCACGTCAATCGAAACGTTCCTAGCTGCTTGCAGCTAACTTCGCGTCCCCCCACCATACTTACCTGTCGTCCTCTCGCTGCGACCGACTACGCATTTAACGTGTACCTATTGTAATATTGTAAAAAACAAGAAAATAAACGATACAAGAGATGAAATAAAGCTGTCATTCAACACCCTGAACTGCCCGCCTTCTCCTCCTCAACATAAGTGGTCCATCGGAGCCAAATTCTGCCAATCAAGCGCAGATCACATACGGAAGAAGCGAACCATACGATAAAGCGACATACGATACGAAACGGAGTAATCAGCGTGGCAAACGGTGTATTTTCGGTAAGACGGCCACTAGTTTCCTTCCCAACTTCTTTGCCTACCTGTGCTAATAGCATTCTATCTGCAAATTCCAGTTGTCAGTGTTTCAACCGGCCGCCATATTGTCGTGGATACTGCGCAAAGTTTACTGCACGTGGCTGTTAATCAACCAAAACTGTAAGTACTCTGTGTTTTCTCATCATCCACCAAAATGAGCACCGAAAGATTGGCAATTCCAGACAAATCTCCCAAAAGTGCAAATTCTAAAAGTGATGACCTCCTACACACTTTCAATAAAAAAAGGGGTGTCATTAGAGGCAGATTAACGGCATTAACAAAATATATTAACAATTTAGATAAAAATGATTTAGCTTCCAACTCAAATAAACGAGGGGAATTAAAATTACGCCTTGAGGGAGCTTCCAAAATGTTCAATGATTTTGATTCAATACAAAGTGAAATCGAAGTGTCAGTAAATGATCATGAGCTTTTTCAACAATTAGAATTACGCGAAGGCTTTGAAAGTGCATATTATATCATTATAGCTAAAGCTAAAAGCTTGCTTTCCTTTAGTGAAACCGCTACAAGCTCACATTTTAGTTCACATGCTGTAAAGCTGCCTACCATAGCTATGCCAACCTTTGATGGATCATATGAGCACTGGCTGGAGTACAGAGATACATTTCTCTCTTTAGTTCATAATAATGCAGATATTTCTTCAATACAGAAATTTCATTACCTAAAGTCTTCATTAAAAAGCGTCGCAGCATTGGTAATTGATTCCTTAGAGTTTTGTTCAAACAATTATACAGTAGCATGGGATTTAATTTGCAATAGGTACAATAATACTAGGTTGTTAGTACACAACCACGTCAAAGCCCTATTCTCTATTCAAAATCTAGTTAAAGAATCTCCCATTCATATTCGAAAATTAATTGATACGATATTGAAAAACCTACGCGCTTTAAAATTACTTAACGAACCGGTAGACTCGTGGGATACACTCATTATATATATTGTAGTCTGTAAACTAGATAGCAGCACAGAACGCGAGTGGGAACAATATCGCGGTTCCATACATGCCACCGAGTCAGACAAAGACAGTACACCGGTAGTTAAAGTTGACCATTTACTTAAATTTCTTAAAGATAGGGCGGACATGTTAGAAACTTTATTGGTTACACATAGCGCTCACAATAAAGCGAATAAACAATTGCCAATATCTAAGGTTCACTGCCATGTGTCACCAGTTTCACACAATACGAATAACTCACAACAACACTTTAAAAAACCAATACGCGCTTGCATACTATGTAACTATCATCACCCAATCTACACTTGTCAATCATTTATTAACTTCAATTTACAAGACAAACTAAAATTCGTACGCGATAACAACCTGTGTGCTAATTGTTTACGCGCAGGTCATTCAGTGTCTAACTGTAGGTTCGGTTCATGCCGCAAGTGCAATCAAAGGCATCACACAATGATCCACACGGAACAGCTGATCGCCGCCGCGACCACAGCTAGCGATAATAACAAACCGGTTTCTCAATGCGAAAACAACTCTTCCGATGCGACTGTCGCTGCACAATATACGTACGCACATACTTCACACTTAAATACACAATGCGAACAATTATTAACTAGTGTGAATCCTGTGTTGTTGTCAACGGCTCAGGTGGAGATAATAACTAATACCGGTAAATATCATGTTGCACGCGCTCTGCTCGATTGTGGGAGCGAACGATGCTTCATTACAAAGCGATTATGCGATTTACTTAACACTCCTACGATACAGTCCACTACACACATAAAAGGTGTTGGAAATTCAATAACACACAGCTCGCAAAGGTGTGATATTGAAATTAAAGCGATGGCCAGCACTTTCATTACGCGTTTACAATGTTTTGTATTACCTGAGATAACTTCTTGTTTACCACCCGTTTACATACAAAGCGATCTTTTACAATTACCCAACAACATTAAGTTAGCCGATCCACATTTTAACGAAAGTCAAAACATTGATATTTTAATCGGTGCAGACATGTTTTGGGACTTATTGAGTGAAGGACGGATGCGCCTTAAAAATGGACCCTTCCTTCAAAATACAAAGCTAGGGTGGATTATTTCAGGACTCATACATACAAATAAATCAAAAGGCAATAATTTAATTCATTGCAACTTCACACAATCAATTGACACTCAATTGAAAATGTTTTGGGAACTTGAGGAGCTACCAAAAGCTAATATTTTAAGCGAAGATGAGATGGCATGCGAAAAACATTTCATCGAAAATACGATGCGAATGGCTGATGGTAGATTTTGCGTCAAAATACCTCTCAAGCGTTCTCCTGACAGTTTAGGCGATACATATGCGATAGCTGAACAGCAGTTTTTATGTCTTGAAAAACGATTACAGCGTAACACTGTATTTAAGAAAATGTATGCGGATTTTATGAAGGAGTACGATGATTTAGGACATATGACTCGAATAGATACATACGATAAGCCATATTATATCATGCCGCATCACGGCGTTTTTCGTGAACACAGCACCACAACAAAATTAAGGGTTGTGTTCAATGGCAGTCAAAGGTCAAGTTCTAATGTGTCACTTAACGAGTTGCAGTTAATTGGGCCGCCAATCCAAGGGGATTTATTCTCTATACTGCTGAGGTTTAGACAGCATAGGTTTGTGGTGTGCGCTGATATTGAAAAGGCTTACAGACAAGTGCTAATTAATGAGCAGCAGCGCATGCTTCAAATAATATTATGGCGTGAAAACCCTGGGGATCGGCTCGAATGTTACAAGTTGAACACAGTCACCTATGGCACTGCCTCTGCTCCATTTCTTACTGTTAGGTGTTTAAAGCAGTTAGCAGCAGAGTGCACCAACTCGGAAGTGCAACAGATTATAAATGACGATTTTTACGTTGACGACATGATTACGGGCTCAGATTCGATTGAACATCTTTTATCTCTGTGTCACGAAACCAAAAGGGTCCTTGAATCAGGTTGCTTTCCACTTCGTAAGTGGACATTTAATTTTAATCCGAACGAGTGCAATTTAGACAACACTTACATCAATAATAATTATAAGGATCTTTCGTTGGGCGAGAATGCTAACTGCCGTACACTCGGTTTAGGTTGGAACAATTCAACCGACGAACTTCATTATCACACACAATTCAAACCAAATGATAGTACACATATCACAAAGCGTTTCATACTTTCAAGTATATCTCAAATATTCGATCCCCTAGGCTTGCTTAGTCCATTTTTAATGATGGGGAAAATGATGTTACAAAAATTGTGGCTATTAAAACTCGACTGGGACGATCCAGTTTCTAGCGACATAGCTGCTAGTTGGAACCAATTTGAAAAATCACTTCCTATCCTCAATACATTACGTATACCGCGTCATGTCATTGGTTCAAACCCCAGTTATGTCGAAGTACACATTTTCAGCGATGCCTCTCAGCTGGGCTACGGCGCTTGCGCATACATTCGAACTATACACACTGACTATACAGTTAGCATAGCACTTTTATGCTCAAAGGGTAAAGTCGCACCCATTAAACCTGTTAGTATTCCCCGATTAGAATTGTGTGGGGCTTTATTAAGTGCTAACTTGTATAATAAAATTAAACAATCTATGCGCTGTGCTTTTCATCAGGTAATTTTCTGGACAGACTCCACTATTGTTCTCGGGTGGTTGCGCATGACACCAAGTTTATTAAAAACATTCGTTCAAAATCGGACTGTGGAGATACGCGAGTTAACGAAAGAGCATCCTTGGCGCCACGTCAGTGGCAAAGACAACCCAGCTGACCTCGTGTCACGAGGCGTACCACTGGACTCGCTCAGTATGTCTCACCTGTGGTGGCATGGCCCGGAATTTCTCCGTAATCCAACTCTAAACTGCTCAACTCACAATTCAGACATTTCTGTCGCGGAAAGTGATCTCCCTGATATGAAAACTCATAATGCGAACACTACTCATACATACGTCACAAACATCCACAAAAAAGAATTTAAATTTCCCTTCGATAGATTTTCTGATTTTAACAAAATGATTCGTGGCGTTGCCCGTTTGAAGCGCGTTTCTTTCAATAAATGCCATATGAATGCATCACGCACAGGCCCCCTGAGTGTGAATGAGTTGGAAGACTCGCTCACTTTATTGATTCGATTAGCACAACAGGAATCTTTTCGTGACGTTTATGATAATTTAAAAACTAAACAAGCGTTGTTCAATAAACACAAACTGTCTAATTTAAATTTATTTATAGATTCTAATAATATAATTCGAGTAGGGGGTCGACTCAACAATAATTTACAATTCGATTATAATAAAAGGCACCCGATTTTAATTTCATCTAAACATCATTTCACATTTTTAATATTTCGCTATGAACATATTAAACTTTTACACGCTGCGCCACAGTTACTACTTTACACATTGCGAGAAACTTGGTGGCCAATAGGAGGGCGCAACTTGGCTAGGAAAATATTCCATGATTGTGTGCTGTGTACACGATTGCGAGGCAAAACACCACAGCCTATCATGGGTGACATACCTAAAGAACGACTGCATCCAGGCTATCCATTCTTAAACTGTGGTGTTGACTACGCCGGTCCAGTGCTCATATTAAACAGAAAAGGCAGGGGAGCTAAAACTGTAAAGGCATATATTTGTTTATTTGTGTGCTTCGCGACCCGCGCCGTACATATGGAGCTAGTTAGCGACCTCACTACAGATGCTTATTGTTTAGCATTAAAGAGATTTATCTCTAGGCGTTCAAAACCTTCAGTAATATATTCTGATAATGGGAAATGCTTTGTTGGGCTAATGAATGAATTTGCTAAATTTCTAAAAACCTGTTCACAAGAAATATTAGATTACGCTGCCGGTCAGAATATACAATTTAAATTCATCCCCCCTTATGCGCCTCATTTTGGTGGATTATGGGAAGCCGGAGTAAAGAGCTGTAAATACCATCTCCGGCGTGTAGTAGGTAATGCGCATTTAACTTTTGAAGAGTTAAGCACGACATTGGCTCAAATTGAGGCCATAATGAACTCTCGGCCCCTAACTCCTCTTTCCTCTGATCCACACGACTTTTCCCCTCTTTGTCCTGCTCATTTTCTAGTTGGTCGCCCGCTGACTGCACCTGTTTGCGCTGACCTACAAGAAAGGCAGATTTCGAGTCTGACCAGATATCAGCGAGTCGAACAACTACGACAACACTTCTGGAACCGCTGGTCCACGGAGTTCGTGAGTGAGCTACAGACCAGAGCAAAATGGAAGTCAAATGTAACGGATCTGAAACCCAACACATTGGTAGTCATTAAGGACACCAACTCCCCTCCTCTCAGATGGAACCTCGGCAGAATCATCTCCGTCCTACCGGGTCATGATGGCGTTTCCAGAGTTGCCGACATTCGCACTGCTGCAGGAACAATACGGCGGGCATTTTCGAAGATCTGTCCGCTGCCTGTCGAAGTAAGCTGAACCATTGAAAGCTGCTGCTTGCTGCCAGCTTCCAAGGCCGGGGGCATGTTAACGCGCAAGCCAACTTCACGTCAATCGAAACGTTCCTAGCTGCTTGCAGCTAACTTCGCGTCCCCCCACCATACTTACCTGTCGTCCTCTCGCTGCGACCGACTACGCATTTAACGTGTACCTATTGTAATATTGTAAAAAACAAGAAAATAAACGATACAAGAGATGAAATAAAGCTGTCATTCAACACCCTGAACTGCCCGCCTTCTCCTCCTCAACACTTACAACTCCGCCCTACCAAAACAATCCTGTATCTCGGTGTGTTCAGTAATGGCCCAAGTTCGACACTCGAACTTACGCTGAGTGTTCTACGGCTGCAATAAAGATAAATCCACCAATAATATGTGTGGTGGTCTTACGTGGAAGATTGCTCGGCGACCAAATTGAATTTGCATGGAGCCACAAATGAAACGCTAAGTTCGTGCTCAGCTACAATTGAATCCTCACCACCCATGGTTACTAAACGATCGGATAACACAAGCCTTAATCTTTCAACTGCTTTTCACTAGTGAAGGAATATATGTTCAAGCGGACCTTCTTCTTGGAAGAAACTCTGTGAAGCGTGAGTATAAAGTAGCTCAGAGACGGTCAGAAATTTGCTAGTACAGGTCCCGTAACGAGCTAAGAACGAGTACTTTTGAATGCGCAGTATTCCTTTTATGGGCCTGTCTATATATATATATATATATATGTATGGCGCGAGGCAAATAAAAACATGCGTTGTATGCCCACTATTTTTCGCTGCGCGTTCTTTACTCGTGACGGGATTAACCTATTTTTGGTCGATGAAAAGTGGGTGATGTTTTACTTCCCGCCAATCTCTATCTACTTTGAAGACCTTTGCTGGAAGATCGGAGGAATGAATCTTCAGTGAATTCTTAATGGTCAAAACTAACCTTTATTCAGTTCAGTCATGTTTATTTTATAAAAATATGATGCACAAAAGAACAGTGAAAATAAAGAGTGATATAACAAGCATAACCATGTAACGTGGCTAGTGTACGTACGTGCGCAGCAATGTTCATCGGTGGAAGGAGCAGTAATCCACCGCCGGAGGGCCAGCTCCGTATGGAAGGACGTTCCTTATCCCTTGATCCCGTTGTTTACCAGACATTAAACAGATAACAAGTCCGCGCCCTGATACCGTCTGAGCAGATTAAACCCCGGTGCCCGTAATCCGAACTTCGATTAATTTCATCCAATACTTACTCAGAGAATGCTTAATTGTTCGTACTGTAAATTGTTATTTACGTACGTATCCTATAAAGTGGCTGTAATCTTCCATTGATAGCTGTTTACTTAAACCTCGCAAGTATATACTCACTTCAAGAAAAGTCTCATCGTTTTCGCCAACGACGTGTCATACATGAGCAGATATTCATGTACTTTATTTACTCTCAGCTTTTTTCTTTTGCAGTAAATAAAAAACAATGATTGAAATTATTTGTCGTTTATTCCAACTAGTTCGCCAAGTAGTTTGATAGTCGTAATAGTTGGAAATTGTTTTTCCAAGTATTTAGAACATTTTGATAGCAATTTTTTATGAATCGTAAACTGGTCAAGTCTCTTTCGAGAAGTCTATCATAGAGTGGAGTAGGTATCACCATGAAGTAAAGTAAGTGGCAATAAGTAAATTACGTTTCGTACTCCCAGGTCTGAAACACTCCTTTAAATATTTTAAATTGTAATTGCAATACACATGAGCGAACATAGGTAGTATCGTAAAATTTCCTTTCCTATTAAATATTGTACAAAAAGGCAGGATGTTTACTAGTATTGTGAACACAGAATTCAATTTAGAATATAATGCCGCGACAAAAAGCGCCGGTCGAGTGCATCAAGTACTGTCTGTTATGACATACCTAATGCGCGAGTACCGACCATAATGCCGGAGACACAAAAAGACATCACTGCTGCAGTTAACAAAAGCAGACGTCACAAACTAATCCACCCGTAAAATGTCCCAAATCTCTACAAAAAGTAGCCGACAAAAGTGTTGTTGTATAAACGTAAAATGAAATTTAATAAACATTGAACAATGGAGCGGGCTGTAGACATTTTGCGGAGATCCAGATAGTGAATGGGAGATAAGCTGGCAAAAGGTTTGCAGTCCCCGCGTATGTTTGATGTCGCCTCTCGTCGCCGGAGCGTGAACGGTTTAAGAGCAAAATTGCACCAATGCTAGTGGCATCTGTTAACTGTGCTCTCAGCACAAATAGATACTTTTAATTTTGCAGATGGAATGTCATTGAACGAAGCTATTCAATATAAAAATACATTCATTGCGCGATCGTCTAAATATGGTTGTATAAACATGTCATGTTATTTCTCTAGTCCTACCTATTACATTTTACTTACATGGTAGGTATAGTCAAAGATAGGAGATAAAGGTACATTTTCATTAGCATGTAAGTAAATAGCACATCGATTCTAACTAAGGGCGGCACATGAATCAAGGGGAGGTGTTTAAATAAAATAATTAATTTTGCTTTAATCGCGCAATCATCCCAGAAGTGTATTAGGAGATAAGTATCAAACGTTTCTATTTAACTTCTCTCCCGGGCGGAAATTCCCCGGGCGCCATATTGAAATGTTTATAATTAAATTACATAAAGACGAAGAAAATTAATTTCAGAGTGCGAAGTGGCGAGCGCCGCGCACCGCCCGAGCACAAAGCGGAAGCGCCTCAAAGGCGGTGCGGCGCTGCCGTCGCTCGGCAAATTTAATTTTCTAGATGTTTTTGGAAATTGCCGAGGAGTTGAATAATCACGTTATAACTTAACGGTATTAAATTTTATACGTTAAAGTGTTAATATTTCATTTCCAAGTTTAATTTAATTAATTCCAAAGTTAGTCTTCGTCGGAATGGAAATAGTGTGGTAGAGTTCGGAGATTCGTCTTAAGATAATTGCTGTTTGTTTTGAGCTTTTCCTTACAGATGGATGACTTATATCATTATAGATTTGAATGATTAAGTGTTTTGCGTTTCGGATAGACTCGATAATAATGAAAAGCTTGGTTAATTTTAGCTTTCTTTGAGCTATTACAGGTAATTAATATGCATATATTTCAGTATTATTTTACGTGCATTAAAAATCAAAAGGTTAACGTCTAAAGCAGAGAGCTAACGACGTGTTAGCTAAGCGTAAATTAGCTGTAGAACTAAGAAGAGCAGGTATCTATGCCTACTCCGAAGGCAAGAGGCGTGATAGCATGAAGAAAGATAAGATAATGTGTGTAAGAAGGTAATATCTCAAGACTTGTCCCCCTATGTAGGGTTGTGTGGAGCAGAACCTTCAGGAGCTCCGCGCGACGAAACAAATTGATGTACCCAAATAATTATTAATGCCTCACGAAATTTAATTGGAAAAGTTGAATTTGTATCGCGCTCACGGTGTAGGTGAGCGATTCGCGCCGAGGCGGGCTGCGACTGTTTACGAGATAATTAATCTCAAAGTATTTACTGCTTTAATCGAGCCACTCCGATGGGGAGCGAATAACTCTCGTATGTAATAACGTCGCGTACTATGTCGATATACATGCGAAGTCCCTATACGTATGTGTCTGTGTTAGCAAGTAATTACGCATAATGAGTAATGTCCCATTATGCGAGTTTATTTGCACACATATGGTCCTTATATACTTACCGTGTATATTAATCCTTAACTATACACCCAGAATATTGCATTGATTACTGTTAAATAGTTAACACCTACAATTTAACATTACCTACCAACTAATTTAATAAAATTCATGTCGATAGCGATGACATTTTGCTGGTAAACTAAATAGATGGCTATAATAAACCTACTTTATAATTATACCCAATGAATGATATGCAATTATTTACAACAGTTTGTGCTGCGAAAATGAATAGGTACCTCTGTAGGTAACAGAGGTAAGTACCTATTAATTGAGGAACCTAATTATTAGTGAGTCCTGTGACCCACGCGAAAGAACTGAAAAGGCTGTGCACAAATATAGGTTTGCAAAATATTTAAATGTCAACGCTTGACCTTGCATTTTAGCGTGACTAAATATGTGTTGATCCTCCATCTTTGCCATTCAACCACAACCCGCCTCCGAAAAAGTATCAACTCATATTGAGCCATGCTAAAACACATGGTCTAGCGATGACGTGCCAAAAGTTGGGGTACTGAAGTAATTTTATTTCCAACAAATACTTCTATCTTCACACAAGTTAGTATCAACGCACTATAAACCATTATTTTTAACATGCAACTCAAATTAAATAGGCAATAAACACAAATGTTATATCAAACTACTATTTTATGCATTCAGGTTTGTGTGAGTAATAATATAAGAGTAAATAAGTTTTATTACGACGAAGTAATTCAATGCTCCATTTATCTACTTAAGTAAATTATACACTCAATACTCGAAAGAACATCCTACAACACAACACAAATTTCTGTGCTCTATACGTGACATTCATCTATTCGACGACAGGTGGCGCTAGGTGTTCTAAATATTGGTCTAAGTGAGTAGTTCAACCGATTGCCGCTCCGTGGAAGCGCCAATTTTTGCTTACAAAACTGAATTTACTATAAAGTCAAATACGGCAAAAATTCAAAAATGCGATGTCAGCAATTAGTAACAGGTGTATAGTATAGGTGGGAGTATATAGTGATGTGGATGTAGGGACTATCGCGATGTTCGTGGATGTAGCAGGTTTTGTTTGGCATGGCGCTCGTATAGAGTATGGGCCGTTTAAGCTAATTAACAATAGATCGAATCCGACTGCAGCAACAATGAAAAACGAAGAATAAATGTCAATTTCACAAACGACGAGGAGGGTTCGGCTTTAAATCGAATTCCGTTTAATAATAGTAGCGCGTTAGAGTTGAATGTACTCTTGATAGTGCGATAGTTTATTGTATTTTAAACATTGTATCGTTCGAATATTCGAATATTTTATTACTTATAGTGTATTGAACTCTGCTCAAGAAGCTAATATATTGAATAAAGAAGTGGCCATCTATTTAATATGATTGCGATATACTTTTTAATTCAGTCTCAATAGAGGCACGTATTAGGCATTATATTTCGGGGCAACAAAAAGGTTTCAATCACTCAATGTATCATACATCAATTCAATTTATTTTAAGTGGACTATCTCGGACATATCATCTTATGCTGTTTCAGTTTTTTTGATTCGATAAATGGTAATTTTTTTAGTATCTTCGTAACTATCGAGACAGGAAAACGCATTGTTCATACACTCTATGCTGAACTTGAATTTAAGCATCCTGATACTTATAGCTAATTTGTACCGCAAATAATACAGTACAAAATGAGTAGAGAAAGGATCACCAAACCGCAACCCTAAATGCACAGCCAGTTGCGTTTCGAGGAAAAACTGTCACAAGAGAATTGCTGGCCATTTTTAAAAAGATTTCGCCACCAAATAAACCTTAGCTATTTAGTCCCGGAATAGAAACGGATGAGGCCCCTTGACCGTGGCATCAGATTAAGATCTACTCAGTGAATTCGCTCATTTAAAACATAAATGAGCGGAATTGGTGAAAAATGTCGCTTTGAAAAGCGAGGACAGTGCTAGATAAAAGTAAACCTTATTTTTAACTTATATAATTGTTTTTTATATTTATATTACTCTAAAATTTTATCGTAATATCGTATTTTTTTTTTATTTAATGTAAAAAGGTTCAGCGATAAAAAGCCACTCATGAAATGAAATCTACGTAGGTAAAACCGCGAGGCACAGCTAATGTTTTATAATATGGACAAAATCTAGATCAGATATCAAGATGTCGGTACAAGAAGGTATGTGCCCCACTTTATGATGAGTAAACAACATTATTATTTAGCCCGGGTCGATACACGAAGTAGACGTATCTGGAGGATTTCCAACAGAATCGTTATGATGAATACAAATAAATTATTCTGGCAGCTTCCGAGCCATTCGAGAGGTTTACATTGTGCATTGTAACTCGGAATGTTGGATACTACTTGGTAATACCGATCTCGAAATACTCACTGACCTAAATGAAATATTTCGTGTCCTGAATATAACTTAATAATTGTTTTATATACTAGCGGACCTCACGCGGGTTAAGCCGCATAGTTCCCGTTCCCGTGGGAGTACGAGGATACAATATAGCCTATATTAATCAGTATTAATGTAGCTACCTCGTATCTGAAAGTTCACTGTAAATATTGGCAAAATAATTTTGAAAACGGATGAAGAGATTCACATATTACCTTGTACATAAAAACATAAAAAAAATACGCTTTTTAGTATTATGAAATATTGATGACAAGAGAGGATAATTATGAAAGTGTAATATAGAAGAAAGCGTAATGTACTTATGAGAATAATATGCTAAGTAAAGCTCAAGTGAGCACTGGTTATTCTTCTTACGCCTCGTGTAATGTAATAGCTAGTGTAAATGAATATAACAAGGGAGCTTCAAGCGAGCATTGTGAAGTAGCTGAGACGTATAAAGTGACATTAAATTTAACACGGTCTGGTACAAGGAGAATAATTACCAGGGCCGGGAGGGTCCGAGTTCGGCTCGCACGACTGCCCCGAGTATGAGGAACGACCCGCTGACCACTGACTGCCCCCCTGCCTCGTCGCCTAGCAACCGACCGCCACCTTATCATCATAAACATATAACCCGCCATCTTTGCTGCCTACACCTACACAATCAACTTACAATTACAATGCTTTATGAGACGCCAGTTTTCTAGAGTGAAAATCACAATATTATCACAGTATAAATTGCTTGCTCTGCTTAGTATGGAAGGTAGACCACATTTTTGAAATAAGAACGTTTGCTACATCGAGCAAAAGGGTTGTCACTCATAAAATTTTGAATATCTACTCGTATAATTATCTACTGTCAAAGTAATGTCGATTTGTGTCTAATCTTTTAAATTGTTCAGTGTAAGGTTATAGTGAAAATCTGTCTTGAAAATTTAGAATAAATATTAGACGACACTTGGGTTGTATGGTAATCCTTTCACTTGAACGTTTAACCCCTATTTAAAGTAGAAGCCATCTGAATATTTAATAAATTTCAAAGAGATGTCAATCGACTGTTTTATTTTGCATAGGGCTTAGTGCCGGGGCGCAGGGGTGCGCGAGTACATTTCGATGTACGTCATTTGTTTGCGCCGCGCCCTCCGCGGCCGCCACATCGCGGCATTATTGGCATTGCACTTCTTGTTGACAGCATATCAAATTATATTTTGATTGTATGCATAACCTATTACTAGCCCCGCGAAAAATGTTATTGTTTCTTTAATATCAGTCATAATAAGGCTTAATCACTTTCCATTCGCTCTCTAGGGTTTTTTTAGCGTAGCTACTGTTCGAGTCGCTAGGTTTTCTTAGTCAGTCTTACGGATTTTTAACAAAGACGGACAATTTTAATTTATCTGCATAGAATCACGGTCCTAACATTAAATGATAAACTGAACTCAAACTACAAAGTACTTTCAAATCGTCAGAAGGACACAAAAAATTACACTGTGGGCCAACCATCATCAGTTTAAGCAGCGCGTATTAAGAACCTCTGAACTTAAATTTTTTATTTTTGCACCGTAAAATTAAACGTCAGAGATAAGAAGATCTTAATACGCGCTGATTAAACGATCATAATGTTATATTCTTGGGTATTCCTTACTGCGTAATGTAGACTAGCTAGACATGTTATTTTATCCAGTTCATGTCTTAGTCATAAATAACAAAATATTTATTCAATTACATTATTTGAAGCTATTAAGTGCTATAGCATTGAAGGGTTGTAAGAATTAAAAGAACAATTAAATTTTATGAAGCAATTATAAAACCTTTATGTGAGTATCAGCAAATTATTTAAAATACACTTTGTAATGAAAACTATTTCTTTGATCACATAATTTATCGAGTCATTAAAATTTACAGGTTTTGGTCACGTGTTGGGCACTCAAATGAACAAAATCATGTAATATGAAGTATCAATAGTCACAATAAGTACATGACAATGTGTGTTAACACAAATTATACGTGGTTTAAATACGTAAATGTATTAATCACAATCGAGTACAGTATCATTACCGTAGACAATTCAAAGGGCAGTCTTACAAGTTTAAAAAGGGTAATGGATGCATGTCTTGTCGGCTATTGTCTTAGGGTAATCACTTCCGTGAGAGCATGTCGGTCGACGGCGCGGCGCGATCGTCCGATCGGACACTTTCAATTTGTATGCCGGCTACCACCGCAGGGGCCACCCTACGCGCTCTCACGACACCAACTCATTTTACCTAATTATTATTTTAGCTTTTGTTGTCGGTCGTCAAAATAAAGCTCTGACAAGCATACCAATTTCAATAGGTCATGTCTTTTAAAGTTGTTTTAATTAAATAACACGTGATATATTTCAATACTGGCGGGTGCGCCCGGTGGCGAGTACCGTATATACTTTCATAAGAATTAAGTGAAAAAAAAATTGCGAACAGACACTTCAATTTTATTTATCTCTCTAGAAATTGGTCGGTTGAATAATGTAAATAGCATTAAATTTTAGAGTTTCCATATCTTAACGGCAGACAGATCCTAAAAGACCATGATGAACTTGTATTGGAACTGAAACTCGTGGAATGCTAGTTTAAATCACACAATGAGTTTTTGTCACACTACAAACTTTACGATGAAGCAAAACATTGTGAGGAAACCTGCTCCAGAGGTGGGTGAAGTTTTTCACTCCAAAAACAATAACGGTTGTAAAAGAGTTCGGCTTAAACAGGTAACGTAAAATTGTAAAGATGAATGGACTAAAAGGCAGGTTCTAGTGAGGAGAGACGGTGACTTCGCGCACGCTCCACAACCTATTCAGGATGTGTCGGTTATGGTATGGATCTAATGATCGCATCCCGTTTTGGCGGTACTTGGAACGGCTACTTTTTGTCATTTTTCTTGCATCCTACTGTGGCTCTTGCAAATGGGACGTCACATAACGGCGATAACTGGTATTCTTGATAAAATCATATTTTTGTTAACGTCTCATTAACATCGCGATTTTTATCTCAATGTCGTTTAAATATTCATGCACGTATTATTATAGCTCTATTAAATTAATCTTTAGTCGTTCTCTTTAGTATCAGAAGAATGCGAGAGTAGATGATTTTTTTATGTCTCTAGGAATTTTAATCTAATCTGATACTCGTACTAAAGTAATTTCCCATTACTTTCTGCGTATTTAAATCTGTACTTGGAATTGTCAGCAATTAAATGGAAATATTATTTTATATTACTTATACAGAGTTCACCTAAATACTTATCATTCTAGTACATGTCTATTCTGAATACTGCCTTGATTAATGCTGTTTTCATATATGTATGACATGCACAGTACTGTAAATGATTGGCTAAGTGCCCTGCATTTACATGCAAAACGTAAATATTGAAATTACCATTACTAGCTGCTCACTAACGTACCGTTGGTTTATGCAAGTGCTGGACATATTTAGATGTATATTTCTAGAATCACATTAGTACCATTAAAATCCTCCTTGCATTCGTTAACTGCGGCTGTGTATGGCAAAATATGTGCACCAACTCGCTTTTGCTATTCGCTCCGTATGATTTTCAGAAATGGCCACAGCTTATAGGCAGTAAGGATACAATATTTTTATGCGGTACGTTTTTCCTTAGTGGCTGTTTTTACGCCCATTACCGTATCTAAAGTAGGAAAATCGTTCGCGATGCTACATTCTAATGATGGCTCGCAGGCGCGCGCGTGCGCCGGTACTCAGCTATGGAGCAGGGCTGTCTCTTGCTCGATTGCGCTCTTAACTTTATTTACTTTAACAAACCGATATTCTTAATTTGCACATCCATCAATACTTGCATACTAAATGCAAATAATATTAGTTACATTTCTTTAGTACCTGAGCTCCTATCAACATAGTTACTTGGTAGGTAGCTTACTAGGTAGAGGTAATAGAGTCGGTATTGTGGACATGAGGAGTAGACCCGGCGTAGTAAGTTTTTTTTATCGGAGCCTATAAATAAGAAGACAGTACTTACATACAAAAATGACCAGTGAAGGTCTCGTTATTTGCCCTAATGAAGACCAAACATTTGTACATTTATGCTGTTCTAGCTGTGCCCCGCGTCCTTATTGTCGCGGAACCCTAATATTTCCAATAAATAAAAGTAGCGTAAGTTACTCCTTGAAACACCAGCTACCTACCAGTGAAAGTCCCGTTAAAATCCGTCCAGCCGTTTCAGAGATTACCCGGAACAAACAGACAGACAGACAGACAGACAGACGGACAGACAGACAGAGAAAATTTTTAAACCTTGGATTTTTAGAGTCAGTAGCGTGCCTACTTTCATTTGCATTTAGTGAAAAGCAATTATTTTGCAATTACAAACAGACACTTCAATTTTATTTATCTGTATATATGTATAGATATGTTATATTATATTAATACGGAAGGGTCCCCAAAGGGATAACCCGAGGTGTTGTGGTAACAACACCTACCTGTCATCGAAGATGATAAAGTGTCAACGTGACAGATCATGAGTTTATCGCAATCTCAGGTACTAGAGATACGTCTTTGTATGACTTCTTAGATGTATGCAGGTTGTCTCGCGATGTTTTCCTTCACCGTAATACTGGTGGTGTAAAATCACTGAACTAAAATAAAAATAATAAGCTCATTGTTACAGGCCCCTGGGATTCGAACATGCGTCGCTTCCACAGCAAGCGAAAGCAGAGCAGCGACTACTCAAACACCATGGCTACAACGGCTCTTCAAAAATTTGTCAATAATAAATAGGGAAGGTCAATGTCAAAAGTGTTTGAGCAACCCTAAGTTCTACGTGCCACTTGCCACACCTAACAGATATAACACATAGTGCAAATAACGCCAGGCTTCGGAAATGGAGTGCAAAAATATATCAATATTAATGCAACAGTGTTTGTGCTTCGCGTCTTGATTGAACATGGATGTTATGACACTGTTCTGCTTCTCTCAGCCTAATGAAGGTCGTCTAATTAACAAGTTTAGTATCACACCTCAACAAGAAATGTATGAGTTCCAAAGACAACGAAATAGTATAAATATGCACTGGATAGAATAGCAACAAAATGAATAATTGTATAGAGTAAACGAAAAGAGAACATTAATACCAAATATTGAAAAAGGAAGAGGAAAAATTACTGGTCATATTCGCCAAGAAGGCCAATTCCAGAACGACAGGCAGGTATGGTCACAAATTGTGAATACATTTGAGCACTGAGGGTTTTGGGTCAGCATAGGGCTTACCGAACGTTCGTGCCAGATTTTATGTGTTGGTACACATAAAACCTGGCTCTCACTAAAATCTAATATCCTGGCTCAGCCTGCGTGATAGACTATGGCCCTTGGGCTCTCAGAGAAGGTACTGGGGCCGGTGACAAGAACACAGTAGGTTTGTGGCTACTTCGCGCACATCCATTATGAACCAAGTATTATGTAGATGGATCTAGCTTCAACGTTGTCAGTACCATAAAACAACAAAACGGGCTACACCGCTTATGATTTATTGCATTAGTCCCGGAGAGGAGAACGACATTTCTTGTAAGTGATTTCTGCTATAGATCGTAATTAATGGCCGATTGAAAATATATTATTAACATTAATGTTAGGCTTTGATTTTATCTACATAAATCCTTATTCGAATGTTAATTATTATGCACAACATATGTCTAAGTACTTAAGTATGTAAATTAGCTCCAATACTTTGAAGCCACACATATATTATTATATCAGTACACGATCATTACGTGTTTGAGTATAATACCATAACAAGACTAAATCGGGACGTAAGAGTTACCTAAATGTCAATTACAAATGTTCAATCTTCTTCACAAACACTCTACTTTAAAAGCAAAACGTGATAAAACAGCAAGGGATGTAAAAAGCGCCTTTAAGCGTGCTAATTTGAAGGAGTTGGAGTGTCGCCTTGCGATGGCATCTTCACGGCTTACAATAGTAAACAAATGTGTCGGTCGGATGCAATTACGTGGATGCGGGTGCGCGGGCGCCGCTGCTGCGCAGTGGGGACGCGCTGCAGCGTCACGCCGAGAGTCGGCAAATCGCGCGCACATCACGCTTCGCTTCGGACTTATGCTAATGGCCAACGAGCCGCGTAAATTGGAGTGAGCTTGCTGCAAAACAAAATGGGCCCGCCTCTTTATCTTATTACTGCAGTAGTTGCAGCGAGCAACTAAGCTCCTAGTTGCCTATTTAGAGAAATGAATCCTACAGCCCTCCCACGCATGGCATATTTTCAACCGACTCGAATGCGAAGAGTCCTGGCCGACAGTAAACCCGCAGATTGGCGAAGTGAAATTCGAATACAAAAACTTGCACAGGAAAGAACGTGAAACCGATTAAAAGGCCACATCACGATTCTGTATGCACTTTGCACTCATTCAATACATTGTGGAAGGCGCTGGTCTCTTCGCTAATACGTACTTTGATTTCTGTTTATATAGATTAGTCAAAGGCGCCTTATAATTAAGGTGCTCTCGTTCAGTGATTATTCTTTTCTATCTTTTGTATTGTCGGTTACAATTAGGAGCATGGCTTTCAGCCTTTGTTTAAAGAAAGCTACGGGAATGTCGAATTTCATCTAATCTACAAAGGATTAAATAAAACACTATGTAAGTATAATGTGTGTGATGTTATAACGATCGGTTTCGAGAACGTTAAGCACTACACAGTGTAACGAATGCCGTGTTTTTTGGGAGCGCACAGAATCCGTCAAATGGAAGTGAAGTAGCATGATGATTGAATATTCATCCGTGGGTCAATAATAATAGATCCCATCAGCGACCGGTATGTGGCATCACATTTAATATAATAAGAGTTCAATACGTCTCACCGTGAAATGTTTCGATACAAAAACTTAACTAACTATAACTGCTAACGTGTGAATCGTATTAAAAAGCTGTTTAGTCATTCGACTTCATAAATAGGTGGCATTCGATTTGTCGTGATTAAATTTCGTCCATTAGGACACCGTTATAGCGATCGATAAATGTATGAGGATATTGTGTCTCAAACATAAATCGGGGAGTGTTATTTGTACCATGTATCATATTCTGACATCATTGATAAAAAAAAATCGTGTCATTTCATTGTTAGGTACATAGTGAGTAATCAAACAAAACAAACAATAATGGAAGCAAACTAACACAGTCCCGTTAAAGTTAAACTAAGTAATTTAGTTCAATTGTTTTGCAAAACAGAGTCGGCCAATAAACAATCGCTCATATTGAATGGCCGGAAATGTCCGTCTGGAAATTAGCTCGGAAACAAGAGAAAACCTTTTAAAGCGAGTTCTTTATTATATTTAAAACGTTTTAAATTGAAGAAAGGCAGCGAGCCAGCACTAGACTAATGTACTTCACTTGTTCATCGCAACTGTCGCATAATATACTTTCGTCATTTTATGACGACACTGCACGCACGACATGTTCTCAACTAGTCAACTTAACACTAGCCATACCAAGGGACAAAGGCTTGCGTATCATGATTTAATCAATTTACACATCTAATACACAATTCGGGCATTAAATGGAATCACCAAATTGATATATAATAACAACACATTACTTTGGTTATTTACAAATAACGGCCGAATAATACACATATATTTTATTCTTGCGGAATCTCCAAATGTATAAATTTGCCACTGAATCCTATTTCAAAACGCATTTCACATACAAATACCTAATTTCGAAGTAAAGTACGCACATTATACAGGCGGGTTCGCATTTAAATTATTCCAGCGGATCGTTTATAGGCCATAACCGAATTTGGGAATTAGCTATAAAACAACATTTGATACGGGTTGGCGCGGGCGGTTTGCAATTTGAATGTTTCGCCCGTTTCAAAACTCATTAGATTGCGTAGCGCGTGCACGCCGTTATCTATCTGCGCCCATATTTCCATACAGATCGCGTCCTATCTTTCACCTCTACTTTCCAACAGAACCAACCAAATTATATTAAAGTTACAACGAAAACTCGTATTTCTATTAACAAAAATATTGAAGAGCCATGGTGACCTTGGGGTTTGAGCAGTCGCATGCTACGCAAGCGATGCGAGTTCGAATCCCAGCGGGCCTGTACCAATAAGTTTTTCTAAATACCTTATGTGCAGAGATTTCACATAAGGTATAATATGCATATGTCTGAGAAGTAATTCAAAGACGTATGTATAGTGCCTGAGACGGCGATAGACTCACCCTCTGTCACGTTGGCACTTAATCATATCCGGTGAAAAGTGGTTGTTGTAGTTACAACACCTCTGCTTACCCCTTCGGGGACCCTTCTGGGATGGCGTGAGCAAAAATATTGAATCATATTGGAAACAGTTATGTGTATAGAGCAGCTTTCCATAGAATAGGCCCGTTCGCCCCAGCGGGGATATCAGGACGGTAGGAAAGCCAATTTAAACAACCTTCTCAATACTAAAGTGTTATTTGTATCCATTGATCCCAAATAGTCACGAGTGAAATATAAATAAATATAAGTAACCTTCGTGACATTATGAAAGTGTTCACATAAAATGAGGCTGGAATAGCTTAAAGGAAGCTATCCTTTGGTGCAATTTAAATTCCATTACAATGAATATAAAATGCCAATTTGAACTGTCTACTCGCAATTCGCATTTTGCTTTTAAATATTTTTCTATGCTGTACTTATAAACTAAAATGGTAGTGTTTTCAAATATTTACCTCAACATTCCTGGTGATTACAAGTTTTTTATTAAACATTCCTTACAAGAGGTATTCTTGATGAGGTGGAATTTTTCAAGGCTTATTTCTAGACCTGAGTACATTATAAGCATACATTATAAACATTAACTACAAACATAAACTCAATAATCCGGAGTATCGAAGTCTTAGTATAATGTCGAACACTGGTTACATGTCATGTGTACGTAATTCAAACAAATTGTAACTGTAGGTAACATATTTTGCAATTGACTAAACAATTACCAAGTAACATTAGAAGTGGGGCTTGTCATTCAAAGAGGCGTCGTTAAGTACACGCCAATGGCTCAGAGCCGTGTGAATAGCGAACCCCAGCATTAACCGGAGCGAGCAATTTTGCAAATAAAACAATAATGATAGTGCCTGTAATAATGTTTCCTCTAATTTTATCTGTGAATAGTCGTGATGCGAGCGATCTAAACCTGACATTATCCAACCAGAGACTTCCCAGTTACCATTTAATGCCTTGTTATTTTATTTCAACGAGCTTTAAACGGGAATACTTAAATATACTGTAACTTATCGTGATCCCCAAATTGTGTTTGAGAAGAAGTTAGCAGAGATAACTCTGTGTCGTTCGTAGCAGGAGGAATAGTTACTTGGAATTTACGGTTTCTTTTTGTGAATCATTTGTGTATTTTCTTTCTGACTTGTTCTTTAACCTATGCCTGTAATAATAATATTATAAAGATAAATTATTTTTATTTAACAATTTTAGTGTTTGTACTAAAATTATAATGTACCGATAAAATAAAATGCTACATTATCTCTGAGTATTAAGGCTAACACATGAATGTTGCTGTCGGAAGTTAGTGTTTTGTATACAATTATAGAAAACAACTTATTCCAATATTATCTTATTAACTTTCATGTTTCAGACTTTATTTACAAGCCTGGCCAGATATACATTAGATTTAGGTAGGTACATTTCTGGTTGAACGAAAGCTAGTAAAATAGTTATATAGGCAGTCGTAGGTGCCTTAGGCGTCGTGTCAGATGGACAGTGGACACCATCGGAGCGGCCGGAGCGTCCGTCACGGCTGTCGGTTCTGCTCTTTGCACTCCTTGCATAAGCGCCCTTCCCTCGTCTCACTCTGAATACTCACCAAATTATTGTTTTACTTTACATAAGTTAAAAAAAGCCTTTAATTCTCAGTGTCGTGTAAAAATGTAAATCGACTAATTGCTACTTTCACGGCGTGTTACGTCCACTGCTACGTGTTTAGCAGTTACATAAATATTGCTCGTCTTTAGAAAGAAGTTGCTTCTTGAGACATCCATTGTAGAGCTGCTTTGACACAAAGTTTTTTAACGTATTCGATTATACGAAAAATCTGATCAATGTCTCGAAATCGGTATCACCAGCACACCGAGTTTTCTACATAATTACTCGTACTAGCAACATATTATACTGAAGATAATAAATAGGTAGGATTAATATTGCTATAATTGTATGATTTTGAGGCAAAATCCGTTCTCTTATTTTTTTTGTCTTCTTCATTAGTATCTGGCCTCGTACCTGCCTCAAACGTCGAGCGAGATCCACAGCTGACAATGTGGCCCTAAGGCTCAACCTGCTCTAAAATTATACCCGTTATTGATACATTTAATTTAATAATTTTTTGTATTTTCTGACATGATGATTATTACTTAAATCATAATTTAGGTAGTAGGTTGGTACTCAAACAAACTCAAAAAAGGGATATTAAAGAGTTATGTACTTATATGTCTTATGAGTCACATTTATACACCGAACATTGCGTATTCAAAACGTAGTCGAATAATATAAAAATTGTCAAAAAACCCACGGGCGTATATCCTTACATATTATATCAATGGAAAAACACAAGGCGAAATCGTAATAGTCATGTGAACAACATGATTTACTTGGATTAACGAGGTGATCAATATGATGAGGACATCGCGCGCGCTCTGAATACTAACATATCTCATAGAGGTAGTTGCATACTTTATTTTGTCACCTGATTGCCTCTATGAACTCTACTTATATCCAATTGTAGGTTTTGGTACTTAGTTAATTTTAAGACGTATATCTCCCTTGGGACCCTGCGATTATAATTTTTAAGAGGTAGCACTTCGTCTAGAAGGCCTCTCATGACAGGCATTTCTTGTTCCGATATTCACCTTGGCAATGCTGGGTGGTTTATTCATTTGTATAGAAATAAACGTTGTATTGTATACATACATTTTTTTTTTGTACAAACTCAATATGTCAAATCTTTTTAATTTCACCTTTCCCTCTAAAAGTGGTTTTGTGTAAAGCAAAGTTACAAAATTAGTCGAGTAGTGATGTTATCAAATAGTAAGTAAGTAACGGGCTATTTCGGAATTGGTTACCTATGACGTTGGCAGTTAGCGGAACTCATTACAGAAGTAGTTTGTGTAACACAGGTCCGCACTTACCTACGGCATGACGCTTACCCATAAGGGAAAAATACATAAGTATTCAAATTAGCAAATTGCCTACAAAAACACTTTTTTTGCTCCTCGCGACCATTGCTAGAGATACGTAAGTTTTTACTCACGTTTATGTATTTTAAATAGAACGAAATTAGTATTCGCGTTGAATATTTTTTATTTGAATGTAGTTGGAAATATTTTCTAATTACGAGTAAATTCCATCTTGTCTATAAGGTTCTGACTGCGAACGTAACCTGTGAGCACGCTTCTTGCTCTGTGTCTTTTTCTCTATGGTAAATAACTTAATTAGTAATTGTGGATTATTTTTAACAATCACCGACTTCAGCGGAAAATGTATGTCAGGACAAAATACTCTGGCTTGTGAAGAAGATAGGTCATCCTCGAGATCCAAGACATGTAAAGGAAACAGTTACATTTGCTTTAGTAAATCTGCTAAAAATGACGGTTCTATTACGGCAATTGCTAATTTTGATTGAATTTCTTGTATGATAAAATAAGAGTACATTTATTTTACCATACAACAACGCCATCCAGTCACAAACTAAACGAAGCTTACACTATGAGTAACAGACAATGAAATTAATACAATGGTATTATATTAATTCATTCACTTCTAAGTACTGCTTAAAAATAATAAAATTTTTGCACGTTAGTACGAAATGCATCAAAAACGTACAGAACGCTATTGATAATAATACATTGTATTTCTAAAATAAACATAAATTTAAAACGGCAAGCATAGCTTCTAAGGTAGGAACTCTAACAATATTATGGCGAAAGCAAATTAATTTCAGAAGCACGCGATGCGGCCGCCAATGTAGATGTGGAGCATTCGCCCAGAAACCACATTTATTAACATTATGTGGTTTCAAGTCAGTTCTATTAACTGATTGCTTATCGTTGTATTTTAGATTGTTATCAAATAAGTGGAGTAATATTAAAAGAAAAATTGTAAAGTAGAAGAACAAAGCATAGGATTGTTGTTTTGCCATCTGTTACAGTCAGCGAAATACCCGAAGACAAATTAATTTAACTCATAATGATGACAGCTTACTTTCTGGATGTATGTTGTTTAGAATTCATACAATGGTACCAACGGATATTTGCAATTATTGATAAACTTTATTTTCTGCCAACAACAAGGTAATTGTCTTGACCATTGATTATAAGTTAGTAATATCTTCATAGGTAGAGCGATTATTTCTGAAGGTATTTGGCAGCACGTCTTAACATACGTCTATGAATTTATACTCAGACGTATACGCAGACAGTATCCACAGCACGGTTCTATCAGTGAAGCCACACACAATCTTATCTGAGTTACATTTAATGCATTGGATCCCATCTTGAAATAAGCTAAGTATTGAACCATATCTGTAAATATGGGGGCAATTTTAGAGCACCCCGCTGGGATAAGTGAAGGCAGCACACCGGAAGTGGGCACGTCCGGCACCGTGCATCGCTTCCTATCTCACTGTCGTCACATCCGCTTCCGCACGATCATGTCTTCATGACATACACTCCGCCCCTCTAGTAGACACAATATTTTTCTGGCAATTTATTTGCTTGTCAATATCAGGAAAAGAGCACGCGACTCCGACGTCACTATTGGAATATCACTTCCATAAATCTAGGGTTATCGTCGTATGAGCAACAATTAATAAACACATTAATGTCGACGTGAACGATTTCATCTCGAGTTGAAAATGTTTTCTACTGGGAGAGACGATAGTCGTTTTTAACCGACGAAAAAACAAGTTTCTCTAGTCGATACGTATACTTTTTTACAGAATAATTAGATTTAGATTTTTTCTTGAAAATGTTATATTATAAGTACTTTACAATTGGTCCCATAATTTAAATCACCGATGACTTATGGCCTTGTAACGCTTAATTTGTATGTTATCTTTATTTATAAGATTATCACCAAACTAGACAAACCAGTCGGTTATATGAAGCAGACAATCAATGTAGGTAAACATATCAAGAAGAATCACAACAGGTCTGAGTGATGCATTAGAGGGGATAGCGTAAATGACAGGCGCGAAGATTATATAATTTGATGTTCGGCAGATAAGCGGCGAAGCAGCTCCAGGCTGATCACACTCGTCCCGCTGGCGAACATGTGGACAATCTTTCACGCTCATGTGTGAACTCACCCTTTATTGAGTAGCACAGGGCGACAGTACTGTGTGGATATTCCATCGCTTTAAGTAGCGTAAGCGCATATCGAGCTCGAAAAAATGTACCAGCATATATTTTTGTTTTTACTAAGTGTCGATTTAATACACAGAAGGTAGATTACAAAATATATTGAAAAAGAACACTATTTTCTTTGTGTATATCCCGTGAGGATCTCAGGCCTAAGATAATGTAGGTACTTATAAGATGGTATGAGACATTCGTTTTGTATGTAAGATAGATTCCCGTTCTTTGCATCTGTTATAAATGTAGTTATGTCAAATTCAAAGAAAATTTGTATTTGTATTAGTTTAAAAAATACGCATCACTTTAAGTAAGGAAGTAAGGGTAGGTCTGTCCACGTAAGGTCCAATGTCCCGCTGATTAGAGTCCACGGCGTAGGGTGCGGAGAAGAGAGCGTGAAATTGTCTGCTCACTCTGTAAATATAATTTGGGCGACAAAAGGACTACAAATGATATACTCGGGGCCACAGCGGTGCATGTGCATGCCGTTTTTCCATGCCTCCAACATGAATTTCATAAACGACCTTTATTTATTAAACTTGCCTCCAGTAGGAAGTTTTCATAATTATTTTTTTAATCACATTAATTTTGTAGTGGTCAGTTACAAGAGTCTGCTTACCAGTTAAACTAAAGGTCGTCTGAAGGTACAATCACGTTGAAGTACCTGAAAATACAAAAGAAACTATTATGTTCTAAAATTATGTGTAAAAAATTATAAGCTGGAGAGTAGAGTAGTACCTTAAAAAAGTTATTTAGGTACATTACGTTACTATGTAGGTACATACTCTTACTCACATTCAAGTGTACTTATGACATTATGTGACTTCGCTTTAATTAATTCAACAACAATACGCAACATCGATTTTTAAAGTAATCTAAGGCAATATTTATTAAAATGGAGCTAGCATTTCCGTTTGATTAATTACAGCTTACACCCAAATGACATCTTGGAAATACGCATTCGCTTTATGGCTTACTCTACTGAATGAATGCATTAGGATTGTGACTAATGGAATCACAGAACAAATAAAATTAAAATGTAAATAGTGGAACGGCGAAATGCTAATAATAAATTTCTCCATTTTAATAACTGTAACTGCGCGAGGGGAGATTCTGGCCTGTTAAGTCAATATAACACTTCCATTACTCCAAATTAAATTCCACTGGGAGAGAGATGAAGTTTTTATTCTGCGCAGACAAAGGCCCGGAAGAAAACTGGGCGTGCTTTACGATACACTCGTTGCTTCAAGCCGTATTGCACTCTGTATAACATGATCAGGTGAGGGTTTTACACCTTCTAAGTCTATAGCTGGCGATCAACTTATGAACCAATATGATTTTTATGTATGTATGTAGGTACCCTATGGCCCTCTTCGAGGTAAAAGCAATCTCTATGTTAAATACAGCTATTAAAAGGTAACACAGAGAAAAGCCTCTCATTTACCCAAAACATGGACGTTGGAAGACAGTCTCAAAGCATGATAACGTTTTTTTTTATCTGTAAATGCTCTTGTCATCAGAAAACGGACAGATCACATTTCTGATTTCCAATATTTACATATGGATATTACAATATTTAATCTTCTATATAATGATGCCAGTGACAAATCTCCGAACCAAAACAAAAGCACACTTGTTTATAATTTCAATAAGCCTGTTATAAAAGAGTGCAAGTGTTCGCGCGCGCGGGTGTGATGGGTATTAATATTTTACGGAATTAATCATTATAATCCTTCTGGCAAACAAGTCGCCTCGGGGAGCGCGAACAATATAATGAAGTTGTCATTTTTTAGGCTACACGAGGGAGGCTGGAGGAAATCCAAATTGAATCATGCGGCGAGGGAATTGTGCTATTATGTTATTAAACAGCCGAGGCGCGAGGGCAGGACCCCGACACCTATTTTTTGCGCGAAGGGGGCGCGGGGACAGTTAACAGTTTTCACAATAGAATTATGATATAATTTGACACAACAATGGTATTGTCAGATGCGTCGCAACACGCTTGTGTACGGTTACTGAACTAGATTGACTCGATTTGGCTTAACATTTAAATATTTGTGGAAATATGTCTATCATAATCCAACATAATATGTACAACTATATGTATATACGATTCTGTTCAGTGTGTTTCTATTATAAGTAAAATTTAGATTAGAGAATAACGTAACAAGTTCATCCACACGTTACAATGATGTAAACCCAGTAATCTTCATAAAGTGCCTGTGTTAAAGGAAAATAATGTGTAAGTGCTATATCTAGCGCTTAATATACATTCTCACACATACAGAGTGTATGTGTGAGAATGTATATTATCTACTAACTATATCACACTCAAAAGAGCTAAGAGTGAAATGAAAGCTTTTATCCATATGTCAGAGAGAGTACTTACAGCGGCTTATTGTCACCCCCGCTAGAGAATTTGATAAAGCGTGTGCGAATATTAACAAAAGGAATATCTTGTTAAATTGATATTGCACTGTGCGACAAACTAAACTGAACCTTATATCACCCTCTTTGTTTGAGATGAAATATATTATCGAGTACACAAAGCCAGGGAGATACACCATTTCGATGAACCGGGCGTGAAATTGTCTCCGTTGGAAAATGTATAATTCAAAGGGGAAGATTAAAATATTATCCATGTTAAGTAAATATTCAAATGAATATTTTCCGTGTTAGACAACAATGGGCGAGGGGAAGGCGCGTAATTTGATAGATACCTATCTACAAAACGGTCTCTTCGTTAAGGGACCTCCCTGTTATTATAAATTATAAGCGCGATTTGGGAATTCGCTAGAGTTAAACGATTCTTAGATAAAGGGCGGACTTGATATTCCTTCTCGGATTTATTTTATAATTATCATTTAAATACCTGATGGAGTCCCTTAATTTAGCGGTTATTTACATAAGTAAGGGCATTCTATTTATGAGTACCTAATGTTACCTTTTATACGGGATAAAGAATTCATATACATAATGTAAATCATAAATAAAAGAAAGTTCTAGTACCTCATAGTTTTTAAAGAGAGTTTTAGCGAGCAGTTTCAGGTAGGTAAACCATGAGAAGTGAGATACGAACGCCGTCAGACATGTTCGATAGATTCTGATTGAGATAAAAAAATCGAAACTATTTACTTTATAATTCTATAGAATTGATAAAATTATTTTTTTTATTCAAAAAAATATAATTCTTACACCTGACTTTTGAACTTACCACTACTTACTAAGGTACCGCTAAAGCTATTTTAAAAAATGACGTTGAATGATTGTTAGAAGTGTTCCTTATGTTACATAATATAATTATTTTTTTATTTTTTAAGTTCTTGACCAAGATATTTTTTCCGAAAATGAGATATTTAGTTAAGGCACTCACTTATTTTACAGAAAGTTCGATTAAAATTCAAATTAGTCACAGAACAAGTGATTAAATGACAGTCGGGTTGATTAATGGAGTAGCGAGAGAGTGGTGCATTTGCAACAATGTGTCATGTAGATTATACACTTGCACCCTCGGTGTAGGAACTCCACCGGGACCACCCATTGTTATAATAAAATGCCATCTCACAATATGAACTGCACACGCGCTGGATATTGACGATACACAACATATTTTTAATAGTATTGAAACATGTTAATAACGTAACTATATCCATACAGATAAATTTGAAGTGTCTGTTTGTAATTCCAAATTAACAGTTTTTCACTTAATACATATGACGTTATGTCAAGGTTTTCGATGTGAGTTCCAAAAAATATGTAATGCTACTTGGGAAGATTCCTCACAAATTGGCCTAGTCTCTAACTTCAACTAACAACTAACGGGACCTAAACAACGATAAAATATACCGAGATACTTATAATAAAACACATAGAATAGAACTTCATGGATTAATGTTCAACTACATGCGTTCATTATACAATATCGGACTCCAAGCATGTCTAACATTCTCTCGGCTAGCTATTTTGTTGAAATTCTCGTTTTAGACTAGTATGCGGACAGAGGAAGAATATATATATCTATACTGATGAATAAAATTAAAGTGTCTGTTTATTATTCCAAATTAACAGTCTTTTACAAAATTGAACTCTTTTACAAAAACACATGAATGTAAATACGGCACTAAATAAAAAAAAATAAAAAAATGTTTTTTTCCGTCTGCTTTTCTGTTCATCTCTTTGTCTATCTGTCTGTTTGTTCCAGTTAAACTATGAAACGAACTTACACTGGCAGGCTATATTTATTTAAAATAGGTAAACCGTGATTGTCATAGTGAAGAAAAATACGTGATTAAAGTAGGAGGATGAAACTGGCAAAAGGTGACAGTAATCAGCAAATTACATAACAAGAAAACAGCGCATACGTACTGTAATACAACGCATATGTAAACAATTAGAAAATTCGGTACGTGCGTATTTCGCCTGCGGATGTGTAGTCATGGCGAGGGTGTAACATGTTTATATGTTTATTTTAATACGCGTGTCGTGCGTATAATACGGAATTTATTACGGCACTACCCCCGGCCGGATTAATGCGATACGGAAGATTTGAATTGCGAGCATTAACTTGGATTGGTACACGCTAAGGGAGGCATTCGGAGCCGAAGGTGGCTGCCTTGTCTCGCGTTCTGATTCATGTATCATAATTAGGTCATATACGATTCAAATTAATTATAGATAATAGGAATTTCTTTTTTGTTTAATTTTTATTTCTTGTAACACATAAAATATAATCATTCTAAAATATTTTCACCCATACATTGTGTAAAAGATTGGGAGTTAAAAGACAGTTTTTAAACTCGCGCATACGTTATTTTTTTAAATAGATATGTCAATAAGAAATTGATTTGACTCATAAAATTTGTAGCATACAGCATCATATTGTCTTGTATCGATACAAAGTATCGAAATATGGTGAATGTATTTTTTAACACTGTTTCCAAATTAAAAACTGCTAGAAGGAACGGTAAAACAAATTCAATTGTTTTTTAACCGATTAAAAAAAAAGGATGTTCTAAATTCTTCAAATAGATTATAGATAGAGGGATTCTTTGTTGAAGATGTAAATAAATGGTTGAAAGCTGTGAGGTTTATTTATCTGTATAAGGCATTGTAGATCTAATCCGAAGACAATGAGGATTATTGGTTTCCTTACCTCAGATCTAATTTTGAGGATCAGTCGCTACGGATGCACCATGATTTATTGCTACTAATAACGGGAAAAACTGGCTATAATCTATTTTCATTTGTACACAAATCGGTTGAACAGAAAACCATAAAACACCCCACACAAAGAATCTTTATGTAAACATAACAAACATAAAAAAAAGTTATATCTGTTGTTTTAACTCATTTCGAAAGTCATTCATTACGATGTATTGTGGATAGCTTTGCTTGTACATATTGTTACTATTATAAGGTTTTATTACGTCGGATCTATTAAAATACGCTTCTCGTGAGCCGGACCAAAAGTTTGAACAATCTTCTCCTCGAGAATTTTGCATAAACATTTATATTAGACCGTGGTGGCCTTGAGGTTTAAACAGTCGTCTGCTGCGCAAGCGACGAAGTTCGAATCCCACCAGTGCTTGTGCCAGAAAATTTTTCTAAAAAAAAACTTATGTGCAGATTTCAAACCACGTGCTTTAACGGGGAAGGAAAACATCGTGAGGAAACCTGCATATGTCTAAAAGGTAATTCAAAAACGTATGTACAGTGCCTGAGACGCATTAGACTCACCATCTGTCACGTTGGTTCAGTGAAAAGTGGGTGTTGTTATTACAATACCTCTGCCAACCCTTTCGGGGAATACAGGCGTGAGTATGTGTATGTATATAAGCATTCCTATAACTATAAGAAACTTTATCAGTCATTAACTCATAGTGCAGAAAGTGGTAAACAATATTTAGAACTGTACCATAAGGTACAGAAGCGGGTAAGGTTATTAACATTTTTGTAACAGTAGGCACTTACTATACGCACCTACATTATTGTACTTATAAAGCATTCCTAAATTTTGTGCAAAATGAGAAAAGAAACAATTAAACGCCAGTTGGTGACTTTGTTTTGGACAAACAAATTTAATTAACATTGGCTTATTTCCCCGCTTGATCCGAGCGAGACAAATAGTCTAAGTAAAATTTATGTATCGGAATCAAATTCAATTTCGTCTTTGCATTTTTTACACGACTTTTTTACCGTCGTTTTATTTTACCGTGCCAATGATGAGAATAAAGAGGATATTCCACAACAAAATATATATATATATTTTTTTTCAATCACTCATATATTTTTGCATGTAGGTAACTTATCGTGTAAAGATGTTTGTTGGAACCCTACAGTTTTAAACCTCAAAAAGCAAACCAGCTTATGGCCCACCTCATGGTAAGTAGCGTGGGGCCATAAAGTGCGCGTTGACGACCATGCAAATGTTACGTCGCGAGCTTTGAGCGCTCGACGATATAATAGTGGAGGTAAATGCGCATGTATTTTATTCTAATTACGCCATATAGACTGATAGACTCATAAACTACAGCGCATTCAAGGTCAGCGCTCATAGCTAATGACGGCACCTGTAGCAATCTTTCTAACCCTTCTAGCAGAAATCCATGCCGTAGTCGCTAGGCGACACATCGCTTGCGAGTTCCTGCTATTAAAAATTTATAATTACGAAAACAATAACGACGGTTGTTCAATAGTAATTAATGTTTATCAATCATGTGACTACAATTTCCTATCCAAATCTTATACTACGTGAGCGTGTAATGAATTTTCGGTTTTCATGCATTTATGTGTTTATCTATGAAAATGTACAATTATTTAAACATTATTACAAAAAAAATATATTAAGCCATATCCAAGCTCACCAATTTACAAGCATGCATTTCAGGTACTTCTGAAGAACTTTGTGTCCATCTATAATAACCTTAATTAAGGTTTTTTTAAGATAAAACGTCAGTGAACTGTTTGAATTTTTAAGAGGAACTTGGATCTTGTGTTGATTTTGGCACGATTCGTAACACATAATTACTCATGCTCTGAGTGAAATGTTTGAATTAGAAGAAAGCATTAAAACTATATACATGATCGATAAACACACGTACCTATATTATTTGAATAAGGGCACGCAAATTTATTTCGATTTAATAGAACCGAGTACAATAAACTTGGTGTCACACTTCCACGGGTCTTTTCGATCTTGTGAAATTTGTTTTCTTACAGGATTTTCTAATCTTCTTTAGCATCGTTTATATTGATTATGGCGCTGCTCGGGCCTAATTTATATTCAGCTAGTGTTTTTTCATCACGCCCTGTGCTTAATATCGCAATTTGTACCGTAGTTGGCGTAAGCCGAGAAGCCCTGTCACCTTTACTCTCTTGCGCTTCTTCTCGTGAATTTTATTGTATTGCTTACATAAACAACTAAAGTTTACAATTGCGATCCGGCTTGAGCAATAAACTAATTATTAATGAAGATTAACCTTACTGGACCCGTAAATAAGAGTAATTATGAATCGGCGGCGGTCGGCTCTGATTTATTTGTTTGGTGACGTTCGATGACAAAATTATGTCCCTGCCATAAATGTTGGTCGTATTGGATGCCATCCATAATGGACTGTTTTTTCTCGATGACGTCGCCGGCATCGTCTGTGGCTAGTACAGAGCCGCCGGGTGCGCTCATGATAGTTGTTGCTGCTTTATGATCAATTAAACTTTATTAAAGAAATATATTTAGGTACTAAACTACATGAAATATGAGAAAATCTTTATGAAGAAAGGGTCTGGGCCCATATTATCTTTAAGTAAATCGTTTCTTTTTCACATCGGAGAATAACTTACTTTAATCGTTTATCCCATTAATTGTTGCGTTTTTCGAGATAAAATTTAGGTGTGTACATGTGTGATGTAAGCCAGATATTATCAGTGGTAATCCAAGCTTCATTCGAACCCATCGAGAAGTTACAACGAGAATCGCGGTAACTTCGATGTTCAGTTTTTTTTTCTAACCTTACAGCAACAGCTTTCTCATTGCAATGCAAAGCGCAATGCAATACATGTATTTTTGACACTGCGTCATTACCTAAGCTTAATTATATCAAACAGACACTCATTCTCAGTCTTGATTCATTGCACATTACTACACACACATGCACAACTTTCTCTTCCACAATATATGCATAATTGTAGTTGAATTTAGGGTGGTGGCAGAATACCAGTGTTTTGCTCGTAAGAGCAAAGCGATACACTGAGCCATGGCCTATTTGCACCACTGCAGCGCACTGTCCTATTGCTAGACCTAAGTTCCATTGTTATCGTTTACTTATTTACTATTAATTTATTTTGTAGGTCTTCATCATTGTAGTTTTGTTTAACTTATTAGTGTGTGGCAAATAAACCTTTTATCTATCTATCTATCTATCTATCTATTATGTGTATATAGTATTCAGTGTATATGTCTGAACAAAAATATGCCTACCACTTAACTATGGGACTATAATGTGTCTCAATCGTATGTTTCTGAATAACCAGATCAAAAAGTCATCCAAAAACGATGGCGCCACAGATCAATCAGTTCCAAGTAATAAACAAGGCAAATACGTTTGTTATGAAAAGAATTCTCTCGCGGTCAATTTCTTTTACTGCATCAATCAAAATCATACTGATAATGAAATCATCATTTGGGTGGCCATCGAGAACGGCCATAGAGAAGTTGATTCTGAGAATTCCGTCTCAGCCTCTCTTCCAAGTGCACCGACATCATTAACACATTCCTGATTTATTAATTAGATGTTAGAAGTCTCAGAGTTTCAAACCTTGTCATTCAAAATATGTGAGTTATATAATTCTATAACAGTGGAAATACAAACCTTATTGTTAATAGGTTCTAAGTATATTTGAAATGATCGCTCAAATATAGCTAATTAACACTGCTAAGATGTCTAGCTGTGAGGATTTAATGCAGCAAAAAATATTGAACTTTAATATTTTATTGGACTTGTTAACATTCAATCGTTAAACCTATATCAGAGCCCGCTATTGAATATAAGCCTGCGCGTATTAAAACATATTTATATAACACGCTCTGCTTAAGCTGATGATGATAGGCCCCCTGATCTTGGATCTTACCAGAGAAACTCAGGACTCTTAGCGCACCGAGTGACTTTGAATAAGTCGACTAGTCCAGTTGTACTTGTTCACGTCACTATGGGCAGTACAAATTAGTAACGACTCGGCTTAAGGTTCTGCACAATCAACGCCGAGAAGATCATGCGAACTTGCCAAATGTCTCCCAGCTTAACAATGGTAGTAAATCGAGGGCAAAACGAAATCGGTTCAAAAATATGTTACTGATTCAGACAGAAGTCCGCTTAAATTTCGGAGCTGGCCATTAAGTGCTGCAGTGTGTAAGGGCGCCAGTGCTCCATGGAGGATGAGTTAATGGTCATGCTTGATACCAGGAGTAGTAGGCCCCTTGCGACTTTCATTATTTTGGTACCATGATTTATCTAGGTAGATTACCTACCTAGTTAGCGAAGGCAACTTACTTGGTTTTGAATTTTTTTTAATGTTACACGCCTACGAGTTTACGGGCCTACAAGTACATTGATCGTTTAAGCAGTGCGTATTAAGAACTTATTAGCTTTGGTGTTTCATTTTACGGTACAAAAATGAAATGTCAAAGCACCGATAATAGTAAGCCTCATGGATAAGTTTAATGATCGATTGGAACTTGCCTTTTACAAGCGTACACTATATTCATTGGTTATATTTGCAAGCAGCAATGGAGCCACATTGAAACATGCGCAAGATATTACGTATCACTGTACTAAAGAAAAATAATATCTAATTATAAAGATAATAAATAGTCGCTTATTACTCATAAAATATGGTTTATGATTCAAAAAGTGATTACAGAGATTTTAATCAACTCAATTCTAATATAGCCGAAATTACGTTCTCTCAATATTGATGAAATTGCTAGATTATATTGTTGTTCTTGATGGTTCACGAAAACATGCATTTACTGGTTTTGTTAATTTTGATACAAGTCATACATTCTTTAAAAGGTTTTTTGTTGCTGTATTTGATATATAGATATAATGTCAAATGTCCAACTAATTACGGTTAATTACTAATTGTTTTTTTTGTTACAGATGAACATGATATAGAAAACTTACAGCTGAAAAGGCATCCCTTTGAAGATAAACCAGAACTAAGGAGACATTATGGCTTATATTTTAACGTATGCCCTCAATACGTCAAAAGTTTCAAGTGCTTGACGGCTTGCAAGAGCATCGGCTATCAAGTATTCAGACTAAGCGCAGATTGCAAATGCACATGTCACGAGATGAAAACTACAACTATTCTGCCGTTTTTTAAATGGAGAACTAACGGCACCACGAGAACTGTACCAATAACCAAAAGTCCCGCTCTTTATGAAGTGGCTGGCTCTTTCTCACCACAAACAGAAGTATTGCCAACTACTTTTAATTCTTCTCAGGACGATGCATTTACAGAACTGTCAACTACAAATATGGAGTCTATGAATGAATCAACCATTGATAACCATACGACAGAGTCTTTAGATATAACTACAGTAACTGAACTGGTAACTACCGAAGAAGATAGTACGACAGTAGCTGCTACTACTACGCCCGAGGCCCCCTCAACTTAGTCACTTGAATAATAAGGTGTTACTTAATACGTGTTTATATTGATGTTTATTGCTATAATTATTTCCCACTAGACAATATATTATATTATATATTCAATGTTCATGGATGTAGCATAGCTTGTCCTCCTTCCTGCTTCAGTGTCTGCAGCATGCCTTCGCTAACAGTGACGTAAAGATATGCGTTCCATACCTTATTACATGTTCATTTTACATACTTACTAGTTATGCCCCGCGGTTTCACCCGCGTAGACTTAATTTCATGGATGGCCCGCGGACACTTAATGTTTTTTTTTTAAATAAAGGTAGCCTAAGTTACCCCTTGTAACATTAGCTTTCTGCCAGCGAAAGTCCCGTTAAAATCGGTCTAGCCGGTTCGGAGATTAGCCGGAACAGACAGATGGACAGACAGACAGGGAAAAGGTTTTTAAATTAGGTTTTTCATGTGAGTACCGTTATATGCTTTCATAAGCATTTAGTGAAAAGCTGTTAATTTTAAATTACAAACAGACACATTAAATTTTATTAATCAGTATAGATGTATAGATTAGTATAATAAAAGGGTCATTTTGTTTTGATTACCTTTCTATCTTGAATATTTTTGAAAAAAACAATATTTGCTCAATTTAACAAAAACACCACCTTCGCGACTTTATAAAGGTATTCGCAAGAAACCTGTACCTAGGAAAAAAAAAATTTATCAGTGATCAAAAATAAAAAATCGTAGCAAACGCCCGCAATGTCATTCTGGTGAGGATAGTCTCGGCCACTATGACCTCTCTTGTTACTGGACCAGCTACAATAATTTTATTAGCAAGTCAACATTTTAGTTATATTATGCTAACGCCTATATTGCCCGAAATGTACGTATAAATGTGTACTACCCCCACATTTTGCCATGTAATAGGAACACTCATACTGAGTCCGGGCTGCTACTGGTAAATTACAAATGGAAAAACCCAATAAACTTAACACTTTGTCATAAAATTAAATACTTTCATAATTGCGTTTTTGCACTTACAATTCCAATTAGATACAATCTATTGTTATGTGTATAACAGATCGTATATCGCTATGTTTACAGTCGAAGACTAGCGTTCGTTATGGGACTCCGGATTGTCATACTCTTTGCTCTAATAAATGTATTCGTTGTTCTTGGAGACAAGATCACTACAGTTGGTGAGAATATTGGAAAATATCTGTGATTTAACTCAGTAGCACGGTATACATAATAAGCTTACAAGCAGTATTGAAACTATAGTCCTAATTCTTGAAATCAGAGTGTATGCTTGATTGGAGTGTTAGAGTTGTCACTCTTTTTCCCATATTAGAAAACATGATTCAAACCAAGACTTGATCAAGCTTTGACTAAAACTATGTCCATCCCTTTTGAAATACGTATCACAAAAACAGATGGCATATATTTATGCCAAGGAGTATCTTAGTTCGTAATTTACTGTCCAAATAATATAATTTTTTTTTTTATAAGGTATACTGTATAAGTACAGTCGAAGCAACAACAAAACAAACCGTAATAATTAATTTTGATGAATTGTTGTCATGTATCGAATAGGGAGTTATCATGTTGGAGGAGAATATAAGAGGTCAAGTAATTGATATGTTGATTCGATAGAAATAATTGTATTATATTTTTCAGTTGATTTATCCGCAGTGCCTTCTGAAGTGTACCGACATCACAATGGTATGAAAATAAATAAATTATAAAACCTACCTTTGAACAAATTCGAATGACAGTAAGAATGACTTCGGAATGTGTTGCGTTGCACCAAATTACACTATACATAGTCAGATTTTGCTGTCAATGTAATTTTCTATATGACTTGTAGCTTTAGGTAAAGCTGTGTGCTTTACCAAGAGAAACATATTATGCAAATTGTTTGTCTAGGTTCCGCCAGCAGGTATGCTCGCATGGTAACCTTCAAAGTCTATTCAAAAATATTGGTGAAATGAATTTTGTAATTGAATATACTCAAAGACTTGGAAAAATGTTAGATTTCTGTGAGATTATCAAAAATGTACTATCTAATTTAATCTATGACGTATATAAACTGATTGATTTTCTATATATTTTATCTTTAACAGGAAGTCAAAAAGGAAAACTTATAGCACGTTACGGCATGCATAGGACCTATGAGTGCAAAGAATTTGAGAAGGCGTATATTTGTGTAAGAAAATGTACGGACTTTGGTTTCGATCTAGCAATTGCTGATAAGCATTGTAAATGTACTTGTTTTGAGAAAAGAGATAAAAAGAAATTTACTACTGATCAAACAAAACGGGCAACTAAATGGCGTTTGGGACCTCCAACAACTAAAAAGCCTTATTGGGCTGTAATAAAAGAAAAGAAGAAGAAACTCTTGTTTAACAAATATTCAAACGAAGACATGAATACAAGCGAAGTTATTAGTAGAGAAGTGATGGGTAATGAAAATACAAACTATACCGACAATGGGACACCTGGATTATATGAAAACAGCACAAGTATTGGCGAAGTGGCAGACGAGAGTAACAATGCTACGGACAGCGGTAACAATGTTCCGGACGACAGTAATAATATAACGGACGGCAGTAACAAAGTTACGGACGGCAGTAACAAAGTTAGCGACGGCAGTAACAAAGTTACGGACGGCAGTAACAAAGTTACCGACGGGAGTAACAATTTAACGGACGGCAGTAACAATGTTCCGGATGACAGTAACAATAATACAGAAGACAGTAACAATGTTACGAACGACGGTAACAATGTTACGAATGGCAGTAACAATGTTCCGGACGACAGTAACATTAATACAGACACCAGTAACAACGCTACGGACAGCGGTAACATTGTTACGGACGACAGTAACAATGATCCGGACGACGGTAACAATTTTACGGACGTCAGTAACAATTCTACGGACGAAACTACCACTGTTTTAGATGTTAAATAAAGCAACAGGTCGATGGCTCTCCAAATCTCTATTCATGCCTCAAATGTAATTTGTAGCGTAAATATTTTTTAATTTAAGACGTATATCTTTTAAGTTTGTTTTAGGATACAACAGGATCTCACGTCCAGCAGTTTAAAAAGATTTCAGCCATATATAATGTCCAAACATTTACTTTACCCTCCTACTGTGGGTAAGAATTCTGAAGTTCCCAAAGTAAATTCGCCTTCATTCTGCGTGCGATAGAGCGATTGTTACCTTTACTAAGTTGAATAATCTTTAGTACTCTCTAGTTACACGAATGATAAAATCTGCTGTTCATCTCATGTTTTCACGAAACGTTTTTGACAGACCACCAAGGCTTTAACTAAATGTATAAAGACAGAAATCTGCATGTTTTTCCATCGAGTCCACCACCATATCAGTAAGAGTAATATATCAGTAAGCGTGGTGCGAGTTGAATATTTATGTGCCCTAACTGAAATAATTATATCAATATATTTCGTTAACGGCCACATTAGGGAAATATCTTCCTTCTTCTTATCAAATATTAATCTCGATGGCGAGGAATCGACTCCCGTGCCTAAAGCAAATATAATAAATCTCCATACATTAAAAATCTATTACATCACGTTAAAATTGTTTTATTTAAATGTATGTTATTCTAATGTAAGTACTTACCTAACATAAAAAAGACAACTATCTATTCCTATTTCTATAAGTACCTATTCATATTATAAAAGAGAAAGAATTTTTCTATCGGTCTGTCTGTTCATTAGGTACCTTTTCACAGTAAAACCGCGAAACCAATTTAGCTAAATATTTTAAGTATAGTCATAGTTTCGACCTCTACTACAAAAGCACTGACTAAGTCGCGGGAAAAAGCTAGTTCTCCTAGGCGCTATACGTAAATACATACATAATATACTAGCTATAATACTCGCTGATAAAACAATAATGGGAATTGCTAACGAGCTCAATAATTATTTAAAAGGCGATCAAATAAGGGTTCCGTGTTACTGTCGATTCCGTAAAAGAAAACTGTTGTCCAGTACCTATTGGGGTCCCAGTGGAGACCGACACGGGACGCAGCGGGACCGACTGTCGATATTCATATTTGCCGTGACGTAATGTGATCGAGCACTGCGTGGTCGTACACATTGCGAGGCATCTTTAAATAGCATAAATTAATGTCGCCATTTTCATGCAAAATTATTTTGTCTGTTTTAAAAATTTATAGGTAATAAGCATTATCACACTTACTTTCCACGACCACGGGCCACACAGAGATCGTTTAAGCAGTGCGTATTAAGAACTTCTTAGTTTTGACTTTGAATTTGACACTACAAAAATTAAACGTCAAAGCTCAGAAGTTCTTAATACGCTCTGCTTAAACCAATGATGGTAGGCCCACAGGACCTTAAGCATGGTTATCTATTCGCTTATTATATTCATTTTCTTTTGCACTAATGTTGTTTTGGCAATTTTCCCGTTTACTGCTAGTGTGTACGAGTATAAACTTTTTATGCAATACCCTAGAGGCGATACTTGACGTGGCGCCTATGACGTATTGCTTAGTTTTTTACCAACACACAAAGAACATATTTTTGCTTTTATATCGATATATCAATTACTTTTGTTCGCTTTGACATGTAAACAATTTCACTCAAGACATTTTCATGATATGGGTAGTCAAACCTAAGGGTTTCCTGCACGTAAGTTTTTCACGGAAGAAACAATTTGATGGTATACATAGCACGCTCTAGGTTCCTCTTCCAAAACCTTAATCTAGCTACAATCTATAAGCCGAGATATTTATTATACAGTCTATATTTCTATAAAATCCACAATTCTTGTTAAGTCAACAAAAACAGCATGATAATACTGCTATGAAGGGATTTAGATTATTTTGATAAATTGTATGCTGCAATTACAATTTGTCATTTCAATAAAATGAGGCAATGACATCAGAAACAATGCTTCTAGGATTAAAAAAATATATAGTCGATTTGATAACCTCCTTCTTTTTTGAAGTCGGTTAAAAATAACGTACTCGTACGAAAGATGAATGTGTTACATTAGTGGACAATTTCAAACAATATCTGCGATAGTGTGGAGACGTCGCTTCTCATAACTCTACCGGTTTGTCACTAGGGGTTGAAGTTATAAAAGTAGATGACCCTCCTTTATGCGAGATCCAACCGATACCGGTCAGCTGGGGTGGACACAATAAATCTTCAATATTTGCTACATAACTATTGATGCCAAAAGCGAGGAATAAAATGTGTTCAGTCCGATGCATTGTTCCAACATACAGGGACGTAATGTGTGTTGTTAAAGCTAGAGTTTGTTTTTACTTTTCACAAATAATTATAAATTCTGAAATTAACGAGCCAATTTTACTTTTGATATTAGCTTTATTTTGATTAACAGTCGCTAACATCATTGAATTCGCTTTGTAAAATGAAGGGGCCCAAAGATAGCCAATAAGGCTTGAATTATATAATACCAAATTTAGATAACTGCCCTGTTCGTTTCTCAGCAGTGTTTGCATGTCTTGGGAATGTCGAAAACTATTAATTGATCGATGTAAGTACCAGCTCGTCAGAAACAAGAGGCGTGGATGTCAATCAGCTTCGAAAACAGGGCTATCATATCCATCTCAAACCGCTTGTTAGTAGTACATTCAAAGGAACCAGCCACCTATAGCCAGCCAACTATCCATACGGTCTTACTTGTAGGCAACAAAGGCCTGTGATTACTTGGACATAAAGGAATCAATTCCGCTGTAGAAAACAAAAGATATCGCTCTCGGAATGAGTCGGCTAATCCGAAAAGCATACTTTGATTAAAGATTGATTTATTTGTAATAAAACGTTTCTGGGCTCCTTTTATCTGTCTACACACAATTGAGGGAGAAATGGGAGATGGCAAACAATAAATCCTCCTACATAAAAATTGCAACAACTTTGTTCATAATGCCGATGGAGGCATCATCAAAAGTTGGTTCGCTTCGCACCCTCGCGCCCATTCGTGCAGAGATTACCAATAAATCCAATACGGGATAATTGGCCGGCTTAATTCTGTTCTATCTTTCTACTTAGTTCAGTCGTCAGAATGTGCCAGATCAGGCCCCTTGGGAGAGTCCAGTCGGGAGTACAAACACCACTCACATGCCAAACAAAAATAGCACCTTAAGTATATGATATCTTAAAAGCGAAGTTCTCTTGTATCATGCACAACAAAGCAAATTCGACTGCAAATGAAGAAAATAGCATCCGTATATTGAGTAGTCTTAACTTATTTCCAAAAACAAATGTGTGTTACTTCATATCTCAGCCCGCTACGTGACATGAAACATTCACTTGGAAATATGCATATTTGTGTTTGTTTACTAATAGCTTCTTCCCGCAACTCTCTTCTCTCAAGAAAGTTTCTGTATATTGTATTTTAATTTCTTAAATTTCTGTTGGTCCATTAATAGTAGGGGAGCCCAAGCGGGGATTTCGTGTTTTCCTAAAGCGCGACAGATGAATATACAGGTATCTTGTACCCGGTTAAGTACCTCCACCAAATATGAACCTCATAAATAAGTCCGCGCGTCCAGGATAAAGGATCAGATTAGTAAAAAAAATGGATCATCAGAAATTCTCATTCTACGAATAAGAGAAGCTGTATGAACAATCGGCTCACACAGTTTATAAACAACCGTCTTATCACCTACACGTTACCCCAAACATATTTTCCAATATTATAGGCGATTATTTTTTTATTCAGTAAGTACGAGCATCGCTTTTTTTGGTTTTGTTTTTTATTAATGTGTATATTATAACAGTTTGTGTACCTATAATAAATTATATTATAATATACAGTCGGTTGATATGAGTGACGCGTGATGGACATAGGTGTCGCTTCCCCTGTCGTCTAATGGATCGGAGTTATGGAGTCAAGGGGTGGCAGCCATTTGATATTCGCAACAGCCGCCGGCCCTCGGGACCGTTGTGACGTGATTCAATACCAATGCTTCGTGATCGACGGTTTATACACAGATATGGAAAGTGCATTGAAATATATCTGGATGACATAATAAGTGGCTGGGATTTGACCTACCCTAATATTCGCTACATGTTATTATAAAAATAGTATAGGCTAGTATTCTGTATTTGTGATGAACCTTGACTTAGACGAAAGATATTAGATCTGTACAGAAACAGGCTGTATTAGCAGATTAAGCTACGAGTTTCATCAATTTAAAATATTAATTTGGCTTGGTCGTACTCAGCATTTCATTCGCCGTGATATTTAAAAAGATTCACCCTACCAGTTAGAATTAAAACGTCACTCAAAGCGGAAAAATCTCGTTCCGAAAAATTAGGCAACAAAATTCCAACAAATAATTAATCTGGAATAATCATACAAAACGATGCGAGTGGGATGCCCGGCCATTATTGCCATTCATTTCAAATCAGCCGTGCGGGAGGGAGCGCGCCTCGCTCGACCTGAATAACCATATATTTTCCAATCAGGGCACGTATCATTTAACTTGCTATTAAATTCGACTTCTTCCTTCCCAATTATTATCATGTCAAAGGTTGTGAATGTACAAGAAAACCTACCTACACACGTAAATTAATATTAACATCCTCCCTCTAATCACCGAATTCGTAAGGGTTTCAGAGTTTAAAGCCCATTGTGTGGTAGAGCATTCAGGCGCGGAAAAAGAAAATTCGGGGCATTGAATTGAAATACTTTTCATAAACACCGTCATAACATTCATGTTTAAGACCTTTTACTGTAATTACTCATCCTGGGAGCGCTTGCCGTGGGGTGAATTAGATAATTAAAATGTTATGAAAGAAGTCTTGCTTGTTTCTTACATTTCATATGACTTGGATTCATTTTCACTGAGGCTTTTAAAACTGCAAAGTAGCTTTTCACAGTAAATAGGGTTATTTTGTTTTAATTAACTGACTATAAAAGCAAATTAAAACGATTACTCGTTGTATAAGTGAACAATACTTGAAATTGGAGAAACCGCGGCCCAGTCTAACCGTGGTGGGTGATGAAGTCGTATCTAGATGATAACGCTAAGTAGCTATAATCAACAGCTAAGGACTTTAATAAATGTTTTGTAGGTCTATGGGAGGCATATCTTACCAGTTTTTCTTCTCGTTTTTTTTTATCAAATAATAATCTACATTTGAACTGTAATGAGATCGTAGATGCATTTTGATATTATAATGGGATCATGATATTATAATGGGAAAATGTTTATGGGAGTGCAAGTTGTTGCATTTTGTCTCATGTCTGTATGTTCACGAAGATAAAATATTGGTATCACAGAATTCGGGGCAACATTTAGGATACTTTTTTTTTAAATATTTTGCTGTATGTATAAAAAGGTAGACATTGCACTACGCAGATAGTGACGAGCAATAACAAGTAAAATTGTGTTACAGACTAATGTCCACCATAATGTTTGATAAATCAAAGCTATATAAAATATATAAAAAAATGTAGAATTTATTTTGGACCCGTTGTTGGTAATGTGTCGTGCGCCACGTCACGGCGCCACCTGACACCACCGACCTCCCCCACTTATTAAATTAATAACTTTGAACACCGTCATTATCCGTCTAATTGGAGGGGTGATGAGCTCCTCTTTTAACGCATTACCTAAGCGTTTAACGCGTGTTTTATGAACTGTGTAATTAATATTTTCTACGCTCGTGTGCCGCCGTGGAAGAGATTATTACTGTATTTAAACGCTCACGCGATAATATGGTTACTGCCTACAATAATCTTTACTGGACTGGCACTGAACTTGGATGCCTTAACAATAATATTTTATAACTATTTAAATTTGGCAAAATGGTGGATCAAATTTAATTTTTTTTTTTCTAAGAATGTGGAATATATTTTGTTCACGCCATCCCAGAAGGGTTCTCGTAGGAATAAGCTGAGGTGTTGTATTAACAACACCCACTTTTACTGATAATGATTAAGTGCCAACGGATGGTGTCCATCGCCGTGTCAGGCATTATACATACTTCTTTGAAGTCCTTCTCTGACATATTCACCTTCACCGGCATGCTCGTGGTGTGAAATTACTGCCCTTATGTTTTTGAAAACTCATTAGTACAGGCTGCTGGACTGGGATTCAAACTTGCGTTGCTTGCATAGCAGGAGATGCAAAGAGCAAGACCACCACGGCATGTGGAATATAATGCGCCTTACGTACCTACGACTTAGCTGAAACGTTGTCATCCAAATTTTAAGACAGTCTTAATTATTAAAGACGTCATCAACCGTGGTCATTAATTTATAATTCTGAATAAAAGTAAAACTGGAGGACGCCGAATTGGACTTTTTTGGTTGACGTTTCATCATTAGCCAATCCATGTGCTATCGGTATATAAAAAAACATGTATTTAAGTAGTGAAGGCATATTACAAACGCAGATCTAGCTGGAACAATCCAACCTTCGCAGTGTAATTTGGAGCTAATCAACCAGTCAGGCCTTTGTCACAATCCAGCAGATTATTATAAAAAGTATAATTAACGCTTAACGGTAACATTTTCGTTGTTTACAAACATATCATTTTGCTGCCCCGTCACCGCTTCAGGCAAAATTTTACTTAGAAATTCAAGAGATATAATTAAGAATTTTGCAGGGCGCAATAATTTAGGGCTTTCCTAATGAATGATATCAGGTTCCAAGTAATTAATGCCGGGGGCAATTTGCTATTTTTGTTATCAAATATAAATGTTTATTTGTAGCAATTTAAATAATCCTTAACGGGTCAGGTACTAACTCAATTAATTAAAAATAATTATATTTTTACTATGAATGTAATTTCGAGTTCCTAGAGAAGTCACTATAAGTAAAAATGCTTGCCATCTTTTTGGTAAAAATCATTCAGCAGGTTATTAAACACGCCAGTATAGTTATGGTAGTACGCAAACAAATAAGCATGATGCGTTAGTGTGTATGATTATAATCTATTGTTGATACATGCGCTATGTTGTCCTCTGAATGGAAGACCTTGGAGCGCGGTGTCAGTTTCGCGGCAGCCAGTGTAAGAGGCCTTACAATAGCGAGCGTGATACAAATATACACATAATTTTAATGCCGGGGGTGAAGCATTAAAAGTCAGGGATCAAATGCCTTTAATACACGCGCGGAAACCGTGGAGTGGCTTTGTTTACATTCATACTAATTACTGTTTTACTGATTATGGACCGCGAAGTATTGACTGTATTCTTGTTTACTTTTTTACATTCTGTTAAACAAACAAAAAAACTTTTGATAGCTTACAATACTTGCAGTGGGTGTTTTTAGTTTTAAATATACATTATTATTTTTGTAATTTTTAGAGTGCGTGATATTAGAACATCTGGTCCACATTTATCTATAATTAATGTATTACGCAAGAAATTTTATTAATAATGATGACAGACGTAATAAATAGTACAACAATAATTGCAAGCTCTTGGTTCGAACATTGAACTATCATTCGCTGCCAGGTCGTTAAGTTTTTTTAAGAAAATGCTGATTTTGGTACGTATTAGTAACATTGTCAGCTCCAAAGTTTTTCCTTGTAAGTAGGTAGAAAGCTAATTTAGCCCATCGCAGGGCACACGCGACTGCCGGCTTACCTACGAGTAGTGCCTTCCTAGGCTTACGTTAATCTCCACTCATATTTACCAGTTAATTACTAGTTACATGCTTGTTATAAATACTGTTGGACGGCGAGGAATTCAGGGGATGAAATATCTCTGCCTACCCCCTGTCGGGGCTTTTGTGGTGCGTGAAGATATGAATTACCAATACTAAGGAGAAGTAGTTTTCCAAAACCATATTTAGAAAGTCGAGATAAGTGTAGAACTTGTGTGTTTAATATTAAAACAGTTTTAGCTAGCGCTTGAAGGTACTTAGTCATTAATGCGTTATTCATAGGCTAGACTCGCCGCTTATATTTGATATACCAAAACCACTTAAGCCAAATTTCTTGAATATTCTTCCTAACAAAGTTGAAGTAATTTTATCAGTTTAATTTTTGTCTTTTAACAAAATCTCGTTATTGGTTTTAACTACCTGACTCGATTCACACCCTTACACCGTTTTTGTCCTTTTACGGTAATTTTGCATAAATCCTTTACAGAAATTTAATGGACGTAAACGGGAAGTAAGAATAACGAGGTCCGACCCTAATTATAGTGGCATAAGGCTAATTCATTATGCATTTTCGATTAAAGAAGTTTATCTGTAAGCTTGATAATAATGGACCTACTTATGTAGATTATACTCTTGCACTGTCCAACCAGCGAGCGTATATGTTTATCGAGGGTATGTGTATATTATGATGACATGTATGTATGAATATATGCGGATATAGAGTTAAAGGGTTGCACGCGTCTGCTAATGAGTTCGTATTTCGCCGAGTCGCTATTATCTATCATCAAATATTCAGTCTCAATCCGCTCACGTATTACGCTTTCGTCGATAGGGTTTGAACCATCACCCTTTTAATTTAGACTTGGCCGAAGGGTCATTAAACAATAAAGTGTTGATTAAAAGCCCCTATGCAGGCAGGCGCGGGAGGCGCAGGGAGATGCGTTTCCTGCATTGGGACCATTACTTGATCACCGATGATTGGCACCGCACTCGACACCCGCCACTCGGCCTCAATCGGTGAGTCTGCAGAATGGAAGGTCAATACGTGGAATATTACGCATCCGCTTGTCACTCAGACTCCGCTATCAGGGGTCTTTCCATGAGTTCACTCTAATTGCTATGATAGTCTGACTAATATTATGTGACAGAAATAGCTATACCTATATGACGTGTAGAAATCTGTCACTGTCGCACAATTCAACTATCATTGCAATAAGAGCCCATGGTTGGGTTTCTCTTACTCGGCTAACATGCTGTCTTGGTTTTGACGAACCGAAGGAAGTGTACCAAAAGATGAAAAGATTTAGACGAATGTAGAAGATCTTAACATATGAAAAATAGTAGTCTCTGTCTAAACCCATGAGATACAGACGTGAGCATACGCACTTATGTACCTTGAGGTAGGTATACGTGTAGGGTGACTTGTCAAAATGTTATTAAGTATTCACAATAGCGTACCCTTGCAGTATTTGACTCGTGAATGTAGTATTTGAACCCAATATCTGAGGAAGCCAACGATATGAAACTATAAACCGATGATCCGGCTATCAATAAGCTAGCGCACAATAAGCCTAGCGATAATTACTCGAGATAAAGGAATAGGGAGCGATGAATTGGAACTCATTAGGTACTTCAGTTCTGTTCTCATTTCATCAATGTGTACCAGTTCGTTATTGTTTGTTAGTATTTATCTTTCCATATAAAGTAGAATTACTGGTATTGGCACGTTTTTCATAGATGGAAAGTATCCCCGGTATAACTTTAAATAGACGCAGATTCGGTAGAATTTACATTGGTACGGAGGAATGTAACTTTTAGAATTTTTATTCATAAAAGTACCTACCTACTTAAAATACTTTTGTAGCATAACATTCTAAATAGTATGATAATGTAGCATGCCATTTACGGAAATTGTATACCAATCGTTAAAAAGAGAACCGTCCTGTTAACAGATTTTAAATCAATGCCGTCAGCAGGCGCTATTGTAATGTCAAGTTAGTTCAAATGCGGTTACTCCAGTCGAACAAAATGATCTTGGGTTGATCGGCGCGCGAGCTCCACACCTTGAGGATCAATAGATCTCATTCAAATAATAATAAGGAGTTATAGATCAGGCGAGCGGCTGTCACCGTCGCGAGGCGAGTTTGATGGCTGCTTGAGGCCTTAGCTCCTGTATGGAAATGGATATTTATTTCGCTTCTCGGCACCCACCGCCGTCTGCGGTGATCGCCGAAGATGATAACGATTCGATTTATATATTTCACTGCATGATCGGTAGCTACCTTCGCTTTACAACTGCCATGAACCGACACTGTTCGTTTATTTCACAACCCTATACCTCATTTTTAATGCTACGCTACGTTTCATTAGAAACCATCTATTAAAACTATTACATATATTTCAATATTATTTAATGTATATATTTTTAAGGGGTAGGTATTATTATGTAAGTACCTAACTGTGTGTCTGCCATGACGTATAGGGAGGTCAAGGAGATGGCACTGGATAGAGACGAATGGAAGAAGTTCACCAGTTACACCGACAAGAGTCACAACTCTTAAATTCATGATGACTTAACTATATATCGTCGTTAATTTTGATTTATTTCACAACATTGTAACCCGCGAGAGCTGAACAGCTTTCTAAAACATAACAGATATGCAGGAACCTGCAGCGAATAACTTGAATATTGCATACAAAATGTATTCGCAACCTGTCGCTTATGGCTGAGCGATAGGTGACATTTTAAATTAATGCAATGGCTTGTCATACTTCATAAGGGAACGAATAACTGAGAACTATGCTATACCTATGTAGTTAATACCTTTTATGGGCATATCACTATAATAATTGAGTGAATTATATTTATTTACAGATACAATAGACACAGTTTGATCGGCATAAACAATTTCAATAATTTAATTATTTGCTTTATGTCCGTCTCAGCCAATTATGAGTATAATATTCCTATAGATAAGACTACCCACCCACTTAAGCATAAATTATATTAGGTATTATTAGTGAAACGTATCACAATAACAACTTAATTATAACCTGTTTAATACGAAATAGGTATATTGGATACAATGCTAAGAACTCGAAATGGTAAAATAATAAGAATGTTAAGTAGGGTTGATACTTTGTGCGAGTTATTTGTTTTGTATAGTCCTTATTGTTTCTGTTGGAGCCTGGGGCCGCGGCTACAGATTTTAAATTTATAACGCGGCTATGTCACGTCCCGGGTTAATTAGGTGTGGCGGCAGCGAGGTATTCGCCGGAGCCTCCTATTATTTTCGCCATTGCATACACGTATGCCGCTCAGAATAATTATGGACCTCGCCACGCCGCGTCTACGGACATTTTGCATACTTACACTCGCAGATAAAAGTATATTTTATTGAAATGTTTGCGATGCTCGGGATAAATGCCGCTAATGAAATGCTGCTCTGATATAGGTACACGCGAATTCTACTTTAATTTCATCGATGATATTTACACGAGATACCTACTTGATAAATACCAACTTATTACCATAAGAGTATTTCTTTATGAATTCTCCTATCTTTGCATTTTTACTTGTTTTAATTGCTTCAATACTGTGAGTGTGTTTTTTAGATAATGTGCATTGACGTCACGATAATTCAACGTCAGTTTGGACCTCAATATAAACCGCCATGGACGTTAATGGGGCGATAAGTATACTAATAATTATTATGATGAAACATAACAGCATCGTGTCTTCGCGTCCACAAGCGACCACTTGGATGAGCTTACCCAGCACATAATATTATCTAAATATTTAAAAGCATGAGCGTATCTCTCGCTAATATATTTCAGCGATAAATTGAAACTTATAAATTATAGCCTACTACAAAACTGTTACACATTAAAGCTGATTTAATCGAAAAGATAAAGGGCGTACATTATGAAAGGTTAATAAAACATGGCGTCGCGAAGAGCCGACGCATATTTTCAACATTAATTGGAATATGGCGATAAGTGGACGAGGTGGTTCTTCATCATTAAGATAATATGCAAATACTTTAAGGAAAGACACAATAAATTCCGTGGAAGGCTCTGTGGATCAGCCTTGATGGATTTGTAAATGATAACAAGAGCTCTATGTGGGTAGTCAAGGCTCGATTCTACTAATGTAAGCATCCCCAAGTCTATATAAATAAGTTCGTAGTATTATATAAATTTGTGATACATACCTATATTAACATCAATCATGTATTTTTCTAGCTTACTGTATTACACTTACCTTTCAATATCTTATCACATGTAAACGGTTATAGAAGAGCAGAATCCCCTAACACAAGCAATTCCTTGCTTAAAAGCTTCTTTACTCTCTTTCTTGCTTCTTTACCATGAAATGTGAACATTTAATAAGTTATTGAATTATTAAAATTGAAATTGAATATAATATATATAACTAGTGGACGTCATGCGGTTTCATTCACCCGTGCCCGTGGGAGTACGGAGATAAAATATAGCATATATTAATCAGTGATAATGTAACATTCAAATGGTGAAAGGATGTTTTAAATCAGTCCAGTACTTTTTGAGCAAATTCGTTACAAACATACATACAAACCTTTAATCTTTATTTATTTATTTAGACAACATATAAACTTACAGCTAACGCCAACACATTTATAATATTATACATACACTGATAGATTTTCCTTATGCATTTCGTTTTGCATACCATTACTTCAATACACATATACAAAATAAGTTTCATCTTTATTCAAACATGAATCATTAATAATTATGGAGCTATAGTATACGGCGAAGGAGAATTGTCCTTAGAATGCCTCCGAGTACATTTTCCAGCGCAAGTGCAATGCGGCAGAGTCAAGTGCGACCCCGGCGCCCGCGCATACTTACATCTCACTTTACGGCCAACTAGCGCCACGCCTCGCCCAATCTATTGTACGGAAATGTTGGCCGGAGCACGAAACAATTCACATATACCGTAATACCTGCATATAAATGTTTGAGAACTTTGCTATGGTATGTGACCGTAAATAATTTATAGACCGTAAATTGTTTATGTGGTATAAATACAATGTTACATGAGTCACTCATCTAAATATTTCACACCATCAAAATTGCAGATTTACATAAGAAACATTTAATTTTTTTTGAGATAATTTTCCCTACTACTACTCGAATCATTTCGAAAAGAAGCGCAATCGGATATTTAATTTCATTTTAATCGTTTTAGCTTCCTTTTTCTTCTAACAATGAGTTGACTCAGCGAAAATGTAATTATTACGCATGAATATATTTAATAAAATAATACGAATGCTTTAAGCAGAAAGAGGGTGCGTGAACAAAATGGTACATATTAAGTCAATGTCGCTCTCCTGACAAAAACAGACTGACGGTAAAATTTGTCATTGGAAAGCACGTAATGTAAATTCTATTATTACGTCCTTTTATTTTTCAATTACGAGACCCCAGCCTCGGCAGCGCCTCGGGGTTAAGTTTGCCCCTACGATATTTTGTTCCTTTTAATTTATTCCTTATATTAAGGATATGTTCTCTAATGTAACAAAATACTACCTACTTCATGTTTATAATTCTGTCTATAGTTATATCGAAATAAATCAGATTAGAAATGTTAGGCCAGATTGACGATTCCACCCCTAGCATTTAAGGGCCTCTAAGGAAAACTGCGGTAGTAAATCATGTAACTTATAACAAGCTGTGTTTTAAATTTGTTCACGAGCACTCCATTAAGTCAACACTAGGGAGGTAGGTCACGCGATGCGGCGGCGATGACAAACGATCGCGCCTCGCCGCGCGACCGCAGTACTCGACTAGCTCCCTTCGAGCCACTCACACACCAAATTAAATCATTTCTATTTCGTTTGCGATTGTACACACGCGATACCGCGTTGTCATAATAAGGATATAACATCAAATCATATTTTCTAAGTAATTATTAAGATTATCAATGTTGGATGCCTTTAATATCGTTAGGGCTCTGTTCGGTAAACTTTTTGATTTCGATTATTTTGTATTAGATAGCAGTCTAATCATCAATGACGTATGATTAGACTGCTATCTATTTCTTCCCTTGGAGTAAGCCGTGAAGATATGAAGTGTTCAAATGTAGGTTGGGCAAATTATAATCACCAATAAAACAACCCATGTTTGAATACATTCAGTGGTTCTATATGAAGCCCTACTTCTCGTCGTATCCAACATTAGCCCTACTTAAGCAATATATGATAATATCACTATACAAATACATCGTGATTCGTGAAACTCATCATGGTGTCGTGATTGTTCACAATAAAGTTATAAATTGATATTGTCTGTGAATAATAATGTTGTAAATACATATTCAGGTTACGTTACCCGCGCAGTGTTGGGTCAGCCCTGCCACCGATGTCGTAGGATATTATAATCTAGGATAATAGATCACAAATCTACGGAATATCATTTATAAATCTGTACACAAGCGAATATCAAGTTTTATTGAAAATGACCCATACGTTATGTGAATGTCACATAATTTCACAACCAGTCGCTGCCCGGATCACGTACTCTGAAATCCACGTTCGGAACATAAACTATTTAGCAGCTATTCAATATTCAATACGCGATTGTAAAATACGCCAAATTATTGCATTAGTAGCGAACAGGGATTCCCGATATTGTGGTTCAGCGATCGGCAGTCGGCGCACCGCGATATGTGGCATAAATAATTTAATAATTCGCAATACGGAATTTACCATACGAAGTTTCGTACCGTTCGTCTACTTCGTATTCAATATGAGTATTTGATTCTCATACTACTGTCGCATTGGGCAACATTCGAATACAGAGTTGCGGCCAGACGAAACAATAGCTTCCGCAGCGGGGGTAAGGCTTATATTAATATAGTGATCGTTTCTTGGCTTGTATCTTTTCAAATTGCATGTGTTGATATGTAGGTGAATAAAGCACGTCTGTACATTTCAATATCGGGAACATCCGTGTTATACGCGTGACCTTGCAAATCACAGCCTGCTTTCCAAACGACTTCAGAGAATCGTCAAACGGCGTCTGTATTGCGCGACCGCCACCGTCTTTACAGAATTTGTGATTAGCTCGTTACATCGCCAGTTATTTAAGCAATAACCTCTTTACTACTGTGGGAATTATTAATGTCTCAATTATTCTTAAAGCGAACGGTGGTTATCTCTAAAATATCATACCTATCTAATTGTTATAGATCATAATTGTAAAGGAAATTGGTTTTAAGAGGAATTACTAACAAGATCAATCATTATCACAGATCGTATGATGGTGTTTATAATGGTGCATTTCTTCTGGTCTGTTCGGATACTAGAGTGGATGTAAAGAATAATAGATTGTTATTCTAGACTTTAAATGACATGCATTGAAATTGATCATGTAAAGACTACATCGATAGAAATTAAAATGGGTATTATTGTACCCATCTTCTTTTCCATTCACCTTTAGCTTCATCTTCGGGCAGAGTATCACAACTCATACGAACAGCTACCATTATGGACGTGAAACAGAAGATAGATAAACAATTAATCGACTGTGTTATATTAAGCTCTTTAGTTAACATTGTTATTTTTTCCATTATATTGTGTACAATGCCATTTGAAAATTTGTGAACCAATAAACATTTTTATCTTTATCTTTAGATACAAACTCATTTGTATTCAGAAATCTTTGTGGCATTAGGGCTTAGGTCGACTGTAAGTTTTTCCTGTATTTAGTCTCGTCCAAAGTCAACCGTTCCCAGGGACATAAAACAAATCGTGATAATATGGTAAGCGTGTGCCAGATTTATAAGCGGTAATGCCGATAATTTCATCCTTTGCATTCTGATTCGATGGATCGTCGCTTGGTAGATTCGGCAGTGACATGTATGTGACAGTGGGAATGGATCCAGTGACCGTCGCTCACCTCTTGGACGAGAGACCTCATTGAATGCAAAAATGTATTATGATATTCTTTCATTTATTAATAATATTTTTCAGAAAGGACAATTTTGGAGCATTCGTAGCTGAAGGAAGTGTATGAATGTGGATGAAACGAAATAAGTGTGTAAGGATCGTAGCATGTGGCAAACGGTGGTCTCTGCTTACCCCCATGGGATACAGGCGTGAGCGTACGTATGTATTTCCCTCACCTATGTCACGTTATCGGGTAGGGTCTAAGTGCCTTCGATATTAGTGATATCGTTCTCCATACCCCAAAATATTTTATTACAGTAAATTGTAACTAATAAGTTAATGTGATAACTTATACTAATAGTACTTATCAACTTAGGAGTTATGAACTTTGTCTCCAATAAAAAATATAAATTTGGATAAAGCCCACTACGTTAAAAGCTTTCATACAACTTCATATCTTAATTACTGCAATAAAAGTATACCTTCCTTAAAACCTTATAACATTTTTGAAGTAAAAAATGGAAGGATCTACAATTCTACGCAGGGATAATAAAAGAGAGCCGGGACGACAAATTGACCAATGCTTATGTCACAGATACCGGCCAATTTACTTACCTAATGATAGTGTTAACATTAATAAATTATACACTTTAATACCATTTTAGTTGTGTCGCCAAGCTAATGGTGCAAGAAAGGACACCGCAGAAAAAAATACATTTAATGGTTTCTTATGTTCATTCTTCCCTTCGCCGTACGAAGTCGTGCTAACCCGTATAACCCCTTAGAAAATAACGTATAAAGTAATCAAGGTAGGTACCTAGTCGCGGGAGCTCTAAGCAATTATGCGGAAATTTCCTGACAAGGACACGTTATTGAAGAGTGCGACATACACAGTAGCATCAGCAGCGACCACCGCGGGGCGTGCGATTTCTCGCCTAATGAGGTCGTTTGCTTTTAATATATATGTAACTATTTAATGTCGAATTTGCTGGTTTATCTCTCACGAATATTTTGTGCAAGAACAGTAATGTAGACGCCATCAGCATTTCGATGTAAGCACATAACTAATCGCAAGTAATGTACTCGCAAGTGGCATGTAACACACGACGGTACGAGTTCGCAATAAACATGTCATAGAACGTGGATTAGCGTACTTAATTTTGGCGAATATCTAAACTTTAGATCTACGCGATGGCAGCACTTTCGTGACTGTTTGATACAATTTGTGCAAATATCGGAGAGAGTTGAGCGCCAGTTGGTTATCCGCCGAGATTATAAATGTATCTTTTTACCGAGCGCGTACATGTAGACGTGCATGGAGTTTACAAGTTTAGAGCGTGTATAGTAAAATTTATGTTTGAAAGATTTGTTCGCCACAAATAAGGTTGTCAGTGCGTTATCTAAGGGATCGTTAATTAATTAGAGAAATTGAACGACCGCGGCTGGCGCACGGGGACCAATAACTCGCAACCCGCCTCGTATCATATATAGCTTCGTACGCTTTTATTTATTTTTACCACTCACGTAAGCAAAATTTAATTCGAATAGGTCGAGGACATGTTCATGCAAGCTGTCACCAATCACTTTGTCATGTCCAGGTACCAACTCAATCAATCAACATCACTCAGATCAGCTCCAAGCATAGATAAAACGCAAAAAGTATAACCCATAAATTCAAAATCTCATTACAATATTATGCTCGCAGTCGTACGCTATTTTATCGCGTTAACAAAATACATCACGTATCTACTCACTCTATCTCTGATACCTAATCGATTTAATCGAATATCGAAAAATCTTCATTTGTGTATGTAAAATTATTCTCGAACAGTTATTCGATCAGTTGTACCGAATAAATCTTTGTTCAAGTCGGAAAGTAGTTGGTCCCGTACAACAGAGTGCCATTCCATCCACCCAGTTGCGTCGGCGACGGCCGCGCGCACCGCTGACAAGGTGTGACACTGTTAACATGCTGTTATCACCACAATCAACTACGATGAAAATGTTAATTGAGCTGTTTGACTACCAAAATTTATGATGTTAGCACTTTAACATCGTATTGTAACACGATGGAGTCATGTTTGCGTTTAGAAAGTGGTGGGAATGTGTAATTAGGCATACCTCGGATTGTGAATAATTTATGAATCTACCTGGAGAAAAATTGTTCCTAACACCAGAAAATGTGTACATCAAATTCTAATGGCCATAAATTTATCTTCGCCAAATGCAAGTCGATAAGTAAAACAACTTTATAGTAGTAGTAAAGTGAGTTTCATCGCGAGTGACTGGATTCGTTCAGTATTTTACTATTTAAAATCAAAGCGTGAAGAACCAGTTGCACTAATTGTAACGGCGAGAACATTTGACAAAGATATAAACGAAGATGTATCTGCGACTGAGCGCAGTCACAGGACAACAAAATGGCCCAATAAAATGGCGGAGCATAGACAAAACGCTACAATAACACCAGAACGGGAACGAATCGCCAGTTTACGACATGAGCACAACGACCGAGTGCTCTACAAATGAATAAGCCATCTGTTCTAATAGCCACAATTAAACATGGTCGTCCCAGTACCGGCCTGCCATGCTCAACATTTGGCTTAAAGGAATCGATAATATCTAGACACGCCTTATTAGAAACATTTTATCATCTATTGTAGTTATTTAGGTCCTGACCCTTCTAATGGAGTGCCTTGTTTTACCCAAACTTTGTTACTCTTTTTCCAAAGAAGGCTTTCATTAGCTTACCTTTAAATTTAATTATATTACACATGTGTGTGTAAGTAAGTATGTACTAACCCTGATAATTGTGTGATAAACCTCACTGTGATATATTTAAATACGTGACGGTTTGTCCAGTCGCATAAATACCTTTTTATTTCGCTAGTGTTCTATAAATTGCAGACATCCTGTTTTAAGAATTAATTTATGTGTCAATAATAAAAACTATTCTTATTATTTATACAGGTTCTTGAAATATGCTTTCATATTCTCTATATTAGTAGTTTAATGTATTCTTAGATGTTGGATACATTTGCTTTGGCCTTATTGTGACACATTGTTTAAATTTATTTCGTTACATAGAAGCAAACAATTTGTAAGCCTAACCAAGATTGTTTAATAAGTACCCATCTACATGGCTTTCTTTGGTAAGTACTTAAGGAGAAGACAGCATGGAGTTATAAAAGAAGGGTGTGAAGTGTTTATAGAGCCTGATACGCGCGCGTGATGCCCTGCTACCAGCAACCGATTACATATGGATCGAAACCATGATTACATATCACCTCAGTGATATAAAAATGGTGAATCCATCGCCGTCTTACCCTCCTGTGTACTGTACAGACGTCTTCGAATTCCTCCTCAGACATGTGCAGGTACCCTCACGATGCTTTATTTCAACGTCAATCTCGTGTGATCTCACTGTCCTTAAGTTGTAGGAAACCTCATTGGTATAGGTTGGTTGGATTTGAACTTGCGGCGCTTTACTTTAGCGATGCATGCGAATATTCTACCACTCGGCCAACACGGCTTATATCTATGACTAGCTGTGCCCTGCGGTTATACCCGCGTAGATTTAGTTTCATCCTTATTGTCGCGGAACCCTAATATTTTTAATAAATAAAAGTAGCCTAAGTTACTCCTTGAAACATCAGTTACCTGCCAGTGAAAGTCCCGTTAAAATCGGTCCAGCCGTTTCAGACATTACCCGGAACAAACAGACAGACAGACAGACAAAGAAAAAATTTAAAACTTGGTTTTTTAGTGTCAGTAGCGTGTATACTTTCATATGCATTTAGTGAAAAGTTGTTATTTTGGAATTACAAACAGACACTTAAATTTTATTTATCTGTATAGATATATAGATGTATAGATTACATACCTACCATAAAAAGAAATAATCCAAATTTGAAAACCGCAAACAAATATATGAAGGTATGATAAAACAAAAACGTCTAGTGTTCCATAACTTTTTTATCAGCAGTCCAGTCGCTCTATATAGGAGTACTCTTACGGGAGGAATACTTGTTTTTTAAGTCCATTGACCGCAGACTCGATCAAGTAAACCATTCATATAAGGCTAACTGTCATAATTAAACATCATAATGAGGCTGAGTCGATATTTTTTACCGATACGAAACTGATCATCTTCATAACTTAATGTCAAACTGACGAACAGCGTCAAGTATTAAATGCAATGGTCATTAATTTTATATTACAAATATAATGAGAAAACTTTCAATACCAGTAAGTATATTCGTGATGGCATCCAATTACAGATTCTGAAATACTGGGTGATACAATGTTTCTATCTTAAAAACCTCTTGTGATAATTTGAGACATGACATGGAGGTTTTAGTTTAAAAAAAAATTGCCCCTCCTTTTATGTTTATGAATAATGGGGTACGCAGAAGGCAACGTCAAAGATCTCAGGCACTACACATACTTCATTGGATTCTTCACAGACAAGCAGATTACCTCGTGTTTTTTTACCGTAGTTTGTCATAGATCGGTGAAATTGGAATTTAACTCGCTTTTGAATTATATAGGTGTCGTCACGAGTTGTGAGCGCACAGAGAAAATAGTGGGGTTAACTGCGTATGTGTTTGTTCGCGTAGCGCCATACAAGACTCAAAAAAACATTATTTGGCGCCAACTATGATCGTTTAAGCAGCGCGTATTAACAACTTTTTAGCTTTGACGTTTAATTTTACGGTTCTAAAATGAAATGTGAAAGCTTAGAAGTTTTTAATACGCGCTGCTTAAACAGAGTTGCAGAGTTGCTTGTTGCTCATTCAAGGTCAGTGCTATTACGTATATTAAGTTTTTCTGAGACCAATAAAAATATCACAATTCTATTTGACGGGAGCGACGTGGCTCACAGCGCTAGGTCAAAGTGGAAGCAATCTGGTTATTAACTCAAAAATTAAACGAAAATGCTTGGCGTTTTCATTGAGCAAAGGAAGCTCAGCAGCTGACCGACAGGCCGACAGAGCCTGCGCTTGACCCGTAATTGCCGACTATTTTATTGCACTATCCTACAAGTTTTATGTCATTCAATCCACGACTCTTAATTGAATAAGCGACATGAAATTTACAACCGTCATACATTTAACTCGTCCTAGTTAAGAATCTTTGACGGTTGGCCATTGCGCCGTAATTATTGTTTTTCATTTTCATTAAAAAGTAACGAGTTCTTGAATGGAGATCACGTACTGGAGGCACAGTGAGGGGCGCACTCCTGGCTGTTAGCTCAGAATACTGTATTTATAGTGTTTGGAAGAAGGTCTGTATGAAAAGCTTTGCTGTAATTAAATAGCCGCACAGCGGGGTGCCTAGTTGAGTGAATTATAGGAAGTGGTGACAATTTTTTTTTCAAAAAAAATATGAAAGCTCCACCGCTTCCACGTAATAAATCGCTACGAACTCATTATTCCACTGCTGGAAAAACTTTTTTTTTCACGTCATAATCTGTCTTTAAACACGAGATACCGTAAATATAATAAAATGCTGAACCGACTTTGGAAACAAATATTAGGACGGTAGGTAAGTCAGGAACGTAACTTACGTCTGTTGTCGATCTAAAATGAATTTTTGTTCAAAACATCGAAAAATACAATATTATGTTTTTCCGTGTATTTTATAATGCTTTTGTTTAAAATATGAAAAACACACGGGCAACCCATTTCTATCAGACTTAAAGAGGAGGACGTTAGGAGGCTCTGTTTAAGGTCTAGAAAAAACAGGTGCATTAGCTTTTATTTTAATAAATAGTTCCATAGGAACATTGACAGACACACTTCACAATTGAATTGTCAAATGTTTGCGTAAACATAACAAATTCGTAATGTCTACATTAGTGTGCTGGTTGGTCGCATTTCTAGAACCCGGATTAGGCAATTTTTTAAATCGGTCAATAACTTAATAACAAAAAATATTAAAATTAGCTAGATGATTACAGTTTTGTCTGCTAAATGAATATTTTGTAACATTATTTATTCACATGTCAATAAAAAAGCCATTTAAAACACAGTGGAATATATAGATTTAGGTGCTCAAGAGTATGATAAGAAATCATTTTATTGAATGCGCTATGCAAAAGCTTTTATCGGTTTCACTAGATGCGACCAGACACGTCCTCTTTGGAAAACGATGCGTCATACTTTAAGACAGTGAATAATGAAATTTTGAATGCGTACCGTATTCAGAATTATTTGATTATTGTCTGCCAATAAGTATACATAAATATTTAAGAGAAATAGAGATTAACCGGATCTTTCGTACAAAATTCAGAAATTTCCGACCGACGACTATCTATATATAAGTATATCCACTTCTTACAGATGATCGCAGACAAATAATCACAAATAATGCTATCTAAAAGAAATCAATTACAGCGCAAGTGCGGCCTTATAGTGTGGTAAGCGTTTATGAGCCATAATTGGGCGGACTGTAAGCTTTTGCCAACATGAACTTAATGCGTATAATATGATTTAGTAATTAATAATTTACTAACATTCATAAGTCTGACATCGCTTATCTTCAAAATCTGAAACGTCGATGATTAGACATAATACGTTGATATGGGCTTGCAGTTCCATAATTTTACTCCGGATTTGGAAGTCTGTTATTACTGAGAAGAATCCTCATTCACGTGAATAAAATCATTTGCTCTCCTTACACCAAAACTAATATTAAACTATTTTCAAAGTCATCGTCGGTAAATAAATATAATTTCTTGTCAGTTACTTGAAGCTGGTAATATTTTTATCAAATATTTCTTCTGCTTTTGATAATGTCTTTATTTACGTGTTTCAACAAAAATATATTCCTTTTATAAGCCATTAGATACGGAAAAGCCAACTGTCGTATGCAAATATTATGCGGAGGTATATAATATATCTTGCAGGTAGGTATGACGTTTGTATCTTGGGATGTCTTCTAATAAAGGTACGAAATCAAAAGGAGCTCGGACTGGTTCACCCAATTAAAGATGAATCTCCCTGCGGATCATGTGACAACAACTCCTCATGAAATATTACCGTCGTATGTTGCACCGACCGACTCGATTTGATACTTCATACATTTTTAATATATTTTGTACGGATCAAAATCAAGATTTTCTCAATAACCAAGAAGGTATGTTTTTCTACTATTGTGTTGGTCTCATCAAAAAGTATAGCACATTGTGAGAATTAAACGTACCTATGTAGGTAACTTAAAAGCATTCGAACAACTGAATAATAGTGGTATAAAGATATACTTTGTCAATCCTTTATTTTGGATAGATCAAAATATTTTAAGCAAACTAACCACATTTGGTAACAGACTGACAGATCAGCAAAGCTTACATGCCCGCTACATATTTCAATATGAACTATCGTATTTTTATTATAATGAGCATTAAGAGCTGCTCGAGCGTCCTAAAAAGGCAGAATATTTGATGGGTCGGCTCATATTTTACTCTCATCCACAAGCCGCAAGCAGACATATAAATCAAAGGCATGTTTGCAAAGAAGGCGACCGCTCTGCACGTCCCGGTAATTGCTGCAAAAACACGCTTTGTGTGATTTCGGAAGACGTTGGCAAATTTTCGTATAAGTTTTGGATTTGAGCCGCATTGCAGTTTCATGTATTAATAACAAGCTGTTTCCCACTAAACGTCGCTTGTAATTGTTTCTGGGACAAAAACATCAAGATCGCTTCAAAGGAAAAAATATACCCTGAGAGAGAATATATACGTACAAGTGTAACTATTTTACACTATGGGTAAGAAAAGGGTAATTTCGGCATTAAGGAGTTGATTTTAGTGAATACTCTTCTAATTTTAGAAACATCTTATCATTGAGAAAACCGAAGCTTTTCGTCCACAAATAAAGAAAAGGTGATCATTGCTTACATTACACGCATAGCCTCATATAAATGCATGTACGCTGAATACAAATATTCCTCACTTACTGTCAGAGAATGCTCATGGTCCTGATAGTTATTTAACTTTAACGAACAATTTAGACGCATATTATTATTTCCTTGGAAGTCTGCATGCAAAAAGATACGGTAAAGAGCAGGTAGGTTAGTTTGTCGGGAACTGATTAGCGGAGCTCCACAGATCTCTCAATGGCTCGGGCCCCGCTCGCTCTCGGGTGCGTCATAAATTTTCATTGATTGGATTTATCTGATATGGATGTCAATTTTGCATGGAAAGTAAAGGCACGCTCAGGCTTTTAATAAAAGAATTTGTGAATAATCATCGTTGGACATTCGTTTGCTTCTGGACATTTACTTTGAAATATTCTGTTTATCATACGGTATATACTAAAACGTGTGCAGTACATACAATTATTACATGGCATTCGTGAGTAGGTACTCGAAGAAACGCAAGCATATGGTCTGAATTTTAAGATCGAAAGAATATTAGTGAAGTATTACGGTATTTAGACGTTAGGCTGATGCATCACATAAAAACGTATAACAAGACAGGAAGGTAAGGCCGCACCGTTCACATCCCGCGCGCACCCGGACACTGCATACTTTGCTACTAGCTTGCTTCTGCTTTTCCAGTTATTATGACATGTATATACATACCACTTTTTGTTTCAACATCCACAAGTCATAGCAAGAATTAATCATTTTCCTCGACATCTACGACCTTAAACATCCAAAGTAGCAGTAACTAACTGTTAAGCACGATCGACGATTATGATTGAATTATACAACATCTGTTCTAAATAGCTCCCATAAATTAATAGTAAAATTTATAACCATCACCTGCGTACGTTCAGTCTCAAACGAGCAAATTTCCCACGTCAATTTTGATTGCGATATCATGGTGAACGATGACATTTGAGTACGTACTAATTTAACCCTTGCAAGAGCGCCTACGAGCCGAACGCTATCTGCGAGTAGATACAGACTCGAATTTGCAATATGCGAATTTGTCTCTACATTTCTATGCAAGAAAGTCTATTTTAGAAGCGATCGCATCGAGAAGGTAATCACGCAATGTTGCCCTCTTAGCGCTGAGTAAACAAATCTTCGACATTGTATCTGTACGCTTTAACTCTCTTTATTCAAAGGAACATTGTCAAGAGAAATGTACGATTATTGTAGTGTTTTCTTATGGATTGTGTTACGAAAATATATAACTCGCGGCCACGCTAAGAAGGGTCCCACTATCTTTGATTTCACGTTGTTTATCAATGCGAACAGGCCAATAGACATATTTGCTCTCGCGTCCCTAATCTGTATCTGCTTACATTTTCAATCACGATTACAATGAGTTATATAGTATCAAGGATTTTCTTTGAAGAACTTATTAGTATTCTATTTAAATCGACGATCAATTATTAATAAGAAGACATAGGTCTATACTGCTGTACGTGTGGTGGAATCTAGAAAAATATTGACGATGATGCTAATGACGTATTAACAAGTCGATATAATACATTGAGAGGTTTTAGTTACAATCTATAACGTGATAGAATCATGGCAGATCATAATGGAGCTTTGTATTAACATACTCGTAGATAGCACATTCCTGCAGCGAACGTTACTTATATCAGTCAGCATTTTACAGTAGCGGCCCTAGTTCTCACAGTTGGCAGCTAATATGTGACTGCAGACGGCTATATATTAGAAATATCATAAAGTCGGTCATCTTTCTTTGTTATTATATTGAAGGGACGACATTCCATCCGCGTAATTATGCAAAAAGCTGGACTGTGGTCTCGGCGGCAGTTCTTTGACGGCTGCATCATTATAGTTGACATAAACTAAGATTTATGCGATTGATTTATAAACAAATATGAATTATGTTAGTTCAACCATGACTTCTGGACATCGTAATGACGGGAAATAGGCCGTTCGTAAATATCAAAGTAACATTGTGTGAGACTTTTAGTACAATTTATGGAAAGTTGTGTTGTTATAAAGAATTGTGTTTTACAAATAAAATATATAAATAAGAAAGCTTACGTCGCGAGGAGCAAACGAATGCGTAATTCGGTGGACAGTGGTTAAATTAGCGGGCGATGCGGGCGTCTTTATAGTCTTTAAATTGGCAAAAAATCGAGACAAGCTTCGAGTGACACCGATCGCGGAGGCATCAGCGAAACAGGTGTTATCATAAACATACATTTTATTATAAAAACAAAATAATTTTCATGAGCGGCCGGTAGGCGCGAACTGGCGGCCGTGTCGTGGACACAATGGCGATTTCATAGCTTTTTTGTTCCGTGGTCGGCGTAAAAGCCGACGATATTAAATTTAGTAAGCGGAGAGGTGTCCGAAATCTCACGCAGACGTGCGATCCGCCACACATATTTCCATCCGCACAAAAAGCGGAACTATAGCCATAAATATGTCCAAATAAACATTAGTCGAGGTCCAATTGGAAAATATTTCGGTGGGTTCTGTAGGTCCAACTATAAAGATACATGCAAAATATAATTTATTGCACAGCCTATCATATTATATTTATGGTATTTGTATTATGGTATGGTATTTGTGTGGACTCAGCTTTAAGGTGTTGCAAAAAGAACACTCAAAAAGGTGTGAGATCAAAACAATAATGGTGAAGGCGTCAAGTGAAGTAAGCATTGTCCGCGCTAACAACGTGCAGTGCGGTGCGGTGCGGCGGCGCGGCGTGCGGTGCCCGGCGTGACACTCGCCCTGCACTTCGATAATATGTGTACATATGTAACATTAAACTGCAAAAATAAACAACACTTTCACACTACATGGGTTCAAGAACAAGTTTTTCCATAACACAAAAGACGACACTGAATAGTTATAGCTGCTTCGCGGCCTCGCCGCATAATCCAATAAAACAATCCGCGGAATGTACCGTCAGTATAAAGTACTCGCTAGCTGCTAATGTGTTGTCTTACATTACATATGAAGCCGCTGAATATTTTATTAGACTTACTGAATCCTAAATAGAAATAGTCACACATCTATTTTGTATGTCATGTTTTGAATAATTCCGAATTTGTTCATATTTCTATTAAGAATGTGACTACCACAGGACTCTACCTATCTCATTAAAGAAGTTAAGTAAGCCCGTTGATGTCTATCGCATATAAAAAAATTACTTAATGGACTGTAGAAATGAGCTCCCAAATTGTTTTGTTTAACGATAGTATATAAAAGCGAAATTTTAAACATGGCGATCAATGAGTATTCCAAGTGTCCATTTTATTGATCTGTATGAATAAAGTAGAGGGTCCTTGAAAGGCAAAAATATTTTAAAAAGATCGGAAACCTGCGGTTCTGTTCTGATTGCTGCAAGGGTGCTTACGTATTGTTTTGGTCGATTTAAAAAAAAACTAACAAATTATTTACTACTGCACAAAATTATGGTAAAAAAATATTTGAAGCAAAAATCTAGCAATATCAGTTATTATTTTTCCTGTCTGTACCAATGAAATTGGCGACTGAATCTCAAAATATATGAATTTGATTCAATGGAAAGGCAAGCGGCTCCTTTCTGTTATTCCAAGGGCTGCCACCGGGGCATTCGCTCGTTCTCATTTTTTTCATTTTTTAATATTATATATGGCAACATAAATTTGATTCCACTAAAATATTCCGTCATATTTTGGCTTCGCAATGTTCCAATCATAATACAGATGGTAAGAATAAGATTAGCTTCTGTTTCGTTCGTATTCATTCAATATTTTCTAACTAAGTAGCAAGAAATATAAGTAGTGACTTTTAATTGTAAGTGACTTAAAATTCATAAATGTATGTTGAGATATGAGACAGAGAACTTCTGAGAAGTTTACGGTACCAAAATAAAACGTCAAAGCAAAAAATTTCTTAATAAGCACTGCTTAAAGGTCCTTCGGACTTGCGATTGTCAATCTGCATAACAAATTAATGTGATCGGTTCCTAAAGCGAAACTTCCACTACATTAAAAATAGCGTTGATGGAGGTACAGGTAACAAATAACTTGTATTTGGTAAAAAAAAAAAAAAAAATGATCAAACATTCTTATTATGAAAGAACACACTTAATAACCAACTAATTACTGCCAAAAATAGCCATTTACTTGCACCTGCAGTCATCTTTTATGTGATATTAATTTGAGAAAACATTAAAATAATGGGACGTTAATAATATAATGATAAATGTAGAGGTGTCAACACCCTGCTCGATTATGCGAGTGGCAACACGTGTACAGCTCCTGGCGACACCATCTTCGCATCCATAATTGTCCCAGTATTATGCTCACAATACTCACTCCAAATACATACAATATATTTAGTAACGACCTACGAATACAGGTATTTAGAGAAGTCCTTTAGTATTTTTTATTGATTAAGAATAAAATATAGAACTAATCTTTCACTATTACTTACACTAATCTTTAGAAAGTTTAACTCAGTAGGAATGGAATTTTTGATAGCCCTTTCTTTGTGGATACAAGAACTTATCCACCAAATTTCAAGTCTAGCGGATTAAACTGTGGGATTGCCTTGATAAATCAGTCAGTCATTCAGGGCTTTTAATTCTATATGTATAGATATAATGATTCTAATTTATTTTCGGTCAGAAGCATATAACTTGGGACCCGATAGTCAACGTTTTCTGAGCTCCATAATAGGTCTACCTATATCTTTTATTTTCATTCACACGGTTCGTCGACGTTTGCCCTTTCCTTTTGTCAAACATAAGTTTCTATTGTACGAGCTGTCATTGTTATGCTACCACTTCGGAGAGACACCGAATAGTTTAGCCTTTGGAACATTTCTTGTTCAAAGTTTTTGGGGAGAATGTCTAGAATAAGGTTTTTCCCGAATTACAGGTTAGCATCGCAATTTTTTTTCCATTTTACGTTTCATATACCTAGGTAATTCCACATTTTACTGGGTGTGCAGATTTTTCAGTACTATTGTAGTTTTTGCACATACTATATGTACCTTTGCTATAAAGTACATACATACTGTAGGTACCTTTCGACATTGATACGTACGTTTTTTTTATTTCATACACGAAAATAAAAACTTACCTAAATGTTCAGTGTTCAGGTAATTTGGCCACTTATCTCAGTAGGATCTACGTAACAAATGAGTCGTGAGTGAAAGTAGATGAAGCGATTTTGGACAGATGCTGTGTTGGTGTCTCACTGGGAACATTAAACGTGCAGATATGACACAACGAGGAACAACAATGGTACACGGTGCGGGAATTGCAAACATGTGAGAAAACAAAAATGAAAGCCGTGCCTTTTGTGACGTTGCACGTAGCCAATAAAGCCTTACAGAGAGAATACTTGTGTCTGGTCTCTAGAAAAAGGACAATTAACGTAGTTAATTAACAATTTCGGGTGTCGAAGTATTTTCACGGTTGTTCCCTGAATAAAGACGAGCCTCATCACAAACACCAAATCAGCGAAGCCATTGCGGTCGAGTGGCGGAGTCGAGTGAGATGACTGTTTAATTGCTTGTACGCAGCGCACGTACCGCTGCTGACATGTCACAAGTCGTCTGCCACCGGCAGCGGCGATCCCTCAACAAATTCCTATCGGGAAGAGCGAAAAAGACACGAGCCGAGCATGTGTGGATAAAAAGTTGCGGAGCCAGAGCTTCGCCGCGGGAGGCACCGCTCGCCGCTTGCGCCCGCACCGCGCCGCCTCGCCCGCCCCGCTTCGCCAGTACTGCGTGGGCAACTGACTCACACGATTAAAACGTTCACTGCCGGCTTTTCGATACATCCAACGAGCTTTTATCAATCTTAGCAACAGTCATTCATGCTGTGGAGAATCCTTTTTACTTTACTTAGAGTCGTCTCTAGTTCGTTCATTCTTCAGTTTCCAACATCACAAGTATACAAGGTAGTATCTTCACACTTCCTGTATAGTTTTAAACCAAGTTACTAATATCAATTTGATTTTTATTGTGAATCTGGGTCGGTATGTGTTGTAACGAATTATTCTAGTTCCCAGTATTGTGTTGTTGAGTTTTGAGAACTGGCGGTGCGGCGAAGGGACGGATACCGGCGCGGGCGCGCGACGCGACTCACAAAAACACAGCCGTCTGGTGCTCCGGCGCATTTACACCGAGGACTACATTGCCAATACAACCAACCTGCGATAGTACGTTTCTATAAACACATTGTAACAAGTACGCCGGTAACTGTTTACCGCTTTTCTAACTGGCAAGGCAATATAACCAAGAAGCGATTCGTGATGACATTAAGCGAATAAGGTAAATGTCCCAGTAACAAAAGTGCGGAAAGTCGAGTGGCATAGCAATAGGCGGTGAGTGGATTGCTTGCATTGCCTACAGACGCTAGCGTCATACGAATGATACAATATAACGGATCGACCCGATTATTTCTGTCCATTTCACGACTGTTTAATAGCAATGTTAAACTCGGCGAAAGCAAACATACACGCCCTGTTTATCGAATATTTTACGATCTTCACCGAACTCATTTTAAAATGCTAAGCTTTGTGGAAGCGGCTGAAAGATTGTTTGATTGGTGCGAGCATTGCTGGTTTTACTATTTTACATATTTATTTTACAGTTACTCATTTACCATTCTGATTTACCTGCGTGTATGTTTATTCAGACACAGGTGTTTATAATACACGAATACTTTATTTCAAATAAGATTTACTGCGCGTGAAATAATTTGGCGTTGTAACATCTGGACGGGGTCTGCTTATTCAGTTCTTTCGTTGCCTAACTAATAACCTACTCGGAAATGTAATTTTTAATACTGGATTCACAGAACTATCAATTACTCATTGAATTTACGTCACTATCATTCTTGTATAGAGCAAAAAATGGAGCAGCACGATACATTTAATTATTGTTTTAAAACCATTTCACGCTCCGAGCGGCCCGCGTTTGTTTGAGTTAGATTAATTGTGCATAAATAACGTTATAATTATAATTGTGGTGGTAGTAATGTGGTTTTTGTGTCGTGACACCTCCTCGCTTCCGTTCAGGTGAGGAGCCGCGATATTATCTGCTCGGTTGTTATAACTACACCGTTTGTCACTCAGCTTATGTTATAGTCTATAGGTAAAATATTCACGTGCCGCGGGCTGTTCTCATGCCCCTAAAATTAATAGTTAAATAGATAATGGTCTACGCATGGAAGTCGCGCTTAAGTTTTGTTATCATTAACATAAAGGTACCAAGGTGTTTGTGTGTGCGTAATGAATTTGTTTTATTTATTATCTTATCGCTGGCAATGAATAAGGCAGTTGAGTCGGTATAGTAGATAGATACGCTTTATGTTGCCTCTATCGTGTATTGAAGTTAATATTATTCGTAAGGGTGCACTGGTGTGTTCAATATTTAAACCGAAGTAACTGATAAGGAAATTAACGTCGAGTCAAATGTAATGGTGGTGATCATAAATCATTTTGAGTATGTGTCTAATTACCAGGCTGTTGTATGAACCGTGACTGATTGACAGATTAATATATTAATATTTGAATTTATGAGAAAATTCTGTGAGTGGGTAAGTTAATTGGGTAATCTCTTCTTTTTTTTTAGATATTAAGGAGACTATTCGTAGGAAATATCATCACACACAAATTTTAGGTAGGTAAGGCAGGTTACTTAACTTAACTATTTAAAACATTTCGTCAAACCACAAATTTGCGAACAAAATAGGAGGATGCCCAAATTTGAAATGAATTTAGTTTTGAATAAAGTTTCAGTAATTTGTGGCAAGACCTTGTTTAACCTTGTTCAACGAATGCCGTTTTTGTTTGCGAATATCATTTTTAACTAGAGTCAAATCGATACTCTCTGTTTAAATGAGTCGATATGGCAAAGGATACCATATCAGGCGTACTTATTCGTTGTAAAAAGTAAAGTTGGTCATAAGGACCCTGATAGCCAAGGTTTAGAAGGGCATTTTGAGTCGGGGGCCTTTTAGGACCGCGGTCCCCAACGCCACCTTGGATTTAATAATCATTTTGAGGGGAAAATGGAACCGTATGACATCTAAGATGGCGTTGGGAACCGCGGTCCCGGTCCCAAAAGGTCGGGGGTATTTTTGTATCATATGAGGCTCGGGTGAAAAGATTTTCTAAACGACCAATGATTTTTGCTCAAGTCGACGTCTTAGGTAGAGCAATGATTTGGTTCGATTTTTATATTATACTTAATACTTCTGTAGGAACACAATATACCATAGGATTGATACTTAATGCTTAGGATTGAAACTCTCTCCCAGAGGCGATAGCCGGCTCAAACCGCCTGTCACGTTGGCACCTTTATAATAATTTCGCAGTTATCGGCGAAATTTGACTGCGAGTATCTCTACTCATTAAGGAATAGGACCTAATGTTTTTTAGTTACCTTGTTACTCATCATCATGAATTTAAGAGTAATAACTAAGAGTTATTACTTTCTTGTCTTGTCGGTGTAACCTATGCAACACTTTCCACTTGTCTCTGTCCAGTGCCATCTCTCTATCAATATAGTGTCGATTTTATGTGGAATACCCTCACATTATCATGATTCAATCCTATTATGTTTCTGTCCCATATTCCAAAAAAATATTACTCTGTCCCACTCCAATATTAATAAATTCGCAAATATTAAAGATGCAAGGAATATTTCATAAATAAGGCATATGCATAAAATCAATACGGTTAACTATAACACGTAGGTATGAAGTCAAACACAGTATGTCAACATGCCTTTTTGTAATTAAAATACATGCATAATGTAAGTACCTGCCTGGTAGCAAATATTCATTGTATTCATAATGGTATGTAATTATCAAACGTAGATTATGAGGACGGTCTGATTAAATTTTATTTATATGAATAATTTACATTGCGTTCCGGAAATCCTAACAATAGTGCCGTCCGTTTTATGAACGGGGCTTTTGTTATTTTTCCTGATATTATTAAAAAAATATGCAAATCGATCGTTCGGCGACAGGATGCTCATTTTAGTTATAATGCCGATGCAGGTATTTGCATGTAAATCGCGCTCCCATCCGCGGAAGTTACAATTACTATTTGTATATTTTGTTATGTCAAAGTTGAAAATAAAATGCAGTTACCACCCACGAAGATCAAACAATACAAACATATCCTGTTTCTTTATAGTTACTCTTGACGTTGTTGTTCAGAGAGTTGTTAAACAAATTCGAACGAAATTTTCACCCATGATGGCTGTCTTCACATATTAGTATCTTTTTTTGGTTATACGTACTTGTATTTATCTACATAATCGAAGGGGACCTTTTTAATATTTTCATACTTCTGGCGCGGTAGTTTCGCTATTTGTCACTAGATGGCGCTACTCGTATGACAACATCTTACACGAAACGAGGAAAAGTTACTCTGAAACAAATTCACGGCTTCTATTGCTGAAAACAGTTTTTTGTCCTGCAATAGGAGATCTGTATGGATAAAATATTTGAATGCTTTCGGTATTTGAATGTTGGAGAATTGGTGATTTGTGATGCATGCAATTTGAGATGTTGATTGACAGGTCAAGGAAAACTATAATTCTCGTTGAGGAGTAGGAGAGCAACGGTGGACAGTGGAGGTTGTAGTGGAGTGCATCGGGAGGGGAGGTGGGGGGCCGGTGCAGGCTGCAGTGAGACTGCACGCCCCCGGCCCGCCCCACGCCCCGCGCCCCCCGACCCGGGGCCCGCGCCTCCACACCCGCTCGCTCCTCCGCGCGACGTCCTCACTTGTTTTGATCTAAGGTGTCCACCGGCCACTGTGCTAAACTGCCTCGTACACCAAGGCTGGGAAATTTTCTATTCTTGTTGATACCGTGTAAGGCCAACTTCTCTACATCACAGCTATTTTTGCCTCGACGAGCCTAGAAAGTATTCGCGAATAAACTTGATTGAGAGTGAACTGGATTATAAAAAAATATTTAAATCACTCGTTTTATTGTCTTAATTATATCCATTAAATATGTATACTATCTATTGTATTTTAAATTGAGTTGTCATGCAAGATATTTTAGAAAGTAACTTTGCTATTTAGATAAATACAAGTTATTTATGCACTGAAGAAAAGGTTTAATATAAGACTATTTTGTCTCGGAATTTATCATTTTGGGTTTGTTGTATACCAGAAGGTGTTTGATGAATATTAATGTACTTAGGTAACTAATATGTCCAACTTCATAATCAAATCCAAAAAACAAGTTGCAAATTAGTATATAGATCTATTGATTACAATTAAAATGAAACGAAATCAACAGTATAGTATGGTGTTTAAAAATCTTTCTGCCCTATTAATGTGGTGTGTGGTGTGTTAGGTAGTGGAAAGCTTAAACATTAAATGCAATAAAATGTTTCTTTGGCCAGTTTCTTTGCTGTAAATTATGTCATTTAGTGGGGAGAAAATGTTGATCACTTCACAATTTAAAAAGACAAATTTTGTGGGTACGTGATGTTTGCATAGAAGGCAACAGTCGACCTGGCACGAGTTTCCGTTTTTGTGTTAACGATATCTAGAATACGAAATTTTTGCTTCAAAAGTAAGTAACTGTGATATTTAGCATTCCGTTAGTTTTGGAGTCTTTGACGGTTACATTCTTCGCTCTGAGGCGTGCTGTTTCCAACCAGTAGTTTTTGTAATTGTGACATCACTACCTCCGTCATCATCAAGAACCTAAATTACCAACTATGAAAACCAAATTTGCATTTTAGCTATTTTCCCAGTTTAATTAATTATACACGCTTTTTAGTTTCCTAACAAAGTAGCAATTTTATAATAAATTATTTAGAAAGTCAAGTTAGTATTAAGTAAGCTTATAAGTATGTAAGTAGTATACTAAGATAGATTTTCTGCCTGAAGTAAATCTTCAAATGCAATTAATCGTACTATAATCAAAGATAAAATACAATTCATAATTTCTATGTACTTGATAACATCGCTTTATTTACTACAATTATTACCTGTTACTCCGCGAAGAAAAGTTTAAAAACAAACTTTTTGTTGATATTGGTAAAAGTCTTCTGCCAATGATGTCATACAGAAATATAATGTTGGCCGAATGTGGAACACCACGCCAAGTATTTATAAAAACATACAAAATGATTATTTAATATTTTCGCTAACACCGCTGACACATTGTATAACATTATAAAAAACCCCAAATTTTAACTTTTATTGCGAAATCTTATAAATACAAGATCGTCTTATCTTACATGTTTAACATAAAAATGTTCGAACAGTTTGTATTAGTACTGATCAAATAAAATTAGGAATCTTGATAAAAATATTTTTATGATATAAAAAATTAAGACACTTCTTATTATAAAATATAGCATTTAACACCTCGTATTATGTTACATCATTTATTTATTTTAGGCTATGTAAATATAGAATTAAAAAGAAAATTAATAAATTTTATGTTAGGTAGGTAGTTTATGATTTACTAATCAAGAACAGAATTGTGGTCACAAATTGATTTATTTATTTTATTCCATCGCTACGCACGTCTTGTCGCGACTTTTCTTATACACATTTTAGTATTCAAAATGGTAACTTTATACAAAACAATACCTATTAAGCAAACGAACATTTGGTCGATTTCATTTGACTGCCCGGTTGTCGGTCTTGCCATAAGAGATTTAAAGAAATGAATGGAATTAATGTAAGTGGATGCAATAACAATAAATTTAAATAATTAATTAAGTATTCACACGGCCGCGGAGTAGGCTTTGTTTTCAAAGCTGCACTGGGGCTCTACCACCAACTTTTATACTCACATTAGTTCAACTCATTGTAAGGGACAGTTGTATGTAACGGGTATAGCTCTCTCACCGTCGCTCAGTCGAATTACCATCGCTATGAAACTTGCTAGTAAGGCCTTCGAACCAAACGTCACAGTAAAATCCAGGAACACTACTCCACATAACCTGTTTCGCAGTAAAAAATTAGTTAATTGATTTTGTTAGTTTAGTCATACTAATTTACTGATAAATATTTAACAACCACCATATACGTGCCAATGTCGCAGATGGCTTGTTAATTCATGTTTTACGCGAAATTTTATCGTTCCGCTCGACTCGTGCTAAATGCTGAGTTCTCTTACATTTTTAACGCTTCTCTATCAGTCAAGCACTAGTTAGAAAAATAATTGAATAAATACATAATTTATATAAACCGAGATAAAGTCACTACTTTGCACAATGATAGTAAAAATCGTCATATCATCAATGATACTAGAAACACGTTATACGCTCATAAAGCGAACAAACAAAAAAATAGTCCGCATGCAGTTTTCCACTTGTCAAATAATTGGTATAAAAACTTGAGAGTAATCGAGGAACGATGTTCGGACTACTTTATCGCCTCAATTTCAGCACGCTAGTGGCTAACTTACCTCTTTTAAAAAAAGTCTAATATTATGCCTAAGTCCTTCACAATTTTTTATATTAAGCTAATGTCGCTAATAAAAGTATCCGTAATGAATGAGTTGGCTACATAGTTGTATCGGATTAGGATCGGTGGTGGACGTTTGTTGCATCGAGTGATATAACAAACAAGACGGTCTGGGTAATGCTAGTTTTTGTGGAGCGATGGAGCCGAGCAAGCGAGCCCCGCGGGTGGGCGAGCCGCGTTCATGCTTCATAATTAGCCCTGTTATGAATTGTATAAATGTTTCATGCCCGCTACATGGGTAGCCGACAATTAATTAACTCCTGTGCAGTGCTTACATTAATTAGCTGCGAGACATGTCATGTTGCCTCGTCATACATTAAACATGGCTGCGTTCCTCCGAAAATTTATTAATATTACGTTACCTCTCAATAATTCAATTATAAACGTATTTCGTGCTTAATGCGCACTGAATTCTTTGCTCAATAGTGCGTACGACCACCCGTAAGGTATATTTCCTTTATAGGACTACGTAATGTTCTACATTATAAGACCTTATTAGTGCATTATTTATTGAAATACCTATGAATTGCCCCATCGAGCTAATAAGCAAGATTATTACTTTATAGCTCTTAATTTGGACCGCCGACTGTAACACAGAATTTTGTATAATATAAAATGATCAAATAAAACTAATGTTTATTTTACTGTTTGAGTAAACTACTGGAAAAATATCTAAGAACATATATTATTAAATCTTTGCTCCTTCTCAGCAACACAACAATTATTTTTCTATTGAAATTAAAATTTTGCAAATCATTATATTTTCACTATCGGTACAGAAACCATATTCGTGTTTATGAAATATCATAATAGCAAATTTCATTCAAATCCGTCCACAGGTTTCTGCGTGATGATGGCTTAACACATTCGCTGCTGAAATTCCGCCTTCTTCGTAAATTCTCTAACAGTTGGACGCGCAGGTGCGTCCTTAGTAGCGAACGCGTTAAGAATCTTACAATTAGAATTTTTTTTTATCAAAACCACGGATTTCTTATATATAGCAGTCAAAACTCATCTAATTAATACTGAAACATTGACGATAAAATTGTTTGACAGAAATTAGTTTTTGAAGGCATAAAAAACGATTAGGACAGAGAACTTAAATTGAAATATTTTTTTTCGGAATTGGCACATAGCTCATGCGCTTGTGGATAAAATTTGGTGTGAACAAGTACGATACTTTTACTACTTGTGGAAAGATGTCACATTGCAGCGGCAAAAAACCAACGTAAAGTTAGCTCCTTAGCTATACCAAGTGGGTAAATTTTTTAAACGTGAGATATTCAGTACTTGTTCGAACATTATATAAAAATACTGTATACGAATCTTGTTGAAACATTTTTTAAGACTACTTCCAATTAGGACATATAAGCTGTGCCCCGCGGTTTTATCTGCGTAGACTTTATATCATGGTCCTCAGTAACTTCTTGTAATATTAGCTAAGTATCTGCTAGTGAAAGTTCCCTTAAAATTGGTCCAACCGTTTCGGAGTTTAGCCGGAACAAACAGACAGACGGCATACAGACAGAGAAAAGGTACGACTATCGTATATACTTTCATATGCATTTATTTGAAAGCTGTTAATTTGAAATTACAAACAGATACTTACTTAAATTTTATTTATCTGTGTGTTATAATATCTACTAAATAGTTAAGAATAAAAAAAAAATCCGTAGTTACATCCCAAAAATGCCAAAATACATCGGAAAATACCTATATATATAGTAGATATAGGTAATAAAATTTTGTTGAAAGAGCTTGTGGCTTCAGTGAATCTTTATCATCCCAATATTTATTATAAGTGCGTTGAAATGTAATATTGCATCATATAAATGTGGGTGGATCATATAAATTAAGACTTAGCATAATATATATTTTATCTGCATTATATTGCGGCTCAATAAATGGCCAACATTAACAATATCAAAGTGGAATATTTCATTAAGACAGTAGACCACTAACTTTACAACATAATTGCCTTCGCAAACTATAACACGATCAGTTTTTATTGCCTATTCCCCAGCGACGGGGAATCATTAATATATCTTTATTTTTGTATTCTTTCCAAAGAAACAATTTGAAGCCATTACTGTTTATTCATATTCTTGTTCTTAAAAAATATCGACATTGGGACATTGTCAAATAAATAGCCTGGTCTTAAGCTACGAAAAGCTTAAAGGAACCATAACGTAGAAACAAATACTCATTCTTCTTCAGTCTCAGCGGTGTTCGAAGCCACAACCCTAGCGCATTAGATTAATACTTTAAATTGTTTTGTGACAGACTTATTTGCCATAAACCACGTACTTGTCGCCATTAATATAATCCAAATAAGGGTAAATATTTGGTTCCTTTTACCCTAATATCGATTACCGATAGATAACAATATTACCAGAATTAGGCCACATTCAAAACCTATAAATATCCTCGTAAATACCGTAATTCGAATCGATTTACCGGAACGTTGTAAGACTAGTAAAAGCGAGCCCACTAGATGAGATAGATATGGAGTTGCTTTCTGAAATTTATATTATGAATACATAAATCACTTGTCTGAGACCTGGAACTAGGAATGGATATGCGTACCTGTACTAAACATTGTAATCACTGTGGTGTAATCTGTGGAGTATTTGTCGAGCGGCATGGAATATTGCGCATGAATACACCACGAAGTAGAAAAGTAGCAGAAGGGCGGCCTTCTACTTTGAACGAGTCGTCGCGCACACGCTTATACAGGCAGGAATGAGGATCTTGGATCACGTCGGATTAATTCCAGTAGTATCTTCAGAGTGGGATGTTTATGAGTATGCGTTTATGTGGGAGCCGGCCCTGTGTAAGTTTGTATTTTGCGTGTATCCGCACGCAGGCACAATGGACAGCGCTGCAGCGTGATAAGAGGACCCGCGGTGCGCTCGGCCCGCTCGCCTCCGATTGTCGACCGATCGGTAATATTCCCATGATCGCTCGCTTCTTTGATATTCCAATACATTCCCAAAGTTCAAAGGGCAGACATTAAACGTTTATCTCGGAAATACCTAGAATTTCAAAATATGCAAGACAATACTTACATTACTTTATATGACTATAACTATTGGTTTAACTAGTTACTTAATTCGCATCCTAAAAGTAATTAGAATCACTTGGATGTAAGCAAACTTTTTACACAGGTAAAAAAACGAAGGATGTTTTAAAGAAAATTAAAAACAAGGAAGTGTAGCCGATCGCGCCTGGTACCTAATCTGCTCCGTGTAAAGAAGAAATTAAAACAACTTTCTTGGATATTTATTACGCTACTTTTATTACCTTTTATTTTTCTTTGGAGCACTGAAATTAAAACGAAGATAGGGATTTAGTAGGTGCTGATTAACGATTGTTTTTTAAAATTGCAGATTTATTTGTTAAAGTTCAATGTTTCAAGTAACGAGTGCTAGTTCAAGAAGCCGTCGACGTACTACGTATGCAGTTATTTCTAGTTGACCCAATATTAGTGTGCGGCATGGTACCTACATTAGCATATTGTGATTCAATCGGTTTAGTTATAGGCTTTGATAACATCTTTAGTACTGTTTGATTCACTCAATAGTATATATAGAAAGACGCATTCAAATCATAATAAATGCGGAACAACGTTAAGCAAACCAATTTTAAAAGTGCCTTTCTCGTGTGTTATTCCAGAGTTAATTAATTGTAATAACACAACCTGTTCATGACGAATCTGAATTGCAAATGGTAAATGAGAAAAGCAGTTACAAATGCTTAAATAATTTTGATTGATAAATCTAAAGGTAAATAATAATAGATGGAATTGTGATCGAAGACAAATACATCCGCTATCTCAACACTTTTACAGGTAAAGGTTCCATAACAGAGAGGAATGCTACGGCTTAGACCAGAAAATCAGATATTAAACCTTATCGTTATGTCAACAAAAACTACAATATAGAAGTCAAGAGGCTAGTCAATATGAAGCGACTCGGTCACGATTCACGAGTCATTCTCAACAGACGAGATGGTTTGAAAAACTGTAACAACCTTCTTTTCTTAATAAGTTCTAAAGAATAAGAAATTCGTTGTAAAGTGATTTACTCACTAATATTCGGCAATATTTTTTTCTATCTTTTAATATCCAATGTTGGTTTAAATTGTAAGAGGAGCTCGTGGCACAGTTGCTATTGCGCATATCATTCGATCAGCGAAGTTAAGCAACCATACGCCTAGCCAGTAGTTGGATGGGTGACCGCCCGAGTTCCCTCCGTGCCTCGGAGAGCACGTTAAGCCGTCGGTCCCGGTTGCCAATTTAACATCTTTGGCAATCGTTACAGGTCAGTCGGAGGCCTAAAAATAATCTGACAACTGGTTTAACCCAGATCACAGATTTTCCTCCTAAATGGGGTTGCGAAGGTCAGATGGCAGTCGCTTCGTATAAAAATCAGGTGATCAGCCACATCGGGTTGAATCAAGTGCCGACCCCAACAATGTATGGGATAAGGCCAGGGAGATGATGATGATGTTGGTTTAAATTGTAAGATGATGTGAGATATTGTGTCGAACGGTAGTTCACATTCTAACTCTTAAGTTTTCAAATATATTTAACTAGCTGTGCCCCGCGGTGTTACGCGCGGTAAATATGGGTCAAGAGACATTGCCACCGTTTTTATCCGGTCTGACATGGAGTTGCTTTCTTTTCGGCACCCTTGATGGTAGGTAAGTATTCTATGGAACATTTATTTCTAAATGACTATGTCAATCAATCAGTCATTCACGATCAACAAGATAATACTTATAGATTTATAGCCAGAAGCTAAATACGTACGTACAAAAAATTGGGCATATGATGAAATATATTTTGACCCTAAAGATAATGGATGAAATCGTATCGTGATCGTCGCATTCAAAACGCCGCCATTACTCTAATTTTGTATTCGATGATCGACTTAATGATAGCTATCGTAAGATCTAAACAAAGAAAGCTGCATTATACCAACAAGAATGTAGTCCTGCAATAAAATGGTTATTTATACGGCCGCCCAGGAGGGATTGTCAGGTAGGTACTCACGCGCAGCGTGATATCGCGGAAACTTGCTCAGGTGTTTGATCTTTGTAAAAGTATCGAAATTACGCGTTATGGCTTATTTCCATTTTATACGCCGATTACGATCGCACCATAAACGGGTGTCGATACGTATTAGGCTTATAGCCAACTTCCGCCGAACATTGCCATCACGAATATTCAATAGTCACGAATGAGCGAAACTCGTATATTGGAATTTTAAAAGACGTTTACCACTCTTACTATCTGCATATCTGTAGATAAGGAAGGCCGTTTCTAATTTGATTTTAGACACGTTTATTGCGAAAATATTTAAATTTGAACACAAACCAACGACATCAACAAAAATGGTGTTTAAACTGATAAGGTTCTAACTAGGTTACATAGACATTTTAATATGTTAATGTACATTAAAATTCAATGCTCTTTTAAACAGTAAAATATTACACTTTAGAAGAAAAATGTTATAGAAATGTTCGCATTGATGAGCCTATTATAATTATCTACTCACTCATCATCTGATCTGAAGCTATTAACCGTCCAAATGGTTAATAGCTGCAATCGATATAATTTAAATACAAGCGAAAAATATTTTTTAAACTGTTTTTTCGTATATATACGAAAAAACATTTATTATATATTACATATAGGTAATATGTAAATATGTAAGTAAACATTTGTCGTAAGTTAAGGTAGGTATATTGCCTCCTTCACTATCTGATGTAAGTGTAGATTTTTATCATCAGAGCCGTTTCAATAAGGTACATGTTTGGAACCGTTTCACGTTATGGAACCGTGTCGACATATTTGATTATTTATCAAACCGAAGGAGCCATAAAACTTAAGATGCCTTTAAAATCAGATAATAAAACAAGTTCTTTGTTTCTGTGTTGAAATTTCGTGATGACGGTCCTTTGAAGGCTATAATGAGTATTGATTTAAATTGCTCGGATTAAAAAATCTGGGAAAAATTATAACGAAAGGATGCCGCCTTCTGCCTGTCTACAATAGTCATAGCATGGATGTGGCGCCATACAACGCATGAATTATATATTCACTCTTAGACACAAAAATATATAAAGTATTTTTAAATATTACAGTGTTGCAAATTAACTCGCTAGAATCGATTATGTTAAAAATATTTAATATTAAAACATTAGTGGAAATTATAAATTAATAGATAAGATCGTTCGATGGCCATAAATAACATAAATATACCACATTAAGGAATGCTATTTTGTAATAAATTATTATTTGAAATCCACATTAATGTCGACGCAATTTTTTTAAGAATAATGAAGCAGACATTTTTATAACAAAGGTCCTTGGCCGTGCATCTTGAGCTTAATGTTATCTCTAATAGGTCAATAAATAAGGAGCAACGCGCGAGCTTCGGCGACACATACACGCCGAGGGCTTATTAAAATAAAAAATATATGAATACGATCGCTGTTCACAATATTGCCGTGTGCTTTATATTCATATTTTAATGGCTGGGCTGATTCATTAAATTCGTATACATTATAAAGGTGATTCAAATATTATATTAAGCCCCGATTGTTGCCTCAAACATTTTAAATGTTTGTAAATTTTTGTGGACCAACAAACATTTATCGCACTAAGTGCCGTTTATTCGATTGATGCGTGTTGGTTCTCTCGGCGACCTTTAAAGGGCAAATAAAATAAAACGTTCCTTTAAGGAAATAACTTAAAAGCAATATAAAGTTAGGTTTTATGATAGGACAATCGTCCTTATGAATGAAATGTAAACAGCCGCAATGAATTGATATAAATGATAGCTGCCCGGGCGCAGCGGGCCGGGCACAATCTGTGCGCGGCATCTCGCGCCCATCCCGCCGACTTTATGATGTTCCACTCTTTTATTTAGATATTTGTACGGAACCCCTCATTTTTATTCACCCGAAAACATTATTATACATAAATAAACTAAGTAGTGTTTTATTTTATTCCCATCGTTATTTGAATAAGTCGAGGCTGAGAGTTGGCGTAATCGTCACCTCTTCTGGCCGCGCTCGCCGCCCGAGATGTGGCGACAATATTTAACAGATAACTAGATATACTCTTTTAAAGTGATTTGATGTAACTCGATGCTTTACTGTATCTATTATATTTTATGGGCAGGATGTGGGTGTATAAAAGGAAAATATTTGTCATAGGTCGAATGTTAGGTACTTTTTTTATTCACGGGTAAGGTTTTGATCTTTTACTTAATGGCTAAAGCTATTAGTAGGTTGTGATCGGCTAAGCAGTTTTAGATAGTAATATTAACTGTGATCTTCAGGATTATTAATTGTATCATTTAAACCACTTGAGTACAGTATTTCACGTCAATTTGTTGCATGAAGAGTTTGGTAGAAATTAATTACCAAAATAATGAAGCGAAAATGAGATAGCGAAACGTGTTTGTGATTCAGCTGCCGGTCGTGTAGTTATAATGTTAAATACGATGTTGTAACAATTTTTCATAGTGCGAGGTGTCAGAGCCCATAACAATTAGTCGGTGGGCCCGGTAGCGGCTGCCCGCTGGGCCTCCCGCCGGGAGTCGGGACACGCGGCCCCCGACCCGAGCACTTATATATTAATAATATCTTAATAATGATTTAGGGTGAGCTTCATTTGCACAATAAACAAACATTTCAATGGATTTATTGGATGACATTGTTTATTTTAAGGCGAAGATTATTTTAAAACATGTTATTGTAGTTGAATTATAAAATGCTACGAATTTCAATAATGCTTATGTTTGTAACATTATATGAAATGGCTTAAAGGATTACTGAAAACATTTGAGATATATAGTCTACAAAGTCCATATAAAAAAACTGTTTCTGGAACTCATATCATATGGGCGGAAAAAACTAGCTAACTAGATGGTGTAATTATAAATACTCAAATAGCCAAAATGGCCGTCACACCTACATATATGAATACGTTTACCTAGTAGCCAGTGCGGGAAAGTGAGAGTAAAAAGTAGCTAATCGGGTATAAAAACTCACGCCAAAAGGTCTTCTTAAATAGCATGTATCACACCACGAGATTCGTGGTAGGTACTTATAGGAAAACTATATTGTAATGATTTCGAGAAATGGTTTTCTTTTTCAGTTCCTAAAGTGCGACAATGAGAGCCTGAGAGAGAGAAGCAATACCATTGCTGTCAATTTATTTAAATTTTCACAGTTATCAGGACATTAACGACGTTAACATATTTTCAAAAGGTCAGCCATAAGCAAGAATACACGTAGATACTTTAATACTCAACTATCATCGTGACCAATAATAAAAAGTTACAATCAATGGGGGTTTCCAGATAACAAACCTGGCAAAAAATGCCACACAAACGCATATCGACAGAAGAACGTATCTTGAGTATGGCGTCGTGATCCAATGAGCGTGACATGCAGTCTTCAGAGATTGCGTTTACAGACCTAGGCTATGCATACAAATGAAATTAAATAATAGCGACTCAAGATTTCACTTTGGCGCAGTGACGTGACCCCGGCTAATGACAAATGTTGGTCGTAAGGGGTCGTTAATGGTTGGAAAGTGTGTATCGGCGCGGGCGGCGCATACATCGGTTATTGAGCGCGATTTGGGCAAGCGATCTCAATACAAGTACGTGCGTCTGATTTACGAGACGAACGTGTGCCCTTTGTGCTCCAGCTGACTAATGGACGGACGCTCACGGACATTTATGTAGATTGATTGTATAAATTTTATTCACAATGTTAATACAGTAACAGATTTAGATGTCATTTAGAAATGGCGCTCAAAGTTGTGCAATTTAGGCCGTGAATAATGGATGATGAATGGTTGGTTTCTATAGCGAGCTCGTGCCGGCGAGGTGGAGCCCGCGCGACCGATTGTGATGGTTGCCCTCGACGCTTACACACCTATGTGGACCGATGGCTATTCCACTGCGTACTTTGAAACACACCTACCCAAATATACACGACCTACGTAAGGTATCAACTACGAAATACTAATACGAGCTGTTATTTGTCACGTATACTTACTTAATTGCAGACGTAAGGAACTGGACTGGATATCTTCACTGTGTACGCTTTTACAGACGCTGTAGTATCACTAACGGTGGGTGAAGGTTATATTCGATGTAGATTCCAGTATCTCTTCTTTCATAACAGAGTCATCAAAAGAACAGCCTTTCTTTTGGAGAGGATAATCGATGATCATGGTGTCACCCATTTGATCTGATCACGCACAATCTAGTTTAAATGTAATCCGATATCCTATTATAATATTAAGAGTCCTTTGTAATGTATTCCTAAAGCGGTTGTATAATACAAATAAACAAACTTGTTTGAATTTACATTTAATTTTTCATGGGTTGTTACTTTAAATCCTTTATGGTTATCTCATAAAATATAAATATCGATTACAGATATCGTAAACTTTTGCCTTTTAACATGTTGTAGCCTTATTTAATGCATTTTTCGTGTTATGATGACTTGTGGCTCTGATCACTTGTTTTTTGGCACTTTGTTCCAATATCAATAATAATTATATATAAATATTAACTGCCAAAAGCATGGCTGCACTCAGTTTGTCGTTGTAACCGACTCTAAGAGTTTGGTGGTCAAGCTATTTACTAGACACGCTAAAGATCGCAGCTCCAACTCCCGCACTAAAAAAGTGAGTATACATTTTCTGCAGGTATTTTATCTGAGTCGGGTGCATTGATTTTGAGAAATATAGATGCAGGTGATTTTAGAGTGGGGACTGTGACTTAGGACTTCGGTTGAGATCGCACATACTTACCCAATCCCTTCCATGTATATTACGACAGTTACAATTCACTTGATGGACAAAACTGGAATTCAATTCTATGAAGGTTTCAAGTTCAAATGTCGATTTCAATGTGTGATATATAGATCAAGGTGATAGTCTGCCGCGTGTGAAGATCTTACCTTACTATTCATGGTGGGTCCATCAATTCAATGTCATGTCTATAAATAAATATTAACGACGTATTTTTGTTTTACTTTAACATAAGTAATGCATGTCCTTAGTTTGGCGTAGTGTTGTTTACGACTTGGGCACCTGTGTGTTGTAAATGTGGTTTGTACCTAAATCACTTTTCTGTACCATTGCTGATTTATATGTTTTTCTAATAATCCTTTAAAGAAGCAATACAGGGTTTTAACTCACATGAATATTGTACCGAACATCATAAAGGAAAATAAAATAATAAGAAGTTATCAAGCAATCAGGAGCATGAAAAGGAGCTACCGCTGGAATTCTGATATTCGGTAGGATAATATTTTAATATATACCTACCTACAAATAATGATAAAAAATATACAAAACATTTAGTTACGGATCGAAGAAAAAGGACAATATCTGAAGGTATCGCATCGTCATCCTATCGACACGGATCAAACGTTGTTAATCAAAAATTTTAATGACCATAGTTCAGAAAATAATAACTTTTCTTCACCTCCCAATACCTATACATACAGTGCTTGCCCGTTCTTGATATTTTACGATTCATATTTCTGGAAAGAAAGGTTTTTTTCAACTGTGATTTTCAGCCTCGGACCCCAACGAAAATAATTCTCCTAAGGATAAATAATAGTAGACAAATAACCTTGTTAGAAGCTCTAGAGCCACTAGATGAGGGTTTATCCATTGTCAGAGTTGTTCAATTGGTATACCAAGTAAAGTGCTTCCTAAAGCAGTACATAGTATTATGCGTGCATACTCAACTTTGCAGATTGTTGCAGTTCAAGTTCAATAGCAGCTCTATCGACAGAGTATAAATTCTTAATAAATTGTGTTATTCAAAGTTCGGATATTTATACGATTGGACTTTAGTGTCTAACTAAATGACTTAAAAACAACAAAACAGATTAGCATGGTATTTGGCACACAAGAAATTTTTTTACCTGTACGTTTGAGTTTCGGAATAATCATTGAACTTTTTATCTATGAATGAGCGCTTTCCCACTGCCATGATATCGTCTGCCGATATCGGGACGATATCGTCCGCCCATACATTGACTGCAACGACACAGTGTGAAAGCGTTCAGTAGTAATTGTATCAAACTACTAGTCCGACGATATCGTGTCGTTACCGTTATCGTCCAATGTGAAAGCGCCCAATATCATATATCATAATATTATTATCATATTATCATGAATATGAAGAGGAGCTCGTGGCACAGTTGCTATTGCGCATATGATTCGATCAGCGAAGTTAAGCAACCATACGCCTAGCCAGTAGTTGGATGGGTGACCACCCGAGTTCCCTCCGTGCCTCGGAGAGCACGTTAAGCTGTCGGTCCCGGTTGCCAATGTAACACCTTTGGCAATCGTTACAGGTCAGTCGGAGGCCTAAAAATAATCTGACAACTGGTTTAACCCAAATCACAGATTTTCCTCCTAAACGGGGCTGCGAAGGTCAGATGGCAGTCGCTTCGTATAAAAATCAGGTGATCAGCCACATCGGGTTGAATCAAGTGCCGACCCCAACAATGTATGGGATAAGGCCAGGGAGATGATGATGATTATTATGAATATTGGATTTTTTACCATATTCATATTTTTATATAATAGTTTTTAAATAGCAGCGGGAGGAATCTAATAAAAAAAATGTTATACCATATAAAGTATCAAGAGTGTTCGGTATAGTTTGAGCTTCAGTCACGGTGCGTGGCGACGCGAGACAGTTTGGCATTTACGTTCATTGTGACCATGTTATTGACTGTTCGATCCGTCCGTCAGGGCTGCCGGCCTTCTGTTTGGGGTTTAACTTCATTTTGGTAATTACACTTCAATATCAATGCATATTAGACGTTAGTTGTCCTAACACATTAATCGAGCCAGTATTTTAACGATAACGTTTGTAGATAGAACTCAGTCGTCATAATCGGTGATACTTCTCAATGTAGGGAATCTGATAAGTTTGATATCATATTGTTACCTAATGCTAAGAAATCCACTTTTATTTATGTAAAACATAAAAAAGTAATTCACACTATCAAACTTAATTTCGATATTGGTCATTATAAGTAATTCAATGAAATGCAGTAAACATTTTATGCCCGAAAGTCATCGGGAACTGATAAATAGATTGTGTCATGAATATGGTGAATCTGAAATGATTCTAATACTGATGAAAGGAGAGTCAAAACTTGCATGTAAGTCTTTATAAGAATGGTTTGAGATCGGGCTGTACAGTAGCGCATGCGCAGCATAATCCATTAGACACGGTGGATATTAAATGAACTTCGATCACATATGAATTGTAAAAACACAATTAAAGATTACTCGTTTTATTTAGGTATCAACTTAATATGTATCTGCCTACCCGCAGTTTTATTCTCCTCCGATAAAAAATAATGCATTAAGTGTATTGAACCTTAAGTAAATATAAAGATTATTGTTATTCTCAATTGACTATCATGTTCGGTTTTAATGCAAATTAAATTTTGGATATTTTTATGACTTGATAGTTTTTATATCGTATAGTGCCTTAGTTTAGTAGTGTAGTAGCGATATTATTGACATACATGCGTAGAGAGCTACAAATGCGTACAGGTTGCATAACAAGTACTGACATATTTTTTAGATGGCCGAATGGATAATGGAATTAGTTCTGAAAGTAGTTTATCAAAGTCGCCAAACTGACCATATCAATGATCTTTGGCTTGCAACCAATACCTACTGTATAAAATATGTTGATTTTTTAAACAGAGTCTGTAGCTTATCTTTGTAAGTATCATTTAGTACGTGCGGGAGACGGACCGTAGCAGCTGTTTCGGTACAATAGTGTACCTGTTTGGACAGAATATCATCACGCCGCGGGATCGTCGCGCTTACTATAAGCACAATTAAAAAAAAACATGGTCACGTACCCCACGAATTACATGGACGAAGCCAAACGACTACCACACAATTAAAAAAAACGACCACTAGGCTAAAACGAATATCTAACTTGACGCGAACGTGAGATGACTTTTTATTTTTAAAACTTACCTATTATCCAATCATTGGATGTTGAAATTAAACATGCTTTACGCCTACACTTAGTAAAATTTGTCTGACGTGACTCGACGTAATCCGCCGGTGAAATAATATCGCTGCACCCTCGATCGATCATCTTCCGTACACTCGGCTCTGTTATTGAATGGCGGACAGACATCTTTCATGGAAGTCATTTAAATAGTCGCAACGGTTTTGATGTAGTTATTCAGCAATAATGGTGGGTGAGGCCGGGCGGCACGCTTCGTTGCCGCTCGCATTGTGCTCTCTATGATAAATGGCAACAACAGGTGAATAACTAATTTCACTCATAAAATTAGCTCTTCATGGGTGGAGTACAGTGCAATATTGATATTGTCGCTTACATCCGTTAGCTTATGTTCAATATTAGCGTGACAGATCCATTCACACACTAACACATTCAATATAAAACAGACCATAGATGCTAATCGCATTGTGGGCCATACTATATCGACTACGGCTTGTTTATTTACTGTATATTCGGGCCACGTTAAAAATGTAGCTTATTATGTAAATGGTCGACAGTCGTGGAGGAAACGAGGGAATCAAATAGCCTGTAAAATATCCCCGGACATTGTTTTTGTCACTATTAAATATGCAAAACTCAGAATAAAATATTTGATGCGGTCGACGCCATTATTATAAATGGAATTATTCATGGAGGCAGACGTTGGATAAAGCCAGTGAAATTGGACAATTCATTTGTTTGTGCGAGTGTTGCGGCTTCATTCCCGTTTGATGCATGCGCAATATTGAATATTTTGCGACTATTTTCACCTTTGATAATTGAGTTGACGATATCTTGTGACAGCAGCGCGCTTCCAATTCAATTTGCACATTTAAACGAAAACTACGAGTGGAGCGGATGAATCAATTATTAATAACGGCCGCGAATGGAGCTATGCTAATAAGCCGGGTTGGTAATTCGTGCGACACTTCCTCGTATGCAAAGCAGATACGTAACCGCCTAACCCTGCGCGCAACTCTCCCCCACAAGTGTTCAAAGCGAGCGAAACGACTAGACAACCCTTTGCCGCTCACTCGCTCGTGAAATCACTCAAATACTGAATATTTTAATCTGAGCAGATAACGAGCTCCCAATTCTATTTGATGAAACATAGCCGTATGAGGTTAAACATGGCCGTAGCGGCCCCCGAGTGCACGGCGGCGGCGGCGCAGCGTGCCATTGTTCGGACGGTTGCACGCATATATGCGGACTAATATTGTATCTATTTATTTAACACAAATCTGCAATACCTTTGTACAATAGAAACCTAGATGTATTCTGTCCCTCTGATTTGATAGATCTGTAGATAAACACTAGCATAATGAGATTATTTTACATACGTCACATACAAGCATATACCTACATAAATGTTTGCCATTTTTAAACTCAGATACCTATGTCCGTACTCGAAGGGATATCAGGTACCGAAACCTGTGTATTAAATGGATAATATAACAACGCACAGCTTAAGTGTTAACTTCGTTTTAAAAGCATACATAAATATATCACGTGGAGCAATAAAGCTATCAAATATTTACTAATCTGGAGCGGTGAGAGCGTCGCGCGAACCCCTTCTGGGCTCGGGCCTCATAAAATAAATTGAAATAGTCGCGCCGCCCCCCAAATTAAAATATTCAAATGGGACGCACGCGCAAGAAAATTGAAAATTGTCGTCTATTGCCCACAAATGAAACCTATAACTCCTAACATACACTTCGGTTCAATAAAATGGGCAATATATTTTCTATTGGAAATGATAAAAAAAATTTGACTGTAAGTAGGTATACTTAGCTAACAATCATAACGACAATACTAAGAAACAAGAGGATTACTTTTTTCAGTAACAACACAGGACACAAAATTAAATAATGTCATCGAGAGCAACGAGACAGGCTCTCTGACTTGTATAAGAAACACGTACTTGCCGTAGGTTATTCATTTATTCCAAAAAAAACATACAAAGCATACAACTGTAACAAACTCTTATATAAGCAATTAGACTGACAAATTACAAATTCTCTTCAACTAGACTCACATTTAATTGTATGATATAATAAATGCACTCTATATTATTGCACTGCAGTGTACTCGGGTATGGATATCAACAGATTTGATATGCCTTCGAATAATGCAATAAATGGTCTTCACTTTTATGACTACAATTTGACTGAGACATTGAATTAGTATTTGTTTTATGCAAGAGTGCGTTTATTGAAAGAGCGATGTACTTTATACAAAAATCGATACAGATATTGTGTACATTTTCAATTTAAAGGGAAGTTGAGGGATGTGATGCTACAATATTATGTTACTGGTACTTAAGTTGTGAATGGTAATAAGTCACTGGTACGTGGGACCCCTTACGGTGGCTTCCGTTGTTTTGCGGCCGGCGCTGATTTTGTGGTTACATTTTGCGTAACATGATAGAGACGTGTTCTCTACTTGCACATCCTTAGTTCACTTGTCAACTTGAGGGATGGCCGTTATCGATAGAAATTAATAAACAAAAACTGACAGTTATGGCGTCTTAAAGAAAAAAGGAAGTATTGGAGATTTCAGAGGTAACGTTTGATTATTTGATGGTAATGTCAGAAAATATTTGAGGAGACTGAAATTGATATTTTACTACAAACAATTAATTAATCAAATGTTTTAGTATATAAGAGGATAGTGCTCCTAAGTCATATAAAAAAAACTTTTTTATTTTTATTTAATTTATTGCACAAATTGCGAATGTTCTCATCTATCGACTAAAACTCGATAAAGATCGATAAAATATATCGAGTAAGTGCAAGGTTAGTCCGCACTGTGGTGGCTGATTGCGTCCGGTGTCCGTGCAAGTGATACCCTGGGAAAAGTGGTCTTCCGCTCGCCGTACCGCATCACCTCTGACATGACGACCAGCTGACTGGACCCATGCCCACAGAAGTAACTGCCTGACATCTCATCATTTTTAACACCTTTATTTTATATCGAAACTGTTTCAAAATGTTTTTTTTTCACTACAACGCATTTAAAGATTTAAACCGTTTGCTTCCATTCATAAAATTATTAATGTGATCGTAAAATTGGGCAAATTTTATTGTCTCGAAGGCATAATGGGAAACTAATGTAGCGTGTTATTATTCAGTTCAGTTGTAGCCGTAAAATGTGAGTATTTGGGCCTGAGAGCCGCCGATGACGCTGCTCCGCCGCCTCGCCATTCGCTCGACGCCCGCGCCGCTCGCCCTGTTCCCAGCGGATGGGCCCTCTGCTATTTGAATATCAAATGTATTTTGGTCATAATTCATTGGAACGGTTATGATATTGTTCCTTTGATTTTATTGTACGTGAATACACTACTAACTTAAAGTATGATAATTCTTTTCGACCAATTCTTGTTAAAATTGGAACTCGGGCCGATAAATGTATACATTGACGAAATACGTGCATTGATTTGTAGACATATAATCAAGTAGCGTACTATATTAAACTATTTTAAATAAAATACACACTGTATTTTTAAAGATATGAATAAAATACGCAAAACCATTGTATGTAAATATCTAAATTAACAATAAACGTTTGCCTAATGTGACCTCTGTAGTCTGTACTTAGTGTAGTAATATGGAATTATTTATCATTTTATGAGTGTATAAGGTCTTTTGATAGCCGTCAGCGATGGTAATCGAAGGGTTCACAGAAGCGCACAGAGGCCCATTTGTTTCGCATATTACGGCCGGCTTCAGCGCATCCTCGCTCATATAAAATTATTATCAAAACCACATGTCTGTAAAATTTTGTTACTTAAGTATGCACGGGAATGTTACAACATGTGCGAAAGAGGTTTGATGCCAAACCGATTCAGCAATAAATACAGAAGTTAAAGTTTTGAGCATTCAGGAATTACATTGAAAACTATGTGCAACTCCAGCAAGCCAGAATCTTTTTGTGCAGATAATAGGATTCCGAGCCGAGTGAGTGTTTATTGTCTCGCTAATGAAGTAAACCCTTGGAGATAAGGCGAGATGCCTACGGATTGTATTGAAAGCATTTGCGGGCAACACCGTGATTACGGCGGCTCAGTCCCCATATTAATTTGATGCCAAATACCCGCAGTGGCATCGATGCGGTTGAAGTATTTTGGACACGAGTGATAAATATTAATAAAACAGTGCTATTGTCATTCTTTTGCGTGAGAAAATACGCACGGGAAGATAAGACAATATACTTTTGTTTTTCTTTATTGTTATTGCCGTAAAACATTTAGTGAACAGCATTCGGCGATAAAACACGTTATTTTGTGTGACAAAACGTCGAGCTTCATGAGAAAATATTGACCCGCAGATAGTGGAATAAGCGAATTATTGGTGGCACTCTCCACCGAACGGAACCACGAAGCCAAATTGATGTCATTGTCCAAGTTCCTGACTAGGTCATATTATTGACATATTTCAGTTTAGGTCGAGGTTACCTGCAATTTGTTGCAGGCTATTTTTGGTATATTGTTACATCAATAGATAAATATTTTTGATTACGTCCTTAGAAATAGAACTACAATAATAATGGCCAAATGATTATTTAAAGTTATTAAAGCAGATTGTTTTAATGCCTATGCGAAATGAAATATTTAAACTTTTTTTTATACATGTATTTATAAAGGCAGGCACCAATTAGTACCATTAGTATGTTAGTACTTCGTTATATTAGTACTTCTGACATTTAGCTTTGTAAAAATACATATTAATTTTTAAAAATACGAATACGTACCTACCATGTGACCTCTAATGTGCGTAACGCTAAAAGGTCACTTATTCACTTCATTGTATTTAACTATATTTTTAAATTACAGTAACGAGCTAATTATACTTCACAAATAACTGAAACTGTACAAAAAACTAAAATATTTAAATACAGTTTTTTATTGTAGTTACTTGATTAATAATAGTACATTGTCTAACTAGTAGGTAATTGTGTATTGGTTCGCTGTGACATCGGCCATCCATATGTTAATGTGACGAACGATAAATTGGCCACTAATAAGATAATTGGCCGCGCTCTATACCCACGTAAATCAACATCTTAACAGCTGTGCGATGCATTCGGCTCTTCCCCACAATTTCTTCGGCACACATTGGTGTGCTCAAATTCAAAGTCAATATTCATAATTTATATCTATTATTGTATTTTTAATCAGTTTTAAACACAAGGAGGAGGTTATCAATTCGACTGTATTTCTTTAGTCACGCACGATATCTGGGGTAAGTGATATACTTTGATATTGAATATTATGTACTACGGAATAATAAATGAACCCGAAGGAGTAGATAGATGTGTATTTATAGCCCATACACCCATATTTCGCCACTTATGTTTAAGTCCCATGTAATAGGGGCGAGCCTTATGCCATTACTACTTAGAAATTACTATTAAGAAATTACAGATGGAAAAACACAAAAACATTTTGCCTGACCCGGGAATCCACAAGATACAGAAGCTTGTGGATTCCCTAGATATCTTCAAAAATTACGAAGTTATTTAATATTTACTTTCGCTGTGACGTCACGCACATGTCGATCGGACCCGCTCAGACAAAATGACATAATTTCGTAAATTTTTTAAATAATTAGATCAAGGTATTATGGGAGCTTAGTACGATGTAAATAAGTTCTTGCCAGTTAAAGAAACCTTCCGATCCCGGTGGTAACATTTATATTTTTCTGTGTTCTTCTGATGATTAGAAAATGATTTTTCTAATCCAATAAAGATTTGTTTGATTTAATTATAATAGATAAATAACCTATGCTATGACTGTGACAGTAGGCAAACTTATCAGACCGCTGATTTTCGCGCAATAATATATTTTCAGAGGAAATATTTTTTTGTTAACCGCAGTTCGCTGAATCTGTATAGAGCAGAGAGCAATAGCTGTTTATGGGCTACTTATAGCTGAACGTTGTTCAACATTTCAATTTTAAAATGTGACTCACTTAATAATGTATTTTCAGCCACTTAAAAATACCAATTTATTACAAAAGACAATTTGAAACGGTGTAACAATGACTGGTCCACACATTAGTATTTATTTCACGCGTGGAGACACAATATTCGCATTCTCTAACATTTCATTATTCTGAGTCAGTTATAATTATTTTATACTAGCGACCCTTCCTCGCTTCGCTTCGAGTTATTTGTATTAAACATATAAACTTTCCTCTTGAATCGTTTATATTCGTTTATATGTTGCTGCAAATCGCCTTAAAATCCGTTGAGTAGTTTCAAAAATATAAGCGAACTGACGGTGGAAGCCACTTCATTTTATATTATGAAAAGTGGAGTAAAGAGTTTAGAGAGATAGCTAGCTATATTACTACTAGCTTCGCTAGTAATTGCCGTAATAATGCTATAAAAAACATGAGAACAATTGTTTAGAGCAGCCTGTATACAGTATGATTCACTTTAAAGTTTGGTGCTGTTCAATGTAAACAATCAATTTGTTTCAAATTACTGTACCACGACAATAGCGGGATATTTATAGTCCCAATACATTTTATAACCATTTTATTAATTTAATTGTAATTGATGAAGTTTATTAGCAATTGTGTGGGTCGATAAATTCATTTTTCCTTGTGTAGGCCTTTCTTTGTTTTATACAATTACCTATTGCAATTGATTCGCTATTACCAGGGGTCAACTATGATCGTTTAAGCAGCGCGTATCTTAGCTTTGCCTTTTAATTTTACGGTACCAAACTGAAACGTCAAAGCTCAGAAGTTCTTAATACGCTTTGCTTAAACCGATGATGGTAGGCCCTCAGGTATCTATATCGTCAAGTGCCTGAGTTTTTTATGTGCTCCGCAGATGTAAGCTGTTTATTTTATTATTAGCTAGTGATTAAAGTTTAAGCCGTCAAGTGTAACAAATTGCATTTTTTCAGCGACGCCGGCTTTATCGGCTTACGATGAATTTTCAGCGACTTTAAATCTAATCTCTATTGGATTAAATGGAGCTCAAATTAGTAAGTTGTTGTTTGGGCCATTATTTTCAGTACGAATGATTTATGAACGGTCTTTTATCGTGTTGTTACCTTATAATTAAGATACAGTCTTATAATATTGGAATGAAAGTCTTAGTACTTCGGTAATGCTTAAATGACTCTACCCGAATCGATCACTAAAAGGGTTGTCAGAGGTGTTCCAATAACCACTTTTTTATAGATACTAATCTCAACGAAAGTTTCATAAATGCAAAACATTATGCAATTTATGATTTGATGATTCTCAGTATCCCGGGTCTCGACAGCAAAATATACTTTCGTTATAAATTACTTCGTGAAATCACCGCATAAGCGAAATGGACAGTTACGTTTTAGAGCAAACGTGTGTTAGGTAGTACAAGATATAATAGAACCACAATAGGAGCCAAACAACGTGAGCTCGATGCGTACGCTCTCTGTATGACAATTCGCGTCGCATTGATAACATCTACATAATTTGTCAACGCTTCACTGCGTTACACAAATGCTTTTTAGGTCAACAACAACAGTTGATTGGGAAACGATCTGTCCATGTAATAAAATATAAATAATTTGTTTGAACCGAAATGAGGGCCATTTAGAAACATGAGGGTAATAAAACTAGTGCGTGTCGTGTAAAGTCGGTCGCAAGCCTACGTGCTACGTGACCAGGTTATGATGACCCCTAGGTGCTTCTAGAGCCGGGCAGGTTAAGGATCTCAGTGTGGGTGACGCAGGGGGCTGGGCGGATCTTGTAGCTCTGTCACGGTATGAGTACAGTCGTCGATGTTGTTGGACAAAACGAAATAACATTAGCATTCTGGACGTCGATGGCCGTACGTGCGGTGCGGGCGATGCTCCAACATTAATATCGTCCTTATTTGCGTCATAACACATGTTTAACTTAAAGGAGACAATTGACGTTTACCGTAGAGGAGGTCAAGGTCCTTTATCGTCTAGACAACCATATATGTAGTTATTACAAAACTGTATTTAATATTTAATTCAGTCCGTAATATTTTGAACGTGGACAGGAAAACGCGAAGTGGTTTTCTAAATTCACTGCTATTTTTTATCAAAGCTCGCTTATCCTATGACGCGGTGGCGAAAAAGTCACCTTTCCGTTGACTTCCCGTCCATTAACGCCTAAATGATTAAAGGCCTTTTAGAATAGACGTAATTAACTCAGATTGACGGATTCTCGGAATTCTCAAACAACGTCTTACTTATGATAATTCACAAAAAATAGGTATATAATGTAAGTTATATGATAATTGGTACATTATATGATAACCTGTACAAACAATTAATAGCCTACTCGATAAAATATTGAGTAGATAAAATATATGAATATATTAAGTGTCACCTAAAATTAAAGGCCTGTGAATTGGGAAAAATTGTTAAATATAATAGTTGAGATAACCTAAGTGAACCGTTAGTCTATAAAAATGGTAAGCATGTTTTATTGATACGTGAGGCTTTTAAACGTAATCTCATCTTACATCTATACAGATAAATAAAATTGAAGCGTCTGTTTGTAATTACAAAATAACATCTTTTCACTAAATGCATATGAGAGTATACACGCTACTGACACAAAAAAATCAAGTCTAAATTTTTTTCTCTGTCTGTCTGTCCGTCTGTCTGTCTGTCTGTCTGTCTGTCTGTTTGTTCCGAGTAATCTCTGAAACGGCTGGACGGATTTTAACGGGACTTTCACTGGTATAAAACCTGAGATGAATATCAGTCTCGTCTCATTACTTAGGACATTCAGTCGCCTGAAGATTCTTCTTCTTCGTCGTTTTCCTCATAGCTGAGTGTCGCGACCACCATAAGTAGCTCTATCTGTAAGAGCTCTCCAGGCTGCTCTGTTCTGAGCCCTTAATGGTTAAGTTGTGTAAACAAGCTAATTAAATAGGCTTAACGACTGTTAATAAATGTTTCTCGAGTAAATCATATAAGAATTGACGTACAACAGTTTCTTTCAATTTCAGTATGTAAGAATGCTTGTAATATATTCTATACTAGCTGTGCCCCGCGGATTCACCGGCGTAGATTTAGTTTCATCCTTATTGTCGCGGAACCCTAATATATTTAATAAATAAAAGTAGCCTAAGTTTACTCCTTGAAACATCAGCTACCCGCCAGTGAAAGTCCCGTTCAAATCCGTCCAGCGCGGTTTCAGAGATTACCCGGACCAAACAAACAGACAGAGAAAAATTTTAAAACTTGGTTTTTTGTGTCGGTAGCGTGTATGCTTACACATGCATTTAGTGAAAAGCTGTAATTTTGGAATTACAAACAGACACTTCAATATAGATATCCTTTTAATAATTAACCATAAATAATCAATACTTGCGAGAGAAACGGACATATACTTACATTAATATGCACTAAAAGTATGTTGTATAATTTGGTTATAGCCCACGTATATTTGAATAGTGACTAAGAGTTACTAGATACGGGTATTTAAATAGTTACTAATAGATTGGAGTACTCATTATGATAAAACACAGACAGACAGTCAGTATTTTGTATTATATTGCAAGTGTCGGCTATAAATCTGCTGGTAGCCGTAGATCATTGTCCATGCATTCTGGCGCTAATTAATTTAACGCTTTCTTTCATAGCAAACGAGGGGGAGTGAATGAAATTCCAAAAAGCGTTAATGAACGTGTAGTGTATAAGTTATCGCAGTGCTCATTAAATACATTCCCGTCGCGGCTTCATAAGCGCCCCGCTGCCATTTGCACTAGATCATATTAACGTCCATATTTTTTACCCAAGAATTGTAAGTTAATTTAGAAATATACAATACATTCATATAGCAACGTATTTAAGACTAGCTTTGCCCCGCGGTTTCACTCGTGTAGTTTATATTTCGCGTAACGCGTATGTTTTTTATATTTTTGTACCGCACAACTACGTTTCCATATGGAGTTGGTGAAAAGCTTTTAATTTGGAATGACAAACAGACACTTTAATTTTATTTATACGTATTTATAGATGCATAGATTACTGGTTTTTAGTTATAAATCAATATACGAAAACTGAGTTGCCTAATCAACTTATATTATTTTTATATTACAGGATTGACAATGACGTACGCGTGGACATATGCGTTCCAGAATCCAGACTTGTTTGGTACCTATTAAGAATAGATTCTATAAATATACTTATCGTTTAATAACCTGACGACATGAAAGTAGATGAGCGAATTCGGAACTAAACTTGCTCTACCAACATATTATTATACAGAGACAAAGCCACGAGCAAACGCTAATGTTGAATATTTACGTCACTCTGTAATGCCATTATTGGTCCGTCATGCATAGGTAATATTGCTATGGGCTATTTGCGTCAAATCATAAGGTCATGAAAAAACATTTTATTTATTCAAACATAAGACCGAGATCACACTATCACATTTTATTTAACACATTGATTCTTTAGAACGTTCTAGATTTGAGTAACAATAATAAAAAAATAGAGTCAGTTTCATTCGCTTTTAACGATAAAAATTATTATGTATCGCAGATTAATCTCAGAGATTATTACGAGTGGTCCTATTATTTTAGGTTAAAGAATTTAAATTGCTTCGAAAGACATATGAAATTATATTGCCCGTACAATTTATTATATTATTATAAAAAATTACAGAATTTATATGATATGGGAATTTAATGACAATTTATATGACCAAAGGAGCTATTACGAATTTTATTGCGATTCGGCTCATAATGTATATGCGAACCCATCTTACAATATACAACGCATAGATAGATTTTGCAACACATTTCTCTTCATCTTTTTCGGAACTACTAAAATGTCAGAAAGGACCTTTTCATTCCTTATGAAATGCACAGCGTCTCAACTATTTCTAGCCATGAACCAAGCCTTGCTCACCGCAGGAACAAAAATGGTAACGACATTTCAGTTTCTTCAAAATTGGTGCTATATTTTTGTGTGATGGTCGACGAAGCAAATTTTTCTTGTATAGCTATTATTTATGCTTGCATGTAGAGTTGGAATGATAACCCACTTTGCATTTTGTGTAACGGCTTACGCTAAAAGTAACGGCTAAAAGTAATGTTTATATCACCTACATCAGAAAAAAAATTGAAAACCGACTTCAGTCACCAAGTATTGTAACATTCCAAGAGTTATGGGCGATACAGGCAGCGGATTCGGTTTCACTATCATGCATTATATATCTTTTAGCATATTTTTTTTTTATATATGTATTCAATATTCGACCCGTTACAGTTTTATTACTAGTAAAAAGAAAATATTAAAAAGACACGGCGACTTGTAATAGGATGTCACTTGTTATTTACTTAAGTAACAAGTGACATCCTATTACACCTAATTATCTTTTATGAAAATTAGGTTTTGTTACACCCTTTAAGAGAACTAATATGTACAAAAGCGTAAAGGCAAGTCTAGATGTGTTCTACTCTCTTGAATCTACGCAATTGTAAATGATTCAAAATCACTTTTTTTTACCATTGTTTCTTTTACTGCGACAATGTTATTAGAATACACGAGTCAGTTAAATGTAAAAGAGTATGTTTTTAAACTAATTCCTTCATCATAATACGGCATTGAACAATAACATTTTGCATAATTATCAGCGAATCTAAATATATTGTCGCGCAATAAAAATCGAGTCACCTTCAGTGTTCTAGGTGTTTTAAAATACGCCACAAAATGTCCCATATTCTTATCTTCTCGCATAAATTCACTGGAGCACATTTCCGAAGTATTAAAATAGTAATTAAGTATTTACGATCGACTTTAAAAAACACGTATTAATTAATTACTTGCAGATAATTCGTATTTCAATGTTATTTATAATTCCATTTTCCAGTTCAGGATTGGTAACATATAAAAGAATATTTTATTACAGATATTTATATTACTTTTGTCTATAAATGTCCATCTGACAGAATAGATATGCACACATGATAACGAATTCTTTATTACTAGTTTTTATTTTATTAATTAGGTATCAAAAAGATTGTCAACGTAGGGTGCGAATATAATTCTTCTCATAGCAAACATCCTCACCTATTGCCAATTTAACATCTTTGGAAATCGTTACAGGTAAGTCAAAGAAACTGGTATAACCCAGATCACTGATTTTCCTCGTATAACGGGTTGCGTAGGCCAGATGGCAGTCGCTTTGGGTAAAAAACAAAACTTTAGGGCACATTGCATTTAATTAATATTTTGTCAGTCCTTCTTAAGCTTCTAATGTTTTAGTACGAAGGCTGTTCAGTATATCACGGGCAACATTTTGTCATAGCACCTTAAGAACACTAATAGGTAAACATTCCATGTTTAACTTGTGTGTTTTATGAACATTTTTGCGATTAAATAAAAACAAAAAATGTTGACTAAAACACGTTTATTAGGTATATCCATAATAACACATTCTTTGAAAATTCCAACCGGTCAATTATAATGGTTTAAAATACACCCTTAAGCATAGCACAGGCGGGCCAACGGCTTTAGTTATAGCACGAAACATTTCCGTTTCTACTACAGTCAGTTTATTATTTCACAGTATTATTTACTTTATATCTTACTAACAAATTCCGAGCTCACGTAACCAACAGAAGTGTATGAAGATATCTCTGTATGATTAAAGCGAAAGAAGTATGAAAGGATCGTAGCATGGTAATTAGTGGTCTCTGCCTACCCCCGTGAGCCTGCCTATGTATCTTATATGTAGATACTTGCATGTACCTGACTTTATTAAATAAGTTTTTTTGTACATGATTGTGTTCTAAACTTTACAATAAGCAAGGAGCCTGTGTCAGGGCGTCTAGGCATTTCATATTAACACAATCGGTCAGTGCCACTATAAATATTAAATTAGATCGGCTTATACAATTTTAATGCGATCCACGGCAACATTGTTGCCTTACCTATTCAGCTCATAAACTTCATGAAATATCACTTCACAAATTCAGTTTAATTATGCATTCAACTTGAATTCAACCGAGTTTTTCTTGAATCATAATTAATTGTCGTATAACTATATCAAAAATATGAAGTTTTAAAGTGCCATTTCACATTTCTTTGTATGATCTAAGCTATTCGGGGAAGCATACGTATTTAGTTTTCCAAATGAAATGTGAATTGATTTTCTGTACACCTAACTCAGCCATTTGGAAGACCTTGATTTTATGTCAATATGTTAGTGTGACAATAACTTATATCAAACCAATATAAGTCTAATCTACTCTCTAATCTACTAAGTAAGTAAGTAAGTAACTGCTAAATGAATGTAGTTTGGATTCACCAGCCAACTGATGGCGCAAGGCAACCCCTAAAACGCACAAATAAGGGAAGGAAAAAATATTTTTCCTAACCATTTAAAATAACTTATAATTGATATGCATAAAAATCGAATAAAGATGGGTGAGTGTTTTAAATGTAAGTAAGTTCAATTAAATATATTTCTGTTAAATGAGTGAAGTCCACTTTCTCACCTAAAAGTATACCAATCCACTACACGTGATTCTATTAAATGACAGACCATTTCAGATGTCAGAGGTGTAACTTGCACTTAACCTTTTAAAATATGAAATGAGTTAAATCGCAGTTAACAACATAATGCGTGCTTTTAGATTTTTTGTCAACACGACGCCAGTACGGTATTTCCTGCTTCTGCTCGTCTCATCGACACAATCAAATAGTAACCGTATTACCTTGACATTATGTTCAAAATATGATACACATTGGCAGACCATCCAACTTCTCAGTAAAATAGTGATTAATTACGATATAAAAACTTTTATATTTCTGTTTTGATTCTGCCGCGTCATATTAAGAATACGACAATGGTTTCCTTATGGATGACACCAAGCATTTGTCTGTGGTTATATTTAACCCTTAATTTCAGCTCCTGTTCTGTAACCAATTGACAAAATGAGTTCGTAGTGACGTAACTTTACAATTTTGCTAAGAGACTCAACTTTCTATGCAATAATCAGTTATTTAATTATTGTTCGGAGTACTTGTAAGTTGTTTCAATGTGTAAGAGTTTTAGATAATAATGCATTACGGTAAGTAATAAACAATTTGGAATTTAAATGTATTCACATTCAAATGTAACGAGGTCTTTGATGTTTTCCATTTTATTGAGGTCAATTGTCACATTTATAATGAAATTTGATGATCCCTTAAACTTACTTAATTAAATTAAAAAGAGCAGTGTAGTTTGAACAGTTGTCTACAACGCGTGAATGTGGGTTTGAAAGATCACGAGTTTTACGCTAAAACAAGTTGATGCCTCTATACATCTAAGAAGAAATTAAGTAGGTATCTCTGAGAGACGTCGACAGGCTCACTATTTGCCAGGTTATCTGTCTTGACCAGTAAGACATCGAGAAGGCGTGAAGGAAATTTTTTGACAGTATCCAAATTTCATATCCTGAATATAGAAAATATATTTGAACGAGACCAACTCAGAGATCGTAGATTTGATAGAATAGTATATTTGTCAACATATTTTCACCAATCTCATGACCCCACAGATTCTTGTATACATTTAAAATGTCATCTCAACAGGTTTATACGACGCATGCTGCAGAAGATGTAAGATAATTAATTATTCGAGAAATGCAATATTGAAAGGAGATATAGGTTCGAGGAAGTGTCCAATTAGGCAAGAGCCGGGCATCGCAATGCGATAATTCCGCGAGCTCAATTGATTCCATGTCCTCAGATAAAGCTGGATGTTGTCTAGAGGATGTTATCAGATCGACGTGTCGCCGCCGCCACAACCCGCCCACCACGTGGGAAACCCAACAATATTGCTTTATGGATCATTTCACGGTGACCTTACACCTACAGCTTCACTTAGCAATCAATTTATTAGCCTCGGTACAAGAACAGCTCTTAACATAGTGAAATTACATTAATACAACTGAATACACTCTTTCATTGTATAAATGTCAAATTAAACTTATAATTCCGATTTAGCATCTTTATGTAGTCACTATAACATTTTTATATGTGTTTGTGTAGGTGGGTACTTATTGTCGTTTCTCTATAAATAAAGAGACATAAACAAAGGCATTTAGGCGGCTAAACACCCAAATAATTTGTATTTACAACAAGATACATTCAATTATGCAAATTTATATGGTCATTTACGGTGCGTACCGACTTATAAAGCCAAACAAGCATTGCGCTCTAGCTTCATATTTTACAACCATAAAAAACATATATGGAGCAATATGTGCATAAATGTCAATATTAGTCAGGCGCGGGCAGCCGCTCTGGGGGCTCCGCTCGATTTATACGAGACATTCGGCTCCTAAGCAGCGAGCAGCGCCGCACCGAGGCCGGCGCGCACAGCGGTATACCTCGCGTTATACCGTCCAGCATCGTAATTGTCGATTAATTATCTCGATTTCAATAAAACATACGCCATACAGATGATATTGTATAATTTAAAACTATAAACCTTCGCTAATAAGGCATAACCGCCGCAGCACACCGCTGCGTCCGCCGAGAATTCCACTACGCACTGAACATAAAAATGTTGAAGATGTAAACGAATTATGGACACAAAATATTCTACCAAATGCGAATACGTGCTCGTGATAGAGAGCCGGTTACGGATCCTAATGATGGCGTTAGTAGGGGAAGATGGAGGTATGTGAAAGTATAATGGTGTGTAAGTATTTATGTGTTCATTAATGCAGGCTTGTGTTAATAACGACGCATCACGTCCTCGGTTCACAAGGCACCAACTCCAAGCCACACATTTATATTCCGTCAGCCAAGCTCTGCCGTTTAGATTTGGATTATTTTTGGTCATTGTTATTCAGTTAACGGTGCTCAAAAGTTTGTCTCATTTGGGAAACCATAATAAAACAATTCAAATGTAAGTAACTAATGACAATTGATCACATTTCTCTTTGTTCAGAATAACATTAACTTAAACGGGTGGAATTACGAGTGTATCCAAATGGTCACACAATTTAAAGCGTTACACAGCTTACGACAACATTAATTACAAGCTTGCTGTTACCATAGCATATTAATAGAACTTCCATCAATAGGTTAACGACCAATTCGTGTTGTCAACGTATATTTTTTTTAACGAAGCACATTCTCTGTAATATGTATTGAAAATACGAAAATTTTATACACAAAACATTTCTTGAAACTTATCATTACCAGACCCGATAATTCAACGTAATAACATAAACTATAAGAAACATTTTATCAGGTAGTTAAGAATTGTAAAATGAAACGATTACCGAAGTACTTGTCGTGGTATGCAATAATCAACATGGAATTGACACATTTGCTCGTATTATAGTCTCTATACAAAGGCATCAACGTTTGACAATTATTCCAACACCTTAATTAGTCATCCAAGACACACATAAAGGTCCATTTCAGGGTTAATAAGCCAGTTATGGAGCACAAAACGACAATACATTAATATGGTATGAGAACAAATGACAAATTATAATAATAGGGCACACCTGCTATTCTTTTGATCCGACATTTCTCTCATTTATGACATTAATCGAGCGGAATGGTCTGGTGCCAACGTAGTTTTGTCCTGGACAAAGCACCGCACTCAGACAATGCATGTATGCTTTAGTGATATTTTTTGTATCGAATATAAATTCCCTTTCATCTCACTTAATTTTAGATCAAACCATAGTTCTTACATTTAGATCACGTCATTATTGTCTCTCTTAACTACAGTGTATTTTATACAATGTCATAAAGCGAATCACAGGTAAACCAAACCGGACTTTATAAGGGTGTATATTAGGTGAAATATCGTAGCGCATGAGTGCACGAGTTGTGGAGTAGGAAGACAATGATGGAGACGGATAAATAATAAGCGGCATTGCTTACAGGCCGGTGTATGGATGTCGCGTGAACGTTGACGTTACGAGTCGCGGGTCGAATTAGTGAATGTTTAGTTGTGTACGCGCAGGCGGCAGGTTTTGTCTAACCGCGCTCAGCCTCTCTCGCGCATTAATCTCTACTCTTGAGATGAAGCGATATGCATTTGTCATCATGCCCGCGATATACTCGGAGAAACTCCATCCTTTGTATCGAATCAATCCGATTATTAGACGATTGTAATATGTACGAGTAGATACTATTTAAATAACAGGTACATTTAAGCATCAATTGAGTATTTTGTTGAAATAAATTAGTCAGCATTTAGGTGGTCAGCGAATATCTCAGAAATATTACGTTCATGAATAGCCTTCCATATGACGGACAGCAGAAAGGGCCGCCCTTAAACTTACCTTGTATTATTTTGTCATTATTAAATTCCCCTGTCACTGGCTCGTTCTCATTTCGCTCTAAGAAAATATTGTATGCAAAATTATATGACATTTGAATGAACACAAAAAGGCAGTATCGAGATTTGTTTACAGAAATGTTTCATAGAATGTTAATTTGTGTTTGAAGCATTGTTTTATTAGATATTCTATATCAACATGGTGAATAACTTTACTCCATGTACAAGACTTTAACCTGTAATCATAACTTCAGTAAAATAATAATAAATAAAAGTTTATTCGTGTTTTTATCTGCCTCTGTCTTATTATACCAGTGAAAACTCACTTGATGCCGATTTGTAGATGCCACGAATATATTGTATTGGTCCTTTAGAATTTAAAACCATATTTCCGTTCTTTGTAATATTAATTGAAGGATTTAGAGGAAAGGTATCTTACTACGTACTTACTTTCAATATTCGTGCAATGCTTCATCAAAATAGTTATGAAGTCTATAGAATAGTATATCGACAAAAATGTGAACCTCAAATGATCGGATAATTGAATTTGGAACACTAATGATTTTATCGTGGCCATGCAGTACCAGGAGTCCTCGAATTAGCGCTCATTCGTAAATAATGACTGGAGATGAATGAAATGAAGTGTGAGACAAGAGCAACAACACAAAGGTCGTCGAGATTCGAGAGGCAATCACCTCGCTAGTGGACGGGGATGCGTTATCGACGACGTTTCAACAAGCCGCAAAATGAAATTTCTCATTGCCGTCAATCATTTTCCCCTCGGAGAGGTCGCCCTCCTGCATTGTAAGCTAATAATGCTGTGGCACAAGTTATAAACGCAGTTTTTGCCGTTACAGAACTATTTTAGTAATTGATAACATTTATATTTTTTGTAATTATCATTGTTTACTAAGTAATTAAATGTACATGATGCCAGCTGAGTTTCTTACCGGTTCTTCTCAGAAGGCTAGTTTCCGAACCGGTGGTAAATTCCTCGACATTCATAAGTGCCGACCAGGGCCTAAACTGAATAAATCATTTTCATTTTCAATTAAGATTCTTTTACACGACGGCCTAGACAATATGGTCTGATGACGTTGATACTCTAGGCCTGTGACCCAAGTATAGATTTTAACATGTTTTCATGATATCTTCACATTCGCCTGCTTATATTCCTCATTTTGTATGAAAACATTAAAAAGCGCCCCAAGCAGTGAGTGTAGGAAGTTAAACGTCTCCATACTAAAAAGCGTAATACGCAAGGCTAAGAGAAGACGTTCGAACGTGTCAAAGCCTATAGTTGGGGCACTGAAGTTGTATCGTAGCAGTGTGTAAAAATTCGCACATTAGTTTTATGTATGAGGTTTTAGAGCGTTAAGGTTTACTTGTCTACATTCAAATAGTTACTTTTGCTTTGTGTATTTTATTATATAGATTCACTGAAATGTCACATCAGATCAGTGGTCCGCAACAGTTTGTGGTTAGACCACGTATAGAAGAGTAATCGGTCCATTATTCCGGTACGTAGGCCCTGTCTATCCACTTCGTAGGAATACGTATCTACAAACCTCATATGTCATCTTATTTCTATATTATCTAGTAGCTAAGTGTGCAGTTTAGGTTGGTTATTCGAAGTCAAGGCATAGAGTTAGGCTCATTTTTATAATCATCTCCCTGGCGTTATACATTGCTGGTCGGCACTTGATTCAACCCGATGTGACTGATCACCTGATTTTTACTCAAAGTGACTGCCATCTGACCTTCGTAAACCCTATTACATCGCACAGCCCAAACAGCTGGTTCTAGAACCATGAAATTGGAGGTTGTGATCTTTGTGATTTGTAGGTATAAACTAATGAAGGGTTTTTCTAATTGTAGAATTATTTAAAGGGGTGAAACGGATGTTGAAACAGAACTTTGTACTAAAGATCTTACTGCCCCGCTGGCGAAGCTGCGGGCCCAAGACACATAAGTAGTTTATACGACAGATACAGAGTGAACCAATGTGTAAAATACATTAAAAGAATATTAATAGAGTTGCTTACCGAAACACAACAAATTCTGAACATAAAACATCGCAGGGTTCCCACATAAATCTGGATCTCATTTATTAAGAAATGCTAGTAATTAGACATATCATATATCTATCTTGACTAATACGCATCAGTTTAACATAATTAATTCAAAAACATATTTTTAATCACTAATAGCATCAACTCCACTGGTTTTGACGCATCAAGTGTGTGTTACTGATACAGGGAGTCGTAAAATATAATGAAGTCAGTTCATTGGGCACTTTCACCTAATTAATTCTAATTGATATCCACATAAAAAATTGGTGTAATTTTTCGATGCAAATGAAGACTTATAAGATCTGGATAACGCATCGTGGCATACATGTATTGATTTCTTATCTCTGAATAAAATATCAAAAATGGTGGCGCAATGGAAAAAAAAAATCCTAGTTCAAAATAAAAAATTACATTCTTATTTTGTTATATTCAAACTCAGTGTCTCATAAATAAACAATGGATCCTATGATATATAAATGCATTGTATTCAATTAAGATTATTTTTCAAAGCTTTAATTAACTGATACTTTAACGACAGTTATACATTAATTTATTGATTGTTATTATAAACACTTATGTTCTAAATCAAAACGTATAAAAATGCTTTTAATATAAAATCAATTAGAAATAAGATGTAAGTAGATATATATAAGTAGCAATCATTGCATACATGCCACGTCTCACCGCAGACGAAAAATATTTCGGAATTGAGATTGATGTCGCACGCATGTGCAGACGGCCTGTCGTATGCAAAACAACCGAACCAAATATAGATCTAATTTATGGTCATACTGCGCGATTATATTCAGTTAAAAATAGCAACTGTTACTCTCGCTTTTCATTATTTATTCCCGTCTTTGTAAGACAGCTTATTTAAGACTATTACTATCACAACAGACGGTCTTGTCCGATCTAGTTTACACATCTTCTGAGCTGTCATTATTCATTAAATAACAACAATACATTGTCGTCAGACACCGGCTGGAAAAATGCTAGCCAGGTTGGTTGGACGAACGCAGAAATAACTTTTATTTTAAATTTAGGTACGATAATAAAAAACAAAATAAATCCATGACCCGTAACTGTAATGACTGTATGAAGTATTTGGTAATACATGAAGAATTTCCAACAAGGTGACTGCACGAATTACCGATAAATAATTAAAATAAATCCCATTTAAGGGTAGGCTCCCACGCGATAAGAGTTGTTATTTATACACCCTCATCTCACAAAGGAACCGCTGCCGAATATCACCCATAAATATTGGACTGAGGTGTAATTTTTCACATACCACGTCTCCTCGCGTCGCACCTTTAAAATAAATGCAAACAAAATTTAATAGGGAGAGATGCGCGGGATCGCGAGCTTCAGGTAAAAATAAACGATATTGTAACTCGTCCAATCGTTGAGACTTTTACACTCAACTCTGAAAATATTGTATATCATTAATCGACGCACGATTTAACAAGAACTTAATCAGTGCCAATTCAGAAATTGTAAAAATGCGACCACATTTTGTCTTGATAACAATAAGATATTTTAACTTTCATTACTTTCATCTTGTGTTTCTAAACAGTAACATTTTCAATTAGACGAATATCTCAATCAGCTTGGAATGCTTGAAGATTAAATAACAATTTAGAATTGAGTTAATGTCTATCGTAGTTGAAACTCGGGCCTTTTACCCTTTCTTGATATTCATACATTCCAATTAACGCAGAATATGGTATGATATGAGTCATCATAAGGCAAATACTTTGGGTTACCGATCATTTGTGAGACAGAATTTTGATAAGTCATCTGCTATTTGGTTCTATTCGGTTTCACACGAAATTGAACGTAAACGCAAACTATGTAGTAATCGATTCCCAAACGATGAAATCCTCGCTGGGAATTCAGTGACTCGGTCGCGTAGTGTTATTGAGGTACGAGGTGTGCGATTATGGATTTGTCTAGTGCGGGTAGAAGCGGCCCTACATTTATTTACGGTTATTGGTTATGGACAGAGTTGATCGCGGCCGGCGGTCCCGCGAGCCTCGTAACGCCTCGGACTTCGCCCGGCACACTGAGGGTGCCGTGGCAGACGGATATATCCGTCTTCTGGGAATCTACCGCCGTTTGCGAAATTATTAATTGCTTACTCACACTGTTTTCGTTGACACTCTCAACAAGAAGTTCTATATACAAACTCACTTAAAGTAATTACGAATAAACATATCCATGCCAAACACACACATAAAAATGTGAGTAATAGCATAATGACCCACATTTTCCAATAACAACAAAAAGATAAATAAATTTTATTAACATTTTATCCAACGCATATTTCACAAAAGACATGCCAATAAATTGTCCTATCTGTGTTTGTCACAAAATAAGAATTCCATCAAATAATTTCGTCGGCAATAAAAAACGGATAGAGACATTGCACGCATTTGTAATAAAAGTCTCACCATAAATAACGATCAATGAAATATAATACACCTACAATCTTCAGAAAATGGGAAAATCATTTTCCGAGGGCGGGCGCGGTCCGGCGTAATATTGTTATAAATGTACTTTTCTGGAGGGCATAAATAATAATGTGAGCCCGCGAACCCCGCCGCCATCCACCGCGCCGCCGCGCCACCGCACTGGACGATGGATCTACGCACTACAAACATTGTTTTGTAACTGACATTTTGGAATCGTATATGTTTAAGAATAGATAGGTCAATTACATATCTAAATACATATTCTCTTTCTCAATTTATAAGTAAACTAACTGTCTAATTTTATAACGAAAGCATGCCAAAATAGTATACCTAAAAATATCTTTTTATGAATTAGTGACTACCCATAGACATACCCTTTTAAAAAACTCGCTACTTAGTATTAGCATCGTATCGTCCACACATCTGTTGAAATAGCTAAAAAAAATTCAGTAGCACACATATCCACGTGGAGCCACGCGGCGAGGAGTCGCGGTTACCTCAGGGAGTCATTTCGGTCCGACAGCCTGTAAATTCTCCATTACCCGATATGAAATATGCCTCGCCGCCCGACCACCGTTTACGAGCGTCTGCTATGATTTCTGGCCCATCAGCTGATACTTCGGATCAAGGGTGTGTCAGTCTTGATGGCTTATCATTGGTTCTCTTTAAGAAATCAATGCTCATGCATTGTGTCTGGGTTAATAAGGGAGAGTAAATTATGTGACTTAATTGAATACTCAATCTGAGTAGGGACCTTGTTCGCAATAGCAGGTCGTCACATTATGAAACCAACGATCCCTTTTCAGCTGAATGAGTCAAGTAAATAATTACACCTTTACACGAATTTCACATTACAATATTTCGTGGTTTCAACGCGAAATTCGGCTTTTGTTTTCGCGTCGGTGTAATATCTTTATGAGACCACTGAAGTGATATTATTTCAATTAAGAGCCTGATTTAGCTTCGCGAGAAAAACTCAAAACAATGAGGTGTCGACGATTGTGTCGAGTAAATAATGTGCAATCAACTCTCTTATTTGTGTTCCCTCTCAAACGACAACACATTTAAATTTATGAAAAGTTGCTGCTATAGTTATTGTCACGGAACATTTCAACCACTTAACTAAAGGTATGAATGATGTTCGATGATTAAATATGCTTCTGTTCTAAGAATAGGCTATGGTATTAGGAGAGGCGTTTTAACAATTATACACGTCGTCGGTTGTCTTGTAGGACATCAAAATAAAATCACTACTATTTATGTATCTGTGAGAGTATTAATGGCACGCACCACCGCTCTTATAATGTAATAAATCGTCTGGAAAATATAACAGTCATCGGTTTGTCATACGCGTCGCGCGCTGCGCCTGCGCCGCAGACACGTCACGCATCCATACACCATAAATTGTATCAACGTAAATAAAAACTGGCGTTCCATATTTTAAAACCTTATTTTAATAGCCCACCATTCAACAAGAAATTAAGATGTGTTTATTAGCTCGTAATACATACAACTCCTTCCTTCACGACTTACTTGCTTCCATGCTGTCATAAATCTGTATTCAACTTAAGTCAACATGTATATCTATTAAATGTTAATAGCGCCCCTTGATATATTATACTCCTGTCTACCCAATATCTCTGCATTTGTCTGTTGATATTTTCCTTCATTTATCAAAAGTAAGTACTAATCTTGGGTCCGAATTTATGACTTGGAAGAATTATATTGAAAAAGTTTTCCACAGAAGCATTACCCCTTCCGAAGCAATTTATTAGACGAGAGTGTTTCCTCTTGGGTAAGAGCTAATATAAGCATCATAACTACATATTATAATTCTGGAACAATGCTAAGTGGTTGAACAATGGCCGCAGCGTAGCAGCTGGCCCACCAATCAATTATGTCTCCTCATAATATGACTCTCTTCTTGACGACTATAAAATTGCCACACATAATGTTCCTGTGCCAAAAATCAACATCATCCCGAACGGAATGTTAACAACATAATATTTTTCAACGAGATGTTAATCTCAACAAATTGTTGAAAATGAAAATTTTAATCGCACGAGTTTAGAAATGTGAATGTATAAATTAAAAGATGTGAGCAATTAACAAAACATGGTGGATTTTGATCATCATTCTTAAACAATAGTCCAAATCTTAAGAAGTAATAATTTAATTTGACTTGGTTTGACTCGCTGCCAGAATGACTAATTCCTGCTAACAGCTAGTGACTCTCGTTTTATTGCTATATTTTTACTCAATACAATTAAATTTCATTAATTTATCTTCATCCATCCTTAATAGCTTCAATACAGTTAAAATTAATAAATTAAAATTAAATTAAAATAGTAAATTAATATTTTCCTAATAGATTCTAAAGTTCTTGGTTTTAATTTTACAAACGAGAAAGCTTTTTGTGTCCCAATCACATCGATGGCTTAGTAGTTTTACCTTTAGAACTTTAGTGTGGTAATTTATTACATAAGGAATCGTCTCGAAAAGTCTTGAATGGATTGTTTGTCCTCGATGGCAACATGGGTTGTAACAACGACGGTGCTCTCCCGAATTCCATTGTGACTTAGAAAACTAAAAACTGAGCTTTTATCTGAAATGGTACATAATTAGAATGGATAATAATGATACCAAACTAATGTTAGGTGAAAATACCATGAAAAGCTAAAAGGAATTATAGCACCTACACTACAATCGCTAAACATACATGGAGGTGATTTGGGTACCCCATAGCATAAGGCATCTAAACATTAATAAGAATGGGCCACCTTGCATAAGCATTAAGCATGCATGATAAAAATTACAAAGTGTAGATTGTAGATGCTTGTGCACGTGGTATCGACAATGTAATGCAATATGTGTGCAGTATCATAACTCGCGCCAACTCCACCTGTCGGCGCCGCGGACGGATTTCGTGCCGGCGCGGCGACGTAGCCGACACCACACCGCGACGACAACGCGACACCACCGTCGACATGCAACATTCGCAAAATTCCACCGACACGTAATAAAGTTTTATAAAACCGTGGTTATTATCGTAAACTGAACAAATAGCACATTTTACGAGCCATTCGTCGCGCTTTCCCATTTGCATGACACGAGCGTGTCATATGAAATAGGCATGTTGCAAGGGTTCTTTATGATTGGATTCCATATTAAACAAGTTTATTGTTAGTTTTACACATTTCTACACACCTTTTATCTTTGATATTTAATTCGTTTCGACATGAATATATTGAAAATGAAAATGAAAATGAAAAATATTTATTCAGTTTAGGCCCTGGTAAGGCACTTATGAAAGTCGAGAATTTACCACCGGTTCGGAAACTAGCCTTCTGAGAAGAACCGGCAAGAAACTCAGCCAGGCATCATGTACATAACATCAAAACAATATAAATCATATTGGTTCGAGATTCCCAATTTAAATTTAAACCCTCTAACCAAAACCCACTACTGTACAGACTATAACTGTCAACGTAACATTAGATATAAAAATGGAAGCTTTATTTCCTGGTCGCAGTGCCCCTTCACCGCGCGCTTCATAAACAAAGTGTGAACAATCATAAAACGGAAAATAACAGTAGACAATAAAAGCTGACGTAACATGCGTTGTATTTACAAAAATCTTTCACGGACGCATTTAGAGCTGTTAGCGCTTCTTAATAATAAAAAGATTTAACAAAGGCCCATTAAAAACTGAAGTCATAACAGGAAATGTGATACAGTGGCCGGCGGGCATTTAAGGATTACCTCTTTCATCATAAAGGCGCGGTGAGCGGCAGCTGGCGCTTCCATTTTATGTGGTTTCCGAACAGCTTCTCTTTAATAAGCTTGTTTATTTTGGACACTGGAGCGCTCATCACATGAACATGACTACGAAGGTACATCATCTACTGGAATATCCATTACATTGTTTTTATTAACGTCAAATATATTCCACCGCGCTTAACTCCCAAAACATAACATCAAAGAGCCTGGTTATATTTGCATTTACACCAATATATATCCTGGTTACCCAGTAGGGTGTATAGATAGCTAAGCCGCACAAGTACAACCCATCCCTGCTCTTCAATTCTGTGTGATTTGGTACACAACAGTATAAACTCGAGTACTATAAACATAGGCATCCAGTAGTCTCGCTCACAGGAGCAGCAAGCAATAAGCGTTCGCGTCAGCTAATAACAACAGTAGCATCTCGAGCGATATCTCAATATGGTAGGTGCGAGCAGTTAATTAACACATGACGCTTGTCGTGGAAATAGAATTCCTGTAAGCGGGGCAGGGTGCGCGCGCGCCCCGGGCCACGAGCTCCGAACCCATGTTTGTTTACAAGCAACGAGACTTCATTACGCCGCTGGCTAATGTATTCAGCTTCAGCCTCCACGTTAACAGCGACACTTCTCGGAATCAATATGCTCCTTGTATGTTTTGATTGGCTGTCGCAAGAGGAGCCAAAACAATCCCGCCCTAAGCAGCCAAAGCATAAAATACACTTTTCCCTGCCGTCGCGGCGTAACTTTAATGACACCGAATACAACGAACGGATTTCAGTGTTATACTTACCAGAGATAAATTTCCTATAGTGGTAACGACCTCTGTATTGAACTTGTCCAATTTTAGGGTTAACGCACATTAATTTGTTTTATTAACAGGCTTTAAATGTTTAACCGTTTCCTGTCCTGACTGCTCTGCAATGACTATGTATCGTTTAATCGCCTTATTAAAACAAAAGACATACCTACTTATAAAAGCTACGTAAAAGCAACAAATAAAACTCGTAAGCACTGTAACATACGAGCAAATCTAACCAAATTGTGATCCCGCCACCCCCAAAATAATAATGTTTCATCTTATGAAAATATTTCCCTTACGACTGTCGCTCGGTATATCACGGTATTTGTCACAGAGGATCACCCTTTATGTTCGTTTCCAGTCAAACCCCTTAGATAAGCGAGCCTTTTATATGCCAAATATAATATATTATGGTTTACAATTCCTTATAAAGATTATTATGGATACGACCATATCGGGTGGTGATCATATTAATTATAGCATTTCAATACCACTATCGACATGAAACAAAAGAACGAGTACCTAACCGGCTATAAAAGCTCTCATCAATCAAAATGATGCCGTGACCAAAATATATCTGATCTCTAATTTTATTACGAATCATTTCAAATTAATTATGCAAATGTGTTCAAAATAACATTTAATATGCTGTTGAATATCATCAAACTTCGTAAGCAGCGTGGGAAAACAAAATATGAATGCACATCCACGATATGCGAGCTCGCACGAGCCATTACTTCCAACATATGAGCAACGCAAAAATATCAGCGTATTATGGGTTATCAGAGGCAGAGTCGCGTCTCAGAGACTCCGGCCGCCATTCATGTCCCGATTTAATGGATTGCTAGCTTTCATATTCTGAGACGTACACAATGTTTGCGCTCCTATGATCACGTACGCTGATTTAACGTTTTATAGTTCCACTGCAGATTTACAAATACGCCATGATACCATTGGGAATAGAAACTGATGCCGAATAGACAGTATCAGTCCTATTGCTAAAATAAAATTTACATTTCATCGTAACAGCATTTTCCGATACAAAGCTTGAAGAGTGCCGTTGTCACCCATCTATTTGCACGTCTATAGCTCCCCTTTCATATGAGAGACGAAAACAAACAGAGAATGTGGCAAATAGCAAACAATATTATACGGAATGCACAATAATATCAGTTCCGGCGGCGTGGGTGCGGCACGCTGTTTGCTTCCGCGAATAAATATGAAATTGGAAGTCTCGCCTCAAGTTCACGCGAGTAAATATTATCGGAGGTTTGCTTTGGTAAAATGATAACCAGCGAGATTGAAAATATCGGCTTATTCGCGACGCAGGGGAGGGTTCGATGGACAAATGGAAGAGTCGTAAAGGGTTTGCTTTGCTATTGAAATTCAATACGTCACAAACTACACTCGCTATTAGATTGCATGTGCGGATGGGTACATACTATCTTTGTTGGTATACGTAACTCTCATATTAAAATGCAGTGACTTTGGAAATATCTTTGCTTTTACAAATAAGATAGAAGTATTGTGATGTTTCAAAACAAAATGTAAGAGCCGTTTAGTTGGTATGGGTAGGTCTGTCCGTAGAGCCGGTACACTTGATATAAGTTACCCCGGCCGCACATCAACTCTCAGCCCGGGACTGAGGCGAATGCCCGCAGATCCCCACCTTATCATCCCGTGAGAATAACTTGTAGATTTATGTTACACGTAAAACTTTATGTCGTGTTTTGTTTCTGTGCTTGCAATATATCAAAACATTTGTATATTCCTTACTACTTCGTATAAAATGGAAACGAAAGTGTTCATTTATTTTTGGAATCCTCTACTTACAAAAACACAATGAGAATTAGTTATCAATTAATTGTTAACACACTTAAATTTTTTTGGAATAAAATCTTTTGCAATGAAGATTTATTTTATATCGATGGTTCTGAAATCGGCTATACTCATATGATTGGAAATATGCATCGTACAATCCCTTTGATGACCCCGAGGTGAGGGCTGGCAGAGTCGAGTGGACGATAATAGAGAAACGGCTTTACGAGCTCAACACCCGCTTGACACATCAACACAACATCGACATTGTGCCTGCGATACAAACTTAGAGCTGGTACGAGTGTGTCCAAGGTGTCTCAGGTGTGACATTGGACTGAAAACAGTGTAGTTATAAATTAATATATAAATATATTGGTTTACTTTGCCTAACGATTTTAAATATGACTAAACATTAAAATCAATATGAATTTCTGATAGATTGATCAAAAAGTAGCATTTCAATGATGGCACGTGAATGTAAACGTAGTTTACATGAAAATTGCACACCCGCAAAATCAAAGCCGCAAATTACCACACAGATGCGTCGAGAGAGGGGTGATATCAACTCTTAAACAATCCAAAAGATACCCGCCGCTTTCTGCAATGTCATCGGTGCATATAAAAAGTTATGACCACTGGCAATATTTCCGAGGCGGCGGGCTCGCGTAGGAAACGATATGCAGTAAACGGTCGGGCGTGCGGTCTCGCGGGGCCACTGGCGCTGCGCCCCCGCTGACCCGCCCGATTTTATGCCAATTTTCATAAAAATAAATCTGACTCGCGTTGATTGAACCAGTCGCCGGGCCGCTTTCGTGATCGACTTTCTACTTTATTGTTATTAGATCAGTCGCGTAAGGGTACGAATTATTGTTTTGCCATTTGTTCACAAAAATACAAAACTCTCTCGAGATCCAACTTACTACATGTTCCAATTTACAAAATGTAGAGACTTCACTTGACCACCTAGTAATACTCTAGGAGACTTTATTTGTTTTATAAAATACGTGAAACATAAAAGAACAGAATGATAGTACCCGATAGTTTGCAAACAAGTTCATGTTTTCACACCTCGTTTACTTAAAATTACAATTCAACCGTAAAAAAATAGTAGTTGGATGTGAGAAGAGCGACGTGAATGGATCATCCGTCTGGTTAATAATCAGCCCGACAAAGCATTAAACGATAGCGCGAATGCTATCGCTGTTAACATCGGACGAAACAAGTGTTATGGCATCGTACACTGCCTTATACGATTGAAGGCTCGCTGTGGGATATTCCGATAGTAATCGCGGACGGCCACACACGGCAGATCAACAAGACCAAGAATAACTAGTTGACGCCGAACGCCAATTTGCGACACTTTTACGCTCATAACAGCATCTGATACCATTTACGTTGGACTGGTGCCATTTGGTACCTTGTTTACTTCAATCTGCCATCATTCACCTGCGTTGAATAACATTAATACAAATGCAATTATACCTTATGCGCCTCCGTGGCGAACCACCTCTTCTGATACAAAATGACAGACAAGAAGTCCCCACATCAGAACAAAAGTGCAGAGTGTAGTCAAAGAAGCATGGCGGGCGATCGTGATTTATCGTCGGCCGCTTTTGAATATTAAATAATCTTTAATGGGAGCGCATGATCGGCCCATTAGCCGACGTCGCTCCTTTCACGTTTAATAAAGAGTCATTTATAAGCCAGTGACGCTTTTCCCTTATCTGTCCGAAGTATGTTGCGCGACTCAGAGGTGCCGCCCTATCGAGATTAATTCATAATTTTACTCTTGTATATTTAGTTTTATTTAAATACGTAATGTACGTCATTAAAACCTTGAGAGTTAATTGCATTTATATCGGAGAAATCATTTGGACGGTGTGTCTGAATGAAGCTGACATAAAGAGGGTCTTGTGGGGTTGTTCGCCGCTGAGTTAACTGGGTGGGAAGTGGTTGCAACCTCAAGTGTAACAAGTATTGGTTCGATTCTCACGGCGTGGGTAAGTATCACCTCATTGGACCATTAGGAAATTAGCCCGTTTCCTCGCACCGGCTCACCGACTGAGCGACTCTAATGTCCTTCATTCAGACCTCAATGATCCGACGCAAAATTGTCTCACAAGTATCTCTACCAATTGTGACATAATAATTATAACCTCACTTGAATTTATCCCTTAAAACGAGAGTATTTTAGACATGAGATAAAAACACATATGCTACTAGCTGTGCCTCGCGGTTTCACCCGCGTAGATTTAGTTTCATCCTTATTGTCGCGGAACCCTAATATTTTTGATAAGTAAAAGTAGCCTAAGTTACTCCTTGAAACGTCAGCTACCTACCAGTGAAAGTCCCGTTAAAATCCATCCAGCCGTTTCAGAGTTTACCCGGAACAAACAGACAGACAGACAGACAGAGAATAATTTTAAAACTTGGTTTTTTAGTGTCAGTAGCGTGTATACTTTCATATGCATTTAGTGGAATTACAAACAGACACTTCAATTTTATTTATCTGTATATAGATATAGATGTATAGATTATATGCTCATATTATTACCAGAAGACTTAGACAGAGAGGTACTTATAGCACTGCCACATTTCAAGTGTTTAAGTTTCATTTAATAGGGGGCGAAGCTTTTGCCACTAACCTCGCACTAATACAGACATTAAATTATAGATGGAAAATCACAATAACTGGGATCGAACCCAGGAACTCATGTTCCACAGTAGCACATGTGACCACTAGACCAACGGGGCAACGAAAGATAAAAATAATTACCTTCATCTCAGAACCTTAGCCTCACAAAAAAAAATTTTTTCAATCTAACTCGAATACTCGATCAACTTGGTTTAATATAATATAAAGAACTAAACTACACCCTTATGAGATACTTAACCTAAGATATCTAGTAATATAATAAATATTTGAGATATATATAAACGTTAAAATTAAGTGTCGGCTTAATAAAATTGCCAGTTGTAAAAAATATCGGTGTTATTACTAATACTTAACGTTACTTTGTTCGTGAGTATGCGCAATTATGAACATTAATCTGCGTGGCGAGCGAAGGTTAGCATAACTCGAAGGCGCACATCGTCGGTCGGTTACGACTTCCTAATGACACTTCGATCGCGGCCGCCGCTCATTATCGCAGAACATTCGATCGGCTCACTGGAGTTATTCCTCTTAATATCGCTGCGCCGGAGGCTGAACGGTCGGGATATCGTCACGTATGCGCGGCACAGACGTAATTATATCGGCGCAATTAAAGCCCAACTAATATATTATAATCGTTCTGTTAGTAACATTGCTTTTTTCCAAAGCACCGGGAGCCGCCACCGCGCGGCTCCATTGCGTTCACACACTCCTCTCGTAACACTATTAGGGTAGGAAATAACCGATTGACTTGCGCCTTTTCTACCAGTACTTATGTTCACGTACTCGTAACTAGTATTTTACACTTTTTATCTGTCATGCCAATAATGTTTATATAAAAAACTGACTTCAAGAACAGAGGATCTTTGTGAAAATTATAAATAGGAAGTGTGCTTGTCAGTGTCAGAAGCGGAGAGTATTTACAGATCTACAAGATAAAACAAATTAAGAGTCATTTCAAATACTATGAATATCTGTCCGTCTGTCTGTCTGTCTGACTGTTTGTCTCGTCTAATCTCTGAAACGGCTGGTCCGAATTTAACGGGATTTTCACTAGATAGCTGTAACAAGAAGTAAATAAGGCTACTTAAAAAATAGGGTTCCGAGACACTAAGCCACCCAGGAAATTACTACTAATAAAACTACGCGGGTGAAACCGTGGGGCATAGCTATTTTAACAACAGGGAGCGAGAAAAGAATTATTGTGCGATCTAACTAAGACAAAGTCTGAATTCTTAATACTGGTTTTGTTAGGTATATAAAATAAAGTATCAATATTAATTGCCTATTTATTTTTATGGTAATGAATGTTTCAATATAATCAGTCTGAAATTAATTTAAAGTGGCGTTCCAAACGACTACTCAACTCAATTAGACTATCATTTTAACCTTCATACTTCAGTACACTGAAGGAGAACGGTAATTTCGCGTTTTATTTTCCAGCATATGACTCAGACGTGATTACTCACATAATACCTATATTTATTTGAGGAAAAGTAGAGAACAATGATAAAAAATAATATCCAAGATGCGATTCACGATTCACTCCTATCTATTACATGGAAATTGTATTTTTTTTTGGATACAACTGAGCTTGTGTCTCTGGCGCTTTACCTATCTATGTAAATCTACACACACAAATAAAATTTTCATTAAAAGAAGGGACGTCACTAAACATAACCCAAGATAGGTTAGGGTATTCAGAACTTCTGAGCTTTCACGTTTCATTTGGTATGTAAAATTAAACGTCAAAACTAAACGATTTAATTTTAGTTACGAACAAATTCAAACTATACATAATACTAGCTGGTACCCGCGACTCCATCTGTACAGGATTTGACTTATCTTTATATTTCGGCCAATACGCACAATATCTTTATAAATTATCTAAATAAATGTGTTATTCTGATGTGTAAGCTATATTATTGTAGTTTCACGAAAGAGCAACAAACATACATCCATACAAACATTCTTACAAACTTTCACGTTTATAATATTAATAGGATTGTCTGCTAGTAGAAAAACGTTCAAAAGAAACTGAATTAATGAACGCCGCGCAGGTGCAAACCATAATCCTTTGTTACGATAAGACACAAATCAATATAAGGAAACCGCGTACTTACATAATAGTTATAAATTACATAGCGAGCATCTGCATTAGGCAGTCAAGCCGATGTGACTGCCTAATAAACGGGTGAGGCGGATCCTCGCGAATCATGAGTAAATTGTTGCACCATCCAGAGCGCTTTGAGAACGGCCGACGGATAACAATAATTACTTACATTGATTGAACCCTTATAATCCGAGTTTATTTAATAGTCGACAGATGTTAATCGCCGCTCTGACTGTAATTACATTTCGATACCTGAGAAAAACGCCGGATCTCGCGATCTCACAATACGAATCGCATTGCAGCAATAGCGACCATTCAAAATGTCTGCTCTGTGAGAATGTTCACCAATTGATCTATGTCAACATTTGTTTGTTTCCAACTAACGATTTTTTCGTTTTATTACTCGACTTTATATATATTAAATTTAACGTAAATTGTTTGAAGTCTGTACCTGTTACTTTAGTTTCTTTAAATAGTTTACAAAAAACAAGACATAAATAACATTAAATAGATGTCTGGGCGGAAATTAATTAGCTAACAATGTCATACAGCACACAGCTTAACTTTGTATGATATTTTTATGTAGGTACTGAAACATTTGGTAGTATACTTCTGGTTGGGTATTTCAGTCAAAATGAGTAAAGACCTAAATCCTACTAATATTATAAACGAAAAAGTTTTTTACTGTTCCAAGCAAAAATCAACGAATGGATTCTAATGAAATTTTACATTAATATAGGCTATAAACATTTTCGTTGTAGTTCAATTATTCGCGGTTTTAACCGCGGGGTTCAGCTAGTATGTGGATAAAGTTGTACAAGATATGTTTATACCTATGAGGATATCTAAAATAGCAAATAGACGCATCAAACACAACACCTCCTTTTTTGATGTCGGTAAAAAATCGTTATTTATAACGTCTTAGTATTAAAGATTTAAAACGAAAAGTCGTAAGTAAGAAGAAACCGTCTACAAAGTCATAAACTTTATCAGATCGACGTGAGATGGCATACTTGTTTTAATTAGCGTTCATAGTGACGCGACTGTTTAATAATACCAGTGGATGTTTAATTTTATTTTTTTCCATTGTATGTAAAACAGCTGTGAGGTTCATCCATCACTTCATATTCGCGGGTCGCTGACGGCATTTGGATTGCCCCGTGCCGGCCCGATGGTCGCACACACGCTAATTGGGACCAACAATTCTACCTACACTTTAATATGACACTTGACATCACTCACAATAGCCAATTCCTAATATAACTAGTATTAATAAAAGCGATAAAAAAAATGCAAATTGTTGTCACTGGCAAAATAGACACAGATTTTTCGTAGCATACTCTACGAACTGCTACGGCGTAGACCCTAATATGCACATTATTCTATTATGATGTGCATAATATAACGCTTTCTAGGTTAAGCTCAATTATTATGCTTAGAAACCGGTAAGAGAGATAGTAGGTACTTACTACGCGCGTAGTTGTACAGAATACACCGTAATCAATACAGAGTCGACGTTCATTCAGCACGATATCCTGTCGGGTGTATATAAATATATAAATATGTATGTACAAAAGTCATAAATGCCATACGCGTGCTTGTTAACGTGCGCATGTAAATTCTAATCCTTGTTGCATTTAGAACGGGGCGGCCTAGTAATTATGTGCTTTCATTTGTCTGTTTCTCGGAACAAACGAGCGAGCCCCGCGCCGTGTAAGCGCGCTCCATGTAAAGCAGTTACCACTGCTCTAATCTCGCACTGCCATTAATTTAAAGAATACGTCTGCGTAACCGACTTTACCAACATCGTCGAAACACAATTCTCCTTCACGTTTTCTTATTTGCATATTAAAATAATTTCAAGTAAACGCAATACGTAAAGTCGCCTTCCACGCGTCGCGGCCGCCACCGAAACGGCTCACCCGGCATTTATTAGCTGCTGCAAAATAAACTTTACCCTAATATGTATTCATTTTAATATCAGTTCGAGTCTGTTCCTGCATTGTGCCCATACATTGTGTGTCAAGTTGGGAACGATGACAGATAAAGGCGGGTTGTGCGCCCAAATAGATAAACTAGTGTGGAAATTAATGTCTACATTTACTGGTGCATGAAGTTTGTAGTTAATTATAGGTTTATAGCTATTCGCTTTTTTTAAACATACATTAGTTACCACAAAAAGTAAGTATTATTGTTATAAAAGGAAGTGAGTGCGTTTCCCACCCACTGTAGTCCACCAATTTGTACGTTGACTAAATCGGTTTGTTCTTGCCATTCATTCCAATATTATTGTTTGCTTATACAATAAATGATGAATGTCATTAGAAGGTACGCATCGAGCTACATGGTGTTTATTAAAGTATATTTCAGCCTTATTTTGGGAAATGGCAAATATCACCAATAGAATAGGGTGTGTATGGTTTTATGAATGATAATACACACACTGAAAAAAGGCTTTGTGGGATTATTTAAAAAAATACTAACGAATAACGAAAAACGTAGAGAACATTAGATAGAGACGATGTATACGAATATTAGGGTGCTAAGGTCCATTTTTATTTGCTTCCTAAAATATTACATTACATATTAGGTATATGTACCATTTTATCTGGTCATCCGGTATAAGTCGTAAGAAAAAGCAATGGAAAATATTTGACAAAAAAAACATTTCTTTTTGAATTTTTTGACATTTTTAATTCAAATTTATGTGAAACGTAGACACAATCGATACGTTGTGATAATAAGAACGGCTTAATATTTTCCAATTGTTATACTTTGTTTTACCTTGCTTGCCACCCAATATACATTTCTCAAATAAATAGGAGTGCCCTCCAAGCATGAAATTAGTTGGATAAGAGAGTTGATATATTAGTTTTACTGTTCGTTGATAGAATATTCCGTTTTCATGAATACACAAGAAATGAATTTAGTAGGGTGTTCAGAAAGTTTTTTTCTATCAAGCTACTTACATAGATATTTTTATGTATTTTCTTTGTTTAAGTTATACACATTGTTAGTTGTATTTTTATATGTCCGCCGTGATCTGGTACTCATAGTACTAGCTTTGCTAAGTTTGGGACCAGACTATCAGATGAATTTAAATAAATGAATTTGAATTCGAGTTATTCTGATACAATGGGTAAATCCAGTTTACATGATGTCCGCAAAGCAGTTTTGGAAGTAATTGTACCTTCTTACCATCAGGCGAGACGTATACTACAGTCACTGTAACTAGGCTCTTCCTTTAAACCTTACCCAACATAGTATATATTTAGCATTCTACAGTTCCCATCACGAGTTTTGAGCGCTGACCTTGAATGCGCAGTTATCATTTTCGGGGTCTATTTAGCGCGAGTGCGAGTAAACTCATGTCAATGTCAAAGTCAAAAATATCTTTATTCGATTAGACTTTTTACAAAGTACTTTCAAATCGTCAGAATGACAAATTTATACAGGATTATACATGCTACCGCCAGGTTCGGAAGGTTGCTTTTACCCAAAAGAACATGCGCAGAAATCCCCACTATTCACTAAGCACTCAAAAAAATTTGACATAGTATAAAGATAATTAATAAAAAATGTAAACTGTAAATGTCTTGTCAAATGTTTTAAAATGCATACTCTTGTTTCACGGTGCGCGTGTTCACTCACCGTGGTGTCAGACAATTTTATAAACAAATTATAAATTAACGCGTGTGTTATTTAACAACTATCCATTAAAGATACACCATCTAGAAACAACACACTTGAATAAATTTATGATATGCATTTTATAATAAGTGTTAATGGATGTTATATTTAACATTATAATCTTCATCAAAATTCAAATCAACTACTCGACACATTCACTGGAATTAATGCGTATGTTTATGCAAAAAATGTGTTCATTATTAGTTTATATCTCTATAATGTTCCAGTCTATTCTTTCTGTATACTCGTGGGTATCTACGTTTAACTACTTATATACGCTCGTCTACTAGAAGAGCCATTGGTTACATTCATGAAATAACATGGAAGGGTTCCACAAAATGCATGCCATATTTAAACAGTCTCTTCAAAGTTGTACTCATGGTATTTAAAGGTATCTTTTCTAGTAATTTGATATATTACCCCTCTTCCGCAACCCTTCACGGTGCATTTAACACTTCACCGCTTTTTAACGTGTGTTGTAGGTATCCATTAATCAAAAAATAACGCAGAGTACAAATTCAATCGATAGCGGCGTAAAAACTGTTACGTCTATACCAATGGCTATGAATTATGTCCAGTTATTAGTCGAAGGCTGTTAATTTTATTCACATTCCGGGGAATCGAGGGGCACGACGAGGGCGAGGAGTGCCCTCGAGGCGCTCGCGCGTGAAATTATTATCATATAATACCCGACTCCAAGCGTAGCGCGATTATTCAAATACTCATCCCGACACAACGTCTCAGCTTCTCGGCGAACCATTCCTTATATTTGTGAATACACATTCGCACGGCCACTTGTGCTAAAACTTGTCAAATATATTCATGTATAATGCACAAGAGTTGTCATGTGAGCGATAAGCAAATGACAGAAAATACTATGTAAATTCAAAGCGGCTATAATCCTTAACAAAACACCTTTATAATGCGACGCCGTGGGGGATGCCGACGAACGTGAATTGTTCTCGCTGATAAGAAAATGCCTTTGTCTAAGTAAAGAATTATATTTTTATGGTAATGTAATACCTTGTTGTGATACAGCCGCGTTATAATTATGTAAATAAAAAGCAATGTTTTTTCGTTTGTTGAATTATTCAATACCTATGTATAATTTCGCACAAAATTACAAGTACATAATATACTATTAAGGGCATTAATTAAGAAAGGTCACAATGAAATCTGATAAAACTATTTTATAAGCATTTAACCTACGTATACGACCCACGTAATTCCATCAATCTGTCTAAATGTGAGCTAGACAAGAGCGTTTTCCATTGTTGCAGACAGAGCAATACTTACGAAATAAATAATGAGTACAAAAAAATAATGATAAAGCTAATTTGGAGACATTCTACAGATATTTTGACGGTACTGGATAAGGTGCCTTACTATGCGAGCATTACCTACAATGTATATACAAATGAATAATACAATTGCCTGCAAGGAAACTCTTATGTCATTATTATTTGTTTTTCTCTTAAATAAATGTTCTAATTAGAATATTATGTAATGAGGCATATACTGATTGATTTATTGCTGCATTATAGATTGGATATTAGACAAGTTTAACCATATCTGAGTATATTATGAATAATTAGATTATTTAAACTACAATTACAGAAATATAGTGAGGTAAATGGAAATATTGATAAAATTATAAGTAAAAAACAGAATTAAAATTAGTGTCTGCGGGAATGGTGCCAAGTAAGCTGGCTGCGTTACCTCGCTGAGCGCAACGCTGGAAATGTTCCTAACGCCCAGACCTCCAAATCGTATCGGGAGAGATGCTTGGGTCCAAGATCGATCGGTCATTGGGCAATTTAGAATTTGTATGACAACTTTTTTTATCTCGTTATCCAGAAAATTTCCAGAATGGTCCACATCTTAGAGTATACATTAATTTTGGAACAAAAAGGCAGTTACGCATCAAATGAAATGCCATATGGGAGTTAATTTTGATAAGACGGTCAGAAAAGGCGGAGAATTTTGACGTTTGCTCTTTAATGAAAAAGGGTATGGATATACCCTTAACGGCATATACTTAAAATAATTAATAATTCGCCACCTCTATTATTTTTAATGAAATACAACCCATTAACACAGACATTCTTGACAACAACATAAAGCATCGTAGCTCACTGACTCGATTATAAACTGAAAATTTAATTATAAAATAACAGTAAAGTTATATAAAGTTTGGTCCCTACCGGGCGCGGGCGGCTTGATCCGAACTTGGCAAGTGGAAAAGGGCTCCAGACGTAAAGTAAGCGTTATCTACGAGTATATTTTGCTTTGGACTCTTTATGAGTTTCAAACGAGATCCGTCACGCGACGTTAACTCGGAATAGATGTGATAAAGTGGCCGCTATTCTGCCCTATTCGGGGCACACTTAGTACACTTTATTAATCACAAAGCTTACAAATTACACTATACTTCCTGCGGCGTGACACTCGCCTCGCCGTATGCTAATTTTATTGTTGACTCTATTGGACGATTTGGACACCGTGACTTAGCAGGGGTCGAGTGTGCTTCAATTAATATTTAAACTTGCCCTTTTCAGCAACTAATTTAAAAATTAGTGAGGTGTATTAGTCCTCTAGGTTTTTAATATTTTGATACAAATACAAATGGTACATAATCACAACAGATCCGTGGCATCGTGCACTAGTTTCAAAGACAACGTTAATACATTATTCAGTTATTGACGTCGCTCACTTCAAATTTGTATGTCTCCTTTTCACGTATCAAATGACTCGGAACCTTCAGTTGACCTTCCACAAATTGCAACATTGTGCGCCTCACAAATAATTTCTTATCGAAAGGCGTTTTGTTTAAAGTGTTTATGCACAATTTTATGCTTTTAATCGCAAAATTTACACTTTAAACGTGGGGTTCTCGACATGACGCCTTATGCAAAGCAGGTGCTACCTGATACGCGAGCTTAGTAATACACAGAGTAATGCTATAAGTTCACGTTTATTGCCAAGCGAAAATGCTTTTTAAATAATATTTTACTTTGAGATAGCAACACTATAAAGTCTTTTTTTAGTTCACATATTAACTAACAAATCACCCTAGTAAGTTTTAGCAAAAATGTGTGTGGTTAATTCACATTTTGCTCAAGTCTAGTAAGTCAAATCACACTTCAGTGCAATTCACCCCGAGCTCGGCTGTTTATTGTTGCCCTAGCACTTATCAAGTGGTGATCGCGTAACGCCATCATAAAACGGCTCATATCACCGTTGAAATTTACGAAACGTTAGGGAAGGAATAAAATTGAAATAAAAACTTGGTACATAGGTATTATACCCGGTACTTATTAGTATTTGGAGATAAAATGAAGTTGCCGCTTTGGGCAATTTATTGGGGTAAGTTATGGGTGGCGCGCGGGCTGGAGCGGCTAATTTATTCGCCGTGCACATAAATTACTTGATTATGAATTCAACTGGATTGTTTGTGTATTGTTGCAAGCAGCGCTTTGTGTAACAAGCACGGATATTAGAATACGCCCGCCTTTGTCTCTATATTCAAATGGATTTATGTTTATATGAACATTTTACTAAAATGTTTAAGGTCTGCGATCCAGGCGGCGAGATAAGATCTAATGGCGTATGCTAGAACACGTTCAGTGTCAGAAGAAATGTCTAATGAGTAATAAATAAGAACAACAAGCGAGGAGTGAAACAGGCGCAATATAATAAAAAGCAATAGTAGGATTATGTAGAACACCGATGGTAATGCCTAGTTGTTTTCCAGGCGGCAGTAACGCGCGGCAAGCCGCTGCAGCGCGGAATAATCGCGGATACCCATAAAAGATGTAATTTCAGATAAGCTGAAACAGACGAGCTCCGCCCCTTCCTCCTCCTCCCACCGCCCTCGCCCTCGCTGCCTACTTTCTAATGACTAATTATTATGCAGTGCGTTGCGAGCTTTAACGTCAGCCATCCGAGGCTACCTGCCGGCACTGACTCGAGCCACCTCGTCCATCGTACCCCTATGCCCCCATATCTATCTTGATTGATTCACTCGTGCTTCTTACTGTATTATTCACAAGGCGCTTTAAAAACATTAATTAGTCTATCCTAACAAATAATTTAATTTTTTTGTCCCCACCATCCATCTTTATTACTACATTTGCGTAAGCATAAGCGCCGTGCCAAAGTGAACATTATGACAAGTGTTTTGTTCGCACGTTAGGGGCTTATCTGTTGCATATAATTATTTGCGGGCTTGATGCATTAGTAGTGGTAATTGCAGATAGGCAATATTCACAGTGTGAACATTATGGTAATGCGGTATCACGCATCGACGTGTCCCGACGTCGCCGGCGCCCAGTATCGCGACATCGCTCCGCCGCGCGGCGCCGACCACCGCGCACGCTCCTTCCACACGTCATTTGCAATAAACATTCAACGTACTTTACAACATTATATACATTCTAATTACGATTAATCAAACAACACATCTATGACCTGCCATAACAGCCATAATTCATCCTCCAGGGGCCTACCATCATCGGTTCAGGCGGAGCGTCTGAGCTTTGACGTGTCATTTTTGGTACCGTTACATTAAACGTCAAAGCTAAGAAGTTACGGCAGGTTAAGCAGGTTTATTTTAAAAATTCAACTGTAATTAAAATACACTGTAATACACAGAGCAGCTTTAATATATCTACACACCGAAATAGAATAAAGTTAAAATATTTCGCTCCCAGTATAAATAACTGATAGTTTAATCTCAAAATTAGTTTGAACAAGCGTTTATATTTAAGCACTGTAGTTGCTACCTAGAGAACTTGTTCATAAACAGCTGATAACCAATGGTCATAAAAGTCGCCAAAACGCGGTGAGTATAGGTTTGACTTGACTACACTTAATTTGTAGAAGTATTAAAGTAGGTTTTATGATTTATGTATTATTGATACGAATATTATTATATTTTTCCAAATACAGACTTTTAATAGTATGAAAATATTTTCACTTTGTTTAAGTTTACTTACCCTGTATAGTTAGGAAAAGAAATTAAATTACAAGATAGATGCAAGTGCTATAAAATTTTATCACCGACGATAGTATTTTACTAAATAGCTTTATAGCTAATCTGGAATACCTATCTCTGACTATGTAGAGTGACCGCTCAATCAGTTTCCCAATTTCCTAGAGGAATGTACCGTCTGAATTTTAATGTTAATTAGAATGTATTTACATTCACAGTGAGTTCAAATTGCAAAATAAATAATCAATTATTTTATACACCTGTGCCCCGTGGTTTCACCCACGTAGACATAAATTAGTGGAACCCAAAAAAAAAAAAAAAAAAAAGTACCTATGCCTACTGTTTTTTTTATGCAAGTACCGAATACACTTTCATATGCAGTTAGTGATTCGAGGAATTAGAAGGACAAACAGACACTACAATTTAATTCATCTTTAAAAAAAATGATAAAATACACCTCATGACCTCCACAGGTCAATGAAATCAATGAAACACAGCATTGAACAAGTTGAGAGCGTGGTACTTACAACAATGATACTCTATATTGTTATACTATGAATGTACATGTACTTACCTGTTGAGGTAGCCTATCAAAAAGAGCCCCAATTATTTCTACATCTTCATACGACTACCTAAGTGTTGCATCTACATACAAATGATATTACAAAATATAATAATAATAATGATCTCCTACCGAATTTCGGTTACGGCGGTTAATCTCAACGAGGATCAGCCATCTGCGCAGGAGGTATTATAGTGCACAAGTGTGTGCGTGTGTGGGCATTTTAATTGTGAATTTCTTGACTGAAAACCCAATATCTACTTTTGCCCCGGCCCGGGAATCTAACCCGGGACCTCGTGATCGGCAGGCGAACCTACTAACCACTAGACCAACGAGGCAGAGACACCATATAATCAAATTATCTGTAGTAACGCCAGCGACCCAATACCGAACTTTAACATGTCGGTATGTCGAATTCTAAGTCACTATGGCTGAACCATATTTGCTGACATTTCATAAGTGTAGGAGAACCTTTACTGAAGGAGGCTATAAACGCAAGATGGCGTTAAACTAGCAAGTAAACCGTCCGAATAATACAAATAGCCTGTGCCTAACTGCACCAACATATTGGCATATGTTCGTGACTAGTTTACGAGTGCTACGACATTGCATATTAATTGGTGTCGCTATCGAGCTGCGCATCGGCTCCGACCTAGCTTCCATACAACACATACACACGCACATACTGTCATATGCATCCGTGTGTGAGAGAGAACTTCTGAAAGCTACTAATATTATATTAGCTAGCGTACAAATATTATAAACGGGGAAGTTTGTAAGAATGTATATTATATATTGTTACTCTTTCACGCAAAAACTGCTGAATGGATTTTGAACTTTAAAATATTATAGCTTATACATCACAATAATACATAGGCTATTTATATGATTTATAAAGATATTATGTGAATTGTCCAAAATATTAAGAAAAGTCTGATCTTGGCGCAGACGGAGTCGCAGACACCAGCTAGTTATTTATAACTTCCATAGCTTGTCTGCATTAATACAATTAAGATATTTAAGAGCATGTTTTTCTCTTGAGAAAAGTTATTTGAAAGTACGTGGTAAGTATTCTTATAAAATTAGCACTATGTTGTGAATTGTAAAATATTTTTCTACTACGTAATCACTCACCATGTGGCATACTTATTTGACAAATTAAACGATAATTTATTGATTAAAATTTGATTCCGTATGAGAAGATTTATAAATTAGCTAACATGTTGCTTTCCAATTGTGCACAGTTGTGATATAGTCAGTGGCAGATCAGACAATGCTAAGGGTAAGGTAGTAGTACGCCGCCTGAACGCATTCTACTATGCAAATGTATTTAAATGCTAAGCCCTCTTCATTACACCAGTATCGATCTTAGATATACAATTTGTAACTCGATAGGTCCATAAGTCTAACCAATCTGATACTAATACCCCAGGAAAGAGCTTAAGAATTTAGATTACATTAACATTCTATGTTTCATGAACTTTTAACAACCCACTTGACAAGCTCGATACGGTTATGTTCCCATAATATCCACGGCCTCACTGTATATGCATATTCAAATACATAATGCATGTTATGTGGGACATTTCCAGTGTGTGGAATTAACTTTGGATGCAAATCAAAGTACGTATTAAAAAAAATAACTTCATATATATGTTACCTGTTTCACATGTTTTTGTCTCGTTGGCATTGTTTGCATCAACATGACAATTCATTTCTTAGAATCGAAATATTAACAAAACTCACCTTTAAGATTTAAAAAAAACCAATTAGTTTCTTAAACAAATGGTTGCAAAAAATTCAATGTAATAATTAAATATTACCAGATTAAATTATTCAGTATGTATAATTGTATAACGATTTGGTATGTCCTACAATTGCAACAATTTTGCAGAGGCTTGTCGAAAAATTATTGTCGTGACTTCCTCATAAAACTTAAAAAAGAATTATTTTCCTTGTTTAAGGAAGTGTACCTAATGTAAAATATTTATTTAAACCAATGTAGAGTCAATAAGGCTTTCACTCTATCTATCTCGTATATTTAACGATTTGACTCAAAGCATTAAATTTATTAATGTAGTTCTTATTTAAGGGCTTTAAATCAAACTTAGTCCACACGCATTATGTGGTTAATGTTGATGCAGTATTATTGAGTGTGAGTGAAAGGGTGTGTGTACGCGGACAGTAGTTAGTATTCTAACGAGTCTTAGTCCCCAATCCGATTAATCTGAAATATTTATATTGCACATAGCCTATCGATAGCCGGAGCTAAATTAGTATGACGATGTTGCGCCGATGGTGGAGAAAATGGTACCTAAGCATTTGCGTTGTCGACAAACGTGGGTGGGCTGCCAGCTACTGATTAAGACATGATGAATAATAAACCGTTGCTTGGCTCGGCTCTATCTAGCTGTACCCATAATGTATTTGAAAGTAATTACACATGTAACAGACTTGCTTGATTCATGTAAAATTAAACACACAACCTATCGATTTTACAAAATTCTATACTTACAAGCAACCCGACTTTTTGATAAATGTAACTTTAGCACATCCAATCGATTTCAAATTGAATCTCTGACAATTTTTTTATATTGATTACAAATATCAAAACTATTCTGTACGAAACCAATAGTGATGGAAGTTATTTACAGTTTTGTTTAAATAATATTTAAAAAAATAACCCTTTCAGAATATTAAGTTTTCAGCAGCTTCCTGAAAACTGAGGGAAGGCTGATTAACATGCATTACATGGATCACCAGCTGACCATGTCATAGGATAGTGTCATGTGCCCTCTGAACAAACGAGGAAACCCCGAAAAACATAGATTAAAAGAGTAAAAACCGTAAAGAAGAGTTGAGAGATTTTATTAGAATTGATGTACAGAGCTACATTTGGGCATGTACAATGAATTCTCTAATTAATTATAGTTTAAAAAAATTATATATCAAATTGAACGAAGTCAAAAATGTAATGATTTCCAAACTACACATAAAATAAATTAAATTTGAATGATGTTCGACATGAACGTAAAGAATAGGCCCGAGCCCTTATGACATAGGATATGATAACATATTAATAACCTGTCCGCTCATTTGGTTGAGTGATTTTGTTACGAATCAATAAATATGCTTTCCCTGTTTATAATGCATGTAACGTTATCATCGGAGTCGGGTGACAACATCTCTATGAATTCTATTAAATGCAAAACCTGATTTTTTTTACCACCTGTGTTCTACTCGTTGTCTCAAAGTGTTTACTACTAATAGGCGGGTTTTACGTTTTACGCCATCATTAAAATGGTGTTGGAAAATTAATATGCGGCTTTTATTGTTTTATTTATCTTCCGTAATAAGCAAAGTATAGGCGCAGAATATTCTTGTTTTATAAATTAGGCAAAGTTCATACGAGTTTATATTTTTACGATAACGGTTGTGTTAGGGAATAATGGCGGAAGGCGAAAGAAAAGTACCTACCAAGGTACTACTCATAGCATGAAGGTACTACTCATAGCATGCAAGTTATAGCATGCTGTATCCAGCCATAAGTACACATAGGTAGGGCATGAAAACCTCTGATATTTTGCAAGCATATTCAGTATCTTCTTAAGGCCCCTACTATCCGTTTAAACCATTCGGTATAAAAGGTTCAAGAGTAGATAGACATTATGTTTTTTTTAATTTTGCCGGTCATAAATTACATATTTTTTACCAGCTTTAAAAATTATATAAAACAATATTAAGAATTATATTACGACAAGAAATAGTCTATATAGGTAGGTACTTTTGCTCCGTATCGGGAATCGATTAGTTGCAACTAATCCTTAACCTACAGCGAAGTTAAAAAGAAAAACAAAAACAACTCCACCTGTCGAATCTGATAAAAGTGTTTTATTTAAATTTCTTTGGTTGGCGATTCAAAAACGAGCACAAAGTTGCATTTGTGTCTTATTAAATGAAATTTATAGTTTGGATATAGTTGCTGATTGACCTCGGTCATTGAAGGATAACAGGTTCGAATCCATGCTCAAAATGAATCCCACACATTTGGATTCCATACTTTAGTTTTTATTTGATTGAAGTCCGCTACTTCCTTGCGTGAATGTTAATTTGCCATTTGTGTACAGTGCCGCGTTATTTGTGCATATGACCCGGTGAATTTAGTACCCGCATACAAGATTTTTTGACTAAGTATGTGTTCAAAATTACCATATTAAATATATTGTTTTTTTTATTCAATAGTTCTTTTGAAACGTTAATAAAGTGTGAAATGGAATTGTGTATGATTATAATGTAGATTCAGCAAACCTATAGTTAATAGTTAAGATAATCAAAATTCTCACTACGTAATAAGTCCTAGGTCAAGATATGAATGGTTTAAATATAATCAACTTTAAATAAAATAGAAGTTAATTTAACGTCTGTGAACACAATGTTAAGCAAGGTGCGCGTACGCACGTGTCCGATGCCTGCGGCTCCATTACAGTGTCTGTTCCGAATTCAAATTCGTGTCATACATCTTTATGCTTAGGTAACAAACAAAATTATGTAAACTGAACTCTAGAACCCTCGAATAAGGATGATTTGAATAATAATGATAAAGGAAATGGATATTCAAAATAATATCACCTCGGGGTTAACGATTACCGGTGCGCGCATGCGCCACAGATGGCGGGATAAACCGACGTTTGTTTCCGCAGTGATATCTGAATTAATGGCGATACGAAATGCTCGAAAGGTGCTCATTACCATGATTTATGCAAGATAATAAGTTCTTATGCCGTCCCTATTGTAATGTTTAACGATTCAAATGAAGCAGCCTACATTTTACCAATTAGTTTTTTGTAAGCAGCGACATGCGGGTAAACGATCCGTAATAATTTTGGCGTCGCAGGCGCGTACATGGGTCCGGTGGTAATGTGCGGCGAGTCCTGCGCGAGTCGCGGCGAGGGTGCCGTCCATCTCGCGGCTCGTCCGTTCACTGAGTACATTCCCGTGTAAGTTTTTACACCTATTATTTTATGTGTCGGCGAGTAAAGTTCGGTACGTGAGTTATAAACTCGCTCGCGCCTCTCTCGCCCCTACTTTATAGGTATTAACGACTTGTCCGAGAGTTTTCTTATAAATAAATTTGAAGGGTAACAAGGCTCGCTTTTGTCGGATTAGTAGAGTGGATCTTGTTTCACTTTGTTGCGTAGCCTCTCTATCTTTTTTTAGATGGGAAATTCATGAGGAATAGCTGTATATATTTTGCGTAAATATTTAACAACATCCACAAAGTAGAACAAAGAGAACTAGTTAAATCGATGTTACTCAAACACGTACATTTTGTGAATAAAATCTACAAAACTTTTTACGAGCCCTGATGCTTGAGTTTGAAATCAGGGAATCACGTGACATTAGGCTATAACGCGTAGCGTGGACTATAAAAGCGGGACATATGGAAGTTAAGAGCACTACCTGTAAAATATCAGAGTCATAAAGTAAATGCAGTGGCGACCGAGGAGGACGTGCCTTTTGGTGTTACTGTCCACTACTCTACAAGTAACTCTACCTCGCTAACTACTTTCTCGTACCTTCTAAAATACATAATATAATGTTGAAGGCAAACAATCCATGTTTTAGTCGTCGCACGCTTTATGTATTTATGCGAATACTCGCATGCTCATTCAGGACTATTTTGACAATTATCTCTCTACACCAATGGAACACAGATGCGAGCACAGAAATATAAAGAGCTTAGAATGAATATGAGGTAGATCATAAGTAGAAAGAGGGTATTTACCAACCGTATTTGTGTATATTAAGTATCACAATAGATGTTCTAGTGTACGTATTATTGCCTACAAAAGTCAATTTATGAGAGCACTCTCAAAGTTTCAAATATCCTTAATGGAGCAAGAGTGAGTCGTTTCACATCTTCCCCCACAAACTGCATTATAATGTGTCTGCCGAAAATAACCGCACATAAATATAAAACAATGTGAAACCACTTAAAGCGAATAAAATACACGTCGGCTTCAACTCAGTAAAATGAATTTATTAATAACGGAGACAATGAACGTCTGAAACAAACGTTTCACTTTTTGTATTTTTAATTGTCCTCCGGACGACAGCGAAGACGCATTAGAAGAACCAAAATAAACTCCCGATCATATTCGATACTGTCACACCGCGTAGCTCCGCTCGCCGTGCGCCCGCCGCCCGCGCCGCGACGTCCAGCGCCCGGGACGCTCTGCGCCCGCGCCACCACCGCCACTCACCTACCCTCCGTTGTTTTCACATAGCCCGTCACTAATTAAAAAATATGTTTATGAAGAAGAAATTATTGAATTGTAATTTTGCCATGTGTGTATAGCATACTGCTTGAGCAAAGTTCTTAGATGATATCTTCAAGGTAATTAAAAATGTTGTCGTGACATTCAGAGCCCCGTCCCGCCTCCGCACTCTACCGACTCCTTCAATATTGTTGGCGATTGAATCGCAATTAAATGTAACGATTCAAATTACACTTTATTAAAAGGGTCTGATAGCTCAAAATGGAGAGTATATCGCTCTGCAGAATCGAACGTGCTCCCGTCGAAATGCCAACCATTTTATTTATTCGCCTTAATTATGTATCTTGTCTTAATTTACGATTGGATCATACGATAATCTGAAGCGTAATTTATAACAGATGCCTAGGTATTCCACTCGTTTCCATAACGAGATTTAGGATTACTCAGGATGATGTTATGTCCGATGCTGCATGTACCGATTGAAACATAGTATCGGCATTTATTGCCATTTTGCAATTAAGAGAGCGCGCGCGGATAGCGGCGAAGAGCGAGCAGTGGCCGCTCGATGCGCGCACCCCGATAGCGTCATCGCATTTAATTTTGTTATGTGTCGATGGCATGACGGCCGACCGACATCTCGATACGGCCACTGTCTGCAGATAGCCCTTAATGAAAGTAATGGAGGTTTATTAACGATTCATCGACTACTAGTCTCGCGAACGGGTCCTATAGTGATAGATACGGGACGATGGCAGGGCGTGCGAGAGAGAACAAAGAAAGCCACATTTGCTAATTGCGATTTTGTTCGTGTCGTGCGCACGGAGGCCGGATCGTGAGCTCCAGAGATATGACGATAACACATTCATAAATAATTAGAGCGAAATTTTCTCATTTGTAAGACGACAGTCATGATATTAGGTAGCAAGAGTCCTCTGTTCTCAGAACAAGCTGATCTAGATAAGTTTCGCAACCACATGCCAAGTCCTTTGCAAAGGTAGATATCTGTGTTACGACCGCAATGAAAACAAATCATAACAATTGAAACGTAAAACAATACAAATTGAAAAAAAATCGGGTCAGTGTCTGTCCATTCCTATAAAACCTTATAATTACTATTTTACCGAATCTACTGAATCGAAAAACAACATAAAAACCAAACGTGGGGCAAAACGTTTGTAAGTTAAGTCACGGTGTGAGAGCTTCGGCGTGGCAGGGTTCAAATTTCTACTTCCGCCCAATCCATAAACAATCGATATTGTTACCGCGGACTTTCATTATAAACCAAACAAAAATAATTAACATTACACGAGGAACTGAGGGCGGTACGCATTCACACTTTAATGATGACATCGATACTCCATGTCCCTAAACCGTAAAGCATTCGGTGTTATTAAAAGCATCGTAAATCATCCGGAAGATAAAAGGTTTTAATTGAAAGAAAAAAGTCTGCAGTACAACTGCGTGATTTTGCTTCGTCACTCTCCATAGATTAGAATTCCGGGCGTAACCAATTATTGCACTATGAAATGTATTAGTTACGGGTATCATACAGATCACTCAGGTTATATTTCACTAAGACAAAAAAAATTGATTACGTAGAACATTATAACATCAATCGTTGGCATTACATTATAGTGCGAAAATGATTTTGGAATCATCGCAGTTCATCCATAGCTACTATTATTCGGGCAAAACATTTCTCGTAACTTCCGCGATCAATTGAAACCATGTTTTTGTCGTACAAAAAATAGCGATGACATAAAAACAAACAATCTCTAGCGCATAAATTAAAATTTCCGCTTGTCGATGGTAGTGACAAATCAAGCATAAATGTTGCTGGGGGACAGGGCCGATCAATATTCTTTATTACTGGGAACGCATTACTATGATACTGGCATTTTTTATTACTATCATAATTTTATGTTATTTATTGAGGCACTGAACGGATATGTAATATATTTGTTACACTTACGTATTCATTTTGAAAATTATCATATTTAATAGACCCAACTGACGTTTTCCAACCGGTCAATATAGAAACATCTATAAGTAATTTCATGGTCTGGGTTATTGTGCATTAGAACTAATGTACGTGCCTACGTATTATTCGATGATATAAGAGATACTTTGAAGAGGCTCTATCAATTACCTTTAGTACAGATCATATTCATTTGAGAGTGCACTCGCCTTGATTAGTGGAATGTTCTGTTAAGGGCCAATGCCCATTAAAATAAATAAACAACTATCCAAACAATTTGAAGTGTTAAGTGACTGGAGGCTATCAAAAATTACCAGATAAGCGTGACAATGCCCGGTCGGTAAGTTATGAAGAGATAAAAAAGGCTGTACGGTCAGTAAAAAATATTGCATTTACTTAACAATCAACATATTTTCTTACATGAATTCATAAACTCTGAATAAGGTCAGGAAAATTAAAGGCTATTATGTACTTAGCTAATAAAAGGTTGTTTTTGATGTCTATTGTCATTTTATAGCATTCAATTCGGGAGTAAAAAAAGTAAAGTGTGTGGTTTAATAGCTGATTTAACTTTGTAGTAATAAAAAAGTATTTAAAAATAAAGTTTAGCATATCCACTAACCGGTGAAGCAGTGCGCACACGGTATCATGCGAGGCGGGTTAGTTTACGCGCGTCCTATTACGCCGCTGCGATAGCCACAATCAGGTAACAGCCACCATGACATCTTTATGATGTTTCAAAAACCATTACTAACGACACCTTTTTAGTTACTAGCGATAGCAGCCCACCAATGGCTTTGGAACAAAACGTTTTTGTGTCAACGGCATGAACGTGTGGATGCCTATGCACAAACAAATAAGTCCTACTTTGAATTCAAAAATTACAACTAGCTGTGCCAGCGGTTTCATCGCGTATACGAGTGGCTATATTTTGCGGAACGCAAAATGGAACCCTGTTTAAAAAAAAAACGAAGTTTCTCCTTGTACCATCGCCTATCTGCCAGTGAAAGGCCCGTTGAAATCGGTCGACGACAGACAGACAGACAAACAGGCGAGCAGGCAAGCAGACATATCTGTCTACAGACATACATACAGACAGAAAGACAGACAGCAGACAGACGGACAGACAGGCAGAAAGCGGGATAAATATGATAAAAATAGTTTTTATATGTTAGTACCGTATAAACTTTCGTATGCATTTAGTGAAAAGCAGTTAATTTGGAATTACAAACAGACACTTCAATTTTATTTATCTCTATATAAATTACAACTTAAATCTTATAAATGATCAATCAAAATTCTTATATTCACTCATCCACGTTATAATATAAATATATCAATTAAACACTCGGTTCGTATGGTGATGATATTCGACATTTTACCACCTAAGTACCTCTCAAATTAAATCTTTAATTAATTAGTTAACTTGAATTATTTTAACCATCATTATTTAAATAACTCATTAAGTTCCAGCTTGCTCATATAACATTATTGACCAATGAAATCTGCTACTTATCGACTTGTTAGTTTTGCTTAATTGCATAAGAAGGTAGTCGGTAATTTTCCTTCTACCTATTATTATAATGTAAACTGTTTTACTTTACCTACCGACACAGAAATGTACATTAACATTAATATTAAAAACTAGCTGTGCCCGCGGTTTCACTCGCAAAGATTTAGTTTCAATAAAAGTAGCCTTAGTTACTCCTTGAAACATCAGCTATCAGCCATTGAGAGTCCCGTTGATATCAGTGCAGCCGTTCCAAAGACGGGACAGGAAGACAGGATTTTATTTTTTTGAATTTTTGATTTTAGTGCTCTATGCATTTAGTGAAAAGCTCTTAATTTGGAATTACAAACAGACACTTCAGTTTTGTTGATTTGTATATATTTTTTACATGTATGTAGCTGATACTACAAGTAGTAACTTAGGTTACATTTATTTTAGAACAATAATTAGTATTCCGCGGCACCCTTGAAATAAACGCTACGCGGGTGAAACCGCGAGGCACAGCTAGTAATAAATAATAATTCGCCGTTTGCATAATATCATTTGTTCTTTTGAGAGATTTCAAATTAAATCAAAGAATGCTATTTAGCAAGGAGTTGAAAAAGACACAAAGTAATACCAGTATACGTGATGAAATAATTCAAATACCAAATGAATAAATATCAGATACTTATCGATTCAATGCTACATTTCTCATATTTTACTAATAGCATTATAAATCATAGATCATATCGTTGAAGGAATGTAATATACATTTACTTTCGTATTTCTTGTAATAATGTCACGATTTGTATTTTTAATATTATATTTTGTAGATACCGTGTTATAATCTGAACAGTTAAGTAAGATTCTGAATGGGTGCTTGCGTAGGACTAACAATAAAAACTATATTCTTCTTCATTTGAGCGTAAGACTTTAGTCGGTGCAGCTGATGAAGCTTCCAGTTCCAGTACTGCTTCCTAGACCTCCTTATACGATGTGACGGTAAACTATATTACTTAGTGATAATTGTGCACGTTTTTAAATTTTCCATTAATACTTCGCTCGCCCATAGGAACGCTTCGCTCCTATTATTAGCAGTGTAATGTTATAAAGCCCGAAGTCTTCCTTGAATGAACTAACCAACAAAACTTTTTTTCAATTCTAACCTGAATTTATACCGGAGGTAAGAGAGCTTTATCTGTAAAGCAATTAAAAAATAAGTTTAAAATATACCAAGTCTGTAAGCGTACGTACTAATCACGATTTATTCTAACACGCCACACAACTAGCAGAAAACGTGGCCAGTTATGAGCCTCTTTTCGTAAAAGAGTGTTTAAAAATTTATGCTGGAAATGAAATCAATACGTTCGCTGGCAAGGATCCGCGCGTTATGAGGATATAAATCTGCGGGTCGCAGAGTGCCCAGGCCCGCTGCACACTCGAATATATGTTTCTGCTTTCAGATACATGTAGAATTAATTAAGCACTGCAGATAGGTACGTCTTGGACTTTACTACTTACCTCATACACAAATTCTAAATTCTCTTCGTGAGCTAAGCTTACTTTAGCTTGATTAAAAACTTTAACTCTTATCAAAAAACTGCGGCTATTCAGTTTTTTTCATTCTATGGTATTATAGGTTAATAGTGGTACTCGTGGCACAGTTGCTATTGCGCATATCATTCGATCAGCGAAGTTAAGCAACCATACGCCTAGCCAGTAGTTGGATGGGTGACCGCCCGAGTTCCCTCCGTGCCTCGGAGAGCACGTTAAGCTGTCGGTCCCGGTTGCCAATTTAACATCTTTGGCAATCGTTACAGGTCAGTCAGAGGCCTAAGAGAGTCTGACAACTGGTTTAACCCAGATTGCCGATTTTCCTCGAAAAAGGGGTTGCGAAGGTCAGATGGCAGTCGCTTCGTATAAAAATCAGGTGATCAGCCACATCGGGTTGAATCAAGTGCCGACCCCAAATACATGGGATTAAGGCCAGGGAGATGATGATAGGTTAATAGTGGTCACACAAATGAATACCAGCTTGATAAATAGTCTTTGATACCATTAAAGCTGTAAACAGAAGGTAGAACTGCGTATAAAAAGTATTACGAACGTGAATATAGGCACTATTGATTTATCAAATAGATGAAATGACGGGTGTGGATGGTACGTGATCACACTAGGAAACGTAGTGGTACAGATATGAGCGCGCGGGCCGCTTATATTTTATCGGAAGTAACGGCGTCTAACGTACGGCCAATTTCATAATGCCTCGCTCGCCTGCCGCGAATGTTGCCCACTTATCAATTTGATATCTCTCCATGTGGAAAAATAATGCCCACTAGATGAATCGCTTGCGGGGAATTACGAGATCATTTTGTTTTATTACACCCACGAAGAATATCCGCAATGGTTGGTTATATGAGCAAATTTTAAACGTATCGCTTGACTGATAAAACCATTCAGTTTGTATAAAATACTAGCTGTGCCCTGCGGTTTCACCCGCGTAGAGTTAGTTGCATTTTCCCGCTGAAGCCTAATATATATTTTTTTAAATAAGAGTAGCCTAAGTTACTCCTTGTAATATTGCTACCAGCCAATGAAAGTTCCGTTAAAATCGGTCAAGCCGTTTTGGAGATTACCCCAAACAAACAGACAGACAGACAGGCATAGAAAAAAAATATTTTTATGTCAGTATCGTATATAATTTCATATGCATTTAATGAAAAGCTGTTATTTTGGAATTCCAAACAGACACTTCAATTTTATTTATCTGTATGTATGCATGTATTTGTACATGTATATGTACATGCATGTATGTATGTATATTTATGTATAGATAGATGAATTATAATGGTCCAATTAATTATCCAATTAGAAACAAAGTTTACACAACTGTCACAGAGTATAACAAACACATCACCGAACTAATCTCTCGGAGATTATAATAAACGGTGCAGTAAAACAGACAACTCACTCTGTCAAATAAGTCAGCTGTATGTCAGTTAACTCAATTACATTGAGATCAACACACGGCTACCGTGCATGATTAACAATAACATATTTAGGAACAAAATTGTACCTAAGACTAGTCGCAATACATTTCATAATTGCCCAACAGAACACACGCTCTGTAATCCAGCGCCATAAATCATTTAATAACACAAACAGTGTACAGCCACACACTGAGCCGCTCCTTCCGTTGTAAAGTTCCGATGCAGCACTTTGAACTGAAAGCAACTCTATTTTCAAAGCACTAACATAAATTTTAATTTGGAAATATATAATTTAAGCTTTTTATAAAGTAGTATGGTAAGAAGAACTTTAGTTGAGACGGTAACATGACTCATAAAATTTATAGTTGAAAATAGACCTTTATCTATTAGTTGTAGGGGTGGTTTCTGCATATTCTTAAAAGGAGATCGTGTGTGACATGGTTTATCCACGGGTCGTAACGGATGCCACAAACTTATGTCAACCCTTGACATGTTGGATAAGTTTGACAGATCATGTCCGAAAATTATTTGAGAACAATTTCGAACACGTGTTTTCTAATTTCGTATTAAACCAACTAAGTGGTCATTTATCAACTATAACTATAAAAATTACAAAATTTTTGGTAAAATTAATGGTCTATTAATTATATATTTAAATACGTCAAATATCAAATTCCATGTACGGTTTATGGGAAAACATGTATTATTAATAAGCAAACTATTAATATTATAACGTTGTCATATCAACAAGGAAATTTGATACAAATTAATGTTAAGTAACACTACACGCCGTAGAATTAATAGGGCGTGTTATAGGAAACAACACCGTTGACAAAACCGTTGACCCTTCAATCAACGCTCAACAAATATTAACATTAAGAATATATGGTGTGGATACCGGAAGGCGATCGTTAAATGTGGACAGGAGCAGGTATTAAAAATAAAATATTAATAATTAGCGGCAAGAGGTTAATAGTCCATTAGCGACGAGATCGTTATGCTACTAGAAGAGCGAGCGCTCCACTCACACTTTTTTGTCACCATTATTGCCATAAGCAAAAGACTTTATCATTATTATTATTTTTATTTTATTTATTATCATACCGGTAAAACATATTATTATTAATGACCATTATTTTCATAGCAGTAAAACGCTTCTACAAATTTTGAATTCAGATGACTCCTCACTATTAAAATCAGTAGGCAAGTAGGTTTTAGTTCAGATATTATTGCGGCTAAATATAGTTATTTCACAGCCGGCGGACCGTGAAAATCCATAAAATTTTGTATATTTTATAAAATGTCTAAGAATTCGGTAAATCAACTATTTTCTAGATCGAGACATCTTTTTGTAACTGGAATTTAACAAAGAGAAGTGAAGAGATAATTTCGCAGATGTTTAGAGGCGAAATCTTTCCCAATATTGTTTATGAAACACTTTCATATCGATGACAAGCTAACATAAAATATAACGACTCAATAAAAAGTGATAGAACGCTCCACTGGGTATTCTTTAAAAACTATAACAAAAAGAATTTCGCAATCAGCGAGGTGATCTACTTCCCAGTAACAATATTAAACGTATAAAAACAAGATCGTTCATAATTAAAGCAGTGATACTTTCATCGGAGCGGTGGACAGGTGCGCGGGCGCACCATCCGCAGCCCCAACAAGAGCACGACCCAGCGATAAGGAAAAACTATACCGTCACGTCGAATGTAAAAACGAATTATCAAAGAAGAAATAAAAATCGAGGAAGCGTCACAGTTGACTGTATCCACAGATTATCTACAGCTCTATGAGACGATTTCTTTCATTATGATAAATAATCTTGTCGGAGCGACGGAAACGAGTGGTCCTTGATTGTTTGATCAGTTTTCCAATAATTATTCCCTATAAAAACACCGGAAATGGAACGCTTTAATCGATTCCGGACCGCGCCTCGTAGTGACGTGGCGTTTGATTACTGAAATTATATGGCGAGGCCAATCGCGTCAACTTTGTTTTGTGTATTGTTGAACATGGCCTTCGCTTGCGGCGAAAAATAAAAACTAATACAACTATTGTTTTAGTCTTGTCATTATTACTATCGGCGACTATGAGGAAGTCGATTCACGCTTTCAAGGTGAGCGGTGACTACTTAGTTTCAGCTGTTTTAATTAATACACTTGATACAATGCTTTTCTGAAATATTTTGATGGTAAACATATTTTTTACTTCTAACTGATGCCTTTTCGACTCTACTTTTTAAATATTATTATACATTGCTCTCTCTATGAAATAAAATTCGTACAAATTGACTCCAGAATGTATAAAGACGCAAAAGATCATATAGCTCATATTTTATTAGGAGGCTCTAGCCATACACGCTTCATTAATTTAAAATTAAATTACATCCCCAATATCGCTCTATATTATTTCGGGTCTCAAAGTAAAAGCTTCATACATTGTACAAACAATATTAGACTCGCCACGTATGAAGTGTATCCCGTATTCGCATTAAAGATTGATGTGAGACGAAAAGATGGGGCTACTCTGCAAAATTTATCTCACATCTCCACTCCACGAATGACAAGAAAACTGTTACGGTTTGCAACGGTCTGAGTGTAACATTAAAAATTCATCTCGCCGTACCCACTTGTGTGAGGGATCGCCGCATATTCGCCTTTGGACAGCATTTATATTTCCTTTGCCTCTACTTATACTCAACATTCCATCAAAAGGGAAATCCGAACGCGAGATTTGGGCTCTTCTACTTCAGACTTTATGTATATAATTGATGTATCACGATACCACATCTGGCTTTCACTTGTAGCTTATCAGCCACTTAGGATGACAAAACGCACATGAGATCATCAAACAGTTGGGAATGTACAAATTTGTTTATTAGAAGGTAGATGTCTAATTATCTACTCAGCATACTCAATCACTGTAGTTTCTTACGCGGTACGTTCAAGTTTAATAATAAAACAGCGCTAATTAATGATGATTAATCGACAAATAAAACAAGAAATCAGATTAAATTCCGTCTCACATATTACAGTTTATCAGATGCTACTATTTATAATTCTCATTAAACAAAATAAACAGGTATTTTCTTTAGTCTGTCTGTCCTATATACTCGTTCATTGCACAGTGTTCCATCGAGCAGATTTGAAGTAAAGCGTCATAATTTCTAGTACTCTTGGGGGCCTTATCATCGTCGATTTAAGTACGTATTAAGAACGTCCAAGCTTTGATTATTTATTTTGGTACCGTAAAGTTAGTAAGTTCTTAATACGCGCTGCTTAAACGATCATAGTTAGCTCCTTGTTCGGTTGCCGAGAATACTACTCGCTTAACCTAATGCAAATTGACAAACATCGGCAACTTGGTCTGCCCAGAAACCTATAAGTTTGACAGCTGGTCTTACATGGGCATTTGTGTACCTACTAGGCTAACAGTATTCCGTGGGTTGTGACAAACAACCTGATTTTATATCCCAAACTGTATTAATTTCCATTTGATGGTGAATAATATATGAACAGTGAACTGTTACGTGCCTATTACCTTCTCGCAGAATTAATGAACTTATCAATTAATTAGAATCCACCGAACAGGTGTTCGTTGATACTCGCTTAAAATCTGGTTAAAGCTAATCATTCAACATATCTCTTCCAAATGTAAGCAACTCGGTAGAAATACACGATTTGGCCTTTTCTACGCTACCATAAAAATGTTAATGAGCAGCCTGTACATTGATGGTTTTCTAAAATAAACATGGGTAAAGATTTGACTGGAAGGGTCAGATCTAACCCTGTACCAAAATCTACGTACATATGCTCAGATCTGTATCCCATGGGGGTAGGCAGAGACCACCGTTTGCCACATGCTACGATCCTTACATACTAATTTCGTTTCGTCCAGGTCATTGCATCTCTTCAAACACATAGGTTACGAGTACTCCTTTGACCTTTCTGAAAAATATTATTGATTTGGTCATAGTACTTCTTCGCTACCAAATCCTAATCTCTAAACATTTTATTTTATCGTGTTCATCAGGTTATCTCAATTAGTAGGTACTAAAACTAAGTACCCTTCGCATATATTGTTGAAAAAGTTGTGGAGACTTATATCGCTATTTCCTTTTGCATCATGTACCTACCTATAGCGATAAATCATACTTTCAGTAGATTACAAAATGATATTGTTTGAACATACAATGTAGTTGAGGTCATCACACCTATTATATGCCGAGGGCTGTCAGGTCAAACTGCCATTTGAATATTCACACTATGATAAAAAATAATATGTAACTAATTAGGTCTATTCAAATTAAACTCACCTAACCGCGAGAATCATACTATCGATCATTATAATTAGGCTGCGGATGAATGTATACGGAATCTAGAAATCAATTAAACTATCCGTTTGGAGCACTTTCTCCATAGATCGCAAGCAAATAAAACTTTGGTTTCCAGATCCATTGAAAAGGTGCAGAGAAGTGCCCAGGGGGCCTACAATCACCGGTTTAAGCAGAACGTATTAAGAAATTCTGAGCATTGACGTTTGATTTTGGTACTTTTTGGTTCTTTGAGCTTAGCTGTTCGTACTTTTAACGGACTTCAGGATCTGCAAAACTTATTATGTCCGTTTTTTAATAGAAAAACTAATAAAGGATATCGAATTAAATTAATCTTATTTAACAGTCATGCCTATCATAAAGAAACAGGATTGAATTTGAATATTATTAAAATACACATTATGTACCTAATCCTGAGGCAGGTCGGTAATCAAAACACGAAAATCCTACAACAACTTGCTATGAAGTGGGACGAATGCTTCTAACTATACAACCCTATTATAAAACTATAATGTCTTTTGTATGAATACATTAAAATGACTTCGGTAAACAATGTTTTATTAGCTTCTAAAGAGCACAATAGTCGGTACAAGGTGTCAGTATCTGTACCACAATGTCCGGTGACTCCGGCGTCACGGCCCACTGGCCACACCGTCACAATACCATTCAGGTACACTGTCATACTATATCTATGTTCATTTTATAAATATTATTAATTGGTCCGTGAAGTTAAACAAAGGACACAATTGGCTTTATTATCTATACACCTATACAGATAAATAAAATTGAAGTGTCTGTTTGTAATTACAAAATTACAAACAGACACTAAAACACTAATTTAAAAAAAAAACTGTCTGTCTGTTTGTTCTGATAATCTCTGAAACGGCTGGACTGATTTTAACGGGTCTTTCACTGGCAGGTAGCTGATGTTTCAAGGAGTAATGTAGTCTACTTTTATTTTTAAAAAATGAGGGTACTAAAGTAAAAATTGTACATACTATCCAATAAATAAATATGCTCACATCCTAGAAGTGTCCCCGAAGGGGTAAGCAGTGCATTCACCGAAGATGATTAAGTGCCAATAGGATGTTGAGTCCATAGCCGTCTCAAGCTCCATACGTACGTGTTTGAATTAGCTTTTTGAGATCTGCAGGTATCTTTCAAAAATTAAAATATTTATTCAGTTTAGGCCCTGGTAAGGCACTTATGAACGTCGTCATATTTATTTCGAAACCCTTGAAAAGTCAGTAATCTGCCAGTGAAAGTTCCGCCGGAACAAACGGACAGACAGACGATAAATTCAAAATTGTTTATTTTAATGTTAGTACCGTATGTACTTTCATATGCATTTAGTGAAAATCTGTTAATTTTGAATTACAAACAGACAGTTATTAGTTATTCGATGGCTAACATAAAGTGAAAGATGTATAGTATATACACATATAAAGATGTATACACCTACTGTGATATATATATATATATTCCATAATATTACAAAAAAAACATACATTCGAATTGATAACCTCCTCCTTTTTTCAAGTCGGTTAAAAATATGTGCATAGCATATTCGGATTTGTTAAAATAAGTAATTATTACTAATTAAATTAGTGGTTATTATTTAGTTTATGTAAATAGAACCTCATCATTAGTTTCGTTTTAACTCAACAAATCTCATATATCAATTTGATTCAACGACATGCCGTTTAATATGCTAACTATTACTCTAAACTATGGAAATCATATTCATAGCCTTGTCTTGTCAAGTAGATTCTTTCAATAAATTACATGTCAACCCTATTTCACCGTTTCCAGTTTATGATAGGTACCTGCACGAACCTGCTAATAGAGTAGTAAACTGTTATGACACCAACATGTTATGTAAAGACGCGATCGTGATAACGACTCTATTTTTGGAGATAATCATGTTATATCCTAAAGTTATACAATAAGCCGCGCCTTGAATTTTCAGTCGCGTGTTAGTTAAGATACATGTAGCGACATTTATTATAAAATAATTTCAAATATTTATGGCTTCGTGCACTACATACAATTCACCACAGTTTCAAAGGAATTGGATGATCGAAGCGTAAGCGCATAAAAATCGAAGCAAAAAAAGGGTTTTACCCGCGTAGACTTAATTTCCTTCATGGACTAAAATTGTTTAATATATAAAAACCACAAAAACAAGCAATATTATGAATTATTTAACACTAAAGTGTGCGGTAAAGATTTTCATTATAAAAAACGGAATAGCCCAGTCGCGAAACGTCCTTGAGTAGAAGTCCTATCGAATTAAGATTTCGGATCTTGTGCATACCACATTAGGAGAGGATTTCGATCGTTTGTTTTCCGTAAATCGGGGCACTGCGCACGCGTCGCTCGTCATCTTGACAGATAGAAGAGCGGGTGGCGGCGCACATGCCGGCTTCCGTTTCATAAAGTTTAATGGCGTGGTTGACCCAGCTTTGTTTACCAAAACGAGACACAACTACCGTTTACACTAATTCTGGTTAACAATTAACTGCTTGGTTAAAATAGCTGTGAAGCGTCATAGCGTAACAAATAAAATAACTTTACAAGGGTTGTAGCGTGGAAATCGTCTTATTCCTTTACACAACTTATTATAGAAGCAAATCGTACATTCCCATTGCCGACCCTTTTATAAATTTTTCACATAATTCTACGTGATGGGTACATACCTGTCTACGTACGTACCTACTTGAAGGGATGATATTCCCACTTAATTGTTCAGTCGTGATGCCACCGATGCCGCGTGAGAGCCGTGGTGGCCGTGGAGTTTAAGCAGTCAGCTATGCAAGCGACGCAAGTTCGAATAAAAGCGGCTTGCACCAGTGAGTTTTGTAAAAGTGCAGTAATTCCATCACGCTTGCTTTACGGTGAAGGAAAACATCGTGAGGAAACCAGCATATGTCTGAGAAGTAATTCAAAGACGTATGTATAGTACCTGAGACGGCGATAGACTCACTATCTGTCCTGTCCCGTTGACACGTTCAACATATTCGGTGAAATGTGGGTGTTGTTGTTACAACACCTCTGCTTAACCCTCGCTCACACCATCCCAGAAGGGTCCCACTTCTGAGATATTTTTATTCTTATAGTTTAGGTTGCTGTTAATAATAATATTACTGGGACACACGATACTTAATATGGAATAGTTTATGACGTCAGTGTTTCCTTAATTAACAGAAATCCTAACGCACTTAAGTTCACAAATATCAGGGTGACTTAATCAGAGGATCACATCTCTTAATATACGGCCCGGCGACGAGTGAGATCTGACACGAAATTCCCTAAAAATAATATTTAAAATGGTAATGGGCCCTCGGGTTCATAAATTGCTGCGCCATATGTCCCGTGCGTTGCACCTACTGTGTACATAAATATGTCAAGTATTGAGAAGACCGCCGCTGTATTATTTCACGAACTATGTTTCTTGATCTTTGACAAGATTGATCACTCGTCTGTCACAAATTTAAAGGCATTTTAATTTTCTTCCAGCGTATAAATAAGTCAAACAGCATTTTTAAGAGCCATATAAATTAATATAAAAGACAAATTCTAAAACAAATGGAATAACTTCGAGTGATTCTAAGAAAATACTGATTTAATAAGGTATACAATTATGAACCAAATTTTACTTAACAAAGAATAGTCATTAAATGTATCAAAGACTTTCATTCCATCTATGGAGCCTGAATTGAAAATCGATCCAGCCGTTTCAGATATAACCCGGACCATGCAGATATTATTTTTTACAAACTGACACTTCAATTTAAATTTATATGTATTGATGTACAGATATAGACTTCCGCAAAATGAACGGATAAAATGTTAGTGAGTCCATAACATTTACGTGAAGACACCTCCGCAATGTAATTAGCATATTGCCTACCTAAGTTTGAGTGTAAAGTTCAGCGACCCAAAGGTCGCGTGCGATCGATCGGCGCCCGCGCAGCTGACACAGATGGTGCGGCAGAGGGCGCACGATTCTCCACTAACAACAGTAAAGGGGATTATATTCGTGAATTATTAAGTATTAGTTACCGCCCTACATTTCTAAAATGTTGTTGATCTTAAGAATACTTCTAGATCGCGGCCACGTGCGCGAACACTATTAATAGATACCCAATATTTGTACAGCGATGTTACAGAAATAAAAACTAGACAAAAATATGAATATTAGAAGTGAAAGCCATTACGTAGGTAGGTGTCTATAGTGCTTCGTCCGCGACGTACGAAATAATGTTATTTGAGGCTATTATTTTTTCATAGCATATATTAAAGTCTCATTAAAATAAAAGCTTGTAAAAATGCGTAGCTTTATTAACATCCTCGCCGTTTGATATTATCCCAACATTTCCATAAAATAGATAAATTACTAACTCAAGCATCTGTTATCTCTAAACAAACAATGATATAAGAGTTTTTAAGAAAGAGGTAAAAACATCAATCGCGTCGCGAAATTGAGGTGTTGTGACAACCCTAGCCTCTGTCCTCAATTGCTCTATAGTTTTTTCACTACTAATTTGGCAAGTGGCATTCTTTCCGTACGTTTTGTGAGCGTATACGTATCTCTACTTTTAATATCATTGTACACAAAATGCAAGTGAAGATAGTATCGCAGATTTTAAGCTTCTTTAGTGTACTTATGGGAACCTGTGCTCTATATTTGGTCGACAATAAGTAATCTTAAAATCCGGCTAAAGGCCTGGCGAGAGCGACCCCAAGCTATGACCAAAGAAAACAATAAATCGTAATGAGCGCGCGCCCCCTGGGCACCCTCGGATGCTATTTTCAACTATAAATAAATGTGCAGATGGATTGATAAATACAAATATTAGGGGCGAAACGAAGAAAAACAATGTTTATGAAACTGGTGTCGTTCGCTTCATAACTGTGAGTTACGACTTCCGACGCCTGCTACCATATGGGTCTATGCAGAATTTTTTGCTGAATTTACTAATACTTGCTTGAATAATATATTAGATATTACGTACTTTAACACACACTTTTGTTACAAACAATGCATTTATATAAACAATTCAGCTATATCTTATCTAATATATCTAATCGAATCTAATCTAAAGATTAATGAAAATGAAGTGTCTGTTTGTAATTCAAAATTAACAGCTTTTTACTAAATGCATATGAAGTATATATGGTACTCATACAAAAAACCATTATAATTTTTTTTCTGACTTTCTGTCTGTCCGTCTGTCTGTCTGTCTGTCTGTCTGTCTGTTTGGTCCGACTAATCTTCAAAACGACTGGACCGATTTAACAGGACATTCACTGGCAGATAGCTAATGTAACATAGCCTACTTTTAATAAAAAAACATAAAGGATCCGCGCGCCACCAATGAAATTAAACCTACGCGGGTTAAGCTGCGGGGCACAGCTAGTCTACAATCAATTTTGTCGCCATAATAAAATTAACAGAGTTGAGCATGCGTGGAGAGAAGCCGCCGCGAACGACAAGACGTTAGTCACGCCGCGGCTATACTTAGCCGATTGCATTGTCTTCTGAAATATCTATTAACGATTATTGACAAGGCATCGGCATGCGAATTCTCCCTGCGATAGGTGCGACGAACTGCTATTAATATACTTTATGTGCGAAGCAGGCCGGCGCGGGCAGGTATGTGGCAGGCTGAAGACGAACGTCACTCTCCAACTATGCTTTGTCACTTATTCAAGTTAATACAATAAGTACACGCAAACTCATACTCGAGTACCACATTGCAAATCCTTAAATCACTTAATTGAGCTACTTAGAATTAGTCTACATATTGATACTTATTGGGTACAACGTAAGGCGCCACACAGATAAATTAAAGCAAACGGAAAAATATTTTATTCCCGGTAGGTATCCAAACAATCCTCCAATAGATGGAAGGGCATTTAGTCTAAGCTTGCTGCCCCGCAGTTTCACCCGCGTAAACTTTATTTCGGCAAACAAAAGTAACCTTAGTTACTACTTGTAACATCAGCTATCTGTCAGTGAAAGTCCCGTTAGAATCAGTCCAGACGTTTCGGAGATTACCCGGAACGAACAGACATACAGACAGAGTTCTTAATATGTTTTTTTAGTTGGTATTGTGTATACTTTCATATAAATTTAGTGAAAAGCTGTTGGAATTACAAACGGACACTTACTTAATTTTTATTTAACTGTATAGATTAATTTTGCAAAAAATTAATAAGTAAGATTTATGGTTAAAATATACCTAATAACACTAAATACATCGCAAACGAAATACAGTTTATGTCCTCCTAACAAATTAATGCCTCCACGTCAAATTTGCAAATTGGGAGTTTAAATTGATACAATTGGAGAATTGATTACAATATGCACACAAAGCAGTCGCGTCCACAAACACGGGCGAGCAGTCAGCCGATATCGATTCATATCCAACGCCAGCTCTTTTCATTTTGTATGTTAAATTAAATTTCCATGAAACAAGATTGAATTTTTCGCAATCAACGTGCTCAGAGCTTGTCGAGAGAGCGCAACGAATGTGGATTGGATGTATATTATTTGCCTTTATTTGTATGAATATACTAGAGCAATAAATATCAAACTACCTAATAGGTACTAGTGGTGAGTCACGACTATCAACATAAGAAGATAAATCAATTGAAACATCCTTATTCTACTGTAGTAGTCTCCTCACTCATTCTAATAGTAGTATAATATACTCGTTGACCCTGAAAATTTCTGGAATAGTACCTAAGTGATGATGACATTTGATAGCTAGACCTACTAACAGTGTTATTAGAAGTAGAACAAACTTGAAACCGCGGGGTGTGCAGCGTCGGACGCAGTAGCCGACCGCAGTGGCGGCGCGGCAGCGAGCTAGCATCGGCTTAGCTAATTTACAATTTAATTATCAGCCGGGATGATGCATCGTTAGCGCGCGCCAAACCCAGTTTATGCGACTAATCAATTGTTTGACGCGGCCGCTGCAATCACGCGCCGCCCGCCGCGTTCCCTCCGCCCGCCACTCTCTCCGACATGTCCGCCCAATGTCCGCTATTGCAAAATAAACTTCATTTAAAACCCCCGTTTAAAACAAAATACTTTGAAATTAAACGTAACGTCGTCGTTTGATAACAAATACTTAGGTTTTAGCATACTAATGATACAATGTAATGGAACGATTACTTCGATGCGTCCGCTTACTATAATGAATCTCCGTCGACACCTCATAAAATAAGTTTCGATAGACGCTTCAGCAATTCAATCGAGAGAACAATGCGGCGGCGTGTCGCGCCCGCGTTGATTAAATATAGCTCAGAATCTATCAAGAGAGCGGCGCGATCGAACCGTTGCTATGGATTTATGCGCTAAATATTCGACAGGTGCCAAGTGTGTCGATCGTAGAGTTCGATCGCCGATGACTAACTACGCCCCAAATTTTGTTTAAATGTCAAATAATTCGAACACCTGCCCTGCGCCCAGCGCGGGCGCCGAGACAACGGCCGCGCTCTGCCGCGGCAGCGCTCGGCGGGTCTTGATACGCTCACACCTTATCGTTACTATATGTGTAACATAACGATTTACCTGTTCCCTACATGTCGAGATTGTTGAGTGATGATTTAGTTAAATTCACCATAATGCATTGCGTAGCCGGAACTGACCATCGATTAAATAAATCTTTTCACAGAGCAATTATTTCATTACACTTTAATAACGGTAATCTAATTGCAGTTACACGTCATTAGAAAGTCACGCAGAGTTTTCATTAATTTATTAAGGACGGTTAAATTTAACCGCTCACGAATAGGAGTCGTGCGATACAAGCGTAATGTGGACGTTCACAATTCGCTAATCCCGCGTCGCTACCGTTACATAAGACAGCTGAGTAGAATATAAATGTAAAACACAATAAATTTCATGCCCCGTAGGAAATGAATATTCATCACGAAATCGCCATGCATATTCTCTTTTGCTACAGAATTTCATGTACCGTGGTGGTGCGCGCGGAGTGATAACAAAGTAAACCTTCTCTCCTCGGCGATCAGTTACAATTCGCGTGGAAGGGACGCCACGCTAGAGTCGGCTTCGGCGCCGCGCCACCCAGACTCTCGTAAATTTCAACATATAGTAAAGTGATTTACGAATAATTGTTGTGTTGGCGTATAACTAGAGAAATCTTTCCGCTGTTTGCCGCTGGTTAATTTATATATGAGGCTTAGGTAATTCGCGGGCCACGAGTAATTGGTCTGCAGAACAATAGCTTTTGTCATGCCCTTATCTCATCCGCCACGTTTGTCTCTCTTCAATGTGCTCTCTTTGGCGCACTAACGTTCACATTGACGTTGTCTCAAGCGTCTACTTTTTATGTGATAGTTAAATAACTAACAAAAAGGTAACTTCATTCCAGAATGAAATATGAACAATGAAATAAATCGGAGTGAATACCTGACTTTTCATTTAATATATATAAGAAAGATTATAGTTAAGATAAGAATAATTTGCAAACTAGGGTGTTGCACGGCTGATGGTACACGGGCGGGTAATCAGCACGGGGTCGACATTAGCGTAACACTTAATCGAAACATGTGTTTATCGTAACATGCGAATCAGCCTAAGGCGAATTAGTTCTCGCACAATGCAATTTGAATGCACATTACACAACGGACGAGGTACGAGCGCTTTTTATTGCGGCATCGTGAGATCTTATCTCGGAACTGCCACTTCCAGCAGGCAAATTTCAGATTCCCCTTACGTCACCACCGAATTTGCACTCTACGCCTTAGATGTCAGGGGAAGTTATCGCTTGGTGTAACCTGTGCGAAACTAGTGTGTGTATGAACACGTACGCGACATACTCACGCACCCAAACGTACCTGTTTAAAGAATTCAACATAAAATCAGCAATAAAACTGAAAACATTTTGTTACCTTTTAAATATGTTTCGTCCTGACGGGTAAGGCCGGCACTCGAATTTGGTCCTTGTCCGTACGAATAAATGTACAAATTGGTGCGTGGGCTTTCGTTCTGAAATCATCTCTCGATCGATAAGAAGCGTTAATTTTACGATCCAGTGATAATTTGCTAACTTCCGACAGAGCAGCGCCCTAGTTGAATTGTTCCGAACATTTGCCGCACAAAATTACTGAAAAGGAAAATGCTAATCGAGTGTCTAATGACGAACTACTTATTTTGTTAGGAACCAACACAGAGCAATATTCATAATGGTATTGTAATAATTTGGAAACACATAATTAATGTAAAAAGTATATGAAAGGAAAAATAAACGGTACATTTTAAATAATAAAATAAGTATAAATATAGTTACGTTTGTTTTTAAAACCTACGTAGGTACCTTCGCAAAAACTTAATTCTTAAGTGGTTTCGTAACGCGAATACCTCAACAACAATAGGCAATTATTTTCATGCTTTTATTAATTGTACCAGTAGATAAAATGGTTACGACGCCTTTGTATTTTAATTTTGACGAATTCCCAGCTTTCCCAGAAAAACATTGGGCGCGGCATCCCACTCGTGAAGTTAACGAGGAAATTACTTTATTATAGCCGCCCTGTTTACATATTAATGTTGTAATTAATATGTACCGAACTAACTATACTTATCAATTTAACAAATAGCTGTGTTTTATACACAATGTTAGTAGAGTGTAACAAATAAAAAGTTATGCAATTGGCGGCTCGTCAAAGTGGCCGGTACTTGCGCCCTATAATAATATGACAAGATACACTTTCTCTCGTGCAGCACATATATGTCAACAGCTTTTTAAATTGTAGTTTTATTTATGAGAAACAATGTTATGTTTATCATAGCCCAATCTATACAGATAAATAAAATTGGAGTGTCTGTTTGTAATTGCAAAATTACAGCTTTTCACTAAATGCATATGAAAGTATACACGCTACTGACACTGAAAAACCAAGTTTTAAAATTTTTCTCTGTCTGTCTGTCTGTCTGTTTGTTCCGGGTAATCTCTGAAACGGCTGGACCGATTTTAACGGGACTTTCACTGGCAGGTAGCTGATGTTCCAAGGAGTAACTTATTTTAAAAAACATTTAGGGTTCCGCGGGAATAAAACTAAATCTACGCGGGTGAAACCGCAGGGCACAGCTAGTATTTATTATAATTGAAACTTGACTAGCTAACAATGACTTCTTTGGCAATCGTCCAGTTTTAGGCGGCGAGACCACTCTATCACGTTTTTCCTGTATAAAATTGGTTGAAATGATTCTCAGTTTGTGCTCTTGTAAGGCAGTAAAGAACGTCGTAAAATTACTACTGGAACAAAAAACATTACCGAGTAGAAACATTGGTGAAAACTTACTATCTTTTTGCATTCATTAGTCCAATCTCGGGACAACATATACCCTATATGGCGTAAAAATATAATATGTTCCTACGGGATTTGAATAGTAGAGATAGCATCATCCATCCCACTGATTTATACTCGTCTCAACATTGTGCACATATAAGTAGTCGAACATTCATAATTAGGAGAATTAGAGAACACCCTAAGAAGGAGCCTACTTCTTATAGGCTTATACGATTCTATACCTCTGGTAAGTTCAAGGAGTGTTGCTGATTTTGGTGAAGTAGTGATGACACTGAGAGGCGCGGGCGGACGCGGAAGCGGGAGCGACCCGGCTGGCGGCGCGCCAACAAGGTGAATGCCACGACTTCCACGCACCGGGTCGCGCAACTCACTTTACCCAACACACGGAAATATATCCTGCCATCCTATCATAATGTCCGCTTATCTACTCCAGCTAAAAACATGTCGTGTACTGCTGTGTTTCAACACTTGCTCGATGTCTCTACATCCACAACTTACTATTCTAGCAGACTTCAATAACGGCACAATCTTACACGCCAATGTGCGGAATACATTTCTGCAAATGACGCACCAATAAGACACTAGTCGAACACGAACTGAAGTATGAATTTCATGTTTTCTTATTTGAAGAGGCGTCAATATTTTAATGCTCTCTACAACTGTACTAATACTGTAATAATAGGAATAAGATTCTCACTGAACGTAACGGTCGATAGTAATAGCTTTCATGTTTATTTCATTGTCTTCGTTGTCTGTATTGTTTTATGGCACGAGGGTCAGCGCTGTCAAGTTGAATCCTTGACCATTACGGATTGAAAATACTTGCTTGAGGCAAGTACTAATAGAAATACATCTCTTACAAGAATATTTATTCCTACAAGATCATTTTCGGGTTCCTTCGCCCAGAGTTCCAATTGAAATGTCCAAGTAGATGTACTAAAAACAGACTAATTTATTTCCGCATGGACTAACTAAAAAGTTTTAACACAAGAATACAAACTTTTGAATACCCCTACAAAAGTTTAACTTTTTGAACACAAAAATAAATATGTGATAATATTAATGCTATCAGGTTTCGATATTTATGCTCATTGATATATAATGACGTGTACATAAAACTGCACATTATGTGGAGGCATCCCAGCTGAAATGCAAATTGATATAATGCAGGAAACGTCTGAGTGGGTCTCATAGCGGGGCCTACACCGCATGAGTAGCATAAGTTCGTTTACATACGGCAGTGGGCCGTATTTGCATCCCAAATGTTCAGCTCGACCGCTTGTACGCCCAACTTATCCCTGTGCCAGGCAAAATATTACAGTTTGTGCATCGCTACTCGCAATGTGCATAACTGAATGTCAATAAAGGAATAAAAAAGGCCACCGTAGGCGTTCCCGCACAACTGAGGCTGATGTGCTTTAAACCAATGGGCGAACGGAGCTCAGCATATTCATAACGATATTACCGCCGACGGAGTTGCGGCGTCATCATAATTCATATATAATAACCCTTTAGACGACGGCGGCGCGCCGCGGTGCCGCCCTGCGTCTCGTTCGCGCGCCCATTATCCGCCCGAGAGCAACAGAGATGCTAACGAACTCTCCAAACACCTATCATAATTCATAATTTTATTTTTTACGAGCTTCAGCCAACGTAAATACGTACTTTCATGAAATTTATTGTTTCACTCACACATACCGCGGTAGCCGTTCAAGACTGAAAAAGTTAACGTTGTTTACCTAATTTTAATTTAGTCTGAAACGTAAAATTTAAAGATATAGTAAGTTTAGTTAGAATACGAGAAACAGATCATGTTGGACATGTAAAGACGATGACAGCTATTTGTAATTGGAATATGACGAGACGCGTGCGCGTGCGCTCGGCTCGTCTCATTCGTCAGTTTATAAATAGAGCTCGGCGTCTGCCTGCGCCGTGACGACTCGCGCCATTAATTTATATGAAATAACTGTCGGCAGACGGAAAAATAAGTACGATCGAGAACGGCCTTCTCTACGATAATATTTATGTTTTACGAAGTGGCAGACGCATCGGACCAGCGTTGATGTACGAATGTCAGAAACACCTAACTATACGTAGGCAGTTGTCAGACTCAACCACGCAGTTACACTCAATAAATAAACTATTCATTTCACATTTATAACAACTGATACGTAAATGATCTCATGAGGAAAACACACATATTATATCTCATTAGATACAGGTGACACTTGACGAATGTTAGGTTGCGATAAAATTTACCCTGACATTGTTTTATTAAGAAGCAATATAAAATCTCTGGTAAATCTCTCACTCTCCACTTTATAACCATCACCAACTCTCACATTTCTTTATAAATTCCATAAAGATCCGAAAATACTGTTTTCAGACGATATAATCCCCGCAAAACGCTCAAAGACAAGTGAGGCATAAATTCGTTAGCGCGGTTGTAATCGTCACGAATATACCAACCAATATTTCATGGCAATACATTTTAAAGTTGACATCAGAAAGAACATCTTATAAAGCTATAACTCAGTCTGAACTTAATGAGTCATTACCCGAAGCGTAAATGGTGGATAACCAAGCATTTTGACATTATTTTAAATGTTAAAATACTGCATTCTAAACTAAGATGTCATTAAGTAAATATTCATTTATTTGACTATTATAACTTACATAGTCTATACAGATAAATAAAATTGAAGTGTCTGTTTGTAATTCCAAAATAACAGCTGTTCACTAAATGCATGAAAGTATACACGCTAATGACACTAAAAACCAAGTTTTAGTTTTTTTTATCTGTCTGTCTGTTTGTTCCGGGTAATCTCTGAAACGACAGGGCCGATTTTAACTGGACTTTCACTAGCAGGTAGCTGATGTTTCACGGAGTAACTACTTTTGTTTATTAAAAATATAAGGCAGAAACTAAATCTACGCGGATGAAACCGCGGGGCACAGCTAGTTTGAAATGTGTATATAGGATCGACAGAATTTATCAAGAACTTAATAAAAAAATTACGCTTCAAACATAGTAGCTCCTTTTTGTTTAGTCGATTACATAATTTATAACGTTATTACAGCTTATTAGTATCTATTGCTTTGTTTGCATATCGAAAAATGATGAATACACATATAAAACCATTAAAAACACGGTAAATCAATCTACATCTCCAAAGTAACTAAAACTAATAAAACAGCAAACGCTGTTTTCCGAATCAATTAATGAGTTATTTAAAAGGTCAAAAGAAAAGCAAGCCAATTAAAAAGGATTTTGAAAGAAGAGAAATCAGTTGTGGCATAAAATGAATATTCAAACTCTTCAATGATCATGATTTAAAACTAAAATATTAATTAATGTGTCATAAAACATTGGTTGCTAATAAATGTAGATTCAAATGTTATTCTTTTTTTTGTTGTTATTCAAATGTTATTCGATGTTCTTTTTGATAAATTGATAATAGAAGAGAAATTATTTCACTATCTATACATCTATACAGATAAATAATATTGAAGTGTCTGTTTGTAATTCCAAAATAACAGCTTTTCACTAAATGCATATGAAAGTATACACGCTACTGACACTAAAAACAAAGTTATAATTTTTTTCTCTGTCAGTCTGTCTGTCTGTCTGTTTGTTCCGGGTAATCTCTGAAACGGCTGAACCGATTTTAACGGGACTTTCACTGGCAGGTAGCTGATGTATCAAGGAGTAACTTAGGCTACTTTTACTTATTAAAAATATTAGGGTTCCGCGACAATAATGATGAAACTAAATCTACGCGGGTGGAGCCGCGTAGCACAGCTAGTACGTTATAAATGTTAAAAGTATGAACAAGGCAGAAGCCTGAAAGCAACGCACTTGCAAAAAAATTAAAGAAATCTACCCAAAAAGATTATCAATATTCCAGAGTTCCACGGAGTGTTCGTATTTATAATGTGAAGGTATTTAAACACATCGCCCTCGCTACCCATAAATAAAATAAATACAAATATTCTCACGTAAGCGTGTACTTCGAGAGCGTTCATTTACGAATGTGAATGTAATAAATGGGGCATCTTCTCCTAAACACAAAAGTAAACTGACGAAAATAGTCTATTTTTGAAATAACCTATGATTAGAAGCACGAGCGAAGCAAACATGTGGTGAATCAATATTCTGTAGCATATAAAATTGTTAATGCTGACTGATTGACTGACTTGCTAACAACTATTACAATAAACGTAGCAAAAACACTGTCTGCCAAACAGATTTCAGTTCCAGCTCTGTTCTGAATACATTTTTCGCAAGCAGTTTATCCACCGAATAATAAAAATTGGTCATTTCTGAAACCATTAGAAATTCGCCAGATATTAGACTAGCACATTACCTAGTTGACAATAAAATTGAAGTTAAAAATGGATATTGTTTAAACAATAAGCGAAAGGAATGATGGCAATGAATGCGTTCAGCGTATCGGAACGAATTTAACTGCTCCTAATAACGAGAAACGTATGTCTGCAGACTTCCAGTATATTGCACATATTAAGACTAATAATATATACTGTAACTCCTTATAAATAAAACCATAAATATGTGTTTTTCAAAATAAGTAAGTAAATACTTCTGGCGATTTGGGAAAATTTTATATTTATATAAATGAGTTAATTCATCAATAAATTAATATATAATAGAGTATATATATATGTATATATCGATGTCCCTTAAGATGAATTCAAAATTTCTCCATGATATATAACAAACATCGACAGTAAAAGGGTTAACACACCTGCACCTATATTCTTACCCGTACTCCTTTAAAGATTTACGACCAGGTATTGAACCAAAAAATAAGAACTTCCAAAAAATGTCGTCAAAAAATATAATAAGAGCATGACAAAAAACGGCACGACACATCAATGTCGAGCGCTCCATTGGTTGGCCGAACAATAAAATATTGCCGCATTTATTTTTGCTCCGTGCATTCAATATTATTATTTTTTAATGTGTACATCATCATTAAGGGAAAACTAAGTACTTATTTAAGGTATTTCATGTATGTGAAAATTACTTTGCCCACGAAGAAGAGATGAAGTATAGAAAACAAAACAAAAACTATTAAGAACCAGAACCCTCATTGGCATTACCCATTAACTAGTAAACTATTATTAGCTAGCAACTCCATATCTAGATAAATGACCTCGTGTCAGTGCAAATGTCTATACCTCTGTTTGAAATAGAACATGATTATTAAGTCAATAAGACATCCCAAGCTCGGCACGATACTAATTATACGTTAGCTTATTTAGATTATACTTATCTAGTTTATAACATATTTTAGTGCACCATAAACAAACAGAGCGAGATTTTACTACTCCTGACGGCCCCGGCGCACATTGGAACTATTGTGCCTTTTATAATTTTTATTAGGGGCAATCCGTCCGCCTTGATTTACTTCTTCCCGAATTGACGGATCTTTTATTTAATTTACGATTTAACCCTAGAGTTCCAAATGTAATAAAATGATACAAAAACAAGAAAAAATTACATCTTCATGTTTGGGAATGAAGTTTGAAGTTTTTATGATAGTCACTCCGATGTTATCGAATCGTTAGGATATCTTCACAGACATCTGCAAGTTATCAGTTAAGTTTTAAAGGTCTACGAATGACTGACTGCACTCACTACTCAATTTTGATTGAAAATAGAATTAACCTTTTTTTACAGTATTTGAATCCTCATACTTTTTAACTGCTTTTCTCACACTATTTAAAGCAGATGATTGTATTTTATGATATGACTACAAAAATACAAACAAATGTTCAATTCCACGGCTGTCACTAATAAAATAAGTTACTTAATAAATCAATCGCGACACAGCCTCAACAGAATATGTATACATATTTATTTGTTCATAATAGTGTGGTGAAGAGAAAAGCAGATTTAGTTTTTACTAGAGTATTTCGCAGACTCATAGTATCAATTAGATTCTCATCTTGAGTAGATGAAACAAACTAATGCTCATCTACGTATCTAATGATTCATTTGCAATAGCCTGGCAAGATGTCTAGGAGAGTTCATTGAACTGACACATGTGACGTTTGACGTTTATTTAAAGAAAATAATGAGCAGAAGTAATGCCCTGCAACTGTGGATATTTACTCGCATACTTCATGATTAACTGGAAAACAAGCATTAGAAAAAAAAGAAAAATTACAAAAAACATTTATATTTCGATACAAATATTCATACGACCATTCCACTGCCATTCCAAGAAACATTTGGCAAAGTTTCAGGGATTGTTATAATCGTAATGATTTCTCTACTCATAACATCACGGCCTTGGTGAACATATTCATATTCACAATTTAACATATCTCACTCTCTAGCATTAAAGGCTAGTTGAAACGTAGGTATATCCAATATTTATGTGAGCACTGTCTTTATTGCATCGGTGGACTAAAATAGATCAGTCTGTATTGACACTATAAAAAACAATCCCACCTTTATAGCTGGGATAACAATAACGCACTGAAGTTAATTAAATTTGAATTAAAAGAATACATAGCAGTGAGCAATTTTAATTATACTAACATACCTTCATGATGACCAAGCCAACAGCAGCGTGTAGCCAGTGTGTCTCATTTGCAAGTAACAGGACGCGTATTATAGACCCACGAAGGCAATAAGATAAAAAGGTGCTCAATAAGGCGCGATCAGAGGCAAAAATGAAATAAATTGCCGGTGAATAAGAGTGCTGTGTGCAATTGAAGCGAACACGCTTGCTCATTAGACGGGCCGGGCCGGCTACCGTGGCCTGCGCCCGCCTGCGACCACCCTAACATCGCATTCAATGACCAACTTAATAATCACAATAAATTATATATTCATTCTAAGAACGTAATGGCTCGCCTACCTTGTATTTTTGGACGAAAACAAAAGTATACGGTTCTGGGAAGTATCATATGTCTGACCGTACAGACCATACGATTGTGACAAAGAGTTCACGTCCACCGCTTTTTGCTGAAAAGCAGTAAAATCACCCGACATTAGCATAACAAAGATGGTGATTTAGTATGACAAAGCTGTTGAGTTGGTACACGATGTCACTTTCACTTATTACAAACTGTGCGGCAAAAAGCTATGTAGTATTATTATAGAGTATTTAGCCGGTCGGTACGTCGATATGGAAATTATTCAAAACCGCAGGCTGCGGGGAAACAATGTAACGACGCCGGGAGCCACCGAGTCGTGTCGTGACGAGACAAAAACTTATTTCTCTCGGATATGGAATCCAAATACGAAGAATAATGAAAGGCATGTCTCCGTTTACATAATCCGGTAAATTAAAGAAATTTTTGGTCTTACTAAACGACTTCAGAAAATGAAATACTTAGAGTAGATAGTCAGTTTTTCAAGCAGTTACATAATTTTAGGAATAGCAAATATATTTACTTAGGAGACACTAAGATTGTGTATATTTTAGCTACACGGATCGATTTATAAATACACGGTTGGAATTAATATTTTTACCATGGAGCTGAACGCCGCTTGTTTGCCATTTAAGTGAAATAATAAATTATCATATTTGCAAACAATGTAGAGTCGCCCACTATCGGTGGCCGATAATTTTAAATGTCCCCACCATTATTAGTCAAATTACGGAGGAGTTACATATTTGTTGCTGCTTTTTTAAATAGCACCAAAATTGACATTTCCGGGATAAGAATGACTTCGGCGTTGGATTTATACAATTGTTGTAACATGTGTTAAAGGCTGTCACGTTCGATCTCCGGGTTGAGCAAATTGTTATTGGGTTTTTCCATAAGGTCGCCCCCTTGACATGGAACTAAAACATAACTGGCAATATGGGGATGTACTATAAGTACACCTCTGCCTACCCCTCCAGCGAATACAGGCGGAGTGTGTATGCAACAGTATACATTTATTATAAAAATTATGTTAGAATATAACAGCTCCATGGGACCCAATAGCCATAGTGGGTAACGAGGGTGGCAGCGAGATACCCGGTGAATACGTCACACGTCTCCACGCACCATTTGCATGCACTCGGGCGCATCCCGTCGCCACTCACACTACTCACTACTCACTCACTACTCACCCACAACTACAGAAATAGTATAATGTCATATCAAATGTCTGAAGACGACTGTGACACCGCCACTCTACAATACATCTACCCACAGTAGTACCAACTACACAAAGTTAGCAAGCATCAACAAAGAAGTGGAATTTGCGCAATATGCGCTGCATGCTACCTGCTCTACCATCACTAATACAAACTACTGCTGATAAAAGTCCAATGTATTTTACGTAGAACTAAAATGGAGACGACCTTTTAAAGTGTTAAAATTTTATTGACATTTAAACAATAGCCACAAAAATGCTTATGGCCATCGGCTCTATCATAAATTTCGTTGTTGGCATTTTTTCTAAAATTGAAGCTTTTTTCAGTTCATGACTAATTGGCGGGCACACAGGCTGCACCGAGCGACGGGGCGTACGGCCGATTGTTTTGTTAGCTTTTGCAAATATAATAATAAAACTTTATTACCCCGTTTCTGAAAGGGTTTGTCTCAAGTTGCCCTGAAAGGGTGCCACTAAAACTTAGTTCTTTGACATCATAAGTCAAAACGGATGGATTGTTCGGTTGCATATCGTCATAAATCAGTTTTTAGAAAAAGTGCAGTGAATGCAGTGAATAGCGGTCGTTACTCAATACAAGATCATTATACAAATATAGATTTTGCCATTTATGCACGTACCACTGTGGGAGGGCACAAGCTTTGCAGATTTGTGAAACAAAATTATTCTGCGAAAAGAAAGCTCTTACAAATTATTATAACATCTGTTTCTTTTTCTACCTACCTGCTTTTAAAAACGGAATAGCTAGTATTGTTATAAACTTAACAACCAATTTATGTTACTAAGCCACTAATAAATACCTAATAGATAGTAATAACGACTGAATTTAAATTTAATTTTATGAGAGAACATATAGGTATGTTCTTTATAGGTATAAGTAAAAACAAGTTGTATTGGGTGTCAACATAGAGCGATGATGGAAGAGCGATTGAACAGGTCACAGACGAGGTCGCTGGCGCCATGCATCATTGCTAACGACGACAAATGATGTGACGTGACACGACGCACATACATAGAGTTTGCCACGACTCTCTTCGTGGGGTAAGTAAGTACTGAAACAAAACTTTTTGAATATTATACTTCATTATTACTTTCTCTACTTGTTTTTAAAAGAATTATATAGGGCATTTTTTAAGAATATTAAGTCTTTTCAACGCGATAAATCAATAAAAAAAAATGAAAATCATAAGCTTATGAGACTGTAGTAGTATAATGTATGTAGTATATAGTCTCATAAGCTTATGATTTTCAACTGGTGACAAAATCTAAAAGAATATAAGAATCGAATGTATTTTTTACCACAAACTAAAGGAGGAAGATGTCATTCGACGGCACTATCCGTCACAGTATTTGTTTCCTGCTAGCTCGCAGCGCCGTTGTTGCACATCAATTATGTTTTAAGCAGTGTTGATTTTAACATTTAAAACATGTCGATAAGAAAAATGGGTATAAAATATACACGTGTTTTTTATGAAACTCATATACAGAATTAAATTTGTCTATAAATGGAATAAAAACAATATGAAATGGGGTAAATAAACAAAACGGCCGGTAAGACAAGTTCCCACAGAGATTTAGCGCAGAGACCGCGCGCCGGCTGCACGGGACACAGAAATAGCACACACAGTGGTCGAAAAATAAAATTTTCCCCAAATAGACGGAAATATACAAAAATGTGAGGCAAAGAGCGAGGGGCGAACGTGATGGCGTGCCGTAATGTGCGCCCCTAATTAAAACGTTAAAAACCAACCGCTTCTGAAAAACGTCAATTTTGAAGAGAAATGTGCCGTCCAAAAGATCCCATTTCATACCTTTATTTTTATCATTTTTAACTTGGAACTGTAACAAATTACACAGAAAATGTGTTAATGCGTGTGACATTTATTCTTATCAATATTAATGGTTTTATTGTATTCAATTCATTGTTATTGGCACTAACTGTATACCTAGTGATAGAAATGCATCACCTTAATTTAGCTCCAAGATTAAATACCTTTTTAACATTGTATACTGATAATGTGAATTAAAATTATAATTATTAGCTATATTCTGCGGTTTCATCCGCGTAAGTGACTTCTGCTTCACTAACGCACTCACCATTTTATATAATAAACATAAAACTCACGTTTCCGTACGATTTTTCTTCTTAATAAAAATATAGGTAACATACGTACATATGCTCACGCCTGTATTCCCCGTAGAGGTAGGCAGAGATGTTGTATTAAAACACCAACGTTTACGGTACAGACCGCTGGGATTCGACCTCAAACCACTCGACCACAAACGAATCCATGGTGGCCTTCACGTATAGATATAGATTATTTCCTAATTATAGCGTTGAAAGATAATTGAGTTGTCAATAGGAGGAACGCAACAGCCAGCGAAACTAGCCGCTTAGGCATATCGTTTTAAATGGCTATATTTATCCATCAACATTCAGATCTGCATCGACATTCATTACCTAATTAAATCGCAAGCCCCTTCCGCTCGCTACATTTCTCCAACGCGCTGCCAATAAATTTCATCCGCCAGTCGCCCCATAACGATAACCAGTTCCTCGGGAACTATCGTTCAATCTGCCGTCGATGCCGTATGTTGATCCGGTCGTGTACCCGCCGCTCTTTGCAGACGGGCGCTGTCGATACCTATGTATTATTTAGTGCCAGCACTAGAGCAGCTCGCGCTCGCGTCTGTGTGCCGAACACGCCACGCACACTGCTGCGAGCGCAAATGTCAGCCACAGATAACGAGCTCACATATTCATAAAGAATAAAGAATTATCCAACAACTTCTCCACTGTCCGCTGCCCCGCCTCACCTTACGATCGTAATGCTCTCATTCACACTCTCGGGCCGATCTCGATCTATCTGCTCTCCTCTAAGGACCCTACAAGAACGGTTCCTAAGGCGATCCGGGCGGAATTGGATTATAAACTTTAATTTATTCCGTAGAAGAAATATTTCATTTGTTGGCGGCACATGCTCATGAAACCCTTTAACTCCTGGCGGGGCCCGTTTGAGCAGCTTCAAAACGATCATTCTAGCCAGAGATGGAGCGACCGGTTTTAATTCTTACAACCATGATATGAGGGACCATTTCATCGTAGGGACGAGCCGAGACAAAAGTTCCTTATCGAATTAACAGGTTTGGCGTCCATCCCTCGAGGCTGCATCTTTATGGGCGACATATTTGATTCGAAAACTTGTTATGCTTCGTCCTAAATAAATTATAACGAGAAATTGTAATCATTAAATGGATAGGTATATTGAATGTGTGTGGAAGTCGGGTTGGTGCGATGGCGGGCCGCGCTGGGCGCCTGTGTGCGGCCGCGCACCGTATCTGCCTACACGAATGCTCGCTCCTCAGAGATAGCTCGCGCAAATCTCGCCGACCTTTGTTGTGCTTCATTTTATATGTCACTCTTACTTTGTTAACTCGATTGTGGTACTTATTTTATTTATTACTCATGTGTATTGTATTTATTTGTGCCTAACCCCAATAACTCAGATTTTTATCTTACATTGATGTGACTTAAATTATATATTATAGTATTATATTAACATCGGAGTAGACTGAATAAAAGTGTTACCTATTAGTTTGAGTGATATTTTGTTACCGTTCTAATGTGGTATAATAAATAAAAGAATAAAAAAATCCGTCCTATAATTTACGAGCACCACGTTCATTCATACCAAATACCTATTCATCGAATCGATAATGAATTAACCATAGGTACAAAATCAGTTCAATTACCACGACTACCACCAATACATGTAACACAAATTAAGGTGCACCTATCACAAGTTGTGAGCGCTCAGAGAAAATAGTGGGGATAGCTGCACATGTCTTTGTTCGCGTCGCGTCATATAACATCCAAAAAATAACTATTGCGCATTCAAGGTCAACGCTTATACTTCGCGACGGCACCTATACTTGTTTTCAAAGGGCCCATAATCAATGTAATTACTTCTTACAGTCTGCGAGTTAAATCTAACCAAACTGCCTCAGTAAAACATCTCAATATACATTATCAGTCTAATCTAAAGTATTTAGCCCGATAATTTATATGAATACCGAATCATTTATCTGGTTCATTAATTAAAATGGAAATTGTTTATTGGCGTAGGCGGCCAATGAAGGGCCTGCCTAACAACTCCTGTTAGCCTAGGCTGTAAATTTTATTCGAGCATTAAATCAACAGGTACCAACTACATAAGCTTAATGATTATATAATTATCTTTAAATTACTAAACGTAATACAAGTGGTAATTTCACATGTACATAGAAATACAGTAAAATAAAAGGAAACATGTCAAGGTATATCAAAAATTACAATGGAGTTTTTATCACAGCGAAGGGGGTAAGCAATCATTTGTGCAGCCTACGTGATGGCAAATCGCTTCCGTATTGAATTGAGACTTAAACTTTTCTTTCAGAGATAAACGGGTACCCGTAACGCTAGAGCCTCGTCTCCTCACTACTAACTAAACACCACAAGTCCAGGTTTTGTATACCATTTAGATTTTCCTGATAACTGTACATTGAAGGTTTTGGTTCCAGTTGACCGATTAAAAAATACTTCATGGTCTCAATCGCCTGAATCCTCTAGTATATATGTGTCATTCAGGCATGATCTTCTGTAAAATAGCTAACCGAGTCCGAGTTAGCCATTTGAATAACACTGTAATGCTGTCATTTTGTAACTCTATATTTATTACCTGATCACACTTTTCGTAATCACCCAATATCCTGTCTAGTATTATCTGTATATACTTAAATTATTATCTATATGTATATGCGTTCGGATCGTTAACTACACAAATCAATCACCTCGTGAGGTCACAAATCCCCTTTAAATTTCTTTATTCCGATGATTAATAAAAAGTAAAACCAACGATGTGTTGAATACACAAAAAGCAATGTGAGATGCTTTGAAATAAAATTTTATATAGTGATCGTTAACGCGGTCCGTGTCCAATATTAAATGGACACCGGTAAAGGAGTAAAAATTAAAGACAAACATAAATATCCGAAGAAAAAAATAACTTTGATTCAAGCTTGTGGCGACAACGCGAGAACTTTTGATGACTGGACGTGAAATTCGATATTTTCCTACGTTTCCCCGTGACCATTGTGACATAATAGTCGAGACCGGAATCTTTTATTTTATTACCAATTTTGTGAATGGAACCACTAACTTTATAATGTTCTACTATATGTGACCGCTTTGTTATGTGCTATCAAGTTCTTGGCCTTTTGTCTTTACGACAAAGTACAAAGACACAATGGGAATCTCCGAAATGCTATTCGTCTGTCTGTCAAAACATTATAAAGTACAAAATTGTTATTACATTTGAAATTGCATGCCTGCATGCCAAGGATCCGATTACCGAATAATGTCATTGCAATTTATTTATAACTAGCTTCCGCCCGCTTACTTTGGGCTAACGCTAACTTTAACCCGCGATTGGTGTTAGCGTGATAATATATTGCTTTCTTCAATAAACGGACTATCTCATACTGAAATATAATTTAAAATCGGATTAGTTCCTATGATTAGCGCGTTCAAGCAATCAAACAAAAAACTCTTCAACTTATATACTAGTAGAAATAGATTGTAATTTCTTAAGTTCAAAGCCCAAAATGCCTAACACCAGACGTTTGAATAAACTTGCAGCATCATCTGTAATTTTATTGAATACTAGCTGTGCCCCGCGGTTTCACCCGCGTAGTTTTAGTTTCTTCCTTATTGTCGCGGAACCCTAATATTTTTAATAAATCAAAGTAGCCTAAGTTACTCCTTGAAACATCAGCTACCTGTGAAAGTCCCGTTAAAATCCGTCCAGCCGTTTCAGAGATTGCCCGGAACAAACAGACAGAAAGAGAAAATTTTAAAAATTTGGTTTTATAGTGTCAGTATCGTGTATAGTTTCATATGCATTTAGTGAAAAGCTGTTATTTTGGAATTACAAACAGACACTTAAATTTTGTTTATCTGTATAGATTTATTTTAATTATAAAATCTCTAGAATCAATTATCCTACCTGGCTATAGCACTTAAATTATATTATACCTCCATAATTACCAATTTTAAGTGTGTGATGGTAGGCTGTGTGTCCACGAAGGGAGAAGAATAAATTAGGAGTTAAATTATGAGCGGGCCGATCTAACAACATGAATGAACCCTGTCCCCCGCGCTCCTCGCTCGCGTGTGGCCTTCTACTGATCCCAGGGATGGACTTGGGATATTGCTTAGAAATTGGAATCCAAAAATAACATAAGCAAAGAATAAGACCAGGACGAGCACCCATTGAGCGATCAATCAGGCGCTAATTCATGCAAACTGATCTACCTCCTGAGGTATGCAGTACACAGATAATTTAGAGTGCTAGATTTCATTCCAAACTTAAGGCTAGGAGAAATGTTTTGAAGGCAATTCATAATTTTTTATGACATTCGAAAGCACACTCTTACCTTTTTAGCAATCGCTGAACCCGACTTTGTTACGGTAGTACATAGTTTACCTTGAATTTCCTCAATAAAAATTCATTGATAAGAAATTAAACATATTAAACCAGTCCACTCCATGTTTCCAAAAATGAAGGTTAGTATAGTAAATTTTAAATATAATAGTTGAGTCTGTACCTGGCTAAAGGTGAGATGACGCGTTATCAGTGTCTGTAATCTGAGCCCAAAATATTACGATTCAAAACTTGGTCAAGACCTTGCCTCGACGCGTTTAAAGCATTCGTCCCGGACAGAGTAGGCAACTGCTGGTGCCATTAAGGGAAAAGTGACCATTTATAAGTCAGGACCTGAATACTTTATTAGTTTAGTTATAAGAAAACGATGTCAATTAAGTGGACTTGGAAATTAATGCGCGATATCTTTTTGTATAATTGTACCATATAAGTAAGGATATAAAAAAGCTACTTTAAATCCCCGTAGAAGTGTTCAATAGAAGCTCACCAATTTATGGATACAGCTTAATAAATCATCGAAATGATTTTTTTATTAGAAATGAGAAGGTTACTTTCATGTAAATAAATCATAATTAGCAGAAATAGAATAGATATCCTTTTTTGCAAAATAGTATTAAAGAGGTATATAATTCCCTAAGAAACAGTCCGATCACTTGCTACAAAGTACGCGCTTCAGAAACGTTGACGGTAATTAAATACTTTCAGAGATTATGCATTAAATTTAATTGATAAAGATTTATCGCATGGTTATAAAAAATTAAAAATAAATTTTATTCTATTTCGGTTACACGCATGCAACATCGACAAACGAGTTCTCAGATTGTGAGTGGATATTGCCTTATTCTGAGACAAAATGCAGCCCATATATTAGTGAGTGTGTAAAAATTCCGTTCCTCGTTATGTGTCGCAATTTAATTGAGATCTTATATTAATTAGAGTGGCAATGTGAGGCACGGACGCGAATGTGCCCGCCGCACGCAGCCTCTGCACGCAACTTACAAACACATAAACTTCAGTATTATGTGTCATCTGTAAAATTCCTTCCTATCAATTTTGATTCAGAGTTGATTATTTTACTAGCAAATAGCAACTGCTTCGCTTTTTACACCATTTTCTTAAAAATCTAATTGTGTTTCTATTTTTCAAAAAAGCTCGGCAGAATGTTTTACATATTTCAATATTAATAATATTATGTGGTAATAACAATAAATATTATGTATTTTGTTAAGTTATTCCTTAGACATTTGAACTGAGTATAACCAAATCGATTGAAATATGCAGGTCACGAATGTGGCTATACACCGTACAATGGCTATTTTTAATATACTGACAAGGAAAACACGCATCCAAAATTAAAACGTATCGTATTATTCTGACAGAAACGAGACATTTATTATGTGAATAGAACACTTGATCGTCAACCTTCGAGCGTTTCTATTCTCTGCTTGATTCTATGTAAACTGAGCAAAATTCATAACCCATTTGAAGCAACATTTTTTTAAATGAAATAAAATTCCAGTGGGGGAATCAAATCAAAAAAGAATTATTAATACGATGCCATCACATTCTCTAGACAAAGGCTCTGGACTCTCTAGGATCTCTGATTTTAAGTGAAAAATCCGTTGAATATTTAGAACAACACGATTTTAACAGCAACCAAACAGCGATACTAGATACACATTCATTCCGGTGTTCTCTGCCTACTACTCTCTGCCCTATGGCATACTCAGACGTGAGCATGTTTAATTCGTGAATTGGCACGTATTGAATTGAAATCCTCTTAATGTAAACGCTTAAGTTTTGCGTGATAGGCTAAGAAATAAATAAAAAGAGTGGGTACAAGCTTCGCATTTATAATTGTGTTATAAGGGATGAGGAGAGTGAATCCATCGAGCGTTCGCGTGCGCGATGACGTGATATCGCGCCGTCACGCGTGTTTACACCGACGTTATAACAAGTTGTAAGGAGCCAAACTAACAAGCACCACCATATCTCGCCCTCCCTATACCATTAGTGAGCGTGTCTTGCAAGGATTTCACTTCTTTAAACATTGTACTTGCTACACAATGTATGAATTTACTAGTTCTATCAGGATCACTGTGGGAATATCTACGAACGAAAAAAAACGGCAAAGTATCAAAAAAATATTCTTGCTTGATGATGCAGGAAATATAAGGTGTATTTTATTGATGCTAAAACACGATCGATCACAGCGTAAGCGATTCGTAGCCTATCTACGACAAATAGAACTAATAATATTCAAGCGTCATATTTTTTTCAGTGTTAAGACCACTGAGGATGAATTGATGAGGATGAATAATAATGAAAATTATGCTCCAAAATATAATCGTATACTTCGTATGAGTATTAATTAAACCATTGCATCAAATAAGTATAGACCGGTGAAGGCACAATGGTGTATTTGTCGTACGTTTTGTTTGAGGGCTGTACACGAAAGCTCAACAAAAAATATGTCACCATTGTCAACCGAACTAATGCTTCATAAATAGTCGTGATATTTCCTTTTCATTGAAGCCGGGCCCTCTTAAGCAGTAATTTCTCTTGTCATATTAAGTTCAAGTACCTGCTTGCAGACGCTTTACACACAACTCGAATTTAATTCGGTCTGAATATTATCAATGTTTATATACGACCATCGGTAAAAATCGTCGAATATGTCGAATACAAATGAATTAAAAGTGCTGAAATTTGGTAATCATACTAGAAGAATATTTATTTTTATTTTCTAGATTTCCACATCATCGCTTAAGTAAGAATATCAGTGTAGTCATGGTCTGCTAAAATTTCTATTTAAGCTATCTCTGGTCAAATTTTATCTTTAATATTGCTTTCTTCGCCAAATCGTAACAAAAAGAAAGCTCATATAATTAGTTCTTATACTAACAGTCTGAACTGTATTTATTATTTTAATTACAAGTCCATGCAAACATTAAAATAAAAAAATATCGCTCTGTGTACATCGACCATTGAAAGATCTGGATGGGTTCTCGAACAAAGGTGAAGTAATGTCCCTTTAATAATATTATATGTCACGAAACTAAAGCTTTATGAAATGGGATATTTTTGTCATATCTTGTTTTATTACGGTTCAATAGAGAGTTACCACATCGTACCGGGGACCTTTCAAAAAACACACGGGGGCGGTGTTGAAAACTCAAATATTGGATTCCGAATACTGAATACTGTTTAATTGTGTATTGGCAATGAGTAGGTAAGTACTTACTCAAAGAGGCACACAACACATCTCCACGCATGTCAGTGGATAATTTTAAGCGTCTCTATATTTTCATCAAAGTCAAATACCTATTAAAAAAATCTGATTGAGGTTTATGGTATAAAGTCCATAATATACCATATTACTATTATAACTATTTAAAAAATAAATAAAGGTTTATTCTGATTTTTGGCAGTCCCGTAATAATTTGCAGTAATTGATTATGTGCGTAGTGTGAGATTTGATTGTCTTCTTTACTACCTACATGTAGGTATGTGTCAAAATTATATAGAAGTTTCCAACGCATGCTATACAACTAAACATGATTTATTTACTGAATATTCACAGTGATACGATACTTCGTAGCATTCGCAATAGATTCATAATATTAATCCAATAGGCACATTCAAAACTACTGTGCGTGAAAATTTCAAATTTTGCACAAATCTAGTCGCATTTAAAGTATTGTATTACTAGATGTATTAAATAGCCGGTTGACAATGTCGTGCGGATATTAACCCACAAAAAATGTCCTCGAATGTCCCGAGGATTTTCCGCTTCACGCAGTGGTGCACTCTCCGCGGGCCGGAGTCGGCAGTTGACAAAATATTGCATTGTTCCTATTATCTACGCAGTATTTATTTAAAAACGTTATTTAAATGGATGATTTTAAGCCCATGTCTGTGATGTAGCTTTTGTCCTCACCTTAATAGACTTATACTAAATGCAACGGAGCCCAGACGTCTTTTTGATGAAAGAAATAAGCGGCACATGAATCTCTATGATATTATCTACACATATATTTCTTACTCGGAGGCTTCGTGTGAGTAGATGCCACAATGGGCCGCACCAGAGCAATTTATAAGTTTTATTGCTTCGTCCACTTTGTTATAGTCATCAGGCTATCAGTGATATCACCAACCATAAATTCAAATTCACTCGGTGACTTTCAATAAACGTAATGAAAGCAATGATCGGCGACCAAACCAATAAAATAATAGAAGTAAATTTGATATTACCGACATATGGTGGCTTTAATGCGCGGCGAACCCTGTTATTGCTGTCAAACATGCGACAAATAGCTCACAGTCAGAATTCCATTTCATTTATCCGACCGTTGATTACACAGTATTGGTCCGTTGGCCGACAACGACAAGTCTACAATGACTGATACGTTCACACCCCTTTCAGTTTTTGATTCAGTGTGATGACCAAAAAGTAAATTCCAGTTTATTATTATTCCATTAGTAGTCACCCCATTTTAAAAAATATGTCAACAGATGACGAGCCGGGATGATGGGGACGAGTAACGTGCGCGGAGCGGCACCGAGGTCGCGACCCGAGAATATTCAATGTGTTTATATAAAATAATTTTCATGTTCAACACAATAGCACACATTTTTTGCTCTGCCGATAAATTGGCAGGATTATCATATAATGGAGGGCTCATGTTCGTTGGGCTTGTCCCGTCCCGATTGCCTATGACTGACATGATTTTATTAACACCATATCGGTGTTTCCACGTGGGTTGGGAATTTTCAACGCGACAAGAGCGAGCCTTGCATAATTTACACAGTTTCATTTCGAGGGGTAATGTGCCAATTTAAGTTTGCGTTCGGCGAGTTCAGTTATTAGTTTGCAGTAAGAGTTTAGACAGAATTATAAAATATTCAATTCGTATGGAGGCTTTCTAGCGCATGACACGTTGCTAATGCTTAATTAATAATCAAGTGAGTGGGCTTTGATGTTTAGCAATCTTAGTTCGCTCTCTATACACGTATTCTTATATCTACCTACAGCAATACAATTTCTGTTGCGATCTTATCCTTCAGATAATCTCAAACTGTAAGTTACTTAAAATGTCGTTTTTGTAATCATTAAAGCATGTTATTGTTGCGGTACATCTCGACCCAATTTTATATTTTATGTTAACAGGGGCTAATCCCTTTTATATTATAGCAAATAATGTATAAATCCCTTATTACAATTGCAGCTATATTTTTTGCCGGATGCCATAAAAATTCGCTTTTATTAGACAGTATGTGACATGCATAGGAACTGTGAGATGTTATCTGTTCCCGGCGGAGTCTCCCCGCGTGTTTACACTAAATATTGTACGACACAATGAAATTACATGACATCTGTACTACAAATAACGGGAATATCTTTATTCATACCGCGGTGAGCAAACAAGGTCCCCTCGCGTTTGCATTGTCACCGCTGGAAACGTCTGCTTGCTGTCACTACGCAAATTATCATTATAAGCTTTAACAGTTATTTTTGTACTCTGTTTGATCACAATTTATTACGTATACCTACAATAAAAATATTGACGTTTTCAAACATTAAACACTAACGTACTGGGTAAGCAGCGCATAATAAGAACTTTTTAATTTTGACAATTATGCGTAAAAGCTAAAAAGTTTTTAATACACACTGCTTAAGCTGTCATAGTCGCCCTCCGCAGGTAATATTAAAGGATGTTAAGTTTTTAGTTGGTCTAGACACCTAGTTGCCTATCAAATACAATAATTCTGCTTACATAGAATTACTTTAACAATTTTCAAGAAGTAGTTAGTCAAAATAGTTGGGGCCCCTGTCAGTTGTGAGAAAAATAGCAAAGGAGATATTTTTTATCACTCGGAGGGAAAGGAAACGATTTACAATAAATAACTTTAATATTAGAGTTACTCCCCCATATTGATATCAATAGTCGAGGAGAACCCTGCGCGCCTCCGGCGGTTTCAGGAGTCGAACACATTTTCACAGATGCATTGACCTAATAAAGTATGACAAGTTTATACTTTTGAATTCAGTCTTCTAAATAGTTAATAAAATAATTATTGTACAAAGTTTGATTTTCGTTACTGATATCTATGTCGTAAATATAATCCACGTTGTAAACGTTTTTTTCCACAATTATACGTAGTTTTGTTTCTTAGGTGTACGTAAATCTAAGAAATAGTCATGTATGCCGACGAGATGATGACTCACACTCATAAAAAACTAGAATTTTTTTACCTTTGGATTGCTACTTCATCAACAATATTATGAGTTGCCATCCTTCAAGCAGAAATATCCCAAAGTTGACGACCCCTGACAACGCACAAAAACAGTAAAACAGTCGTAAGATGTTGGCAAAGGAGGCACTATTAGTTTTCTTTACAACTCATATTGACAATGGTTCCGTCTGCTTCATCATCTGAGCCATGATACCCCGCTGAATGGCAGTTGTGACAAACATAACCAGTTGTATAAGTTACTTTTTCTATAACAGGTGTTTACACTGTGTGAGCTTTCTTTTCATACTTTGTATGAGTACGAGTATTTTTGTTTAGCAATAAGGGCTAGCGTTGTATCCTGGACTTCGCCATGTTAAAACTTAACTTAACAGGGTTGAGTTTCTGTGACTCTAGTATAACGTTACTGTGTCAAGGATTTTTAGTAATTTTTTTCAGACATCAACACAACTTCCTGCTTCCTAAATGATTACCGAAATAACATCTAAGTACACTGTCACTGCAATTAATGCGAGAAGCTAGTACCTATATCGTTCTCAACTAAGCTCTACAACTTCGGCGGTTAAAAAATTCTGACTATTCCATCCCATAAATCATAAATCGCAACCGGTGTAAGCAGATAGTGACTGTACATTGGGCATTTCAAGACCAGGTGACAAGTTCCAAAGTGGAATTACTCTAATAATATCCAGCTAATAATAAAACTGTCCGCCTCCACCGGAATATGGAGCAAAATTAAGATATAAATCATCAACCTATTGTGTTTCGAGGACGTTATGACTGCTCGGGTTCAATTCCGGGGTTCACTCTGCGCCCCGGCGGCCATTAGAAACGGTCACCAATTTATCATTAAGGCAATTTTTGCAATAATTGTTTGCTTTAGAACATTTGACAGTCGTCACGAATCGTGCTCCACTTGGACATAAATATAAATTACAGACAAAAAATCGACTTACATTTTTATTCATGAAGAAGTCTCAGCAGCAGCAAAGTGACGAGGAGAGATCACGTATCTGTAATCACCGAATAATAATGTAATATTTTCCAAACTATCTCTACACAAACACACATCATCGCTACATGATAGAATTATGTCTGCCCTATAGTGGCAGAGCAATTTGATCATTGTTGTATTTTTATTATTTATTGTAGCAATTAGTGAAACTTGGAGGAGACAAGTGGAGTGCAGTATTAAGCAAGCTGTAGTGATGGTACTGTAATCTATAAGGATTTCTGTAAATCATAGGCAAACCACGCGCGCACTACTACAACTGGTCACTTAGCCCAGGGTCAATCCATACAGCATATTCATTACAACTCAAGGATTCACTGTTCCTCCATACTATTCAAAAACATAAAATTACCTAGGCTTCAATTCAGAATATCTTTATGATGTTTCAATCAATTCAATCCTGTGGGCAATTTGTTCCACTCTTGCGTGTAAGATGAAGGAACTAATGGACATACTTTCGCATTAGCAATTTTAGTAAGGATAGCGTGCTTCAAGTAAGCATTAAAGTGAACAATATAATTGTTATAGAGCAGTAGTCACTGCGTATTTAGACCGGTCAGCGGTCCACCCACGCGCACAAAAGACGCGTGGGTGCAAAGATTATTCTCATTCAATTGAGCCGCATTGTGCGCCGGCGCATGCCACTCTCAGCCACCTCTTAATTACTGCGCAGCTGCTGACCCGCGTCCATCTGGATCATCACCACCTACACCAGTGTCATCTACACAGGGTGGTTTGAGGTATATTACACACACAGTAGGAAACTAGATAATAGATAAATAACAGAGACGTCAATTCCGAATTATATTATAGGCTGTAGATAATTAGTAAAGAAAAATTGCCCACCAGTCTACGCCAATGGATAATGAATACAAATGTTATCACAACATTAGCCTGCAGATTCGCCTGAGTGGCAGTAAGACTTTCAACCCCCCTTGAACCCCCTAACCTACACCTCACCAAGAACTCACCCTCAAATTTCATGTTTCTAGCATCAGTGATTTAGGATGTGCGTTAATGTATAAGTCAGTAAGCTAGGACTTTGAATTTTATATGTCTAGAAGAATATGAAATTTAAAGTCCTACTGACTACAAGCAACCAATTAACGGTACTTACTAAAACAAAGGTATTAATAAATTTCGCAAATATTTAACCAACAGTTATTATTTGAGCACGAAATTAAAATAACACCATGTGAAGTATGACCATCGCATATTCGGTAGAGCTGTGTAATATAAGGTGAGTGTCCAGTGACAATAGCACATCGATTTAAAGTGGCCAGACGTCCGGCAAATCTCATTTGTGGATTTATCATTAACAGTATTTCATCCACCCTTGCTTCTGCGGAGCCTATTACAGGGGATCAATTTTATTCTGTTTCCGTACGTATTGTCAACGACAATGGCTTGCGGATGTTTATTCTTCATAATTGTATTTCGGTAACAAGTTTACCAATAAAAATAATGTTCCAAACTGGCAGAAGTAGTATCATTAGAGACTGTATTTAAATCCGTCCAGAGATATTCGTAATGCATATGTATCGTATGTATATTGATGCATATGGATACATACAATGAGCAAATAAATCAGTGTCAAAGCAGTCGTAAAAGTGAAAAAATATGGTGCAGGTAAGTGAATCAATATTGCATTTGTTCGTCAGCACGCGGCGCGCCCTATCGCATGCCTTATCAACACCAGCTTTTGTCTTAATTCAATGACATCTAATTTATAGCTATGTGCGTTCTGTACTTGCCATAAATAATGTTATTTTAGTGTAAGCTCGGAACATAGCTCTCCTGTCAAAATTCACATAAATAATGACGATCCAGCGAGACCGATCTTATCTTATAGCGACAAGTCTACGACGAGGTTATAAACAAAAGACAATCTAATGACTGAATGAGCCGTCGTAAATCCTCGGTGTTTACGCACGATTAAATTGTAATAAGTTATATTACACTACACTATAAATAACAAAGTACCTAGGTAAGTATATAAACTACTGTGGTACCATCGTAATCAATAGATACTGTAAGTAAACAAGCCTTTGTGACAAATGACATAAAAGTGCAGATATCGGGTTGCAATTAAAACTATTGAACTAGGACGCTCGTTACCGGGAATCGCGTGGGTGGACAAAAACAGCAGATGCGCGCGATCCTCGTAACCTCTGCCCTCACCCCAATACAAGCAATTAGCCCTCTACTATACGATACATGATCATATAACCTGAAACCTGGGACAGTAGGTACACAAAAGTAGAAGCACAGCAATTTGGGAGGTCTATTTTAGGATATAAAGCACACTGACTCAACCTCGGATAGGTAACCGATAACGATTCAATATTTATTGTCACCCGACGTCCGTCATTAAGATAGTGTCAAAACTTACTGGCACGCACACAGGCATTACGGGGTCGGACGAAGCACTCATAATTATTACTAATGCCTTAAATATGTCAAAACAGGAATCCAGGTAAAAAGGAGTAATTTACGCGCGGCCGATAGAGATTTGGCAGTTGGCGCCGTAGTGCTCTCGCTCTGCCGAGCTGGCATCGTGAGTAGGCGCCGAGTTTTTGTCAACCATTGTCTTTTAATATAAATTTTAAATAGGAAATGTCCCTTTTTATGGCGATCTAGTTTACGGCTCTGACAGTGAAGGTATAAATCTAAACGAGTGTGTCACTATGCCTTAGCGATGATCGATCGATAAACATTATTTATGTACTTCCGTTGAGCACGACACAATTGGATACATTCAACTTAACAAATTCGTGGAACGTATCTGTTGAATACTCAAGTAATATTGTATAGTGAAGCATTACGTATTAATTTGACACTAATTCTGTGAGTGTTAAAGGGTAATATCCGCAGTCGACAAGTTACTGACACGAGGAAAATGGTAAATATTTCATTTGCAGGCGACTTTGAAGCTCTTGATATTCTTTAATGTGGACTAATTAAATAAGAGAAATAATAGTTATGATCGGTATTATAGTGAAGTGAGTAGTAGTAGTGAATGAGGGAACAATGCTCGCCAACGCAGCCTGCAGCGGCCCAATCAACGTGCCTCGAGAAGAAGCCTGATTAACGACAATAACTCGACGACATAACGCCAGCTTGCACACGTTTATTTTTATTGAAGTCCCTTTCCAGTCGATCTCTAATGAATACGGTTTATCTTCAAGTTTATACAAAAAATAAATCGCTTTTAACTGAAGAATCACGCCTTAAAAAAGAACGCTTATTAAAATTTATTTCTTTCTCTCCTCGCGGCACTGTCGTGTACTCCGTCTCGAATAAAATTAAAAAGTCAAGAATTCTTATTTATTTTAATACAATAAACCGCAATCGCTGAATAAAGATAAATAAAAAGCAATAAAAAAATAAAATCGCATTAGCAATAAACAAAATACTTCAGTGGATGTGGGCAGAACCGAGAGCATGCACTCGGCCGGCTGTAGAGTCGAGACACGCTCACTTTGCTTGCCACACAATATATTATTATTTACACAATTCATGCATCATAATAACTCTATAGCTCACTAGCATATTAAGCAGTTCCTGTAGTTTAAGGTGATTTGAGCGTTATTCTTTTGATGCTTACTCGTAAGTACAAACAAACATTACAAGTAGTATAGGGCATATAGAATTATGTATACAAATGTAGGGATATAGTAGTTAAATCCATGTATGCAACTGTTTAGTGCAGGAAGTATAATATCAAACTTGTGACAAAGTAAGGAAGCTCCACAGCTTACCGCCGGCCGATTGTCACGAGAGCTACCCTCGGCGGCGTTTTCTTAATTGTGCCGAAATATTTATTTGATTGCAAACTTTACAGCACAACCGTGCAGCCGAAATGGTCATCGGCATTCGCCCCAGCCACCACAATGGTCATCATCCTCACCGCACTACATACCGGCGACTATTATCCCATTATAACTATGCAACATCATTAAATGAGTATTGTAGAGTGTTTCATGCCATCGAGAAACATACCAAAGGGTAAAATATACTCGTTCTTTCTTTAATACTGTAAGTACTTTTTTTGGAAGTTAAAGAGCTATTGGGCACTTAGTATGGGGATCCTACCACCCAGATAGTCCTTCTTGACATTAAATTGAATTATATGGTATAATTCTAATGTTGACATACTTTCATTTCCTACCCTGACATAATTTTCTTTAAATACTCTTGCTTACAACACTATTAAAAAATATGAATGTCCGGAGGAAAGCATAAACTCCTTTCAGGTACTACAAAGAAGAACCTAAGCTTCTTAATAAATGTATTTGCAAAAAATATATATTTAGTACTAAGTCGCTGTTTAGAATAACTAAGGTAGTACACTCAATATCGCGAAATTCGTGGCGGAATGGCAGGGCCTATTTAGGACCACCGCAGCTGAGCAATCAAGTAAGAGCCCTCGAAACATTCCTTCCGTCAAATCGCACGTAGTCACCCGAGGCCTGTCCGTCAGTCGATCACAGTACAGTATCGACGATCTAAATGGGCCACAGAATCGATACCTATTCAGTATACAATCTTGTAGTGCAACTATGCATCGTGCGCTGATCATTCCCCGTGAACGAGAGATGAAATAAAGTATGAAACTGGTCGACGAGTCGGATTGCTCGGAACACAACCGTATGGTCCCGAGCCAACAATCGAGATGTGAAACTGCGATAACGATTGTCAACTAGCGCGGTGTGTCCTCGCCGTTCCCATGATTTGCGATGCCGTTCTAATCGTTATAATTACGACCTATCCATCAAACAGACGTATGATAAACATGCGACTCGAGAATTCGACCGAGAAATGGTAATCGTTATCAATCTTCGCGTAGCGACTGATCTACAGTTTGAGAAACAGCAGAGATCATTTTTTGCACCAGCGACGTGTTTATGAATGTTCCGTTATAAATTCTCTTTGATCTCATCTAACATGTCACATTCACTTTTCCAAGTGGTTTTCTTCATACTGCGAAAATACAGACACCAATGGATCACATATTTTTATTGGTTTGATCCTACACGCGTTCATAGAGCCGTACAACATTCGTCAACGATCCTAACAAAGCTGACTAATTATCGTGGCGCGGTGTGTCGTAAAACAGTGCATATTGACGGAATATAGAGAGGCCGGCGCACAGTGCTTAATGACATTAATCACATTGATTTATTGTGGTTCCGAGTTATTACAGGCTGGGCGCCGAGCTGTGTGCGTGCCTGCGTGCGCACCGACACTAGTAAGCCCGCGTCCCTGTGTGTTCCTTGTGTCAATGTGATACGCAATAGATACAGCATGATGTGGAACACCTGAGCTCCAATTAATTCAACTATACCTACGATTATCACGTTACACATCCTATTAGATATGGTAACTTGACATGCCAATGGCTGTATTTCGTACATGAATTTCTAAGACCTACCGACTTTCCTTTAACATGCTTCTTTCTAATGACCAAATCTTTGAAATTTAATACATCAAATAATAGGAGCATTTGAAGAAATTGCCTTGACTTTTATTACTCCTTTGATGTGTTCAATTTTGGTGCAAAGTACAGTGACTTTATAGTAGGAACTATAAAGTCGTAATTCGCGATCAAATATAAAGCATGCTGTGTATTGTAGATGCTGGTTCACTAGCGGATACGGTACGAATGTATGTGTATATGGCATTAGGCAACGATTTACGCTATTTGCGGCGTGTTAATATTGATTAGCTCGCTTTATTTCGACTCGTGCGAATCTATCCACGTAAAGACGGTACCAAATTTGGCAATGATCCTACGGGAAGTGGGTAACTAGAACATTAACCCATACCAAACAGTTTATAATAATGATGAACATACAAAACTGGGTAAAAACGAACTCGCTGATTGTGCCCCCTAAATTCTTAAATGCGTTTCGTTGATGTCTAACATTAGAAAAAGTGAAATTAACAATAAAAAAAAACATTATCGGACTCTCTTATTGGTTTCGATACTATTTTGTTACATTTTTATTAATTTAACTCTCAGAGTAGATAGGTGTAGCTGGTAATTGTGCGCAACAGCATTAGGTACGCAACGTGTGAGCCAGGGCCACGTTTCAAGCGCGGTCGCGCACTCACTGCATATCAATAACAACATTATAATTTCATAACGCACGCTTGTCAACGTAAATAATACGCAAAATTTATGTTACGAGGTTCTCACCGTTCGACGTAGGCGCAATGAATGCTTAATAAGCCATAATTAAGTAAAAAACATGGCGAGTGTTCAACTCATATTCATTTGAGGACGTGGCTATAAATTCAATTAAGCCGTTTGTTCTTGTGACTGTACGTGGCACTTACTCACTGTGTAAGCGTGTTATGAACTCGAATGTAAATTATTTTCTTATTTGCATAAATGGTTATTTAAACTGTTTTATCGTTTGTTTGTGTGTTGTATTAGATGTGACGGTCACGCCATTGCCGTATAAAGGATGCCTTAAAATGATATCTTCCATTTGCTTGTATCTATACAAGATTTACACCGCCAAAAAGGCATATAGTAGCATAAAGGTTATCCTAAAGAAACGTGTCTTCGTATTCTGAGACTTATCTCTAAGGTAACTCCAGCGGCCTGGAACTACTTAGGCTAAACTTTTGTACCCTACGTACCGATACATAATTTTCACAAACACTTCGATTTAGGTAGTTAAACTTCAATCAAATTATTCAAAATATTTTAAGACAATTATCTCATAAGATTTTATAGAGTTCAAATGAATAAGTCTAACGCCGCATAAAAACTTTTAATTTAGATAGATACAATTAAGCAAGCTATAAAAGGGTGAAAATATTTCAATTAAAATACCTACAGTGGAAAAACTGCTATAAAAAGTTTGCTGCATATATTTCAAAGCCTGCCGCCATAGCATCATACGTAAATACAATTGTCTTAAACAAGCAAATATTTCTTGTAGCAGCATTGAAATTAATGTTGATAAATATACAAAAGGAGCGACGGAAGTGCAGACGTCCTGGCCGGAAGTAGAGCCATCCATCATCCGCCCGCCCTGGATAAAAACGCTCGTTAGTGCCGCCCGCCCCAGCCGACTCTACCCGACTCTACCTGTCTCTCTATTAATGTTCCACTCAAGCGCCTTTATTACGCCTGTCATTTGTTGTATCCATTTTGGCAAATTAGTTGATCTCGCATAGCTCTACCCACTGACTAATAATTAAGGGGTGCATCGGTAGTATCATTACGCGCCACCGTAGCTCAATTTTTCCTAATGAGGGGAAATTAGGGTTGTAGGCAAGAATAATGCCGATATTCGACTGTCATTTATAAAACAGATATTATTAGAAGTGTTGTAACATAAGTATGGATATCAGAAAGAAACAAACAGGACAATTATTTCGACAGAAAATCTCTTTATCCCATGGGTGCTTTCAGTACGAATAGCTCTTCGAGGTGGAAACTAAAGCCATGCAAGTGAGGGTGACATCGCCGCGAAAACTCGCGGGAAGGCGAAAAGCGCTTATAGAAGTATGCAAAGAAAACCCGTGGTGCGCCTCCCGCGTATTAAAATTATTATGAAACCAGCGCGGCGGGCCGCGGTAATGCGGGATGATGCCGGCTTAGCACCCCCTCCTACTGCGCACTATCACACCCCACGCCAATGTCTTTTTAACGGATATCTACGCCAAATCTTTCGTTACGAACTTTTAACAGTATTCAATGCATTTGAATGCAGTTATGGCACATGAGCTGTAGGTACCTACTCATGTGCTTAAGATTTGTTCAAGTAAAACACGAAGATAAAAAATCTGGCGTTATCTTAGCAAAAGCATTGGATAACAAAAGTAAAAAAATATTTATTAAGTATTTCGACTGGGATTTGCCCATAAATTGTGGCGGGGTAACTTAAAACATTAACCAGATAAAGTTATTTCAACAATGTAAACGTCGTCGAGCAACTTTATGCAGAAGCTGCAATGGTATGTCGAACGACAATTATAACTTTAGCCCCGGACGCGACAACGTTCTGCTGCAACAAATAAAATATGTGCACGAAACGCGCAAGGGGGACAGTAGAGCGAAATTTCGTATACGAGACAAAGATAAGCTTAACCAGCACGAAATTATGAGCGTTTAACTGTTTCTAGCAGTAGAATCTGGCACGGGTGCTTCGCCGGCTCGCCAGCGCGCGTTATTTACGAGGGGGTGGCGCACCCGCCTCCGCGCCGCTGCTGCCCGAGATAGCGCCTTCCCCGGAAGAGCCGCAGCGAGCCACGCAGTACCGGCCCTTCCTGCCACTGGCCTAAGGCGCACTTCGATCACCTCGGCCTACTCGTCCACCGCACCACGCTGCCTGCTTTGCTTCTGCTCCTGCAGATTACTGCCAGGAGCTGCATGTTATACGTATTTGACCCCTATCACCGTCGCTATAAGAAATAACTAAGGTACGTCCGCGTAAATGCAATTTCCTACTTTCGAGTGAGAATCTGTAAGTAATGTTGTTAATGACGGTATAAAACTTAGTACCTTGCTGGCGATACGACACAATAAGATTATGATATAAAACTTTCTAGTTATTGTTAATATCAGTAGAATACAAGAATTTACTGAATGCTCTACACAAATTCATACGTAATGTATGTAAGTCATGTGAAAGCTGTGGAATTCACCTGACCATATCACATAGTCGTAATGCTATATTACATCATTACGTTATTAGTGTTATTTATTAGACATCTAATAAATAACACTAATAACGTAAGTAGATGTTGTTAACAATGCATTTTAAGCACATCACAGTGGACACTAACAAAGATATGAGAGGGGTCGCGAACCTATGTCATTTAAGTGAAAATATACGACAAGGAGAACAGAGAAAAATGCGCAAAAACTGTCTAGAGCATTATGCCGCGCGGCGAACCATTACTTTTAATATAAATAAAATAACAAAATATGAGCGTCCGGCCGCTGAGTGCCCCCGGACTCCGGACACTTTTATATTTCAAGAGCAAATCGTACTCGCGCCCACCCGAGCCCGCTACACAAGATTTATTTTTTGAGCTGAAAGCCTTTTCTTTGCTTGCATTTATTTAGAGATTTTGACAGTAACCGCAATGCCTTACCAGTTTAATCTAACTATTTAATATTATTGCTATATAATATAATTATAATATACTTCTTAGGAATACACAATTTCGTACAGGTACCTAATTATATCTATGTGCCTAGTAGTAGGGTATAAATAATGGATGAATCATACTCATTAGGTATAAATGCATATTTAAATCCTAGACAAAGCAAGACGTGATTTATGAAATAACTAGACAAAGCTTCAGAGACAGCATTTTTATTGTACCTCGGTATTTATTTCGTTTTAATGTTCACATCATAAGGTCGTTGCCCGTAAACACAACACATCTAATAATACGCACAGGTATTAACATAAACAGTTCGGTTCTTACAATTACTGTAATCAGTAAATATGCCAAAGCGCATTTCTGCAACAACGTGCAACTCTCGCACTGTCATCGTTTTGACGACGTAAGTGCTGGTTGTAAACAAGCGATGTCGACAATTTTTTTCTGTAATTTACGGCTTCGAAGATGTGATAATCTGTGGTGTTGCTGGTATAGATTGGCGATACTGAGAGAAAAACCCACATGTTTAATATGCACAAACAAATCCTTAAATCTATCTTTACATATTTTTCTTACAAGTAATTAATCCACAAAAATACATCAAAAAATATTTTAAATGTTTTTTTTTTTGCATCAGCGTTTGCTATCAGCATCTGAATACTGAGTTAAAAAAACCAGCGCGGTGCGAAAAGAACACTCAAGGGGTTGAATCAAGTAAACAGCAACAAGGCGTAAAGTCAGTGTGGAGGAAAGCCTGTGGGCGGCTACAAACGCTAGCATAAGTTTCCCACGACGACACTTTACTATGAGCTTCAATCTCACTATTATCTCACGACTTTTTTATTATTTATATATTCAGGTAAAGTATCTACCTACTTGACTGTGATGAATACGTTATGAATTAAAGAGGTAAATCTTTGTAGCAAAGTTGGTTGTTAAACAATTCGCAAGTCTTGGAGCTTTCGTGCACGCACTGCGTGCGCTTCCGCGATGCGTGCCCTTTGCACGAGCTCCTATCAATCAACGTCCACTTGTAATGACTTAATTCTGACACACCCTGAAATTCCTTAAAAATTCGTTTCATATACAAGTCAATTTCCATGATAACCTTACTGCCTCATTATCGCCTCAATAATCGTTCCACACCGGCGCTTAATTACAGTCAATGTTCCATTCAAGCCTTACGCGGCTTCATCAACCAATATTGTCCATAGTGCTGGGCCATATACAACGGGCGTAACAAAACAAAGAATACAACACGCCTATACATACAGTTCGCAATAAAACCGCGTGAAAATGGCAACAGCTATTCAGAGGGAGATATTAAAATGCATGGAAATAAATTCGGCGTCGCATTCGGGCGTACGGCTCCGGGGGTGCAGTAAAAATAAACAGCGACGCCATTAGAACTCACTTCCATATTCAAATTTATGAACGCGTCCGCGGCGCGTCGCTCGGCAGCCGCCACTCAGCAGCCGACCCACCGGTCATTTGTGCGATCGCCATAATAAATTTGACGTTCCATTTAAAAATTTCACCCTCGTTTTACTTTCTTCAATGAGACACGACAAATCAAATTGTAACAATTGAGGTTATTCTTCCATTGAAAAAATGTTTCAACCGTTTTTTTTTAATAATTAGACCACGCCGACACAACAATATTACAATATAAGCAATCAACTTTACTGCTGACGATGAATTTAAGTTTCTTCACATTTGAAGTTTAGGTACCCACACACATACACCTAGGCCAGACTAGCTGGACTAGCCGAGTCTTTACTATATTACTAATAGTTATGTACGAATATTGCTCATTGGTGCTCATTGCAACTAAGTATAAGGAGATATACCTTTACTTGACTCTTAAGTCTTTCAGACTTGAGAGATGATGGTACCTACTTACCTATACAGTTAAATAAAATTTAAGTGTCTGCAATTCCAAATTAACAGGTTTTTACTAAATGCATAATATGAAAGCATCGTATGGTACTTACATATTTTAAAATTTTTGTTTTCTCTGACTGTCTGTTTTCTCCGGTTAATCTCTGAAATGGCTGAACCGATTTTAACGGGACTTTCACTGGCAGATAGTTTATGTTACAAGAAGTAATTCAGGCTACACTACAACACCTTTTTTATAAATTAGGTTTCCGTGAAATAAGGCTACCCATGATATTACCTAAGCGGATGAAACCGCGGGGCACAGCTAGTGTATACCTATAGATTATCATATTTAGCGTAATCCCTTGTAGTTGTATCTTCAAATCCAACAACCGCTTAACAGGAGCATTCAAATGGAGACCAAACGACGCGTGCTCTAACTTAAATAAACAGACGTTTTCAAAAATTTGTGTATTTAAATCGAATGTGACTTGTGTTACTGCGGCTATTTCCGTTTAACAGCCGCACTGATGGATCTGGAATAACACTCCCGATACTGCCGTTCAGGGAACGCGCATTAATTCATATGGGATTAGGTGTCATCATAAACAGAAATTATTTAGTCAACTGAGGTTAAAAACAACAACATGGAGCGGGTACTACTCGTAGTTCCAATGAAAGTTCTGCTGCGGTTAATGTTCTTTCAATATGGGGTAATTTTTACTGTAACATTTGTTACAAGGCCTTTGCATAACATTGTCGAAATTTTATTAACTAAGATACCTGAGAGCTCTTTTCATATTGACTTATTAAAAAGTAATTTCATAATGACTGTAGAGTGAAGGTAAATATATCAATAATAAATTCTCCAAACCGCTCATCTAAATACTTGGACAGTCATGTAGCTTTGTGATGTTAGTTACTTGGTAGATTCAGATAAAGACCGAAATAAGATGGTGAAAATTTTACCGAAATCTATTTTATACTTAAGTATAAAGAGCATACAACATACCCCGAAGGAGTGGTTAGACATGTGTTAATACAATACTCACATTCCGCCAGTTCTGTTCTTTTAAGGGGCATTTAATTGGGGCCATTGTCATTAACCGGGCATCAGTCTTGAAGCCTAGCTGCCACTGGGAAGAACCCAACCTCATCTTCTGCAGCAGCTACAACGAGGCAGTTAAAAAAGAGAACAATCTAATAAGATGCTAAAACCTGCAAGGGTTCATACTAAGTATTGAAGCATTTTTAAGTTTTAAGGCAATCATTTAACAGAAACTTCGTGGTAAAAAGCATATTATAGTGTAAATGAGTATATTGATGATAGCCAAGCATGGCAATGAGTTGCTCACTCTTCCATTAAAATGTACTTAAACTACCCTATGAATAAAGAAGGGACATATGTAAAAAAACAGCGGAGTTAATTTCGCCGTTTCTTCTCACGATAGGGTTACATTTGGAAACGGTAGTAAATTAGCGTAAGCGTAAAAACCTAAGTTAGCGTAAGAGAAATGACGTTCAAGTCCCTTATTTTGAATAAAACTTTTTGATTTTGATTTTAGATTAGAAAACTTTTCAATCAGTGTACCGAGCATCTAGATAATGTTCAGGTATCGCGTACCAATTTGACATCGCATCGTCCAAGCCCGTTGTCAAGTTAATCAATACTCAATGGTAAGCTGCAAAAAAATCATCAACCAATTTCATTCGCCGCTTAACTTAATTATTTTTTATTGGACGTCTGTAAAAACTTATTTAGGTATCCAATCAAATTTTTTAATCTAAGACGTATCAGTATTCTTTTGTGCATGTAGGTACTATATCGTGTAAGTATTTCACTTGAAAAATTGAATGCCATTGAATGTTTGATTTGATTAAGAACCTAAGTTCTGTAGAAGGCGCCTTCCTAAGGATACTATTCAGTAACAAGCAATGAACACAGGTTGCATAAAAACATCTCGTTAAACGATATTCAGCGCAACACCAGTAGGTAACCTATTTATAAATGAAGAACTCTAAAAACTATTACCTACCTATTTCAATTAAATTATTTAAATAGCTAGTCGGAGAATAGGAATAAGTAACTAAGTATCTATTGTCAATTTCAAATGGATCCTTTAATTTTTAATCATAAAAATCTGATTGTTTTTATTATGTTTTGCTTCCTATGACATTAAGTAGCTATTACTTGCTAATCTTATGTGAGTAATATTCGTAATAATGATCCTACCTACAATATTCTAAACTTAATTAGTAGTAGTAAATTTTCATTTTCATTGTCACTTACCTACAAGTTAAGCAAAATTTGTTAAATTTTAACCTTGTTTACATTCAAGAAATTCCAAAGAATGAAGTGTAGTAAAATGCGTAACACATTCTTTCTTTTTTAGTACCTAGTCAACCAAGTCACCATTGTCAAAGGCCAAGACGGGCAAGTGCTTTCATCGACTAACTCATTCAACTTGTCCTAATTCTACCAATTCTAGTCATTGTTATCAAGATGCTTGGTAAGATAGTTCTTAATTGTAGACATTGATAAATTATTATCCACTGAATAAAGTCAAAGGAAATCATTTTCTCCATAAAGGTAAATTTTGGAGTAAGTACTCGTTGACCGAAGGCAGTGTATGAAGAGAGGCATGAATGTATACGAAGCGACAGAAGAATGCAAGGGTTGTAGTAGGATCTATATGGCACAGTAGTCTCTGCCTACCCCCATAGGATACAGGCGAAAGCATAAGTACCTGCCAATGTATGAATAAAAATGGTGAATGTTTACGAGCTCAGCGAAATGACCTACATTTACTGAAATAGCGAAATAGGTACATTATATACGGCTCCTAACTAATTCAAATGAATGCTTAAACATTTTGTTAAGTAAATTTATACATTCGGGAGCTACTAAATCTATCTACACAAAAAGTGAGATCGATACCTGTGTAATTCCAGTTGTTACCAAACAAAATTAATTAGAAAAACCATGTTGCCCTCTTCACACATATAGAGCGAATGACACGTAGGAACACGTATCGATACATTGGGCTTAGTCGATGCCCCGTTTGGATGACTGGCAGAATCGACTAAATTGCTTTTATCACATTAATATTGGATCCCGACCGGAGCTGTGGCAGACACACGACACACACGTATATTTAATTTAAAGCACACAAAGCGATTGACAAGCCTCCCGGCCTCCGCTTTTTCATAACGACTCCTCGTCAATTTGTTTCAGAAATTAAAATTGGTTGCCGTGAATGGACCTAGTTACGGATGTCAGTGACGAAGGATATGTTAAATGTAATGTGTTATCTATTTTTTCTCATACCCTTGGTACTGCTGCTTCCTTCGCGGAAATATGCTTTAATTATCAAATCGTGTATGTTATTTCACGGTTAAATGTTCACGCCTGATAATATTTGAATTAAGAAGAAACTTATATTCGATAATTGGTAGTTAATAGTTACTTAGGTAGGTTATACTTACTTACACAAAAGTTACATTCGGGGAAGGCTAAGATTACTAGGTGTTAAAGTTTGTGGTTATTTTTGTGAATGTTTATAAGTAAGTGCCTTATCTATTGGAGCCTGGGTAACTTAAAATGAAAACATATCAGTAAGTTATTAAAATTTTTGTTCTCTATGTAATAAGTATGATTTGATTAGTCTAATTTTAAAGTGGTTCACCTCATTCACCCCCGTATATTGTTGCACGTTGGTCTAGTGACCTGGTGACGCTACTACGGACGACACGAAGTCCTGGGTTCGATCCCCAAGTCTTTCCAGAGTTTGTCCATCTGTAATTTCCCAGCAGCCCGAAGTCTGGATTAGTGCCCGGTTAATGGTAATAGACTTGCCCCTTATTACATGCGACTAAGACGCAACTTGCGAAATGTCAGGGTACCTCCTATAATTACACCTCTGCCTACTAATGCCTACCCCTTCGGGAATACAGACGTGAGCATATGAATGATTATATTTACTTACAATACCTATATAGATAGGTAAGTACTTAATATTATAATACATAGATTCTTGGTACATACATTGTAAAATAAGCCTACCAATAACATTAGGAAGTTGACCAAAGATATAACATAAGTAGGTGCGTAATTTGCATACCTACCTATCTACCCGGATACCTAATTACATAGTCATTAATTATAACACGTGGACTACTCTTACTCCTCCATATAGATATTTATATTGTGATGTGTCCATCAAATCTAGTAAGTAGGTACGAACTAAGCATTAATTACCATCGCAACTATTTAATATCCATGAAGAATAGGAAATAACAAAAAATACCTCTGACCCTGGGGCTAATTAATGGTGAGTTTAAAAGAAATACTATGCAAATAAATAACTTAAATGAGGTACAATAATGTATTACAAAAACTTCATTGTAATCTTTTTGATAAAAACAAAAAGTTATGACGTGCAAGTTTAATTAACGAGTGTGGGAGGCTTTGCGGGGCGAACGGCGCCCGCCATCTAGCGGGCGTCAGCGCCGCCCACCGGGCCGCCTTGTAGTGCGGACGGCGCTAACGGCCTCGCGACCACATGTCGCTTATGAATATGAGGCGTTATGATTATGAAAATATGCCCCGCCCCGAATATGGAATATGGAGGAGGGGGGCCCACGAGGCGCGTGCGAATGGGCGAAGTTTGATTTATGAGTCGGGCGCGGCCCCGCCTCCCTGTCATAACCGTATACCTGGTGCGCGCGCGCGCTCGCCGCCCGCCGCCCGCCGCCGGCTCGCGCTCAGTCCCGCTTCAGATGGCGAGTGGTGCGCACGGTCACACGCCGCGTCTTCCGTGCACCGTGTCTCCGTACGCCGCCGTACTTCGAGCGAGCCTAGTAGAGGGCTACGCGCGCGAGTGAACCCGCCGAGATCGCTAGCTGCGTCCTTCGCTGAGCCCGAGGGCCACCCCTGCCATGCGCCGGCACTGACCAGCGCGACACAACATGCCGCGCGTCAAGCCAGCTTGCGTCCGTCGCGTCTCCATCGGTACATAACTCCACTCTTCGAATCTCCAACACAGAACATCACACATGACCTACAATCCGCACCACATTCCATGGAGCAGTGAATACATTTTGAGGAGGAAAATCGGTGTTTTCCAAAGATACAATTGAATCCGCGTCTCAGAATCATTATAACAACAATGAATCAGTTAGCGACGATAAAATACGGCATTCATCAGAAAGTGAGCACTAAAATTCGCCACCACCGCGGTGAGTAACAGTGTAGTGAATTTTCATGTTGGAAAAATTAGTTACCTATTTGACCAGTTGGTACATTATTTTGGTGAGTAGAAATTAAACGTGTACCTACCAGTCTATCTACTTAGTTTTCAAAAACAGTTGTTGATGTTGACTCGCATTTGTTAAAGCTTCGCTAAACTGAAAAGGCCTGATATGTTTCAATACAAATTTCCTGCCAAAAGCGCATTATAAGTAAGTTACCAACCAAGTATAACTTATTTGAAAATGAAACAGCTTCAAAAGCTTTTTCGTAATTTATTGTCAGTGTTGATATTCAGTATGAAACTTTATTATAAATTCAATTCGTACAAGACTTATATAAAACTACTAAAAGTATTTCTGTCTGTCTCTACCTACTCCCATGGGATATAGGCGTGAGCATATGTAGGATGTATGTATGTTGTAAGAAATTATGAATCATAGAAAATTAATTTCCAAATTCAAAGATGAAAAAAGTTTAGTTGTTCAACTAGATAACGTTTATTTTAACTGTTTTTTAGTTGATTGAGAATATCAAGTAAAGTGATGATAAGCCAAATATTATTTTTATTCACGCAAACTATGTCCTTACTTATACTGAAGTTATTGTTAAACTAGGGAAGTTAATTGCCTAGCTAAGCTACAGCACTAACATAGTTATGCTAAGCTGAATATTTACCTACATAGATACTTGATTGAAATATTTTACTAAAAACTAGAAATCAAAACTAATTAATAGCATCGTATAAGACAAAACAGAAATTTTATGTGATAAAATCATATCATTGGCGGCGCAAATAAATTATTATAAAATAACTGTTACTTGGTTAATTTCTACTACTATAGGTACTTACATAGTTAATAATAATAATGAAACATAGGTATACGTACTTAAATATGTCTCAAAAAGAAGGAGGCCTTGATACCTTAATTCTATACAATACTGAATTATCTTCTGATAAATACAGAATTATCCTTCTCACTATTTTTTTTGGTGTAGATAATAGATTTAGGTTTTGAAAATGCTTAACGCCCAAACAACTCAAAAACAAATATTTGTGTAAATATTGAAATACACCGATATTTTATCTATAATACAGTTTCTTACAAAATTGTTATTTTTACACCTTTTTTACGAGTGAAAATTAAAAAGCTTTTAACTTGGAGATAACCTTAACGTATCGTTGTAAAATTAAAATTATGGTTCTTTGATAATTTAGCATGAGGTTAATTATATTAATCACAAGGTTTTTAATACTTGTTTAACGTATAAAAATTACACTATTTAGTGATAATCAAGTGCTTAAACTATTAATTATATTATATATTAAATGTCATGTTTATTTTTCAAATGTAGATACGTACGTACTAGGTACGTACTTCCGATTTCCCGGTCGGTAACGGTATCTAAAGTGGGAAATAAAAATAGTGTTGTCTCTGCAAAAACTACTCGACTTTGCAACAATTTAGCGTCATTTATTTTTTTAAATATAATTATTTTTCAAAAACGATTCTTATTGTGTGTTGGTTTAGATTGAATATTGAGTCAACATTTGGGTTGCTTTATCACGTTTACAGGTATGTGACCGTTATTAGGTTAGACTTATTATGAAGAAGTTACTCTACTAGCAATGAATTAATAACAGGATAATAAAATACAGTCTCGTACAAATCTATATCTATTCTAATATTATAAAGAGATAGGATTTGTATGTTTGTAACGAATCGACTCCAAAAGTACTAGACCGCTATTAAAATGCTATATTATCACTGATTAATTAAGGCTATATTTTATCCCGTACTTCCACGGGAACGGGAACTACACTGGTGAAACCGTGTGACGTCAGCTAGTATTAAGTATTAAAAAATGTATCACAATGAGCGATCAGTTATTTAAAATGTTTGTGTTGAAAGTTTTAATATAAAATAGCAAACACATTACCGCAATATTCAAATATTAATAATATATTATGACCATAAAATAAATTATGATGCCCATAAAACTTGTCGGTTGATCTTGTCTATGTTAAAAAAATATAATTAAGTAGGTATAGGTAGAGACGTGCTCAGAATATTTTCAAAGTTCTAATCCCATCATACACTGCGATACTTATAGGTATAGGCATGAATATTACATACATACCAACCAAGGTGCCTATATGAAAATATACTTGAAATAATTTTATATCAAAAAACATATTTAATAACTTTTCACAATAGTTCATTTTGTGAAACAGATCACTTCAAATGTTTTTATTGCAGTAATGTTTCACAAGTTAAAATCACATGCTGTAAGTACCTATCAGGGCACCGTGATAGGTACTTATTATTATATATCAATAGAAAATTAATAATTATGTGTAGTGTGCATATTTATTTTTATTTGCGGTATTTGGCCCACGTTGCGATGTGTAGACATATTTTAGTACAAAACAAATTTACTACTTACTCACATAACATAATTTAACACTCATGTGAGCCATGCTCTGCCCACTGTATTTCTAATCGTTTGAGGTCGGCACAAAACATGTTGGTACAATCAATCGCTTCAATTTTATAATTCCCACGTACATCATCCATCACACAATGCATACACGGATACACGGATCAAACACGTCCATCCACACACTCTGAGATTACATAATTTCCATATAATAAATCATGAAAAATATTTTTAGTGACTGCGGTACCGACTCGCAGCTTATTTTTATTGCCACTTTTATGTGTGTTCTATAAAATATTAATTGTACACAATTCCACTAACGATCAAAATAACCTGCCTTTTCATATTCTTATGAAATACTTATATTACCCATTATTTGATATTTGTTTGCTCGACTAATAAATTATAAAAAAAAACTCGTTAATATCTAAGCCGGTTCTGTTTTAGACTATAATGAAAGATTGATATGCATATCAGCGTCCATTTACCTTGAATGATGAATAATAACTACTGCTACGTATAAATTATACTTTCTGTAAGTAGATTAATTAGACCCGACAACCAATCTGAACTATAAATCGAAATATTTTAATGACTACAGTGTTTATCGTTAATAGATAATATACTTACTCATTTATAAGTATAGGTAAATCTTATGTATCATTAAATTTAATTGCAGGCATATTAACCATTTTCAAATGAAACATAATACATTTTAAAAACTCAATCTACGGCAGTGTAAGCAACGCTACATATTTCCATTGGTATAATAATCTCCAACTCAGCCAAATATTCATAAGGTTGTTTTGTGTAAACGTTGAATAATGACCGGCATTCAGTTTTTGTCGAGCGGTTCGCTATTTAGGAGTATAATGACACTTTTAAAGTTTTTTTGTAATATTTCCGCGTAAGGTAGCGGCGGCGCGCGTCGTTGAATCGCCACAACAATATCGTCTCCTTTGAGTCGCCGGTGGCTGGATCTGAGAGCTCGCTACTGTTGGATTGCGACACCACTAATCCTTTCCTTACAAATAACAGATAAACGCACCGGCATTTTACAAAAAATTGTTATTTAATCCCCGACCGCAACGTTTACCTGGATTAGCTGTAACGTTTTGTGGCGGTGCTCATTTCATCGCTTGCCTTTCAAAACATCGTAAACAGCAACAAGAAAATCAATTGCAGAAGATAATGCAACCGACCAACAATTTATTGATCAAATTATACATGTATGAGAAAGTATTGCTCGAGAACCTACGCTTATTTCAAAAATGACTCCCAGGAGAAACATCTTTTCTAATCATCCCTTTATGGAACAAAGGTGGGACAAGGTTAACATGGGTGTTAGGTACCTATTGCAGGGCTCGGATAGCTTTAAAATAACACAAAAATACACTCTCATAATGCGTTGAAAGCTAACGACACTGATAAGCTAAGTTATTCGTTCAATAATTTGAGAATCTTGTTAATTTAATATTAACTGGCTTTTATCATTCAAATGGTATAGGCGGTTAACGTCGCCCAAGAAAGTGGCCTACCGGTTTTGACAATACTATAGTTCCAAAATAAATATGAAATATTAAGAAGGCACTGACTCGTATTAACCGTGATGACGTTAATATTATGATTGCAGTTTGATGTTACCTTGTAGTTAACTAATTTAGCTAATATTTCACTTAATTCTGCAATATCATTCGATGAATAATAAGAAAGAGGAAAATGTAGGCAAAATTTCGGTCGGAGCAGTCGGTCGAAGGTTAACAAATAGGTGCAGAATCAAAGAGAGAATTTCGAAGATGATGCATATTCATTTAATAGATCTGAAATGCGTGCGAATGCTAAATGCACCCAGAATACTATGAAAACCATTTTGGTAATATATCCAAAGGTACAATTTACTTACATCAAATTCAAATTAGGAAATAGCACCACAATGTTTAATTTTATAGTACCGTTTAAATAGACCAATCCAAAATCGAAGGTATAAGATGATTCTTTAAAAACAATACAAGAGTTATTCAAATCAAAACATTTTATTCAACATAAGGGACACTTGGAACACTCATTGAACGTCCTTACGCTAACTTACCACCGTATTACTCTTAAATGCATGATGATGCAATAGACCATACGAACAATGTTCAAACGAACTTCAAACTATAGACCATAACCTACAACAAGTTCCACCCAAATCTATTTATTTATATCGATGTGAACAAGAATATCAACCTACACAAAGTCAACGAGTTCTCACCAACAGGTCACAATCCGTATCAATGTGGACTTTTTACATATAAATAGATTTTTATGGAAACATAACACAAATATTAATAGGAACATCCGCTAACATTTGAGAAATATAATATGTCTATGACCCGTTTAAGTATCAGTTGACAGCACCACTTTTATATTTTTGGTAATGGCTACCTATTTATGATTAAATCGTAATAAATAAAACTCATATACGTCTGTAGTAGTACATAACCATTTAAAATTAATTTAATTTTAAAGCGTTACTTGTCATTTGCATCTTTGAGTTTATTTGTTTAGTTTAAGTACTTAAAACAATTACAATTTGCTACTTAACAATTATGCTTCTTCTTACCAGAAATAAAATTGGTTTGCTACGTAATTTTTATAAGTTTTAGTACTACTTAGCTCTACATTTAATTTTAGATAAGCAAATTATGCGTGGGCTGTCCGCTTCACCTGATAGAAACAATTCAATTATTTAAAATTTGGCCTGAATACTTAAAATTATAAAAACTAGCTTTCAGTCGCAGCTTGGCCCGTTGATTCTTTAATAACTTTAAACCTGTATTTAATTGTTTTTTATATGTGAGCACTATAATAATAAAATAACTCAATTGAATCACGCATCCAGATTTTACTTACAAGCCTATCTATACACCCAATTTTACCGCTATAGGGGTTATATTTCAAAATATTCTTAGCACAACTCTACCTATCAGGGCAGATATACTCTCCAAATAACAAGTCTGTACGACCTTCAGTTTAGATTTTGCGTTGTTTTTCAGTGAGTCAGGACATTCATTTATTTATACATACATACCTCCATAATATGCTAACGCCTGCATTCGCCAAAAGGGTATCTACACTTTTTTTCCTCTGCTTATGTAGGCATCCCATGTAAGCGAACCGGACCCTGGACTCCGGGCTGCTACTGGGAAAACCCAATAACTCTTTGTCCGACCTGGGGTTCGAAACCAGTACTTCGTGTTCCGCAGTAGAATTTGCGACCACTAGACCCACGAGGCTGTCATTCATTAATTCCTACCGATATATTAGATATTTAGATTAGATGAATAAGTCATACTCCTTATTACAAAACATAGTTTATAGAAAGACTAGACCGAACTACGACTAAAACTATATCGATCCCTTTTGAAATCCGTATCAGTACTTTAAACCGCAAGGACTATATTAAACGAGGGTTTTGATGAGTAAGGGGGAGAGTTTAAAATTGTTATATAATAAACACGTATTACTTATAGCAGTTTACATTACATATATTATACCATCAAGGTATTATATGGAAATATTTAAAGCCTTATTAATTTAAACAAAGTTGTTTTATTGATGAAATGACATTATAACATATTCATAGCATCTAGATGGACTATTAAAATATCAGTGTCAATAGTAAAACTGTTATAATTTTATTCAAAGTGAATGATAACGTCTCGAAAGCAGGTATTGTATTTTGAATTTTATTCGTATAAAGCTTTACATATATCATCACCTCTTCATATTTTAGATAAGAAACGATCACGCAACATCTATTTTTGTGTCGAAACTAGCTTAAATCTCGCGACCTCGCTTGAATATAATTGAAATATATTAAAATACAAGATGAAAAAAAACTTTCACACTTAGCTATTTATAAAGCCTTTGTTTTAGGTACTTGGTTGATTTGACTTGGAAAAGATATTATTTTATATGATATAAAAATATACATCTAAAGTTATTAATTTCAATGATTATTGTAGCATCTTATGATGATGCTTGAGTGATTATTATGTGAATAGTAAAAATCTTATATACTTTACAAAATTAAGAAGGTCACAAAAGGCCTCTCATTCTCAAGAGCGTATACTTATTTTAAAGATATTTTTTGGTATATATGCTCGCTAGATATATGTACCTACCCGTCGATTAAAAAAAGCAACATCAAATTGAGAACCTCCTTTTTTAAGTCGAAGTTAAAAACGGTATTTATGAAATTTATGCTTGTCCTTTTAATCTCCATGTGTTAATTATATTCGATTTCTATTATTGAAATTGTATACTTATTTCAAACCTTACGGCAACGGATTAACGGCTATTTTGCTAACTTAAACTCATTCTTATAAAAGGTATAATATAATGTAAGTATATTATAGTGACAGATTGCTTTATACAGATAACAATAATTAAACAGGTATTTGAGTGGATGAGATAGTAGATGATTTTATTATCACCAACCTATAAAATAATTTTACATTTAAAACGCATTTAAGCGTTATTTAACATATTAACGCTAACAAGAACAATAAATGTTCTGTCATCTACATTCCGTTACAAAACACAAAGAACATTAGAATATCCAACGTGTGGATATCACTTCATTTATTTGTTTAATATTAACCATTTGATTATAATATCGAACGCTCATTGCAATAAGAGCTCATGGTTGGGCCCCATCCATGAGCTCTTATTGCAATGATAATTCAGTTGTGCGACAGTGACGGATATATGCACGTCACATACATCTGTCTCAAAAATGAGTGAAACTATCATGGCAATAAGAGCTCATGGTAAGGCCCCTGAATTTCTGTAAGCGGATCTAATGTTGCAATAGGTGGAGCAAGAGAAGAGTTAAAGGTGCTATAATTCCAGAATAGAATCTAAAGTTGCATAAAAGCAATAGAAAAGACCATTTCGATTATTAAAAGATATTAGGTACTTTAATAATACTTACTTATCTATCTAGAAAAAATAATTTCAGTTCGTTAGTCTCGCTAAAACCTGTGAATGGCTAGCCTAGCTATTTTGGTAATTTTAATCTTGATATGTTTGTGAAAGTTCAGGGAAGGTTTAAACGATAAAAAACATAAATAATAAGTAAAGGAAAGGGTGACACGAAGTTCACAGGGTCAACTAGTAATTATTATAAATTGAAGACCAATAAATAATATGCATCGGAAATACAACCCAAATATTTGAATGCCAGCAACCACCACAAGATACGTCAATTCAAGGCTGGAGATTTTAGGTGAAAATTTCATTCGATTCTCGTAGCATTTGGACAATAGCCAGCGACATCGCAAAATGCTTGTTTAATATCGCGTTACTTACCTAAATCCATAATCGAAGCATTCGAATGCGGTGTGAATTCATAAATGATTAGTTTAAGCAGCGATCATTCGATTAAATGGCATTTGGGATTTAAATCATACAAAGTGTGCTACGAACATATCTACTGTTGTCGTTTTCCTTTTCGACCAGCGCTCTACATACATATTGAATAACCCCATTACATTCGAAATAAATCAATAGCCGACTAACTTGTCTGCTGAACAAAATCAAATCATAAGGGTACCTACAAAGAATATTTATAGGTACAAAATAATATAGCGGTAAATGTTCAGTGATAAAATAATTCAATCAACCTTTTATAACATACATTTAACCACTATGACCCGCCTAGCACCCACATTCATATTAAATAGCATTTACGATCATTGTTACTCAAGTAACGCGTACTTGTAACTAAAACTATAGTAAAATGCTTATAAACAAATTAATTTAACTACTATTCCGAAATGTATCTATAACATACTAGGATATATTAAACATCATGACTAAGAAATGTTTCAAGGTCTCAGTTTCTTTCATTTGCTAGATGCACAGCTAACGCCATCTGTTGTCAAGTAGCAGGAACTTTTTTATTCGATGAAAATTATTTTCACCTGAAAGGTCGGCGTGATTTCATACGATAGGTACTATGATATTTGCTTTGATGTTTTGTATACCTGTGCAACTATTACCAGAAGTATCTACATTTAATTATTTATAGTAAAGTATGTTTTCTCATACCGAACCATAAAAGTCCGTAGCAATTTAAAGGCGGCATTTCTAATGCGAAATACATGGTTAAATTGCGGTACCGAATAAGAATACCTTGGCGGCGCTCAAGTTATAGCGGAATTTAATTATGAAAAACGAGCACGGTATTGGAAGTCGATACATTTCATGCATAAGCATATCGCCTTTAGTTTTATTCATAGCAGATCGGTGATTTAAACATTCAAACAACATGTTGTATGCAGCTGATTTGTGCACCTTATTGTCAAAATTATGCACTAATTCACGTATAATATAATAATTAACTTCAAGAAACAATTATTTGCTCAAATAATAACGACGACATCTTAAGTTACACAATAACCTCAAAATGTTTCTCTGCTCATAAAATTATGCTGCTTTTACAAGCACACAGTCAAACACATTATTCTCGTGTAACAAACAGTTTTTTGACTGTGGTAATATTATTTGAACGGAATAATAGATATCAATATTTTCTTTGTTACAGGTGAAAGTTCGGGATCTTGTTCGGATGAAGATATCAACAATGTCGCAGACGAAGCGCGAGACCGACCAGAAGCACACATGTGTCCACGTTGCCAGGAACAGTTTGAAAACCTTCATGAATTCCTGTACCATAAAAGAGTATGCGACGAGAAAGCATTGCAAATGGGAGAAGAGCGAATGCACTCCGACCCAGAAGAAATGGTCGTCTCAGGCGACGAGGAAATGGATGGACCCAATAAGCAGTTAGAACAAGTGCGGCGGCACAGGCAAGATGCTGAAAATAACAACAGCCTTGAGGATGGAGAAGCCGAAGTGCCTGAAGCAGATGTTCCACCGGTTGGGCTTCCCTTTCCAGTAGCAGGCCACGTTACATTGGAAGCTTTGCAAAATACTAAAGTTGCCGTCGCACAATTTGCTGCAACCGCAATGGCTAACAATGCTGACAATGAAGCCGCACTACACGAACTTGCCGTATTACAAAGTACATTGTTTACATTGCAACATCAACAAGTATTTCAACTTCAACTTATACGGCAACTACAAAACCAGCTATCGTTAACACGACGGAAAGATGACCATGAGAGCCCACCGCCGAGAGAACCAGAGCTAATCGTACCGGTGCCACCCGCTCGATCACCGTCGCCGCCTCGTCCGCCACGGGAGCCTACTCCTGTCGCACCCTCTCCTCCCACTAGCCAAAACTTGCCGTCAACCCACTCACATCTTAACCCTAAAACGGAACCAATCCCCGTTCCCAAAATGCCAACATCCTCTCCGCCTATGATGTCACATCCACCCTACAGCTCGATATCGTCATCGTTAGCATCTACAATCATCACAAACAATGATCCACCGCCTTCACTCAATGAACCTAATACGCTCGAAATGTTACAAAAGAGAGCTCAAGAAGTATTGGATAATGCATCGCAAGGCTTACTTGCAAATAATTTAGCTGATGAGCTTGCATTTCGTAAATCTGGCAAGATGTCACCTTACGACGGAAAGTCTGGAGGCCGAAATGAGCCATTTTTCAAGCATCGGTGTCGATACTGCGGGAAGGTTTTCGGAAGTGATTCTGCACTGCAAATACACATTCGTTCGCACACTGGTGAACGGCCATTCAAATGTAATGTTTGTGGATCTCGATTTACTACCAAAGGAAATCTTAAAGTACACTTCCAAAGACATACAGCGAAGTTTCCTCATGTCAAGATGAACCCTAATCCAATACCAGAACATTTGGACAAGTATCATCCTCCACTATTGGCGCAGCTGTCTCCGGGACCGATCCCTGGAATGCCACCCCACCCACTTCAGTTCCAACCGGGTGGCCCAGGCGCTTTTCCGCCAAACTTGCCATTATACAGACCACCACATCACGATCTACTACCACCTCGTTCGCTTGGAGACAAACCTCTTCCTCCGCATCCGCTATTCGCAATGCGAGAAGAACAAGACGCACCGGCTGATCTCAGTAAACCTTCTGCGCCGAGTCCTTTGCGAACAGCACCTGAAGTCTTCAAGTCTGAACCCCAAGATGAAGAAAGTCAAAGAGATTCAAGTTTCGAAGACAATGACCGTGTGTCACCCAAACGAGAACCAGAGGAGAATGAAACTGCTCATGAGGCTGAACAGGACCGATATCCTTCAACATCACCCTACGACGATTGCAGCATGGATTCAAAATATAGCAATGAAGACCAAATCGGCAGAGAAAGTCCGCATGTCAAGCCTGATCCAGACCAACCGGAAAATCTCTCAAGTAAGAATTCACCGGTATCCGGACCAATTGCAATAGCTACGGGACTTCGAACCTTCCCTTCATATCCCCTGTTTCCACAATCACCACCAAGCAGTATATCCTCTGGTAGTTTGACGCCTTTTCCCAATACAATCCATAATGTTGCTGACGTAGACATGACTCGTGACCCTATGTTTTATAACGCATTGTTACCTCGTCCAGGTAGCAACGATAATTCTTGGGAGAGTTTGATAGAGATTACTAAAGCTTCTGAAACTACAAAATTACAACAACTCGTAGATAACATTGATAATAAATTATCCGATCCCAATGAATGTATAGTTTGTCATCGGGTGCTATCTTGCAAGAGTGCGTTACAGATGCATTACCGAACACATACTGGCGAAAGGCCCTTCCGATGCAAGCTTTGCGGTAGATCTTTTACCACCAAAGGCAACTTAAAAACACATATGGGCGTCCATCGTATAAGACCACCAGTCCAAATGTTACACCAATGCCCAGTATGCCACAAGAAATTTTCTGATCCAACAATATTGCATCAACACATACGTATTCATACATCGGACCGTGTAAATAATATCCCTTACGATCAAAGTCGTCACATCGAATTAGACAGTATGCAATCACTTAGTAATGGGTCAGACGTCTTCGAATATCCTTCATATCGCTCCATTCCTCCGCCAATGTTTCCCACTCCGACCACTCCCGGCGACCGACGGGCGGACTCCCGCGGGACCGACGATGAGAGCGGCCGGGACGAGCGCGAGCCCGCTATTCGGGAGTTCGACGACGACTCAGATATGAAAGATCGTCGAACTTCGCCGCTCTCCGTCTGCGCCTCGGCGTCCGAATGCGAAATAAAAACCATCACCACAACGGCTTCCCTCCCATCGGCGACAGGTTCGGAGAGCGGGCGGAGTGCGAGGGCCTCACCACCATCGCCCACGATGTCGACGCTGTCGACGCCGCCGAGGTTGCCGCCGCACTCGCCGCTGCCATCACCACCCACACCTCTTGCCGCCCTCGGTGCTCTCGGAGGATCGCCCTTCAGCCCACTTGGACTAGCGTTCCCTCCCGCAGGTATGCGATAGCGGGATATTAATATTTTCGTCCGCCCCGGTCGCCCACAAATCCTTTCCTTTCATATTTATTCCCAACCGCCAACTAATAAAATATCTTTTTACCGGGCGCTCGAATACACCGAAAATCATAAACTTGCATTACCTATGTATACAAAGTGATCAAACATTAACGTTTTGAAGAGTGTGTAATCGTGCGTTTCGATTAAAATACGTACAATAACGTAGTGACAATAAATCCGCATTGAACGGTGCGTTTATCTGTGTACAGTGCGCGGCAACACAACATGCAACATCTGCTACAAGACGTTCGCCTGTAACTCCGCCCTCGAGATACATTACCGCAGTCATACCAAGGAGCGGCCATTTAAGTGCACCGTCTGTGATCGTGGATTTTCTACAAAGGTTAGTGTAACGTTATTATTAATTACTTATTGTTAATGATAAGTAGAAAACTACGTACCTACCTATTTTATGATATTATACCTACCTACTGTATATGCATGCCCCTTTCCATAGTAGGTATAATGGTATATACTGTATAGTAATACGAGTACCAACAGCAGTTTATAGGCACCTAACTTTTCTGTAATTGAAAATAACACAATGGTACCTATAAATTATGTAGGTATCTTTCATTTGCACGTATCTACATACGCGCAGCTCAGATGGAGTATCTTTGGCTGGTAGCCAGTTCATACTTTATTGTTACACAAATAGCGGAGCATACGTGTTTACGACATTTCCACAAATTTTCACTACATCTAAAGAAATCCATTGAAGTTAAAATCATCACAATTTAAAATGACAACCGATGTATCGATTTGATTTGTTTTTTTTTAAATTACTTATGTAATAGGCAGATACCTAACTTATACGTCAGATAGGTACACACTGCAAAAAATGTAAGGCACATGGACCCCGTGTTGATACGGAAAATTTATTGATTACTTAAGGTTTTAGTCAGGCCAACTAATTTTCGGATTTGGTATATTACGCGCGTTAGAAGGTCGACGGGCAGTTCGAGCTGATCTCTAGAAAATATTGCCATGTAGGTAGTTCAGACAGGATACATAATGCAAATTAAGTAAACGGAGCATCGAGCACCAAGTTTACCCCAGCCTTCGACAAGCAAGTCTTGTGCACAACGGGTAACTTCATGCGCCGGTTTCATTTCATCCAAGTTTCAGTGCATTAATTTTGCAGGCAGTAATTACAAGACGCTAGGCGACGCCTTTACTTCGCATTAGTTTTAGCTGTTGTCTTCCACCGTCGCATCCGACCGCTGTCGACTTTGAGAGTAATTGACAACTAACTCCGCAAACTTGTAGGCTCGTTTGCTCCAATTTAATCTAAACCACGAAACAACGTATAGTAGCCGTGATTAAATTATCAAACCGTTATAAAAATGTCAGCTCGACCAATTTATGCGATACTTTCTATGCTTAAGTTATTATATTATGTCCAAACAGGCCGTAATTATATCAATTAAAATTAAAATCCGGTTTTATTTTATAACCATGTCTAGATTAGATATAGGTACTAATACTACTTAATGCTTAAGTAGGTATACTTATATACTAATTGTGCATATTAGATTTTTACTTTAGTAATTATTCAATCAAAAATAGGCACAAAGCGAAGAACAAAACTAATAATAATAAAAATAAACAGATGTTTATTGATTACTTACCTTTATTTAGTAACTACAGATATATACTTAGTTGTAAATAAAAGAGTCAAGTAATTAGCAAATATCAAAGTTTCATATTACGAACATATTATCTATTGATCATATATTTTACGTAAGCACGTCTAAATCGTAGTTTTATGGTAACTGCCATTAGTTCTTTATGGACACACTAAACAAGTACCTTCACGATCTGGTGTGTCCAAATAAAAATATGAGAGATTTAATGATATATGCTTAAATGATAGATATACCTAATACAATATTTTAGATGATAAATAATGTTTGTTAAAAGCATTTTTATGGTGATTCAAGTTTTATACCCAGTTCAGCCAATATTTCAAGCGTATAAAGCTGCGCTTGCGTCGCAGTCCATCGCGTCGCGCCACAAAAATGATAACTCATAAAAAGAACGTCACAGAAAACGATCGGAATATTAATTCATGTCGTAAAATATTTATTGCTTATAAATCCTTGAGCCTTTACCTACGCCTTTCGTCATAAAAAGATTATTTATGCTTGACAAAGTAACATTTTTCGTATGTTTCCGAAAGTGTCTAAGGGTTTTATCAATAAAATATAGGTTATTTACGACGGCGCCGCGGTTAAAAGTTTATACCTCAGTGTCAGCCCATCGCTGCCTTTGGTTTAATTAAGTTCCCCCTGATAAATACACAGCGGTTAAGTACCGATGATTTACATTCGAGGTGACCCAAAATCCCAGATAACTCACAACGCGACGCGATGTAATAAACATACGTGCACCTACCATTTAATATAAGTGATTACGTACTAGTGTCCCTTGCTTGTTACTTCAATCGTGAACTTTCTGAATTACTAAAGAGAAAGTCTTGAACTTAGGTTAAAGGGATTCGCTTAAGCTTAGGTAAAATATAACCTACTTCCCACATATATTTAATGAAGGATTAAATATTTTCCTAACAGCTTGAACCCGAATTGTTAAGTGCGTTAAATGTCATATAACCACATAGTATTGAAAGAGTTAAGGTCAAATTTATTTGAAGAGGTTCGGTGCAAGCCGCAATGTGACTTATTTTTCATATGGTCTCTATATCTTCTGTCAGTGAAGACTATTCGCACCTATGTGTAGAAGTAGGTACTAATTATAGCCTCTAAATACCTAAGTACCAAAAAAGTTTTATGCAATTTTAAACACCGTTTAGGTTTTCTTAGGGGTTTTGAGGGTAGGTACTAGAAAGAGCATGATACTACAATATTAATAATTTTATATGCGTCTGAACATTATGTTCCGACACAACCGGGGATCCGTCATTCACTAGGTATCTAACTACCCAGGCAGCTGGGATCCTGTCTGCCTACGCTAAGTACCTAATGATAAAAATAAAAGTTTACGACGATGAGGAATTGGTGTTCTTTTTCGGGTTTTGTATCGACTTCTTCATAAGTTTCATCGTAAATATTAAAGTGAATGATACTTACATGTTTTCACGTTTTTTCGTATGATCATAATTAACATAATAATTACGAACGCTATGCACCTATTTTCGGACATCTGATATCGTTGATGTCTTTATATCACGTTACACTACACATATATGCATGTTGTTTCCATAAAAATGGCTACTTACACATGTTTTGACTCTTTTATTTCGTGTTTTACTGTTAATACACATTAAAAATCATTCAAACACTTGTAAACCTTGCTCCGGCGACTATGCTCTCATCACGAACACCATCAGAGGTTAAGATATAATCAGTGAAACTAAGATATAAGCAACACGTTTTATTCGTGTAAAAACATACAATTAACAGCAATTCCCATGTCTTTGATTGCAGAAACACGAAATCATATCACACCATGTAAATAACATCACTGAGACTAAACTGACATTTAATTTCCACCCACTATAAAACATTTTTAAAAGTTGTTACCACAGACAAGCTATGGACGCGTTTAAACTAAACGTGTTCTAAATTCAAATACGGCAGAAAAGAAGTAGGTTTTTTTTTAACATTAGTTTGATGATTTTGATGTTTGATACATTTAATTAAAAAACAATATCACCATCTAATAAACACTTACTAAAACTACTTTCTAATATAATGTGATCATAAAATAATAGGAGCAAATATAAATCTATTTTTTTAAAACAGAATCATTTAATTATTCAGTCATGTAAAATCGTCATTAATATGTAGGTGTCTACAATTTAAGCCTCAGCGACAAGTTAAACTCACTGCACGAATAGGGTTATTAATAATTTACAAGTTAACAGGTCCCTACTAACAAATATTTGAAAATGGCGTCGAAGATCCTTATCCGTGTTCCATAATAAACGGCTACAAGCTCATTTAAAATTACAATAAGTCCCCGACACCACTACGGTCGAAAGTTCACGAGCCAAATAATTTATCTATTATTCCTATCTCGTAGCATACACACGTTCGAGTACATTACCGTTCATATTTATATTATGTTACTTTGTTAGGTTCACTTACATTTCGAGAACGTGGATTAAAGTAAAGTACTTTTAAACGAGGAAAGGAGTCAGTTATCAATTTGACTGTATCTTTTTATTTACTTTGAATGAATTGTATTGGAATGTTGTGATAACAACTAGCTTGCGCCTGCAGCTTTGCCTGTGTGGCATTTAGATTTCACATACAAACCTTCAACCCCTTATAGATAGATTTTCGTTAAACCTTTTCTTAGTGTATTCATCAAGAACACAACTTTCAAATTTAATTTCTCGAGGACCAGCGGTTTGAGCGTGTGCGTTTATTTGAGTCAGTCAGGTCTTTGAATATAAAAGGTATAGATAGATAATATAATATACTAACTGGGCCTCGCGGTTTCACGCGAAAATAATTTAATTTAGTACACGAAACGAAAAAGTCTTTTAGACAGCCTATTTGTTATTCCGATGCATCAGCTACATTATTGTAAAATTTAATCAGAATTTATTCTTGAAAGAATAACAAACATCTATGCCATACACCTATAATTATAAACCTTCGCGTTTATAATATTGGTATGATTCCCGGGTCTGTAGGTACATTTCAGACCTATGCAGGTTTCGTCACATTTTCCTTCACTGGATACTTTCCAGTGAAGGAAAATGTGTGGTTTACATACAAGTTTTTAGATATCAATGAATTTGCATCTTGCGTCACCTACAAAATCTACTCAAATAGATGATGGTCACGATTCCAGGACCTTAGGTATAAAAACAATTGAAAAAGTCCTAGATTTACACCGCTTTCTCTTTTCACTGACATTCACTCTTAATAAAAGGATAAACAATGTGTATACCTATAAACCTTGAATCTATTTAGGCAGCCTTTATTGTTAAGGACAACTTGTATACAAAAGTCAAACTAATATTATTGATATCTGAAAATGTAAATGCGCTTGCACACACATTACGCGGATGCAAATAGTGGTTGATAGTTATGTTAAAATACGCTTCTACTGCATAACGTATGAAACGGCATAATGTATAACAAAAAATAAAATACAAACAACTTACATCCGGTAAAGATAACATATTTCGTGTTTTTTGTATGACCTCTATTGCCTAGACCGATTCATGTTTAGTCTCAAATCACCTCATAGCACGTGTATAAAACGACCGTGTCTGTCGAACTATGTATTATCTCTGGAATAGTTTAGCTACTCAACGACAGATGGCACCACACGGCATTTTTAAACGAAAATTGACTAAAATTATTACCTACTGTATTTTAATAAACCATCGTATAATTTGCTTTTTTTACGAGAATGGTGTTTTTGTAATCAACGCAATATGCACCTACTTTAGGGTGGACTACGCGCTCGTGATAGCGTCCATAGGCTGCGATAATCGTACACTTACCACCAGGTAGGTTTTGTTGCCACCACTGTGGTATGAAATATTCATATTCTACATACTTGAAAGATGCAGAGAATCATGATTTTCTGAGAATCTACTATACAGGTGTTGTATTAGAGATAGATCCTCCCAATAAAGACATAGATACCCCATGCTTTTGCAATTAGGTAATGTAACATTGATTGGTTCCTAATGTATGATAAGGGCCAATCCCTACCAACTTACACAACGAACCCATGAATATGAAGGATATATGAATATTCATAAAACATCAGCATTTTATCGTACGCTTCCCATACGCTAAAACCAAATAAAAACATCATCAATGCATACGAATTACCTGATTAAGCTGTTAACTTATAACATAGTCTTTGTATGGCCTCGTATTTTAATATAAATTACCTTTTCAAATAATCTAACCTAATACTCAATCAATTATCCGCAGTTATATTTATCTTTATAATTTTTAATTATCACTAGCCAGAGCCCATAGCTCATATCATCATTCCATTTTATAAAATTTCATTCCACATTTCGCAAATAGGTAGGCACAGTTTTTATATTCTTGTATTTCTCGCCTTGAGATTATAATCCTCGACATTGTCATCCGCTACCGCAGTACCACTACGTAGTTAATTAAATCTGATAATTATAATCGATTTCCTAATTGTATTCATTTTAATATAATTATTATAACATTGCTTCTGAACTGCGCGGGCTATTACCTGCTTATGTACTGCTGTTGGCTCTCGGACGTTTTCCCCCTGTTGCGGCATGAGCTATTCCTGAGTGAAATAACTCGTGTATGTGATGTGTTTTGTGATTGTGTGTGACCAGTGCGTGTGTAACGTGTGTGTATTTGTGGTTCCAGAGCAGTGGCGGCGGTTGCCGGTGCGGTAGACGCGCGCGCGCACCCCGCCCCCCGCACGCCACTGCTTTGGACCTATGGAACGCCTTCGTCTATCCGGTATGGGAGAGCGACGCCTGAGCGGACCTCCAGACTTTATTACGAGCGATGCTTATTCAAATTCTCTCATCGTTTACATATTGAAACATAATATATTATACCAAACATTGAATTTCACGCTCGTAGTAAGGCCTAAATAAACTCTTTAAGTAATATTTTCGATTTTATCTTTGACCCCTACTGTTTCCTCGTGAAAAAAACGTAAATTAAGATAATTTGATGTTAATGATTTCCCATAACTTAAAGTTGTTAATAAGATCATATTATTGAAATTAAATTGTTACTAATAAATTTTACATATTGGTCGCACGGCTAAATAAACAATTTGTCACACACAGGGCAACATGAAGCAGCACATGCTGACGCACAAGATCCGCGACATGCCCCCCGGGTTCGACAAGGGGTCCAACGGACCGACCCAGCCTTCGAGCGAGGACGGCCGGGAACTGAGCCCCGACCGCCGCTCTTCGCCTGACAAAATTGACCTCAAGAGATCGCCGCCCGCGCACCCGCCGCCCCCTATGAACCACCCTTCACCTATCGATATGCCACCGCTGCCGAAACGGCCTAGCGGTAAGTTGCAACTTTAAATACTCAATATTTCCTGAGAATAATCCTAATAGGTTAATTAATAATGAAACTAATCTGACCACATTTGCTCATAGTGCCATCAGCTCCAAGTCACCCACCACCTCCAATATCATCCAAGCATCTATGCGGCGTGTGCCGCAAGAACTTTTCATCGTCTTCGGCTCTGCAGATACATATGCGCACTCACACCGGGGACAAACCCTTCAGATGTGCCGTTTGCCAAAAGGCTTTCACCACCAAAGGAAATCTCAAGGTAGGCACTGTAGCTGACGATCTGATACAGCATTTATCTGAATAAAAATAATATGTCGCTGATATGATTTTCTAAGCACTATTTCCAAGTACTAGGTACAGGGTATGTTCAGTGATAACATATTGGATAAAACATTTCAACCTTAGAGTGACGTACGTGTGAAACCTGGTGGATCTATAGTTTAATGAGAAATCCGTTCAGGTGCATATGGGCACTCACATGTGGAGCGGCGGTGCGTCTCGTCGCGGACGGCGCATGTCGCTAGAGCTGCCGCCGAGGCCGCTGCACGAGCCCCACGACCTGCTGCGACGCCCCGACCTCTTCTACCCCTACTTGCCCGCGCCCTTTCTTAACGGCATGCAGCAAAAGGTTAATTTTGTTCATTATTTTTCTCCAATTTTGATATCTCGATAGTTATCTTTCGACAAGTACAGCATGTTTATATTATTTTCACAGCTGAATGAGATATCAGTGATACAGCAGAGCGCGGGCCAAAATGGTGTAGCCGGTAAGTTTCCGGGGCTGCTCGGTTTCGGTGCCTTCGCAGGCCGACCGGGAGCAGCATCGCCCCTGGAGAGGCCGCCGTCCCTGGAGGGGGGTGAGGAGCGGCAGGCTGCCATGCGCGAGCTGGCAGAACGCGGGCGCGAGCTGGCTGAACGCAGCCGGCACCTGCGCGAGGAGGCCGAGTACCGCGGTACTGCTCCGCACGCGCCGCCGCCCGCGCAACCCTCGCCGCCTGCGCCGCTGCACCAGCACCCGCACCCACTCGCTTCGCTGCCGCCGCCCGCACGTACCGAGGGGCTCACCGTTTAAGCGCAGCGATGCTCTAATAGTACCCGATTACATTCCAAATGTTCCACGAGCCGAAACTAATTCCCGAGACGTGAGCGTCACCGGAGCACAGCGACGATTGAATCTATCGGAAGAGAGCCGAGGTCCGCGTCGACATCTCGACAGCAGCGACGTGTTTATATTGTACAAAAACATAGAATATAGTTTAGATACAGTTGTGAAAATAAGGGACTGATAAATTATAACGAAGATTGAACGTCAGTTGTAGCATAATTATATGCAAAGTGTAGCGCTATGTGACATTGTTATTCCACGTGTAATGTTTAGGTGTAATAATAAAAGTAAGTTATATGCATGAGTATAACGGGCCTGGGGCAATGGGGGCTCGGCGCGAGCTCCACGTTTATGTCATTACTCTGTGATAGCACACTAGAGGCTGCGGCCGCGACGCCGAGGCCGCCCGACCGCGTCGGAGCGGTCTACAAGCGACGCACTCCGATGTGCATGTGTGACATCAAAAATTAAATATAAAAATTATCCCAAAAATTATCTAACTAATTTCATAAATCTATATCTTTTAAATTAAATGTACATATTTTGTATAAATAGTGTTAAGAGTGAATAAATATAAAATATAACATGGAAACGACATTACTATAATATTATCGATGTATTTAAACTGGAGTATGATGCATGATTTTATCTTTTACCACATTCCAATTGACTGCAACTGTACACCATAGAAGCGACATGGTATTGAACAATGCTATGAAAGCACACATTCATTTCATTTATTGGAAGAAAAACAATATGTATCAAAATTTGCTTGAATTGTCTACAAAATATTGAAACCGAAATAATACCAATGTATTATTGTATGTACGTATTATTGTAACTATTTAGGGTACCACATAACAAATAGTAACAGAGGTTAATGACATATTCATATCATGTAAATTTTAAAGTATTTGCATTTGAGGTCTATATAGTTATAAGTATTTATAGTCATAGCTATTATATTGCTTTAGAATACTTCAACATATCTTTGTAACAATCGAAGCGACTGGTGTTATTGCGAAGTACCTAACTATTTAAATGTCACGATGTAGTTGATGGTGTAGTCCCAGCTTTGACTGACTGACCACAACCATTTCCAAATATGCATTTTGTCAACACTTGTTCGTAGTTGCGGTAGTCGGAACACTTTATTTAAATATATGTATTTTATACTTTCGGCAGTAGTTATCTATGTATAAATGTCCTAAATTATTTATAAATTAAATCATGCATACACTCTTAGTATTAATGGATTGCTTGTGGGGCGTTAGGCTCCGTGCAACAATTTAGTTGTCTACAGTTGTATCTCGTAGCACCAACAAGCTATTATCAAATTGCAAATAGATATTAGAGTAGTATTTAGTCATGAATATGATGTCATGTCACTATAAATAATCATTGTAAATTATTAAATGTTTATGTAAATGTCCAAAAAGTATTCAAATTATTTAAAAAAAACGAATATATCAATTATTATTTTCTTTTTTGTTATCCTTCCTTCAATCCCTTTTCAGTTTATCACGTTTTTTCGCTATTACATCTACACGAATATTATAAAAGGAGAGATTTGATTGTTTGTTTGCATTGAATAGGCTCCGAAACTACTTGACCGATCTTGAAAATTCTTTCAGCAATTAATATCTACATCATACAGCGCGTAACATAGGCATATATTTTATCCCCGTACTCCCATGGGAACGGGAACTACGCGGCTGAAACCACGTGACGTCCGCTAGTCTATACATCTATACAGATAAATAAAATTGAACTGTCTGTTTGTAATTCCAAAATAACAGCATTTCACTAAATGCAATGAAAGTATACACGCTACTGACACCAAAAAACAAAGTTTTAAATTTTTTCTCTGTCTGTCTGTCTGTCCGTCTGTCTGTCTGTCTGTCTGTTTGTTTCGGGTAATCTCTGAAACGGCTGGACCGATTTTAACGGGAGTTTCACTGGCAGGTAGCTGATGTTCCAAGGAGTAACTTAGGCTACTTTTATTTATTAAAAATATTAGGGTTACGCGACAATAAGGATGAAACAAAATCTACGCGGGTGAAACCGCGGGGCACAGCTAGTATATAATAAAGAGGAAATATATGTTAGTTTGTTAGCAAAGAATAGGCTCCAATTCTACTTGACCGATTTTAAAAAATATTTTACTAATAAAATATAATTTTATTATATACAAAATTATCGGTGAGTAACGTAGGCTAATGTCAATCCAGGTTAATTAGGAGTCCGTAAATACACGCGGGCAAAGCCGTGGACTGACGCTGGTACTAAACATAATTCGCAGTTACGCGTACACATCAAGAGTGACCTACGAACACATGCGATGGGGAATATTTACCCATTTTTACTATCAGAGCACCCCTAAAGGTAAATACCGCATATATTTAAGAGAAGAAAATAATTAAACGGTATAAAATAAATACCCCTTGGGTTCAATATTTGACAATATAACAAATGTTTCATAAATAACATTACTTGTATTTGTACGATATTATTTTTATAATATAACTATTTATATTAAGCTTGGGGCTAATCCACTACCTACCCACATATTTCTATCTAGTTATCTACTCGATAATCAACGTACAACTACTGATTGTTGAGTTGTGATGTGCGAGCTCAATGGAGCTGACATTGTCTATGTTAGACAAAAGTTCCGAAACCATTAAAGAGTAAAAAAAATAATAATAACTTACTACCATTAGAGACTACAAACTAACTAAAACAATTGGTTAAAGACATTTTGGTAACTAAAATGCAGAATCACGAAGAAATTCATTTATTACTGTTAATTAGAATACAAGATAATTAAAATACCTATGTTTTAGTATTGAGTTACCAGGCTCACATAGGTTAGAAGTTGATGACGCTGGCGAGCTTCTTGACACGGTTGAGTAGTAAGTCTCCCTCGCGTATGGTCGCCTGGTACAATTGCGAGCGATCAGCGTCTGCCCCGCGACCCGCGCCCGTCACTACGCATCCCGCTACTGCGTCGATGCGACACTGCAGTCGCCCAGCCGCTGTGAACCTGATACAAACATACATTTGTACAGGGACGTCACGAGTTTAGAGCGCTCGGCGCAAATAGGGGTGCACAATGTATACTACTACTTTCATTCAAGGCGAGCGCTTAGAACTCGTGACGCTAGGTATACATGTTGAGTAAGACGTGTTGATCACACACCACGAAGCATTATCAGCATCAATCAATGTTTTGGAATAAGCACAATTTATGTGAGAGTAAGATATCGCGAGGTTTCCGAACATTGGTAAGTAACTTTTGGAAGTGTTTGGATGTTAAGATATGTTTAGGTTACATTAAAATATATTCATCATACCATCCTTCATATAGTAGGGGAGCCCACGATGCTAAATGGGGATTTACTCGAGCGTCATAAAGACCTATTGGGTTGCAAGCTTAGATGATAATAAGAAAAGAATGTCATATAATGTATACCTTTTCATCGGTGGGGGAAGCGGCTATAGCTATAGCAAATTTGTAAAAAAACTTATGTTATGTGGACATACTCGAGCGCGTCAGATATTGATGGCATAAATGTCCTACGTATTTTTAATAATTAATGTATGTTAATTTGATCGTTTGCATGAGGGGGGTGGTCGTATGAAAGGGTTGAATATGAAAAAAAAAATTTTTCTTATGGGAGGGATTCGCCTAATCTGACATAAAAAAATTTTTTTTTTTAAATATCCTTTATCCTGGACGCGCGGCCTTACTTATGGGGTTCATATTTGGTGGAGGTACTTAGCCGGGTACAAGGTATCCCCCTGTATATTAATCTGCCGCGCTTTAGGAAAACACGAAATCCCCGCTTGGGCTCCCCTACTAATATATCTGAAGTCACGAGCTGATGCTAGAACAATCTATTATGAATAAGTAGATCTTGTAAGTATATTGATTACTTGGAGATCTCCTCTTCAATGAACTCCCGTGTGACGCCAAATGTGTCAGCGATGTTGTCGAGGCTGAGCGAGCGGTAGGCGCGCAGCAGCTGCACGTAGGCCTTGATGCGAGCCTCGCGCACGTAGTGCTGGTAATGCGGCCGGAACACCGGGTCCACGCAGATCTGAGTCTCCACCTGGAGATAACATTTTATGTTAATAAATGTTTGTTTGCAATGTAATTTCATTGTTCACTAGATTTAACGTAGAGAAAACACAGTTAATCTAAGAAATGACAAAGTCTTCCTTAAGGATTTTATAAATAAGATGGAGCAGGTCTAACTAAGAAAGCTGCAAAGTGTGCATGATATGACATCATAACTTTTGGATTTTTGGCTATATTTTTCTAATGTTATTAGTCTGTTGCAGAAGTACAGAGCTATACTAAACCTGAAAATAAATTACTGTAGCTTATAACACCTGCCAAGCAAGGCTCGTTCTCATTCCCTGCTGATCTGAAGTGAATTTTCATTTCTGAATGATAATAAGACTAACCCAAGCAAGGCTCTTCATGAAGTCAGCATAGCGGCACTCGTGAAGGGACTCAACAAGTTCACGCAGTTCAGGGAATCGTGAGCGCAGAGCTTGCACGGCCGCTCCCTGCCGCCTCAGCGCGGCTTGCAACGCATGTCGCTCCAGAGCCAGTGCACAAGCCAGTACACAATACTGGATTATAGTTCCTATAAAACATATAGTACACCATATACTTTCATGATAAGTGTAACTGATTCATCAGTCGATAAAACTTTTACTGTAACTAGAAAAGCAATAGGTTGATTCATAATTTTTTAACTTAATCACAATTAGTTACATGTGTGCATGCTGGCTCTTATCATCATCATCTGCCTGGCCTTATCCCATTATGTATTCTTGGGGTTGGTACTTGATTTAACCCTATGTGGCTGATCACCTGATTTATATATGAGGCGACTGCCACCTGCTGCACTCTTATAAAGTTCAAATACAAAACAAGTATTCAAACACAATGTAAAGTATTGTAAAAAGAAAGTTATTTTGAAACTATGGACTAGCAGCTTTCCTTAATAGCAAGAATATTGTCTCTTGTTTCATACTTTCTGGTACATAAGGAGCAGGATCAGTAGACAATACTTCAATGGTGGGGTTTTAGTTTACTTAGTTATGCAAAGGAGCTCTAAAAGTTGCCAGACTGACCTAATGAAATTGGCAAACTTATAAAGTGATTTTTTTCACAACTGCTTTACACTGAAGAAAAATCTTGTAAACATCGCAAACCCAACAGACCTCTGTGAAAATGAAGAGAAATTAAAATAAAATACATGATTAACCCTACCAAAATCAACCAATTCATATGATTCAAATGTGGAGACACAATCAATGAACAGTTCAGCAGCATGGCTGTAGTCCCGCACAGCAAGGCAGTAAATAGCTTCATATGCCTTCAACTTGTTCCTGGAGCGCCAGTCTCCACCTTTGTCTACTAACTCATGTGCCTGAAATGTTACAATATAATCTTATGACAATCCACCTCAAAATTACACACAAAATATTCATTAAGTATCATATAATATTACTCAAAGTTATTTGGTATGTTAATGTTTCTGGGGCACCTTGAAAAATGACACGACATGGAAAATTAATAATGTAAATGCTAAAACAAGCAAGTGTCACCTTATTTATCCAATTTCCCATTTCTTTGACATTGCAACCATGGAAGTATGCAATCCGGAACAGAGCAAAAATAGCATCAAGCCTTCTATTGGTAGTTAGAGTGGAATCCTCATACTTTGTTGTTGCCAATGCTGTGGCATTTTCTTTGTCACCAATTGCACAGAGGTAGTCCAACCTGTGAAATACCATTAAAATTGTATGTATCATGCTATTAATACAGTAACTGTACCCCTATTACGTGTTTGCCACCATTTTCAGAATCTATACTCGCTAACATCACCACCAAATATTTGTAAGAGAAATTGTACAGCCCCTCCTAGAGGTGACGTGATGAACTAAAATATACTCATACCAATATTGTGGGTTAAGCTAGCGAGTATGGATTACGAAAATGGTGAAATTAAATGGAATATTTTGTCAGTACAGGTGTCGTTGTGAGCTATGAGCGCTGACCTTGAATCTGCAATAGTAATTTTATGAGTCTGCCTGTACAACGCGACGGGAACAAAGATATGTGCAGAAACCCCCACTTTTTTTAATAAGTGCTCTTATATCCTGACGGCACCAGTACATGTATAAACAAAACATATAATCTGACATTAATGAGTTTTTTTTGTATGATAGTATCACATACCTGTCTTGCCACACGGGAGTCTCCGAATCATCTTCTTGAAATTTGCCTAACCGACTAACATTTTCTTTTGCCATCTCATCGTGCATATGCTGATCAAAATGCCATCCCAAATCAGTACACACTTCTTTGTAATATGGAGCCATATGCCCGGATTTTATACCTTCTAATAGTTGTTCTTTTAATTGAGGATCATCTTTGAATTGCGGTAAAGATAGCTTGAACTTAATTCCAGCCAGAGCCATATAGTCAGGAGTTTTACCTTCCGCAGAAAGCTCCATGCTTGCTTCTTTAATATAACTTCAACAAAACTCTACACACGCCAAATACCCAATGCAACAAAATATTCAATTCACAAGCCTTCTAATAATAAAATGATCTAAATATCTCACAACACAATCAAAGGAATCATAGGTGATCAAAACTGGAAAATAAAAGTCACTGTTTCAGGGTTGCCCGTATGATTATAGTTTTGAAAAGCACAGACGTTAGAGGCTAGTGCAGTATTGGAATTTCAGCGTCTATGAAGATAGACTTCTTCTATATATATAAAAATGAATCCCCATTTCCCTTGGTCTTGACATCACGCGTGAACGACTGCACCGATTTTAACGGGACTGATAGCTGGTGTTTCAACGAGTAACTTAAGCTTAATTTATTTGGAAAAAATATTATGTTCCGCGAAATAAAGCACAAAATTAAATCTACGCGAATGAAACTGCGGGGCACATTTAGTCAAAAGAACTTAATAAATACATAAATAAAGTATGATGATCTTAAAGGATTATAGAAGCCGTAACGATATCGCTGTCCTGCATAGCTCTTGTAACTTGTCATTTCAAAAAAAGAGTCACTAGAGTTGTTAAGAAACCAAACGCCTGTATTTTAATTATATTATATTTTATGGGATGATTTCATTGTCTATATACTGAAATGATATACTATACCTATGTTCTGATGCAATATAATAAAGAGTCAATAACGTAACCTATTGCCAGCATAGTGAAGTTACTCGTATTCTCGTACTTTTCTCCCTCACTGAATATAAGCGATTAATAAGTACTAGATTGTACGTAGTACAATAATTTTATGAGGTGACCTTACTCACCGCTGGAACCAATACTAACATTAAAAAGCGGCATTATTAGGCAGCAATCTCTTGTCAGGTAGCTATGAAATTTAAAAGGGATCGTCATATAGGTACATAACGCATGTATAGATAGACTAGAATCAAATATAACACTGATATTTATATTGTGAAAGTGCCGCGTAAGTTAAACATTATCCCGTATAGGTCAATGTATGTCTATTTTTGTGTCTGTATTTTTGGGTGATCACGAAAAAGCGTTACTGGCCGGGCACAGATAAAAAAAAAATTACTATTGAAAATTACAAAATTATTGACATCAATGACTGACATTTTGTTTGTACACGTCACATCGTAAATAAATCTACCTATCTATACATTTCATTCGAGCATTCTGTCACTCGAAGTATATTTTATTTATACCTAGTGTTTTGTAATTTGTTAAATATCGGTGAATAGCTGTCGTAGTAACTACCTTACCTCGAACAACAAATACTGAACTGCAACAACGTTATGTGCGCCAATGGTCAAAAGTTTTATAAATAAATATGGATACTTCTCATCTTGTCAGCACGAATCAAATAATTAAAATTGTTCCCTCGGTAGAAGAATTGTTACGAGCTCAAGGTTTGAATGTAGATTTGGACGAAAATACTTCATTATGGCTCGATCAATTAAAGTCGACATGGAAGACATGGAAACGAACCCCGGCTATGGATAGTCACGTCCAGCAATTTTTCCAATCTCGCCCAAATGATACATACCGCATAGCTCTTGTGTTCATCGTTAAATGCGAGGAGTCCAAAGATTGCAAACCAAAATCTTTACCTCATTATATCATTGAAATCTTGCACAAATGGTCCCAGGACAGTAAAGTATTACCAGAAGAACAATTAAAAATACCTGCTTTTCACATTGCTATACAACAAAGAAATCAACATTTTCTAAATTTAATGACCAAAACATATCACCTTTTCACTATAAAAGAAGTAATACTGCCCATAGTTAGAGCCATGATCCAGAATGACAATTGTAAGCAGGCATCTCAAATTGTGATTGCTATGGAATTGTTTGAAGACATTCCAGTAGAAGAATTACTGTTTCCACTAATACTACAAGACAAGCCTAACATGATTGACGAATATTTAGCAGAGTGTCCCAGTCAAGTCAAACCACTGCTTCTTTTCTTAGATAAACTATTAGACAGGAGTTTTAGTGTACGTGAATTTGTACAAGACTATATAGAAAAGAATAACATCTGCCATATTAAATACGAAAAAGTACACTATAAGCCACTTGGAAAGCTTGTTGCACGCTTATGTAATAAATTTAAAATTCCCATAGAAACATGTAAAAATCTTAGCAGAAACAGAACTACTGGTGGTCTCAGATATCTAATACACCAAAAATATCAGGAACATAATGTAAGTTCATCTGTGTGGGATGATTTGGTTAAAGATTCACTCAAACAAAATGAGGCATCTGCTCATGAGTTCATAGACATGTTGGTAGATTATGACAGAAATGAGGCTCTAAAGTGGGCTTTGTACTTAAACATTCCAGAAAATAATTTGCCTCTAGCTCTCAAAGAACTATCTCTTAGTGAACCTAATGAAGAAGAAAACTGGGACACAAACATGGCAAATGTTCAAGAATACCATAAGTCTACATTGACTGATGATCAAATTGTCATCATTGATACTGGTGAGAAATTTTATGACTTAATAATCTCAGAACTGTCTAAACATACCATTGTAAGCATAGACTGTGAATGGAAACCATCATTTGGTGCAACCCAATCACATGTTGCACTGATACAGGTTGCTACAAATACCAAAGTGTATCTCATTGATACTCTGATATTGAATAAACCTGAGTATGCTAGTTTCTGGTACTCATTCAACAAATCATTTCTTGATAATGCTGAAATAATTAAACTTGGTTTTGGTCTCGAACAAGATTTGAAAGAAATGAAAGCTTCAGTCACAGGTCTCAGTAACATCAAAGTGAAAGGGGAAGGTTTGTTAGATCTATGCATTTTATGGAAAACTCTTATCAATAATGGACTTATATTACAAAGCAACAGTGACAGTGGAGGAAACAGTCTCAGTTCGTTGGTACAATCTTGCTTTGGTCATCCATTAGAAAAATCAGAGCAATGTTCAAACTGGGAGTTGAGACCTTTGAGAAAAACACAAATTCAATATGCAGCTTTAGATGCCTTTGTACTAATGCAGATCTACGAATTCTTGCAAAAAATATGCATACAGCAAAAAATTAATTTTGAAGATATTAGCAATGATGTTATGATGGAAAAGAAAAAGAAGTGCACAAGGAAAGTAAAAATTGTTGACAGGATACAGTCATCTTTTCCCATTCAGATGAAATCAGTACATGAAGTAAAATTTCTCACTGAACCTCCTATATCTTATTTAGCACCTTATTTGAGATATTGTGGAATTGACACATCCATTATAGGATCAACATTGATTTGGTATGATGTCATAAACTTAGCCATTTCTGAAGACAGGCTGATTTTATCAGACAAAATGAAATGTTCACCAACCATTAACTTTCCTCAAACTTCTATACTAGATGTAGGTAAAGGTATGATAACAGATCAGCTGCAAAGAATATTTTGTAATTTTCATATAGACATGAAGAAAGAAAATCTTTTAACTATTTGTATAAACTGTAATGGGAAAGAATTGACAAAATTGGATGCTGATGAAATTAAAACATTATGGAAGAAATATCAAAACCAGACCAATAATGAGAAAATTCATAATAATATGTATGTTCCTGATTATGATAATACCGAAGCAAGTTATGAAAACTTTCTGAGTGATGATGATTCTGATGAAGGAACACTTCAACCCGCAAGCACTATCAAAATAAATGACTCATGTAAAACTAGAAATGGTATACCTATTGAAATGAACAATGTACAAAAAATACAAGAATCCTGCAAACCAGCTATATTATGTGAATCATGTGGCAAATTGTTTTGGGAGGGAGATGACTTGATAAAGACAGTTTGTGCATTAATATTTAATTTGACAAAGCTCCGTGTTTGGTAGTATACAAAGTAAAGTACAAATGATTATACATTATACTTCAACTAAAATACCTTTGTTTGTTCTTGATTTGTAAATGATTCAAGTTATTGTTGAAAGAAAATCAGAAAGACGCTTAATTATTTTACTAATAATGTGTTATATAATATTAATGTAGAAAGTCGGCAGATTAAAACTTAGAGCGACATTAAAATGAAGCAACTTGTTTGCAGAAGAATTAAGGCACTTATATTACTTAATGATGAATTAATGTACCTTAGTAAAGTAATAATACCTTTCCAAAGTATATTTTTGTATTAAAAAATATATTAAGTTAACATAAATATATTAAGTTAACATAAATAATTAAATAAGTAGGTATAAATAAAAGGATAAAATCTTAAAGATACATAGGAATTCTGTTTCAACATAAGTATTTACTTTCCTGATAATTATGAATAAATGACGAAAGCCTCATTAGGAAATAAAAAAAAGATTAAATATGTAAAACAAGATTTTCCTCATACATGTATGTATTGCCATGTGGGTGAGATTAGATCACGATTGAACAAGCTTACGTCACAATCAATTGCTGTTTTAATTGACATTTTCAATACTGACGACATGACGTGTCTACAAAACTATCACAGCTAATGACGTCACCTTGGTTCAATCACGAGACCTATATAGCTATTTGCTATCACGGCAGAGGCTTTTGAATATAACATTGTCCATTCAGTTCATAAGTTCGTAATAATTACCATTATAGCATTCCAGATAGTCTTTGATTTGCTCGAATAATACATTTTGTTGCTTTATATTATTGTATAATTTAGATTTTGATTATCATAAAAAAGCTACCACTTTTTTACCTTTGGTACCAATGTAGTATATTACACATCACAAAGGCAAAGCGGAACCCATTTGGTACCGATACAATTGAATGAAGACAATAAATAATGTTGACAAGTGGTCAATTTATAATTTTACAATTTATATTTAACAATTATTTACTTAAATTGTGCTATATATTCATATATTTACGTCTTTGTAAAAACTATGTAAACCTTATTGCTAAACATAATATCCTTAAATTTACTTCAAAGATTATAAACATATTATTGATGCTATTTAGTTGACTATGTTACAAGTCAAAGTTTGTTTTAATAATTCCACCTCTTTTTTATCTAATTCTTTGTTCCCATGTAGGTTCAGTAATTGTAATTTTAGATTAGGAAATCTTCCAAGAGTTGTCAACTTGTTGTTTTCTAAAGATAATTTCTGTAAAGAAAAATTATTTTGTTACTATACATGTTCATATCAATTTGTGATAAAACCTGCAGTTTGAGAAAATACTTATGTTGTTTGTGAAGTTCTTACCTTACAATGCTGCAAGACTACTAATGAAGGCAAAATGTTGGAAGACAGATTTTGATTAGAAAGATCAACATCTTCACAGTAACTATAATATTGCAAATGTGGTAAACTGGATACTGGACTTGGGAATGTAATTTTGTATTGTAGAGAACTATTCTTATAATCCGAGTATAGTTGATCTTCAATACTCCATTTACAAATCATGTCGTCATAGTAGCCATTTCTCAAAGGGTCTATGCTTTTCAATAGTTCCAAATTGCCTATAATTTCTTTTAGATGGAGTTTTGCGTCTATACAATGCAGAAAGACTGTTGTAGTTAGAAGAGTCCCTGAAACACAGTTTAAAAATAGAATATAAATTTCTTAGTGCCACGAGGTTTGAGCGCTGAACTTTATCGGGTTAGTGAGCCATGGTGGCCGTGGGGTTTGAGCAGTCGCCTGCTACGCAAGCGACGCAACTTCGAATCCCCGTTGTCTGCACCAATGAGTTTTTCTAAAAACATAGTGCAGTAATTTCACTATCATAAAAAACTAGAATACATCGTGAGGAAAACTGCATATGTCTGAGAAGTAATTCAAAGACGTATGTATAGTGCTGGCTGTGTCTGAGACGGCGATGAACTCACTGTCACTTTGACACTTAATCATAATCGGTGAAATGAGGGTGGTGTATTCTTATGATATTTGGATCAACTAGTTAAATACTTTAGTCTTCGAAATTACGCAAAGGTACTAACTTAGTCACCTATCAATTTCGATAACTTTTATGGCTTTCTCGACGGGAAGGCGTCATTAACAAGCTAACTCAGTCTGCCTTCCTCGTGTGCATCTTTTCATTGACCCTTCACCCATACCTCAGGCGGTGATTAGCACTTGCGAGTGTACTATATTACTTACATTTACTGTCAGGCTCCAAAGCAAGAAGCTGTCGACATGCTTCTAGTTGCTTATTCAGTTCCTCAACGACGGGCTGGGAATACATTCTTTGGAAATTTATTTCAGCCTTTCCAATGAAGACAGAATCACTATATTTAGTCCCGAGAATTGTTACTGTGTCCCCATCCTCTGTAGTATACTCCATCTGCAAAGATAATGAATACTTTAATAAAAAAAATATTTGAAGCAATTCTTGCATATCAAATAACTGGAAAATAATCAAAGTCAAATCAATAATTTTATGCTTGATTTATGTTCGCATTAATCTGCATGAGTTTTTAAAGCCTTTGATAGCTCCTCTATTATTGTAAAAATAAAGGTAATTTTACATACAAAGTCAGAGGTAGAATAACTGATAATGGTCTGTAGTTTCCATGAATACTTAAACTTACTTTGACATCTAAATCGTCCTTAACATTGATGTGATGCTTAAATAACCACAACACATCATATTGATTCCCAGTAGAGCTCTCCCATTCACCCATCACAGGCTCATTGTTGATCAAGAACCTTATAGTTGATGTAATAAAGTCCTTATTTACATATTTGTTGAATGCTACAGATGTCTTTGATGGTGTGGCCGTAAATACAACTGGATTTATTCTGGTTCTTACTGCTCCTGTAATTAAAATAAAAGACATGTTTTTTTCCGTTTTGGCTTCTTTTAATGAATTTGTCTATTAGTGGGGTCATGTATTTGTATTTTATAAATGGGAAATGAATTCCCGTAAGTTCCGCTGTTAGATGAGGAGTGTTATAACTGTACCAGCTAACTGCTTTATACAATGGGAAAACAAGTTCTCTGTCGGTTTGATATTCACAGCTATCCCAGCTGGAGACTACTGCACCGATTTTGCTGAAATTCGGAATGAAGATAGGTTCAACTAAGGTCTATGTTATTTCTGATAAATAAAAATATATTATATACCCAATAGCCATCTTTGGTAGAACCATGCACTTGTGTCATCAGGATCGGTGAATGCGGCACTTTGTACCATTTTCAATTCATGTTTATGGTGGCTGTCTTCTATTGGCCTTCCACCTGAAATATAAAGCAACAATAGTTTAGATATACTTACCTATATTAGTACAAGGTCGTAAATTTATTTATATACTTATGTGTATATATTAGAAGCTGAAGAGGTTTTTGTTTGCTTGAACTCACTCTCAGGAACGTTCAATATGAAAAAATCTTTCAGTGTTAGATAGCCCATTTATGGAGGAACGTTATAGGCTATATATGACCCCGCTAAGACCCATCGCGGGTAATTAAAGTAAGCGTTAACCTATAGTAACTATTTGACGCAGACGAAATCACGGGTAAAAGCTACCTTATTGATATACTCAATAGCAGAGCGTAAGTAACAACTATATTGCAAGTGATGAGCAAACAATGTTATGTCAGTAATAGTAATACTGACTGAGCACAGACAACATGGGATAAGGGCATAATAAGTAAAGAGAATATTAAAAAAATTAAGCATATACCTTCCACATCAGGATATAATTCTACAAGCATTTTGCTCCTGTAATGCCAGGCTGAATAATTCGAAAAGTTGTCATATAATTTCTCTGTTGTAAAATCAAACTCATCCTTTAGAGAAGGTTTGCACTGACTCACAACAAATCTCCGGTAGTCCCATGTGTGAACTAGAACATTTTAATGATAAATATTAGTGATGGCAATTTATGATAATTAGTTTACTTTCTAAAAACAATTACAAGTTAGTAATAATAATGTTTATCAGCTTAAGCTATTCACCATTAGGTAATAGGCCTACACAAAGTAACATTCTCTCGCGCTTGCAGTAATAGAAGCAATACATAATGTATGAAAATAATATAAATCAGGCACATGACCTATGTCATTCGCAAACATCTTGTGGAGGAAAACATTGTGAAGAAGTCAAGATAAGCCTGAGAAGATCTTTAGATTTAATCTACCATGGTTATTGGAAACCTCTGCCTATCTTTTCAGAGCCTTCTGGAAAGGTGTAACGTTGAATAACAATGAGTAATGTAGTTATAAAAAGATTTAAAATATTGTATGCTTACAATTTCTCTCATCCCATTTGAGATACATGTTACAAAGCACCAGTTCCTTGTGCCAATCTGGATCTGACCGTGTAGTCAGCACCCATTCTCTTTGATGCCAAGCTCCGTAGGATTTGGGATTACTTTTTAAACAATACTCGGTCAAATGTAATTCAGCATCAAAAAGTTGTGATAGTTCTTCTTCACTTTCATGACTGTTTCTGTGAGAAGAAACATACATTAATGAAAAAAACAAACATTTTATGTATGAGATACACTTTTTAGGAAGTGAATATAAATAAAAAAAGAATGATGATGATGATGAAATACAGTCATCATCAAAGGTAGATTATTTCTTTTGAATATAATGCAAAATAAGTGAGGCGAATATGTCAACTGACCTGAATATGTTAATTGTTTCTCGTCTAATGTTCCATAATGTGTAAATATCTGGGTTTGAAGACAACACTTTCCCAGTGAGTTCCAGCAACTCTTTGTCAAGTTCACCTTCCTTCCTCTGAAATTAAACAAGATTATACATGGATATGCTCACAGTTTAAGCATATACTATGGATCTAACAAATATATGGACTTTCATAACAAATTGTCATACTTTAACTTGAATCCTTTTCATGGCATGATTAAAGACGTTAAGTTTCTCCTGTCTCTCTTTTTCTTTCCTGGCTTTCTCCTCTTCTGAGGTGCGAACCTTTACTCTGCCATGCTGAAAAGAAATATAGCAGATATAAGTACAATGTACCATTGTTTAGAGCTATTTGGGGCGGAAATGTTATTGATAAAAATTGTAAGGCTTGTCTCTGATCTAACGCATCAATGTATGTTGGTGACACATCAGGGTTCAATTTCTGGGTACAAGTCATTGTACATAGACATTTAAAATAATATAATATTGTAGTTATTAAGTGTATACATTAAGCAATTAAAATTTAATAGTAAAATGTAATTTAAGTAAAATACATACCATTTTGATTGCTAAGAACAAAACTAGCCGAAGTCCGAAGCGAACTTGGACAATGGATCTAGAATAATAAAAGATTCACTAATCACAAAAAACGAGTTATGATCTCATCAAAAAACTCACTAATTGAGTTTATATGTCCCTATAATATATTGTAATTTTTAGCTCAAATTATGTAAATTTATTGAAAATTAAATCACTTACTAACTTTCGGTATCTACTGGTACGGGTTTGATTTTGATTGATTTGAGATTAGTTTAATGATAACTTTGTCTATGTCAATAATGTCAAAACGTATTTTGTCAATTATTTTGTTACGTTATTGTAATAGTAGAGTCGAGGTCAGTCTCAGTACGTCTCTGCCATTTATTCCAGTGCTGCCAATAGTGATCTTAAATTCATAAATTAGACAAAAGATAGTTCAGAATTACCAGCGATGTACATGTTTCTAAAAAAAGCTTTCTCTGCTCGTTCGTCACGTGTAATTTGTAATCGTGTATGATGAGGCACGAAATCCTGAGACGCATTATTTGGGCATATTAATACAGGTAGGAAGGAACAGTGAATAGCTGGCTTTGTATAGTTTGACTGTGGTTCGACTCTACCCTCCTTTCTTTTAGTCTATAACTTATTATCTATGGACGGCCGAGGTGGGTGAGGTGAAGTGAAAAAGGAAAGAAAACAAAAATTCTATTTGGTTGTGAGAAAGATATTGAATTGAATAATACTAGAGTTTTGATAGAAGGAAAACGAGAAATCACAAGGCGATCTTATAGAACCAAGTGTAGTGCATATTGTGTTATCTTTGGTGGTTTTTACTTTTGTTTTGTGGCAGAAGGTTGTAAAATGAATAATGCACCGCAGTTCTCTTTACGCTGGAATAATTATGTTACTCACGTAACAGAGGCGTTTAACGTTCTAAGATTCGAGAACGACTTGGTAGATGTTACGCTGTGTTGCGATGGTGGCAAAATCAGAGCCCACAAAATGTTACTGTCTGCGTGCAGTAATTACTTTAAGCAGATATTCAAAGAGAACCCTTGCCAGCACCCTGTAATTATATTTAGAAATTTCAAGTTTGAAGATCTCAATGCAATTATCAATTTTATGTATCATGGTGAGGTGAACATTTTCCAGGAGCAATTGGAATCATTCCTGATAACTGCAGAGCTTTTAGAAGTTAAGGGTCTGACTGACAATGTGGAAGATGAATCGTCCAAAACTCAACTGAGAATTAACGATAATGCTTCTTTAGATTTAAGTGCTAAGACTAGTAGGTCTGTTGATGACATAGTGCCTGTTCTTTCTGATGAGCCCATCAATCTGGCAACCATGCAGGTTGTTAGAGATGACTACATTCCACAAGTGAGTCCAGTCAAAGTGACACCTGAACCGGAAAATGGTACTGTTGAGCCCCAGCCTGAGGTGTCCAAAGTGGAAGACAACAGTGACAAGACAAGGACAAATACTGCTAGTGAGGAAATGCAAGTTGACACCCAGTCTACTTCTGTTGAAGATTTGTCAGAGAAAAATACTTCTGGTACATATTTATTACATTTCCTTATAACTTAACAACATGTTCGAGCACAGGTGTTGTCACAAGCTATGAGCAGACAGTATTGGGACTACTGAGGGCCAACTATGATTGTTTAAACAGCACATAATTTGGATGTTAAATTTTAGGGTGCAAAAATGAAATGTCAAGGCTCAGATGTTTCTAATATGCTCTGCTTAAACTGATTGGTAAACCCCCTGTACATTCAAAGTACATGCTCATAACTTGTGATGAGATCTATACTCACAAAAATGATATTTGTTAAACAGCTGTCAAGCAGCTTTGTAATGTGAAGCTTTCCATTATTTGGGGATCTTTGTTATTGCAATATTTTAACATAGATAGACTATTTTCAACAGACATGTTATTGTAATACAACATTGTGTACAAGTCTTATCTGAGAAAACTACATAGCAACCTTGTAATGCCATCACAATAAGCAAGTGTTGTGTAAACCTAAATTAAACATTGCGCTATTTTCTTTTCCAGAATCAGAATTGGCCAAATTTCGGTGTCAGTTGTGTCCAAAAGGATTTAAACACCCCACTTCATTGACTCTACATAAAGACTCGCATGCAGGAAAAACACAGTGCCCAGTTTGCCATCGCTCATTCTCCAGGTCGTATGACATGAGAAGCCATCTGCAAAGAATACACCAGGGAAAGCAACTCACCATTAAAGAGATAAGATATAAGAACACCAATGACAATGTAGCCCCTAAGCAGTTTACTCATCATATTTAGTTGTAAGTAGACAGTAAGACAGGTAACACAGTTACCTGGGGGCCTACCATCATCAATTTAAACAGAGAGTATTAAGAACTTCTTTGCTTTGACATTTCATTTTGTGATACAATAATTAAAATTCAAAGTCAAGAAGTTTGTTAGATGTCTCTGTTATAATGATGATAGTAGGCCCCCCTGTTCACTCTATTATTATGCACTTAGTGCAAAATGCCTATGAAATAATGTTGTCTTATTACAAGTATAATACAGTTGTAGCTAATGTATTCATAATGAATTATATTTTATTTAATATTTTATAATATGTCACAAATTGAAATTGCTCAGTGGTGTAGCTTTGGCTATTTTTATACTAGTCTACATTATTACTGTTTAAATATAATGATTGTTCCATTAGTCTTGGGTTTTAATCCGTACCTATCTGAAACATTAAACCTTACTAGTTGATGGTGGTGGATATTTTTAGATATGTGGTATATGGTTTATTTACAATTATGTATCCTTATTATTAGTTTCATATATCTTCAGAACTTGCATGTTACATAAATATGGAAGTGGATTATTCCTCTTATCCCTGCCATTACCTGCATAATATGGTCGAAGTGAAAGGTGCATACATCTGACTGGAAAGCAGACTGGTTGCTTGCTTCGGTCATGAAGGACTTATTGCAATAATTAATTAGATCTATGAACTTTCTCTTTTTTTTACTAAAAAGTGTGCAAACAAGCATGCAATGCGCCTGATGGTAAGGGACTCTAACACCAGTGTCACTCGCAAATTGCTTACCTTATAAAGAACTAATGGCGTAGGATTAACGTTAGTGATTTTTTTTCCAAAATTAATAATAGCCTATGTTACTCCTTGTAACATCAGCTATTCGCCTGTAAAAGTCCGGTTAATATCGGCCTGCCAAGTCGTTTTAGAGATTAGCTGGAATAAATAGACAGACAGACAATATATATATATATTTTAAATTATCTGTATAGATTAAAATTTATCTGTATAGATGGAATCGACATTACTTCAATGTCACACAACTACTATTTGGCTGCGATCTTACGTAAGGTGGGGGTACAGTTCCCAGTTGGGCTGCTCCGAATTTCTAACGAGAGATTCCGTTATCCGGGATATTATCCGTTATAAAGGTAGCTCTTGAAATTAATTTGCAATTAAGTATATTTAACCAATTCCATTCAAGTAACGAAATATTACCTACGATCTCGGGAGTATAATATATCTAGTAGGAACTAGTGATGCCTTCTCCTTGCTTTAAGCAGATCTCTTCAGTGTTGGACTTGGCGGTGCGTTATTTGCAGGGGTTTATATTTAAAATAGCATAGTAGGTATTTACCTACGTTACTTTCTCCTCTCGCGTATTCAGGTTTCTCGTTTGATTTCAACTGACCACGAGGTAAATACAAAGATCTACGTCCCAAGGGAATCAGGCGGGGAGTTTAGAAGTAGCCCTTTTACATGTTACAGGTGCAGTCAGGAGCTATGAGCGCTCAGGGAAAATATTGGAGAGCCATACAGATAGACCCTTAAAATGATTTACAAATCTCACGGCACTAGTAGTCGTATGACTGGCACCATTTTTGACACTGAAGCGAGGAGACTACTACTCCTAAGCTCGTATTTATATGTACGAGCCACTCAACTTTAGGCTTTGTGTTAGCTTAAATGGAGAACCTGGTCTGGTCGGTCGCTAGATTAAGAAAAACTTATTGGTCAATGAAAAAACTTATTAATATTATTATAATAAGAATGGGACCTGTAATCCAGTAGGTTGTTATGTAAATACCTATACCTACCTACCAAATTCACAGGTTACTGTTTTTAAAATCCCGATTGGCTTTCAATTGCATGTCGGCGAGTCCAGTGCAAATTCCCGTAAAACAAGCAATCGAAATATCGATTAAAGTCATTCGATCGAAATCCTATCTCAATGTATCCACCTATTAACGTGATCCGAAATCGTAGTTTGATGGGACTTCCCCTCATTAGGACGTTTTCGCGACGACGACTGGGTTATCCCGTTTATAACCGACTTCAAAAAAGGAGGTCCTGTGATATAATTAATACGAAAACACTGTCAACGACTAGGTAAGTCCGTACGTGTGGGCTACTGCAGTACATGCAACCTGAAAAGTGATGCTATGAGAAGCCACTCACTTAAGCATGCATTAAGCAAAAGCATCATACATAATATATCGTCATAAATCAGCCTGCTAATCTATTTTTTAATGACCGAGCTATTAACAAGATGGCGCCACACGTTAGTAAGGTCGCATAATGATAACGTGTTCTTAAATCTGTAAATGCTCTCAACTAACTAACAAACAATACTTTATGAAAGTACTCATAATGATACCATCATCTTCATAAACAGGGGCCCAACCAAGCTCTTATTGCAATGATAATTCAGTTGTGTGAAAGTGACAGATGTATACACGTCACATACATCTGTCTCATAAATGAGTGTAACTATCATGGCATTAAGAGCTCATGGTAAGGCCCCTGAACTTACTTCCACAGCCAATATATACAAAATCAAAATATATTATAACAAACTAATTTAAAAAATATCCATCTTTAAGTGTCAATGTTTTCTTTGCCATAATAATATTATGACCTACAAATTGCTCTCTGGCGATGTAAAATGAAAGTAGGAATAAAATAAACCCCATGGTATTTAATTCTTAATTTTATATCCTGTCACATTCGGGTGCGGTCGAAATTATTATTAAAGTGACAAGTATGACATTGAGAAACATTGAGAGGGTTCATGGGTGCATGCAGTGAACGTAGCAACGAAATAGATGAGGGGGTTGCTGGAAAGAAGCAAAGACCATAAAGCCGGGCTAGGCTAGGGCGCTAGGGGTTGCATAGGCGGGGGTGGGGCGGGCGCGCTCAATACGCGCGCGCGCCGCGAGTAAGCCGCCGTCAGTCGCGCTTCGACGCTCGTGCTCGTTATAGGCGATTGTTAGCGGCGCGCATCTGTCATACGTTCCGATATCGATATCAAATTGTTTCGATCGTGTTAACGTACGTATTTTATCTTTGTAAACGAGTATTTTAAAGTTTGAAAAAAATATCCAGCAATTACTTGTGTGATATTCAATATTTATGCGTGTTTTTCAAGTTGTTTACATTGAGACCACATGTTTACCGCGAGATTTTATGGGAAATGCATTAAATAGTGAAGTAGCATACGGTTAGAGATATTAATTAATTAATTTTCAATTTGATTATACAATTCAAAGGAATACTGGTGTTACCTAATATCTAAAAGTGGTATTTTTATATCAAGTGTGTTAAAGACAGCTTGTGTAGGTGGGTAAGACAGTGTTTCTTTTGATGACAATTTTGTGAATAGTGTGCTGAACTGAAACATTTTGTGAAAATAGCGAGCGCTTTTATCCAGTTAAATGATTGCGTGAATATTTGATGGTTTGTCGTGAACGGGAGCGCTAGTAGAGTTGAGATTTGCTCGTTGGACGGTACGCGGCGGCGCAACGAGGGTATTGATCGGCGGCGTCGGCGGGTCGCGAGACGCCGGCGTTCACCCGCCGCCTAAATAAAGCTCCGCATGTGTGCGCCCCGCCTCGCCGCCCTACGTCGACGCCGCCCGCTACGACGTCGTCGACCGTCATCGTACCGTCGCGAACCATGCTCGTCGCCGCCTTCACGTCATCCCATTAAACTACCAAACTATAAGCTGATTAAAGTTCACTAAACTGAGCGAGATATCCACCTTGATTGCAAAGGAGGCACTCTAAGTATTTACCTACCTTTTTACGATTAGGTGTTTCTTGCGCAGTACATTTTCATTCAGCTGGTACTTACTTACCAGTAATCCAGATTAAATTAGTCACTCACTAGTCACAGTTAGCCTATTGAACGGCATTAAGTAGAGTGACATACAAAACCATTGATTCTAGCGGAGTGTCGATGTAATCTGTTAACCCTTGCCAGTGGTATTTATCTCATGTCTTAAGGGGTCTGTGCAATTTTTTTCTGTTTCAATATGAAATATCTACTACTGCAAATTCGCAGCCCGTCATTAAGATTCTAGGTATCATGAAACTTCATGTGGTCTCAATGCAAAACTTGTGATTAGGAATCAGTAACTTAACTTGCTAAAGTAAATGTTAAACGCATATTTTTAAAAAGCTTTACATTTTAGGTATGCAATGTTGGACTGAGGAAATAGTTGAATAGTTGGGCAATGGCGCGCACAGTGCTGCTGTGCACCGCGGTGCTCTGGGCGTTTGTGCTGGGGCTGGCGGTGCAGGTGCGAGGACTCACCCTGCTGCCGCATGACGTTCGCCCCGGCCATGCCGTCCGACACTTCATGGGCAACCATTCGCGGTACACTCTCGTCGATCCAGAATTTACATCTTACTTTACGCTACTCGACGATGGTCTCCTCATGACTACAGCTGATCTGGCACCACTACTCGATAAGCCCGTAAATTTGGCTATTCTGGAACAGACACCATACAGCAGTTCTGCACATTCGGTCCAGCTTCTAATCATGGATCGTAGACGAATGTTGCATTTTTTAACTCCACATGGCCTACACGGAGAAATTTCTGAAAATGCGTCACCGGGTACCTTTATTGATATGCCACCTATTCGGGCTACAGCACTACTTGATGTAGGACCTATTGCGTACAAAATTGTAAAAGGAAATGAAGACGCAGTTTTTGCGTTAAGAGAGAAAGACGATAGTAAATCAATTCCAAAAGTGAGATCCGTGATTACCGAAGGGGATGTACAAATAGTAGCTACGAAGCCCTTAGACGCGGAAGAAAAAAGTATTTACGAGTTGGTCGTTCAAGCTACAGACATTCATGGGACAAACAAAGCTAGTATTCCAATTCGCGTCGAAGTTGTAAATGAGAATGACCACGAACCTCGTTTCGAGCAGGACTTTTACTACTTCGCTGTGAATGGTACTCCAGACGAAAACGGACCTAATGGCACAGCGCACTGGCAACGGTTTTCTAATATCGGTAAAGTGCATGCATATGATGCTGACGGCGACAGAGTGTATTATTCCTTGATGGCTCCGAGCAACCTTGCCGTAATTGTGCCTCAAACCGGAGAACTGATACTGGCTGGTGAGCCAGACAGTCATGAAGCAGTGTTACAGGTTCTTGCACACGATACTGGTACTCCTCCACGCAAAAGCCAACCAGCACGTGTTTATCTCGAATTTGTAGTCCGTGATCAAAGAAGTTTACCTACTCTTCATCGGCAAAAGCGTCGAGTAACGCGCGCAGTTCGACCGACAAAACGAATTGAATTTACTGAAGCCGACGGCGAAGTAGAAGGACGAGCTGTGTTTACTCTGGAGAAAGAAACTGATCGGGAAACTTTTAAGATTAGGGACGAAAATCCGTGGGTCTCAGTTGAACCTAGTGGTGTTGTGAAAGTTAAAAGGAAGTGGGACTATGAGGAACTAGGACCAGAGAAAACCATCGACTTCTGGGTGACTATCACCAACGCAGGAAATGGAGGTAAGTTTTTCTAATCTCCTAGCGTAAGATTTTGCTGTCTATTCACGCATAGATGTACTACATTATCAAACTAGGTGATACGGCATATTTTAAAGATTTCTATTTTATTTGAGCATTCGGTCATTAAATCATTTCATAGGCAGGTTAAAAACATCGGAATTTCGGATACTAAGGGTTAAGTTTCATAAACATACTAGTAAAAAACCATTTCTAGTTCTGATTACGTACATCTGTAAATGTACCGAAAAGCTTTTTATATCATAGAATAAGCGACAACGCGTGCTTTTACAAAAAGATGAACAACAATATAAAAACGCTACGTCCCGGGTTGTATTTATATTATTATATTTTTTGCCCTTTGATTTTGGAGATTCCACTTTTTATAAAGGTGTATTATCCATTCAAAACATAATCTCCTAACGTCTCTATCAAGAGTGAATCAGGATAATGATAGAGACCGGGCTATAGTTTTACTGTCGGCTTTGAGGCTGACTCATTTTTTCACCATAATGTATCGATAAAATATAGGGAAGAGAAAAATTATCAGTTTCAAATCCTTGCGTGGTAATATTTATAATTATTTTAAATGTGAAAGTGTCTTCATCTATCTGTTATCTTCTCACAGGTAACCTGTTTACTTTGAAGGTGTAGGTAAATTTGATCCAATAACCCAAATGAACTGCGGATTATTTTAATATGAAGCGAAAATAGGACAGCATAACACTTACTTACGTAGTTTAGTTACTGGCCTAATTACCAAATCATATCCGAGGAAGATGCTAGCAAAACACTGATCTGTAATTAAGGCTTGTACACATAGTAGGAATTATGAGTATAATGTTAGCAATAAATATAGTCAAACACGCGCTTGATGCACCTGTCTGCGGATCGAATGGCGCGGCGAAGCGTGACGCCTCGCCGCCACGGGTTCCCGGGCCCGCCTCGTCACGAGCCGGGAGGGCAGCCTCCGACGATCCCATCACGACCGGCTAATTGTTTGACCTCACTGTGCTACTTCACTAATTTAATGTTTGCTGTCATAAACATTATCATAGGAATTATTGTGATAATATAGCCAACGAACTGATACTAACAAATTTGCTCGAATTTGTTTTTAATGGAAATCAAAATGTATTTTATTTTATAGAAAAGCCCTGGAGTCCAGTCGTACAGCTATAAAATCGGATTAAAATGTAATAAACAATAATTCACAATTGTAAAACCTATGTTGTTTTGTGTGGATACGCAAGTTCTTGTCATCATAAATCATATCCACGCGCGCCTCATTGCCATTACTCAGACAGAAGTGGTGGCACGGGAGCGTAGCTAGAACGTTCGGAATTTCTAATAGACAAACTATAGTCGTCAAGCAAAATGGTAATGGTAGTGACAGGTTGCGGCCACCACCGTGCAGAATGCGTTGATAATCGGGACCTGTCGCACGGCCTCGAGCTCGGATCGGTCATCCCGCGTCCAATTCTACACACCCTGACAATCACGACATCGGAACGGAATTTTTATCCTTATAAGCTGTAGCTTACTTACTCCGAAGACTGTGACTGCTGGTGTGCTTTAGACTCAGTACTTAACGAGATTAAGGCGATAGCTGTGACATACTACCTACCTACATATGAAAAAACATTAAAAGCTTAAAAATGTATATATTATAGTATACTACTTAGTATTAGTAATTTGAAAAATGTTCCAACAAAACTAAACGGTTTTCAATTGCTATTCTAAACGAGCTTTAAATGTAGCAGTCATATTTAACTATTCATCAATTCTGTAAAGGTAATCGTAATTTATAATCGCAAAGTACAATGAACCATTAATTTGACATCCCGCAATAGTATTGATTGACTTCCCCGTATTCGAATCGTGGTTTAGTCTAAAATGAGAACGAGGTATTCGTAAAAACGGAATTCACTTTTTCCGATATCTATTGTGAAATCGATCTATAGAAGATGCTGTACCATAGTTAAATCTTTATAGAACATCGAAAAGTTATAAATCGTGTTCCAGTTGGATGTTATCGAGCATTATCAAAATAAATCGTGAACGGTTTTGTTTAATTACTACATTCTGGGCAGGCGCGGCCGTGGTGGGTGGCCGAGCCTGCGGCGCGAGAGCCGGCCGAAGCACCCCGAATCTCCCATTATCATTATTGTGAGGAAAGTTGTTTCAATTATAATCGTGAGCCAACAACATTTCCCGCTCACCTATTTTTTCCTTTCATTAATAGTTATGTCATTGTTTGGTCCTTTATGATAAACACACTATTTTATTTTATGTTACAATAATTAAACTTCACTCATATGAAGTACTGACACGCATCTTATAAATAATGGTCCCAAAATCACAGATTTTTCGCAAACATTTATCAAGTTTTTGAAAGGGTAAAAATCAATTAAATACTAATTTTTGATTGTTTAAACAACAGCAATCCTGTTTTTACATGGCATTGTAATAGGGGTTGCATCAGGGATATTTAAGGATAAAATACATAAAAATTGCCATACAGTATATGTAATCATGCCTGTTACTGAAATTGTTCAAAAGCTTTAGAAAAATAAATGTTGACTTTAAATAAACTTTATCCCGAAACAAAAGCCGACATAAGTTGGGCCATACCCCGGTGCCGGTTTATCCTTGAATTTAGAGGCAACATGTATATTCCAAACACGTATCTACATGAAACAATTTCAAGCGTAGGCCCACAACTCCACAAGCCTTTCGAGGGAACTTCGTCAAAGCACCTTTGTCTAGTGAAAAGCGTGCTCTATTGGCAAATTAATTTTCAACTCTCTTCCAACAGCACCGTTTCTCTTTGAGCTTGCTATCGACAAACGCTTTGAAGTGTTTTTGAGATCCTCATTCATGATTTACGTCGGTTTGGATCATCCTCTTATCGTTGTTTTAACTAAGCTACGGTGCGATTTTACACTTGCTTGCTAAACTGCAGTTTACTCCATGCAAACATTTAGGATCAATTCAATGTTTCAATCATGCCAATCACATGTCTCATAGGTCCTCAAACAAATAAACCAAAATCCACAGTTCAGTGCTCCTAGATTTGATTGCAAAACGATTTCTGGACCGACAGGCTACATACTTGAATTATAGCGTTAGACGTCTGTTGCAGCAGATTGTGTCAGGTTTAATCGATAATTGAACGCGATTGGTGTGACGTTCGTCTAGCAACGCGTCGTCGACGGTCGGCTCGAAATTGGCACGTCCGGAAAGGGGCCGAAGATCGGAAAACGAGTTAGTTAGACAGTTCTAGTGCTGAACGAAGAGGTATTAGTAGAGCTAAACCTCTACTAATATTTGAATCATAAAACAAACTCCTGGCACTATATTAACTTGTGCCGGATGTAACGTAATAAGCATTCATTGAACTGACAACGTCCCGTGCAATATTGAATCATGCATGACTTTTATTTTGATACTTTGTTTTGTGTGAGTAGTGAGTTGTGCGACTGGTTCGGTTACGGTCCGATTGCGGTGCGTTGTTTGTTAAATTTACTCATTCATTCAATCAATGGCAATGGGCGCGGGCGACGGTCGCACAACAATCGGCGCACTGGCAGCACTAGCCAATTCCCCTCATTGTGTCCACTCGCTACAATTACGTAAATGAAAAATGAAAATGAAAATGAAAATGAAAAATATTTATTCAGTTTAGGCCCTGGTAAGGCACTTATGAAAGTCGAGAATTTACCACCGGTTCGGAAACTAGCCTTCTGAGAAGAACCGGCAAGAAACTCAGCCAGGCATCATGTACATAACATCGAAACAATATAAATCATAATGAAATCATAATACAAAATCAAATTTGATAATAGGTATAAATATTCACAATAGTGACAAATTGTATTAGCATGCAAGTCATTATAAAACAAAATCAAAGAGATAAAAAAATAACAATACCAGATAGATTTACAAGTGTTTGCATACCATGTATTTGCCAGGAGCTACTTGTGCAGAGTGATTTACCTAGTTCCATATATCCTTGTCATTTATATAATCCGAAATTTTATAATATGCTTTCTTCATCAAAACAGTTTTGACATGTGTTTTAAATTTATCATAATTTAACGCGATTATTGATTGTGGGATTTTATTGTAGAAGCGAACACAGTTCCCCATGAATGATTTATTTACTTTAACTAATCTGAATCTAGGAGCCATAATTTTGTGTTTATTTCGCGTACAAATCGAATGAACATCACAGTTTAAATTAAAGAGATGAATGTTTTTTTTCATGTACAATAAATTCTCATAAATGTAAAGTGAGGGTAAAGTGAGTATATTAATTTCTTTAAATTTATCCCTCAAGCATTCACGGGGTTCCAACGAGTATATTGCCCTGATGGCTCGTGCGCGTGACGTGTGCGCAAGTACTTCCTATGCCTGACCCTTATGGCAACGTGATCACCGCATCTGCTCTCCTTTCATTCTGCTCTTCACGGTCGTTTTATAAGGATCCGTCTTAAGCTGTTAAAGGCAGTTACAGTTTTAATTGGATGTGAACGATCCATGCTGCTAAGAGAGTGTTTGTTTATTTAAACGTTCTAACATCCGCTGAATTAATAAGCAATGAGTTATTGGTTTAATAATAAAATGAGTCGACAAAAGTTTTTGTCTAAGATTTCTAAGGGTCGAACAACATATTTTTCTCAAAGGCTCCACCGATTCTAGGGCGACTCAGTAAATCGTTAATAAAATTTGCGCACCCTCATTTATTTTAATAAATGTACGACTCCATCGTCTGTTGTGGACGTTGTGGTCGACCTTGATTGTTTTTGGGGGATTGTGTACGTGTATGTGTACATACCTACCTACAGTATACCTACAACTGTTCCATAGGGAAAAGGCAGGAAGTAATTTAATTTAAACTGTATTGTGTTTCGCACACATTCATGCGGTGTAAATTGAATCAAAATACTTGTTCGAAAGTTTTGATAATTTAATATTCAAAAGATCGAAGTTCTCCTAGGGATCCCTTTTTCTATGAGCTTAAGAGATCCATGTGTTGAATCCAACTTATAGAATTTATCTTACTTTCTAAACTTGATCCGATTCTTGACCTGTTGACACTACTATAGAGGCGTGATGGAGGTGAGAGTTGAACCATCGATCGTCAATCGTGATCGTGAGTGATGCACACACGTTTCACCTATAATTACATCTAACGCACTGTAAACAGCACAGGCATGTTCGATCTCAGCTGGCTTAGTTCGTGTATAATGCTTTCACTCTGATTGTGATTTGATTGCGGCCATTTGTGTTCGTCTTCCTAAACGGCGTGTAGTGACCGCGATGCGTTAACACTCTTAACCTATGAACGATACACGATTAATTTGCCCTGTTACAAACTGTACGACATGTTTGACGTAAAAATTTACTACAAAATAGTAAGCGTCACGAGATACAGCTATCCGCCAGTGAAAGTCCTGTTCGAATCGGTCCAACCCTTTCAGATTTTCCGGAACAAATAGACAGACAGACAAACTAATCTTATGGTGCTCATAGTTTTGAAGATTTTCTTCCATCTTCACTCACAGTTACTGAATAAATAAATACCTAATTGGACATAGCTGTATGACAAATGATCGTATGCCGATTACTTATGGTGTAGGAAAATCTCCGTCAGTGGGAAACCGGTATGGATAGATGTGCAGACATCGGCAATCAATATGAAATTGACTCCATCGCGGTAAGCTTTGATTCTTGCACGCACATTTACTATATGATATCGTACAATTTGACCGCTCACACGACCTCGGCTAGTATGGCATTTCTCATGGATAAGCCGTTGAATAATCTATTAATTTCGTAATGAATTTCTGTGAGATCCGAGATGCTGTATAGTTACGGTATTTACAATTGCATATCGTTGCATGCTTGGTTTTTTTTAATAACATTAACATATCTAAAGATAAGGATGAAATTATATATTTTTAATTCGAGTCCTCCTCAAATCCACAGGGTATTTTATTCTATCTCTCTTGTTTTCGTCGTTATAAGTTACTAGACAATTTGGAACGTTGATTCGGTATGAAATCGATAATGATGGATAAACTATGTATATGGAAATTGAATGTTAAGCCAATACGTACGTTTTAATTAACAGCTAGACTTGTACTCGCGTCGTAAATGTGAAACAATAGCTCTAAGGGGCACTAAGTTAAGTTGAGTGTTACCTACTTCACAACTTAGAGTTCTCATGAAGGTATAAGTTTTACTAAAGCGCCGGGGGTAGTTAGTTAGTACCTAACCAATATGTACCGGTTCATTATGTGGTTATGTGAGCTGGGGTGTTGCAACGCGAGGCGTTTGCAATGTGTTGCACTCCATTCCGCATTGTTCGCTGCCAATGGACGTACTCAAGAACCCTCTACAACATCCACGATTGACATTCACGGGGCTAGACGGCTTTACACCCCTGCGAAGGGAGGGCTTCCAGTGTTCAGAACAAGCTTCAAACTTTACAAGGATCGTTTTAACAATTTGCATGCTAATGTACTGGCTGGTAATGGGGAAGTAATTTAATTAGTTTGATGTTCCCTGGTGCTTTTTGCGGATGGATGCGTGCTGATTTTCAATATTCTCGGAGCATCTTTTTAAAATTAAGTAAGTATATGTAAGTTCGTGTTTGAAATCATTTTCTAAAATGTTATAATATTTTATAATACATAAATCGTTATATATTATGCCATATTGCCGATGTTACAAATATAGTTACAATTGTTTCGCCGTTTCTTCTCCTGACAGGCTTACTTTTGGAAACGGTAGTAAATTAACTTAAGTTAGTGTAAGAAAAATGACGTTCACTTATTGAACGTCATTTTTCTTACAAGTTCCAAGTGTCCCTTATGTTGAATAAAACTTTTTGATTTGATAGATTTGCCCATTTCTAATATGACGTTTTTATTCCTAATTAAATTTGTGATGAAATTAATTGCAGTCAATAATTATAATAATTAATTTACCATGTTGTAAAACATACTATTATTAAATAAATAACGCAATAATCTAACTGTGTCTCTATTGACAGTTTAATAAGCCCAAGAACCGTCGAAGTACCTTCTAAGTATGCAACTACGGGCTGTTTCGTATCGAGTACCGTCAAGTAGGACAACTCTTCTGTTAGGTGCAGGGTCATAGAGGGCGAGTTCATCGTGCCTCTAACTGAGCCACGATCAGAGGTTCTAATTATAGTCCGTTTGTCTGTACCCATGCGTATACGTGTATCATTCGAAGTTAGTGTTGCATGCGTTGTTTGTTTATGGCAGTGCATATCCTCAGCCGCAGCTGGAGTGGTCGGAAAGAGTTTTATTCTCTGTTCTGTGAATATCCTTGCCAATATCATATTATCTGACCAATAGAAAGTCAACGTGACTTTAAAATACTTTTTCGTGGTAGGTAGTTAAATCGTACGCGGGTGAATGAGAATAGCAAGTACGGCCACGTAGGTTGTCCATTGCAATCTGCCATTTTCTGAGATTTAAGAGTGTCACAAGTTAACTATCTTATCCAAATCTCTTCGAGTCGTGAAAAACTAATCAACAATTTTGTTATTTAGTGTTTAATCAACGTCAATTTCCAGCTTCCTAATGTCCCGGGTAGTGCAAACTGACTCTTATGTGTGATGCTAAAAGGTTCGTTTAATCTTATTCAGAACCCAAACATCGCTGCTTATGGCTTGGGCCTTTCGCTTTACTTATGTCAATAAGTAATGTTAATGTTTTCTATGTGAAACAAAGGATTTTTCTCAATATCGTAATAATGTATTAAAAGTAAAGTGCTTTATGCCTCGTGGCCTAGTTGTGTGGAGAGATTAGCTTGTGTAAATATAGATGGAATAGGAAGAGCTATGTGTAATATGTGTATTGTGGATAGACGGGGGTATCTCATGTGTTTAATTTATTAAGGTTGGGTGGAAGATTGGGGAGTGGGTGGGTGTGGTGCTTTATTAAGATATACTGCACGGGTGGGATGGAGGTGCAATTATCAACGAGTCTCTGATGCCCTCGGGAAATACGGCACGGGCCATAACGTGGTTGTGTTGTGGCCCTCACGGACATCACCCCACGTGATCAATCTTATTTGCTGTCAAATTATAAGTCTTGTTTACTTTTGCCAGTCTGACTGACGGTCATCCTACTGAGGTAACAATTATGTCCAGCATCCCCGGGGAGTCCGAGTACGGGGAGTCTAAATGAACGTATATACATTTCTAGGTTTTACCCATGACTACGTTTCAGTAACTATTTTTTAAGTACCCTATATTATTTCAGCATAATCGGTTCAACCGTGAAAAGGTAATAGACGGAAACACTTTCCCATTAATAATTCTACCCGCGACATAGTCTGGTTAGGTTGTCTTAATACTCGGTACTATATAATAACACCTATCTTCCGCCCCCATTAATATGAAATGTTATTATTCCCGCTTTCCTTAGTTTCTCACCAAAGTACTTTCTCAGATGATTTAGTTCTTAGGTTTCCTGTCATTATTACAAATGGCTTCAAGTACTTTATTTAATGACTATGAAACGAAGAATTAGCAAAAATGTAGAGCAACTAAACTATTCCTGTTATTTCCGGCTGATTCATAATTATCTTATAATAACTACTAACATGAACTTTCCATTCATCAACAAATTTTTTAGCACAAATATTTCCCCTTAACGTGCCTAGTTGGGGCCAGTGATTAATCGTTCGCGAAAATATTTCAACTCCGGCTAATATTTAATTATGGTTTATCCTGACTGATGAATGCAGGTAATTCGTTTTATTAAATGGAACTTGGTTCTGATAAAATTGGTCTCCATTTGCTCCGTTTCGCAGGTGTTTAAACTTAACGGTTGTTAATGGCGATCGTGCAACGACTATTTGGTAGAGAGGCGGCTGATTACTAAGCTGTTGTTAAAGATGCGATGGTCAGTCAACGCGGGCTGTGGTTGGGCACGGTGAATTTGATATTACTGGAATTTGGCTCGCCCACGGAAACGCTTGCGATGTCAGAATGTCGTTTCGCTTCATACATTTGAATTTGGAGCTCGAACCAATTTGTATGTTGAAGCTCAATTGAAATGAAACTAATTTCCACGGCCAAGACGTAAGATTCGTTCACGATAATTTAGGACATTCATATCTCCAAAAGTTGTCTTTTTAAGAAATCTTTCGCGTCCATTGTTATTTATTCTACCAAACTTGTTTTTCTTATTTTTTCATTGTATTCACAAGATCGCTAGATAATATAATATGTGGTCTAGTGTGATGAACCTGAGGGGGTTCGTGACAACCATCGTTTTAGTATTCTTATTACGTACCATAGTTTGTATTCGATTTAAAATGAGACATTATTAATGTGTCTTATGTTAATGAAGAAGAAATATGATTTGTTTACAAAGAAAGCAAGAGAGATTGAACAACCAAAACGAGCTTGCATTGTGACGAGTCATTGGTCAACCATTGGTATTGGTACCCGGTGGTATTTGTTTTGTTCCCACTGTAGTGCAACCATTTATAGAAGCAATTTAAGTAGCTACGTACCTATTTTGAGAAAGCTACTCTCACAGACTTATCGCACTTACGCTGCTGCAGAGAAATCTATGTAGATGACATTTTTTTTCCACATGATAATCGTATGGTATCTAAACATTAGAACATCTGAGACTCGCTAACAGCCAACGATCAACATTACACGACTTGTTTGAACTATTGGTTGATCGATGATGATCAAGACAATTAAAACAAAGTACTTACAACTCAACGCTTTCTAGTTAAAGATTGTAGGTGATTAAATAAAAAGAAGAAACAGAGTTATCGATCTCTTTATTTCAATACCTTTTTGTTTTGCGCTGATTAGTTCCGAGTGATCGATGGATACTACTTCAATGGATTATTTTTATTCGTTTCTAGCAAAACAGAATTGTTTATAAGAAAGTCCATAGTAAGGTTAAATAAAGGAGGAAGGGTAAACAAATTTGTAATGATAGTCCATGGAATGAGAATCTTGGAGAGCGCAAACTTAATGAAATTACTGCAACAACGCAATTCGTGACTAAAGCTCTGCGCACTACTCCAGGCCACTCTGCGTCCGCGAATATCTTGCCCACAATCCGAGCCTCAGGCGAAATTGCACTTCATTTGCGTGCAAGCTTCCGAAGCTAGTACCATGTTCTCACGCCCTCGCATCACGGCAAGCCTTTGAATAGATTGAGAACGCTACATCACGTACATTCCAATAAAGATCGTTATCGACGCTACTAATAAAGTGTCGACACAATCGTGTTGTTCAAGATATCATTTCGAGATCTGTCTACGGTAGGTGTAGGTATGCGATTGCAGCTATCTAATTATTATAATTTAAAATGAAAGCTTTTGCCGCATCATCGCGTCGAATTCTCACGTGGTAGTTACTGATACCGTCGAGTATAATGAGTGGAACCGTTTAGCGTTGTGTTATTCTTAGAGGGCCCAGGCTGCATGGCCGTTCATAAAATACGAGGCGGTGCATAGGAACGTGTTTAATCGTCGATGCTGGCGATGCAGTGGCCCTAACTCATCCTGTGTTAGGACAGAGACAGATATACCCTTACCGGCGACGAGTAAAAGAGCTGGCGACGCAACTTTTGATATCATAATTAAGACGGGAACAACCGGCGAGTAAATAAAAAATGTTTATCTTTTAAGCATACGTAGATGATTTTTAATATCAACTCAACTCAACACGTTTAGTCATTAAGCCGTAGCTTGATGGTGTTAAGGCTTGATTTGTTCAATATTTAACGATATGAGGCATAAGTGTGAGAAGGAATGCAATAAGAATCTTAAATTAACGGAATTATAGATACATTATTATCTTACTTTGTTTTATCGATCTCAAGATCAGTTTCTTTTAATGTGGATATGTAACGACGTGATAGTAAATAGTGTGATAGAAGATAAATAATTAGAGACCGTAGAATATTATGAAAGATGAATCGAATGAAGAGCCCTATTCTATGATTCACTCCGAGGAAGTATTCACAAATGGAACTATTTTAGGAAAATCCGTATAGGCTTATTTGAGGATTTGGTGTAAAATCTCCATCACATGTCATGTTCAAGCGGCATGTAAGCTGCACTAATATAAATAACTTCGCACTGAGCGGGCGGATGCACGTGTACGCCCACTGTACGACAGTGTGCTCACTGTTTTTTTACTCCCTGCACCCGCAGATTCCTTCTCGCCCTAATGAACAGAATACCGTCTTCCAGTCTCACGCCTTTGTTCAATAGTCGAGCTTATTTTAAGCTCAACACAACTGTGATCGATATCAAACGCTCAAGGCCATTCTGTCTGCCGTTTGTCTAATCTAATATAATTTGTATGCTATGCAAATTGTATATATGCATAACTTATCACAATTATATATATATAGAAATATCTATAGAGAAGACTCGAATCAAAAACTAAGAATAAATTTGATAGTGACCACCATCGATTTTTTTACTTTTATAGTCTTTTTATAAGCATAATAAACGTGTATTAAACATCATAAATGTATTGAGAGGGTGTTTATCAATATAGTAGGTCAATAAAGCTATTTAGAAAAATAAACGTTCCTAATATGGGCATTTTTTGTTAGTTCATCTAATCAAAGATGATTCATAATTTTTTTATACACGGGCAAAGCTCGCATAACGGCTTTTTGTTTCTTTATAGCTCTCCCTTTTAGAGCATTGTCGAAATATTTACGCCCCATATTGAACGTGAAATTCCAAACAATGAGATCCGCCGCGCGTACGCATGCCTAACGCCACACGTGCGCTCCTCACATAGATTTGTGAGCACACGAATAAATAGAACGGTCAACCACTTTTCGTTTTTTAGACTATTATTCGGGGTTGCATTTGATTTTACATAACGATCGTTATTGTGCTTGCTTATGGCTTTTTATATGCAGATAAGTCGCATAATATAGAGTCGGTGACTTATTAAGTTCGAAATGTAGTTTGGTATTTAATTTTCACTTTTTAAACTATGCGTTTCGATTTTGCACCGCTTTATGTCTTCGAAATGTAGAGTTTAAAGTTTTAAACAATAGATCTATCTACCTATGTGTAATAGGTTTACATAATGTCCTCAAAATATGCGAACTTTGATTATATTTCGGTAGGTTCTTACTTTGTTAGAAGGTGAAATATGTTTTGAAACAAAATGAAAGTACCTGCTCGATACTACCTCCATCTATTTATGTAAAGGTCACATTGAACACTTGATGAAATGTCTGTACTTACGATGATTGTGGGTAATCATCACGAGAGCAAGTCATTCATCTATTACCAACAACAATTGTGTATCGCCTCTATCCCTCGCACATCTCTAACAATACCGTGAGAGTGCTATCCTATTACGTATTCATCGGGCAATCGTTTATTTTTTTCCATGTAAGCTTGTTGTAGATGGATGAGTGGCAATGTTAGTGGGTGTAAAGCGGAAATGGAACACGAATAAATTGAATTGTGTGACTATGATTGCTTCAGTATGGAAATACACATGCTGCACGGCACAATACATATTCTAACCAATATTGATCCTGTATATAAATTGTGAATGCGCCTTGCCATAGAAACGACCAATAGATGCACATAATTTAATATGAATGCATAACTAAAGTTGAAATATCGTTATCACGTACCAATAGTAAGGAAATGATCGGAACATTTTATTTCATTGAGCTATGTGCTTTTATATTGGATACTACTTATAGTAGGGTAAACTGTGACCCGTTAAAAGAAGCGGCGGCGGTGGCGCTAAAATCAGAGGGCGACATTGCACGGGTCAGGCAACCATCGATCGGGCGGCACATGTCGAGCATTCGAGCCACGGAGACAGAGAACAATTGCTACAACTCGATGCCGCCCTTCGAGTACGAGACGAGTTCAATAACTCACGAGTCCCATCCCTATAAAACAAATGAGGATCATTGACAGCTTACATCTTTGTCAATTGTGAGAAGGATCGTGTAACGGCCGTCGGCTCCTTTGACATGATTATCACGAAATTGCCATGGTTTCGTATTTATGCGACATTTTACGTACATGCTTGCTTAATTTATTCGTCTTATTTCTCTGCTTTAGTTCTTTCTATATCTAGTTTACATCGTGTCTTTTGTTCGCTGGTATCATGTTATTGACATTTGTAAATAGGAACTTCTTTGAAGTTTGACTTCGTATAAACAATAACATACTCAGAAGTGTAATTGCTACGACTTGACAGTAATTAAGTAACGTTATTCCAATGAGCTGTTGGGTGTGTTAATTGTGTCTTACAACGATATTGTTGATAGCGAATGCTTAGAAGTTCAAAGAGCAATTAGAGGTCGTAATGTGCTATTGGGACTGTATGAAGAACATCATTTTATAGTTTCATTAAAGATGGTGTAATTTGCAGAATATTGTGTAAATAACGTGTAAGTATCGGTTAGTTTTTGTTCATTGTAAATCCCGTTTGACGTGTGTCCGTCAGAAGGCAGGGCGGCGGAAGGAAGTGCGCGGCTCAATTACCGCAGCCGGTGTAACGGCCTGCTCACATGGAAACTGCAAATAAAACTACAGATAAATAAAATTTAAGTGTCTGTTTGTAAATCCAAAATTACAGCTTTTCACTAAATGCATTTGAAAGTATACACGCTTCTGACACTAAAAAACCAAGTTTTAAAATTTTTCTTTGTCTGTCTGTCTGTCTGTTTGTTCCGGGTAATCTCTGAAACGGCTGGACGGATTTTAACGGGACTTTCACTGGTAGGTAGCTGATGTTTCAAGGAGTATCTTAGGCTACTTTTATTTATTATAAATATTAGGGATCCGCGACAATAAGGATGAAACTAAATCTACGCGGGTGAAACCGCGGGGCACAGCTAGTCGTTTATATAACTATAGTCGATAATAAAAAAATTCAGTTTTCATTAAGCAAATACTCACTAGTTGGAGGTACATTATACAAGTTATACGTACATGCTCATGTATGTATAACTACTTCAAACACACCAAACTACAATTTTGGGGGCTAAAATTGGGTTGGTGTGTTTGAAGAAGAATAAAAATAACTATTCTTTACTAGTTCTTCTCAACTGCACAATAAATTAATTATAAATACTTCTTCTGTTAGTAGTCGTTCACGTCGTCCATAGTTTTTTTTCTATCATCCGTCATTTCTTATTTTTCCTCTTCCATTCTTAACCGTTCACATATTGCCTATCATTCTAACATACAAACTCATTTCAATACCACACTGGAAATGCCTAAGAGGGACAAATAGGTATCGTGATAGGGAATTTAGGAAGTCTCTAGCATAATTTCAAATAAAGTTACTTGTGACCTAGAACCGCCTGGAGGCTAATTCGCTTAGACACTCGAAACTTAATTATAGTTTTGACGATTTGATTGTCTGAAGTTGTCTATTGACTTTTAGGCCGAGAAATATCTATGAAAATTTGTGAATGACTTAAGAGAATTTATAACCTTTTCAGACACTAAAAGCAAATACTTGCCAATGTTGAAGATACCTACTTCGTATCTTAGATTTTTTATTTTTATTTAGAATAATATTTAATTTAATTCTGCTATTCATTAACTCCGACAGTCTAGAACTCAAAAGGTTATGTAGGAAAAGAATGGATCCTATATGAATTTGTACGCCGTCGTAAAAACCTGTTTACTGTAATACGAGTAGCTATTTACTAAAGTAGTACGTTTTGTGCCTAAGTAAGAGTAGTTTATACGCGTCGGGTTGTTCCCACAATAGGAGGATCGTGACCGCTCCAGCGATCTAGAGCTTCGATAAATCTTCACTCGGCACTCGCTTTAGAAAGAGTCTTGCATCGTGAGTGGATTTAATTGTGAGTTGTGACTGAGATGATATATCTGTGCATGTAACCCGCTCCAGATACACGTGGATCTCTACCCGTTACCGTGTTAATGTTGTACGTTGTCTATTTATGTTAGATTGTACGTGGATGCAGGGCCGTTTGATAATATCAATGCACGCTTCGAGGTGTGAAGCTCGAGATTATACAAAGGCTGCACGTACAAGTTAGTGTTCCTCAACTCGTTATCTATGGCGTAATAACTGACATTGCGCCTATTGACTTTGTGCATCACATTCGCTGATTTATGAACAATATTATATTAAATTATGTTAATAATTTCGACGGGAGAATCAGATCCCTTTAGCATAAATTTCTTACAAAAAAAAATTTTTTTTAAGTTCCCGTTTTTCCCGCTTTTATATGCAGTCATAAGTATTTTAATAAGTCATAATTATCTTTATTCGATTAGACTTTTTACAAAGCACTTTCAAATCGTCAGAATGACACAACTTACAGGATTATACATGCTACCGCCATTATTAAATGGTAAGCTGTTAATTTGGAATTACAAACAGACACTTCTATTTGATTTATCTGTATACTTAGATATAGATTCAACTTATATTACCAACGGCATACAAGACAAGTGTCATGTCATGATTGTTCTCATTAAAGTCATAGTATATCCCATCATGTAGGACTAACTGGCTACTTGCTGACGGGGAGTGGATGAACAATAGACCATTTAACGCACTAGATTCTCCTGTGTCATCGTCTGTGATTGTTCTTCAAAGATCCACAGATGTTTATCCGAAAAGTGACATAGGCAGGACCAATGAGAGTGGTATAGGCAGGCACATGTCATCGTTATTTTCATCGATTACTACCTGAAACAAATTAATAATTAAGCTTAATTTAACTTTTATAAAAATAGAATTGTGATCAAAAAGGATTAAAACTAGCTTCCGCTGCAGCTTTGGCCGCGTAGTATTCGACCCAGAGCATAAACATTTTCTCAGAAAATACAAGCCCCCATTTCAACCCGTTCTTATCTGGTCTAAATTCATGTCTCTTAAGACCAGTACTTTGCTATATACTTAAGTTAGTTAGGACTTTGAAGTTTATTTGTATAGATTTTCATGTTTTGTATATGAGGTTTTTTCATTTAAGGCTGTAAGTTGTGAGTGGTGATGAGACTGTGTTTTAACAATTATTTATTTAAAATTGTGTAGTTTTTATTGAAGTTCAAAATATTTAGGGTAATTATTGCGGTTTAGGGAATTTATTGCGGATTCCTAATAAGTATTTATAGCTTTATAAATACTTACTAGCTGTGCCCTGCGGTTTCACCCGCGTAGATTTAATTTGATTACCGCGGCACCCTACATTTTCTTTATAAATAAAAAACCCATGGTACTCCCTGTAACATTAGCTATCTGCCAGTGAAAGTCCCGTTAAAATCGGTCTAGCCGTTTAAGAGATTACTCTTTGGCAAATAACTCATTATTAGGTACCAATTCTTTGCGTTTTTATACTCGTGATAATTTCTAAACGCAATGTCCTATTGGAATAAAACAAACAGTATTTTATTTCTACATGAATACCCTTGATAGGATAATGCTTGATTTGGATAAGAATTAATATTATGATACATATTTAACGTAGTTTCTTTCTTCAGGTGATTAAATTTTTTTATGAACATTAAAGCGGTTATTGTGACTAAACTATGAGAGTTAGATATATGCTCTCGCGAACTTTTTTGTAGATCTTAATAAGACCTACAAACCCGTAGTACATCATTTTGTTCTATTGTCAATAGTTTTTGCAGCGTACGCATAAATAGGTTTTCGATTTTACACCTTAGGTTAAAAAATTGCAATTTACTTACGGACCCCTAATTTTTATGAGAATAAAATATAGCCTATATCCTTCCTCGATAAATGGACTATCCAACACTGAAAGAATTTTTGAAATCGGAAAAGAAGTTCCTGAGATTAGAGCGTTCAAACAAACAAACAAACTCTTCAGCTTTATAATATTAGTATAGATTAGGAATCCGCAATAAATTCGTCACAACAAATCAAAGGTTTCATGTAGCACGGAAATTTAGCTCACGTAAAATTAATTTGTATGACACATTCGCGCTTTGTATCTAAATGCAAATTAGCTTATTAAATATTTATAGAACGGTATATCTGTATTTGCGATATCAATCTCAGCATAACAAATCAAACCCCTTAACTGCTTTCAGCTTAATCCTTTCAGTCAGCTTTGATGCTGGCTCCTACGCATCTTAATAGTTAGTAGTAGGTAAATTTTATTAAACATTTAGTTTTTGGTCACTTTGTCATGGTGTTATACGCGAGAACGCGGGGTATGAATTATCTGTAGGATAAATAAAATTGAAGTCTCTGTTTGTCATTCCAAATTAACAGCTACTCGTATTCACTAAATGCATATGAATGTATATACGATATATGAAATGGAAAATAAAATTTAATTTTTTTTTCCCTGTTTATTTGTTCCGTTTGATCTCGAAAACGGCTGCACCATTTAACGGGAACTTCAATCGGCAGAAAGCTGCCGCGTTATTCTCTAAGGTTTCTCAGCATTTAACTCAACGTCGAGCGTCAGTTTCAGTCATAGGAAATTGATACATATTCCATACAAAATAAAGTTTAACTTTGTATTTTTTGAAAACAGACGGTCGAGAGCGACGCTGGGAAATCTTAGAAAATACTGTGGATGATGTTTCAAGGAGTAGCTTAGGCTACTTTTATTCTAAGAACATTTGTGTTCCGAAGGATAAAGCATGAAACCAAGTTCACGTAGGTTATAAGATACTAGCGGACGTCACGCGTTTTCACCATGATTAAAGCTAGCTATCAGCAATGCTGAAAGAATTTTCAAGATCGGTCAAGTAGTTTCGGAGCCTATTCAATGCAAACAAACAAACAAAAAAACAATCAAATCTTTCCTCTTTATAATATTAGTATAGATAGATGTTCTCTTATTATATTGATTAGCCTATATATTGGTAAGCGAGCTCCTGTCATGTTTTCACGTTGGACCTATGATTTTGGGTCGGTCCATAAAACCCTTCCTCATCATATATTATTACTACACGACCCTTACCCCTCGTTTTGGCTTTGAACCTTTTCACCTTACATAAATAAACTAAACTGACGAACGTGTAAGTATAATGTTAAATGCTGACCAGCACCTAATCTTATTACAAAAAAATGTTATATTTTTTTCCTTATCTAAAGCATAATATATCTACTAAACTTTGACCTACTTATCGGAATAAAAATATTCGGTATGTTTGTGTTGTTTAATTGCAATATGGATAAGTTACTGATGAATTTAATTTACCTGCTACTTACATACATAAAAATTACAATAATAAGAATCCATTGAGCAAATCTCTCTTCTCTCTCATTCTAGAATTAACCGATTTGATATGCTTGGGTATTAGTTTATTTTATTTTTCGTGTTTTTTTGAAGAATAAGCAAAAGGAGTTTTCTTAGTTAACCCGTATTTTTAACCGACTTCAAAAAAAGGAACTGGTTATCAATTCGGCTGTAAGTTTTTTATGTTTGTTACTTCATAACTTTTGACTGGGCGAACCGATTTCGATGATTATTTTTTTATTTGAAAGGTGTTGCTTTCCAAGCTTTTCTTTTTCTTAACTTCAAAAAAATAAAATCATTTCACATTTTTTATTTTCCTCTTTTTGAAGGCGGCTTACATTTTAATAAGTAAATATTTTTACTATGACAACTTTTCACTTAATACAGAATTGTCCGATATTTTTTTCTTTGATAGGCTTTACTTTTGTGGATATTTATTGTGGACTTTGATAGGTAGTAAATTTGTGGAAGATCATCAAATCGTATTGGATGTAAGTACCACTAGGATCGTTTGGAAAGTGAAAAGTATAAAGATACCTTCTGTAGGTATGGGCATAACGTTATCTCCCGTTTGAAATTCAGAGTTGTTCGACTGAAGAAGTATGACCTTTACCATCTTATGGAGAGAGGCACAACTATGCTAAATAGGTAACAAGCGTGAAACAAAATGACTCACATTTCTCGAAACTGACGCACAAGTTCTATTTAGAGATATGTAACTGACCAACCCTAACGTGAACGTGTAACGTACTACGTTTCAAAACAAATTATATTGTGAGATAATTACTTACGCACGTAGTTTGAAAGCAATTCCTTCAAACGATTTCATAGAAAGTTCTATGTCAGCTAAAGTGAATTCATTTCGTGTGGTATTATATGGTTTAATTAAATTCCCGATTGATCTATTTCGGATTTATCATTACACCCACACCGAGAGGACATATTTAGATAGTAATTTTTAAACGACCTAGATCCTCCGCTAAATTTAATAACACTAGTGCAGTCTCCACAAGTAAGAGAGATTTGCAAAATTGTACCTATCGGGCACAATCCTGACTGTGTTAATGATGAGTTTATAATTTTATAATGTTAATTAGCATAAGAGGTGCATCTATAGTAGGTACACCCACATTTCGCCAGTTATTTCTAATTCACGTCTAATAGGAGGTGAGCTTGTTGCCATTCACCGGGCAGTAATTCAGACTTCGAACTATTTCTCGGAAATTAAATATGGAATAGCCAGGGGATCGAACCCAGGACCTCGTTTAGCGCAGCAGCGACACATCAAAGATTTTCGTAAGGCAAAAGAATATTCAAGCCTTTATTGCTACGAAAACTTACTGTAGTACACGAAATAATGGTACACTTATCCGAAATAAAGTTATTATTGCTAAGAGCACTATTCTAGGCGCATAGTTACTTTTAGTATCGTCACAAAATAGAAAGGTGTTGTTAAGTGTACGTTCGGTAGGTACAAGGCCTTACCATGAGTTCTCATTGCCATCATAGTTCCACTGTGTGACAGTGACATATACACATCTGTCCCATAATTAAGAGTTAAACTATCATGGCAATAAGAGATCATGGTAGGGCCCCAGGTCCCGTCACAAGTTATGAACGCGCAGCGAAAGTTAGGATGCTGCGCATGTTTTTATTCGCCTCGCGCTATACATATAGGCAGAGATAGACTCATAAAATGACTACCGCGCCTGCTACCTGTATTATTTTGCACTACTCACATTTGCAAACATAGTAACGAATAGGATAAAATGAATGTCGGAGTGCAGATGTGCAAGCATTTTAGCGAGTCCACCAACAGTTGGGTCAATGTGTTATTGCACTGTCGTTTGCATTTTCATCTACGTCATTTTGTATTTAAGGTTAAGACGAAAAATTATTTCATTGTATTACAGCTCTAAGGTTGATACAATTTTCATTATGAATATTTATTTATATTAATCTTTCTCTCGTACCTTGGAAATACAAACGGGCACTTTGATTTTATTTATCTGTATGTATAGATAGTATAGATATAGAACTATTAATATTGCCCTCGTCTTCTAATTTGTCAAGACTTGACTTGTTAAGACGTAGTCTTAATACTTAAATTAAATTATGTTGATGAGCAACGTGGAATATCCACTTCTTGTACAGAGATGTTCAAATTAGATGAGACTTTTAACAAAGTGGCAAGTAATTTAAGCCAGTTGAATTAATTGTTTGTGAAAGTAATAAAGTACGTACTACGTACTAGTATATAAAATACCGTAGATTTTGTAGAGCACCTAAATGAAAGTACCCGCCTAATTGGAAATTATACAACATTGCAAGAAAAAAGGGTTTCCCACGCTTGATTGGTACGCAAAGACTTGAATTAATAATGATATACCTTAGTTAATAATGTATTGCCTAAGTTGTTGACAATATTTTCGTCGACTGTCGATCGTTAAAAAAAGGACTTAAATAAACTATTTTGAATAGTCACAAAAAGCACTGATAGCTATCTAAAAACACAAATATTCATAGTCGGTATCGTCTGACGTTTTACCATCCTATTCGAGAATAAGTTGTCGGACTATTTCGATCATGTTTAAATAATAAGGGCGTATTATGAATGGATGTAATGGATTTGAAAATAAATAAACGAAGTTACAATCCAACACTGTAGAGCCGATACAATCGAAGCGCTGAAGATTAGTCAGTTAGGCTGCAAACAAATCGATGATTGATGAACAAATTGAAAACCAAATCGCTGTAACAATTTCTGGTAAGTAGCGTAGCAATAGCATTTCTTAAACCTAAAAACAAAACGGGCCATTTGTGAGCAGCCGCTTCCTTTGAGCGAGGGAAAAATCCATCGGGATACATAAACATAGTGCGGGAGATTCCGTGTCAACGGCCGCGGTGTATCCTCGCCCCGCCCTGGGCCGGGCGCCCTTAGAGACGGTCTTAGGGGTCGCTCGGCTGTTCAATATCTCCGATATCCCTTCATCGACGTATTAAGCCGATTTAAGCTGCGAAGACATAGATGGCTCAAGTTCCAGTGCAAAACCGACGCGTGAAGAAAAATATACTTAATTTAATATCTTAGTTAGATCTCATTATATTATATGTAAAATTCTTACAGATTACAATTAAATAACAACTTATTTATTATAGGTATGAAAATGTTAATTTCAATATTTTTCAACAAAGAAGTAGTTACCTACTAGAATGTACGTCAGGAAAGATACTGGATTTTTGACGTTTAGTTTTTAGTATTCATATTGCCTTAGTCTTAAATTAAGGCATAAGAGGAAATATTGTAAGTTTTCTGATATGGAATCTACACCAAATTTTTGAAATAAGAACATTTGTTCCAACTAGCGTGAGGATTGTCACTTTTAAAGTTTTTATATTTTACTTCTTTATTTACTGTCAAATTAATGTCCATTTGACGAATTGAAGTTACTACACTACGTGACACCCCTTACTGATACAACGCCGATGCCGCTTATTATCTTGTAGATGCGCGTTTGTGTGAGTGTATTCCTAGATTCCTTACTGTTGTAGTAAGCTTATATTTATTCTGAGGTTGTTGGTCGTGATGCGAATGGGATGATCTCTTGATGGCTTCACCCGTCTGCGAGGGAAGGGACATGCGACATTGTTACCGATAGTAAATAAGATACGATTCACTCTGTTACATTGTACATTTTATGTACAATTTTACTTATCATTGGGAAACTTTATAAAGTTTAAGTTATAAAATAATACGACTATATCTATATATATAAAATGAATCCCCATTTCCCTTGGTCACGGCATCACGCCTAAACGGCTGGATGGATTTTAACGGGAATTTCACTATCAGATAGCTGATGTTTCAATGAGTGTTTTAGGCTAATTTTATTTAAAAATAACAGTATGAAACTAAATCTACGCAGGTGAAACCGCGGGGCCCAGCTAGTCTATATATATAAAAATTAATCCCCATTTCCCTTGGTCACGACATCACGGGTGGACCGATTTCGATAATATTTTTTTTGTTGTGTTCGTTATTGTTAGGAGATGGTTCTTATGAAAGAAAAAACTAAAAAAATTGCGTGGAAAATTTAAGAATACTTAATCACTGTATAAAATTATTTCTTTCTTCTTAAATCTAACCTTAACGCTTTACGTGCTGCATTCTCATAATTTAGACAGGGCAACGTCTGTCGGGTCAGCTAGTCAAAACATATTTCTCTCAAGAGTCAGGACTATTGTCAAACGTCAAACGAATAAGTAGCCCTTAGATTTTGCAATTTTCACACAGTTGAAGTTTCATATGCATTTAGTGATAAGCTGTTAATTTGGAATTAGGAACAGACACTTCCATTTTATTTATCTCTATAGATTTAAAGCTACAGATAGGTATAATTCAATGCATTTCACAATATTTGGTGTAAGAGTATTGAAGTCCAATATGCCCAGTCAGCGGAAACGCGAAAGCACGCCATCGAGGGGCGGTGGCGCGGTGATATATCGTCGCATTCTTAAGAAATACTGGCGTACACACACATACACATATCTAACTCCTAACTACCATATTTTCCTATTTCGTAGAGGTTGCGGGATCTAGGGAGATACTTTGTTATCGGAAAGCTTTTGCAGAAAGTCATCCGAATTTGAAATGATTTATTGTATGCCCTAAGTTTTTGTTCTAAGCCCGGCGTTAATCACTATTATTTTGTGATATGAATGGGTTAGATGTTTGGAGTGCATGTACAAAATTACTATAAGATTAAATAGATTAAATAGAAGCTACGTGAAATAATCAAATATATTTTCAAAGGTATTGCGTTTTAATTTTAAATTACGATAGCAAACCAAATGCTGAAAATTCTGTATAAATAGTACCTATCTACTATCTACGTGAAATGCACGACCTCGATTTTGCATTTAAGTATATTTAGTCTAGCCAGACTTGATAATGAGTTAGATGATACTCGAGTATCGATTGTTGTTTTCTACTTGAAAAGCAAGCAAAGGAAAACCTGTTTCTATAAGTATGATTAATGATAATAATATTTAGTTGCTAAACAGCTGCAATGAGCGTTCAATTCAATTTTCCCGGCACTCGCATTAGTGGCTAGGAGATAATATAAATCAAGTTTTATATATTGTTTGAGTTTACAAAGTATAATCGGCGTGTCTATTGTGGCCTGGAAATTATTCTATAATTGTGCTGGGAGATAGCTAACGCTTCGTTAATCTCATAATAAAATAGCATTTTAACAAAATTCAACAAAAGGAGCGATTAAATCCGACTCGTTCTAAAAATGAAATATGGTTCCCGTTCCGCAATGCAGTGTTGCATGGGGTAGTATGTAGGATCGTCTACTGTACCCAACGTTGGGGGGACCAACGTACTTACAGTGCCGTCGAACCTTCCGCATTGGTTGGTGCACTCAAACTAGATGCTTAGAACAATTACAATAAAAATATTTACTTTTATAGATTTACAGCTGTAAGAAATTGCAATCAATTATCTTTGTATAGCCATATATTTTTTGGAGTGGATCACCTTCATCAATAATGGTATGAAAAATAGATGTTGACCAATTCTCAGACCTACTCGATACCTATGCACCCAAAATTTCATACAAATCGGTCCAGTCGTTTTGGAGGAGTTTGGTAACAAACACCGCGACAGTTGAATTTTACGCGGGTAAAATCGCGAGACACAGCTAATAATAATTTAAGTTTGGATCCATATAATAAATCTTTCCTGTTGATTAGGTAAGCTTTGTGTGAGAATTAAACTGTTACTCTACGAAATTAAGAGCAAAACTAACTGTACCACAATTTAGATATCTATAAAAACCGCAATAGGCGCACACGATCTGTTCAAATATATTTAATAACTGAAGAGCAAAGTTGTGCGTGAAGGGGAATAACAAGTTTACATTATTTATGTGTAGTGTAGAAAATATATTAACGGCCGACGGGCGGAAATCGTTGATTTAACTGTATTGGCGACAATGTCTGAGTGTGTGTATTACGTAACTCTGTAACAATCCAGTTTCAATCAGTTTATATGATTGAAAAAGTACGGAGGCGATAAGTGATAAATCATCATCTTTGAAATGCTTTAATCACAGTGCCGTTTTCGATTACCCACCTATTAATGTTTTCGAAGCTACTGTTACAAACAGTACTCTAATGGGATTTAAATCACTATCGTGTTTTTAAAAAAAATATCAATAATAGCAAAGTAATTGGATGAAGTTTGATTGCAATATGTTTTGATTAAATCAGCGATAACAGCGGCGCTGGCACGATTCGGTACTTTTTATTTCTATTATAGGTTTTGGGTATTGATGGGACTGTATAATGAATAATATCCAATCAACTTACTAATGGCACCTACAGATCTCGTCACGAGTTATGTGTTTGCATTCGCTCATTTAAAGAGTCTGTCTCTCTCTGTCTGTATAGCGCCAGACAGAGACAAACTTATAAAATGACCAAACTCTATTTTTGAAGGGACCTGGGGCCCACCATCATCGGTTTAAGCAGAGTATACCACAGAAGTAAAACGTCAAAGTTAAGTTTTTTTTAAATATAGAGCCAATACTTAAACGATCATAGTTGGCCCACTGTAAGTGTTCTTAGTCTCTCTCTCTCTCTCTCTGTCTGTATAGCGCTAGACGGAGACAGGCTCATAAAATGACCGAATGAAAACACCAGAAGGAGGCGCTCCTGCCTCCTTTAAAATATCGTTCTAAGAATTACAATAACTGTGAAAACGGTTAACATTGTCATTGAAACCATTTTGACAGGAACAAGTTAATCAACGGAACCGCGCAGCGCCTCTATTTCGCATTCCATTTTTAGGTATCAATTAAGCCGTTTTTTTAGAGTTCCGTTCCAAAAGTGTCAAACGAGACCCTATTACCAAGACTACGCTGTCTGTCCGCCTGTATGTCTGTCCGTCCATCACCAGGCTGTATTACGTAAAGCGTGATAGTCGGTTGAAATTTTTGCAGGTGATTGTGAGGTGTATTTCTGTTGCCACTATAATTACAAATACTTAAAAGCAGAAAAAAATAATTAAGGGCGATAATGGTATGGAACCCGCCGTGCGCAAGTGTGACTCGCACTTGGCCGGTTTTAATTAATTTAGTGACCGAGTGAAAGTGATTTGCAACAAAAATATAAATAGGGCCACCGTCCTCAATAATAACGATTTTTTATTGGAAGCCGCAACCCTCGCTTTGTTACCGGGCCCAATGTGCGGGACAGGTTGTATTGTCTGATCAATATAAAATGGGGCAACACTCGCTGTGTCCTTTCAAATCATTCAAAATACGTGGATATACAAACTGTTTTGAATGCAAACTTTTTATAACGATATCTATGGATAGCTTAGATGATTCTGAACTTGCATGGAAATATTAGAGCCCTTACTTTATTTTAATGGATGTGCCTCGCGGTATCACTCGCGTATATTTAGTTAAGGTAATGGATGGCTTTTATGTAAGTACCGTATATACTTTCGTAATTATGCATTTAGTGAAAAACTGTTAATTTGGAATTACAAACAGACACTTCAATTTAATTCATCTGTATGGAATGACGAAAATATTTATAACATAATAGATTCCGTTATAATTATTTAATATTATGTGATAAATATAATATTAAGGTTCGTTATCCTTAATTTAGACGGTAGCCGATTTTGCGATGAGCAATAGGATGTTAATGTTTCATAATTAAAAGAAAGATCTTAAACAGAGTAAATAATAATTGGCAGCTGTATAGCTGTATTGGATTTGTACCTAATGTATATATGCTCATCATAATTAGAGCTGGTCTGGGCTCAGAATAAAACCATCTAACAATTTCACTCGAATTCCTAATTTACCCCCAGTTTTGCTATCTCCACTTCTATGTAACATAATCGAATCGAGTTCATAAAGGGGTAGCTTGTAGCTTGTTTGGTATGTACCCTGGATTAGGAATCTAAACTTTATTGCCACGTAGCAAGAGTTCATATACAATCTTTTGTTACCAACATTCGTTTTGTTTGACGTCCCGATTACTTACTGGCAACCTGTCGCGGTCAGGTATTGAATTGACTTGAACTCGAAAACCACAATATAATCCAATTTGGCTAGGTGACTTACTAGGTTAGTTATTATGGAGTGAGACTAGGGTAGTGGCATATACGCTAGACATGCGAGTAATGAAAATGAAAATGAAATTAAAAAATATTTACATATTCAGTTTAGGCCCTGGTAAGGCACTTATGAACTTCGAGAATTTACCACCGGTTCGGAAACTAGCCTTCTGAGAAGAACCGGCAAGAAACTCATTTAATCAATATATAATCTATCTACACTATTATTATAAAGAGGAAAGATTTGATTGTTTTTTTGTTTGATTGCATTCAATAGGCTCCAAACTACTTGACCGATCTTGAAAATTCTTTCAGCAATGAATAGCTATATCATCAGCGAGTAACGTAGGCTATATTTTATCCCCGTACTCCCACGGGGTCGGGAACTACGCGGGTGTAACCGCGTGACGACCGCTAGTATTCAATATATTTATAGCGGTTTGATAAATCTATGATTTTATTTTTATTTAGAAACAAACGGTCATTCAAATTAATATGAAATTACAGTGAGTATACTGTTGTTTACCTTTTTTAGGAAGAAATTATGTAGGTTCTTAGATTTTAGATGCTCGTTAAAACGTAGAATCTTGGTTTTATTAACACTTTTATGCAAAAGTTATAGTTAAAATTCTATCAAACATTTTTATTACGCGTTTTATGTGGGCTTTATGATTTTTATTTTACATGGATGTTAGGGCAAAACGTTATCTCCATGCTGAAATTAAGTTACCGTATGAGTATACGACAAAGAGTTTTGACTATAATTTTCAGAAGAGGTACTAGACTAATTTCTCCTACCATCCAGTATAAGGGAGAAAGAATATTTCCAAAAAAAAACCCCGCATAGATATTATTCTTAGCAGGTATTATTACTCTAAACTAGCTTTTCATTTGTTGCATCGCATCATTTTGATTTGTTTCAAAGATGTATTTAAAAAAAAAAGTATTGTAATGAAACGTTTTGCTGTTACAAGGATTATTTCTTCAGTGTCCTCCCTGTAGTGTTTAAAGTGCACGCTAGTACGTGGATACTCGGTAAGGAACAGTTCCTTGCCGAGTAAATTGCACCTCAGAATTATGAATGAACATTCATTTTTCATCGTTATTATTATGACCGACGTTGTATGACGTTCGTTGTTATTATGACCACTGAAACGTTTTGTTTGAAGGAATATTAATAATCCATTAATAGCCACGGCTATAATACCGCATAATTGGGCCTAATGATTATTTTATAAGTAATATTCTTGCTTATTTTATTGCTATTGTTATATAGGCACTATTTAGTCTAGCAGCCAAAATTAGGTACCTTCAATACCCGAGTCTTGTATACTCCAGTTTTGTGCGATTTTACTAGAATTTTATTCACAGTTATCCCCGATGTGCCTCACCTGCCCGGTAAGGTACCCCTATATGAAAATAGGGACCAATTTTCTAGTGGAAGAAAGGTTGAAATATCCCTCGGCGTCAGTGCACACATTCTCGGTAAAACACCCTTTCGAGACGTCTGTGAGGGACGGCGCCACGTAAGCACCGGCGATGGATGATACTTGCGAGTTGATTCTACCCTTCCCATACATTTCCCTGCGATTGTATTGTTTTTTTATTTCAAACCTAAAGTGGAGAAAAAAATGTCGTCAAAATTCACATCTGTCTGAAAAGTTTTCTGATTTTCGTTGAGAAATTTAGTTAGATTGTACCATGATTGAAGTTGTAACTTATGTAAGAAAATGTTAAATTTATTTGGATTGCCAAAGAAGTAGTTGCAGAGAGATTTGTGATATAAAAATATCAATTTTAGCTTCAGGTTATGATATAGTTGGGGCAAGTTGGAGCAATATAAGAAAGTTTTCTCACAAGTATAGCTAGCGGGCGTGCTCGGGGGCCATCTGATGAGTTTAGGAAGTTTCTCGGTGCTGTTTTGTTCGCAGTGGCGGGCGTGTTCCGAACGCTAAATGGTACGTGTGCCAGTGTCAACCCCCGATACGATACATGCTCTAAAACGACCAGAACGTATCAGTCAGGCAGGTCACATTGCGATACCAAAATGAGTTTCCAAATATTCAACAAAGGTGAACTATAAGGTGACTTTTCGTCGTAACTCTTGGTAATGCTTGTTAATGCTCAGGTCTAGAAGTTGAATTTTTTATTTATTTTAGAAGATCTTAAAGTAATTTTATGGAAACACGAACACCAGTGCACATGCTTTATTGTTAAATATGATACTGAGTTTAAATAAAATAATCCATCAACTGCACGCAAGACTAACATTAATTTGAAAGAAAAACTGAAGGAGCCGTGTGGGGTGAGCCGCGGCCGCGACCGGAGACGAAATTATTGATTTCAGCGCAGCGGGCGCAAACTTTGGAATTCGCTTCCTTTGCCAGACAAATTGCTTATCTTTGACTATTATTTGCAGTCACTTTTATAGCTCCGCGTGCTACGACCCAGGTTAAAGGTTGAGAAAAATAGCAGAAAAAATAAAAAAATATGATGGAATCGAAAAACTTTTGAGCTTCGGATTTCAGCAAGTTCGGCAATTGAGTACTTCCAAGCCCCAACTAAATAATAAATCTGATTAATCTTTATGTAATTTGCCAAAGAAAAGTTGGGAAGTATAATTTTTCTTGTAGGGGTTCTTTGTAAAAAAAACTTATAAACTCATAGTAGGGGCTGATTTACGGCAAACAGTCGACGCAATGTCGGGTTGGGACTTTCTGTTAATCATTTCAATGGCTTCATTACGTGAATGCATTCTGTATCCAGGTGGCAATCATTCGAAGCAGCGAATCGAATCTCATGTGAAGCTTTTCATGACGTAGACATTGTTTAATAGTGAATAAAGGTCAGAGTTGTGTATTTTGACTACAATAGAGTTTACTATAGGTCCAGTTTTACGTACACATACGTAGCATGTGGCCGGCTACTGTGTGTTAAAAATAGATAGCACCGGACATTGAACTGCCTGCTCCGGACATCGCCGTAATGAAAGTGTCCCATCGGATTCGGCTTGCGTTTTTGCGAATGAACCAATTTCCCCTGTCTCAAAATAACTCGTGCTAGCAGTAGTGAGTTTTTTGACAAGTAGTTTTTAATACATTATAGTCTCTGCTCTTTACCTCTGATGAGTGTTTCTGTGGCATTAGTTGGTTTACTTAGAAACAAAATAATGATGTCAAAGTCAAAAATAACTTTATTCCATTAGACTTTATATAATACAAAGCACTTTCAAATCGTCAGAATGACACAATTTACAGGATTATACATGCTACCGCCAGGTTCGGAAGGTTGCTTTTACTGAGAAGAACCTGGCAAGAAACTCAGTAATTACTCTTTTCAAAAATATTATACAATTAAGAAAAACAAAATAAATCACTTGAGAAATGTAAGCCCGTTGACACAGTTCCAATGCACAAATGTCGATAAAAATGAACATAAAGAAAAGTCTAGTAGTTCTACTTATATCTAAATGCGTAGCTTGAGAAGATGAGCAGCACTTCCAATACATGCACGAGCACTACTTGAGTACTTCATTGACATTTATATATTAAGCTATAGCTTTTTTTTACGAAATGAGGCAGATAGTTCATTAGGCTTCGATCTATAATCAACTGCAATTAATATAATGTCACAAAATAAAAGTCTACAGTGGAATGCCGCATGCTGTAGTACAATGCCATTACGTAATAAGCGGGCTGAATCCTAGGTGACCGGTACCCGAGTGCACTGCGATGATGGACGACCGGTGTTAGCCACTGTGTCATTAGATACGCAGGGGCACGCGCTACGGGCAAGTGTACGACTTGTCTCCATACTTAACTATATACTACAAATAAGCGTATAGTCGGCTTGATGGAAAGCAGCTACTGCAGCCTATGAATGCTTATAACACCACTTGTAAGTGTAACTCACGCGTTGCCTACCTCATAAATAATTAAATCCCTGTGCTATTGATAACTATTGCTATTGATAACTATTGATAACTTCCCTCAAGAGTAGCATTATTTGGCTGCTATCTTCTGTAAGTATAGTCCCCAGTCGGGCAGCTCTTAATATCGAGATCTCGTTATGCCCTAGGTATCTCTCTCACATATGCTCAAGCCTATATCCCAAGGGGGTAGGCAGAGACTTACTTCCATCCATACGTTATCGTTATGTATATGTTGTGTACTGCCACATTTTTTGTAATTAATTACTGGCCGTTCAAAATGTATATTCAAAATTAAAATAAAACCTAGGTTCTCTTTCACTACCACATGCTGCACGCTTGACTTTCTCACATTACGTACGTACGTTCAGTGGTGAATTTACTGCGCTTGATATGCATGTTGCGTGAATGTTTTTGATTGATAATATATTTCAGATTCTTTGGTAATTGCACTGAACCATGGCATGGTGAATCATAATAATTTTCTTCAACTTTTCTTATAAAATGTATCCAAGTACTTTCGTACACTTTCTCTATAGGTACGTTTTATTGTGTAACACACTTGAAGCCTCGTATAAACTAAGTTGAGTTTTCTTTTCAATATGAACCTAATCGATTTTTTAATCGTGTCAGGTAGAAGACTACTTCTATACCGAAAGAATCGTTCATAATGGCCCAAATTTGATGGCTAACATCTTTATACATAGTTAGTATAATTGATAGAGCGGCAGTATTACTTGATTATAGTTAAAAAGTAGAGGCTACATTAATTACTAATTACTCAATATTGTAGATGTATCGTATCATATATATATAAGTACGATAAATATTAAAAAGTCAGTCGAACTGTTTATATTATCTTGGGCTATTTTATTATAAAGTTGTGTGGCAGGTTGTGATTACGTTATATACACAGAGTCCCTCCGAGCGGTTTACGAGGGCTCATCTCGAGCTAATGTTCTTTTCGGCACATCAGCACTGAGAGCGTACAATCTACAACATGTAGCACTTGTGTAAATATTTTCTACGGGAGCCTCTTTGTTTGATGTGACGTGCCGTGCGTGGGCATGACCATTGTCCGGAATTGTTGTTTTGTGCCCTTTGATATAATGGCGTGTGATGGAGGCGTAACCAAAGCTTTTATACTTAAATGTTTAGGTGCGCTATCATACACTCTACTTTTATATTAAGTAGAAGTGTATGATAAAACAAACTGTTATTCCAAATAAAACAGAGTTATATTATTTTTGAAGATAAATGGATCTGCGATCCTCTTGGACTATCTATAAACTTAACGACTCCCCTTCAATGAAATTGACATTATTTTCATCAATCTTCCATTTTCTTCATCGTTTTTGTTAAATTAAACGAGGTACTTTTATATTATCAACCTTCGGAAATTTGTGACTGGTATCGAATGGAACAAGTACCTATGATTGATTCACAATCCACTTATCATTCGATAGCGATACTTTTTTCTTTAAGCCAGGAATTATGTTGCGAAGTAAATTGAAAATGGATCCTTTTTGTAATTAATTAAACCTTTGTTTATTAGTAGGTAAAACAATATGAAGCTAAAAGGTATTTATTTATTTATTTATTTAAAACTTTATTGTACACTAGAATTACACAAATAGGACACAATATACATTTATGTACAATTGGCGGTCTTATCGCACATGGCGATCTCTTCCAGACAACCTGAGATGGAGTAATGGTATGGAATATGAGAGCATGAAGGTAGTGTACAAATAAATATTATATAATAAACAATAATGTATAATACACTTACATACGATATAATTAAATACACCCATTCACTTAAAATTTGAATATATTAAGGTAGTGCCTCATTCAAAAGAATAAGTGCCTTCGATACCTTCTCTAAATGCCTGAGTGATACTGAACCAATAGCAAACGATTGTTCTATAGGTTTTTAAGCATACAGCTACTAGGAAAACATGACATTGTTCAAGTTGTAAAAATAAGGTAAAAAGAACACAAAATATACGTTGCTATCTGCGGAGTGCCTAATAAACCCACTTCTCGGTAACTATGAACCTATTTCATGTGAAGGACATAAAATGACTCGCACATTGTTATAAAGCTTCATGAGATTGCGAATTACACGTCTGTACGTCTTTTCAGTTAGGAGACTTCATTGTGGCGAAAGTCGGCCACCGTCGCGTCGTCGCTTCAAATTCTGTCCCGGAAAATTGGGTGCTACTTACCAGCCATTCGCTTGTTACTAACTTTATTGCATTTTGCAGACAGCTCTACCAGTATTCGTTAGAACTGTGACTATTTCTTTCGGCGCTTCTTTGAACTTAAAATAACACATATATAATTTATTCAATGAAATGTTGGTTCTTTAAAAGCTTTCTGAGAATTTGTAGTAATTTATAATTATTTTATTCGCTTCCATACGTACGAATACGCTTAATGAGTCAACTATTAGGTCTATACCTACAATCTGGTGATGTATGAAATACAATCAAGTCAAGTTCAATATAATCAAGTTACAGTTACATTAACATTACATTGGATTGGCATATCAAGCACTGCAAAATATATTTTTATTTCTGTGGTAGTCATCGTTCCATTGCTACAGGAGTCTTTTGTGCGATACTGATCCTAAATGACATATCATTCATATTATGTACCTACTTAGTCAAAGGTGCGTTGACACCGTGTACCAATATAATTGATTGAGAAGCTTCGTAAAGTAGCACAAACTGGTATCGTATCGTGTCTAATGAAGCCCTACAAACTTTATAAGTATTAATTGCGGGCATCGCACGAGTTGCCCTTATAGTAGGGCCCCTATTCCCAGCCAAAGCGCGGTCAAATGACTGAACAAATTGACCAACTCACGCGATGTTTTACGTAACTAGCCACTTTTTACAAGATATTACTCTACTCGTTACCGTTTCGAATGCTGTAAAGTTTCTATTTATGTTTCTGTTACTGTATAATTTTGTAAAAGCAGATATTCGATAATTCCTTGCAAAACAATAAATTAATTATTTTCGTAATTTATTGAAATATTTACTCGAAGCTCAACCATCTCTCTAGTTTATTGCAACACAAGCGATTCTCGCGATTATATTTAGTGATAATGATTATAGACAGATAAATAATAAAAATCGATATAATTTCATATACGTTAGGACTAATGTAATTAAAATTTACAAAATTAAGATTTTAAATAAGACTCCGTATTGTTATTGAAATCACTCCCCTCCAGTAATTGGTGCTGAATGATGAAACCACACGCGTTACGTTATGGAATTGACACATCTACGGGCACCAAGCAATTAAACTTCGTTGACGAATGTTCTAATTTTAACAACAACTACATACCAGTGCTTCGGCATGGCGTGTGCCATATTAATATAATTGGAGCGAAAATAGCACTTGCGCCAATGTATTATGTTTTAGTCCAGTGACCGTGCAATATGCAATTTTAAGGCAATTGAACAGCGGCTGTGATTATGTCCAACAGGCAACAGTACAGGCTTTTTACTGTTGCCTGTCACGGAAGTGTTTATCACCCGTATCAGCCATAGCCCGTAGATTTTTCGACTACACATCCAGATTCAGAACAGATATACGCCGCAAACGCATGTATATAACGCGTAAATCTATTTCTCGACTCAATGAGCTTGGTGACAACCAACAGGTCGTGATACGAGTATAATGGTAGTTACATTATCACAATCACTGTAGGGGATTCAATATCAATGTCTATCAAATACAGTGTAGACAGGTTCGTTGGATATGTTCACTCAAATCAAATTTTACAAACACAAGGTTAAAACACGTTAATATTGCTACATTGGAAAAATATGAAATATCTGGAACTATCTACGTCGCGTCGCCATGGGATCCATTTCGAATTTGAGTGAAGGTCTTTCTAAATTTGCTCGCAGATAAACGGGCTAGAGCGGCTTAAGTTGGATAACAATACATTGGAAGTGGAATTGAGGCCCAGGGAAAATACCAACAAATTAGCTTTATCCTCGCCTTTGTTGCTATCTCTTAGTGGATTGTGTGCGAAATAAAGTACAGTAGGGGGTATCTAACAATCGCAGACGACTACTGAATATTAAATCCTGGTTTTTAATTATTTCTCGTCGAAGACAAAGAAAGTTGGTATTATAATTTACGAACATAAATATTTCGGAAGGTTTAACCCTCTCAGTAAAATTATTAAGACTGTGCTTCATGTATAGCTTTGATATGTCTGAACGTTGACGAATTTAGTTGGCTTGCCTTTTATCGTGGCTCGAACTGTGCTGATCTGCCATCTTTAGAACTCCAAAACAACCCGCATCCGTAATACTCAACATAATTCGTCGACGTTGAAATATATCCAACAACTTTAGTATCTAAAATACTTAAAAAACTTAAAATTTTAATAATATAAATGTATTGATTTCACTTATCCAATTTGCGTGATTCATGTTCTTATTCGACCTACTTATTTAAATCTTTGTTTTCTGTTTTCAGGTAATGGAACGTTTGGATACCAGAGAGGTTAATTTAAGGGTAAACAGAGGTGAAGTGAAATTGCCATTTTGCATGTACTAAATCTTATCTTAACATTTGTTTGGCTAGACTACAAAAGTCGTTAAAATGAAATCTATAGAAAAATAATAAACTCTTTCAAACTTGAATTTTCCATAAGGATTGATTATAGCTAAGATTTTAGTCTAAATTTAAGCGCTATGTCTAAACACTTCGGTTCATATAATAGCTATCAAATGGATGCTTGCTTCCAGTCCCCCAATGTAATTTGGTGTCAATTTTACAATTATTTTAATAGCATTATGTTGGTATTAAACTACGCCTATTATTAAGTCGTTAAGTGAAATTATTGTAATGTCTGTTTTATCAAGATGATTGATAGCTTCGTGAAATGAAATTATTATGAAGTTAGGCTTCATCTTTATACGAGTAGAGGAAAGTCACCAAATATGGAATACCATTTTGTTTCAGGGATATAAAAAAAAAACTTCTTCGAAATTAAAACTGATCAGTCATATATTTATTCGTAGTAATTAACAGCCCTTAATCAAATATATTAATTTTCAAATTAAAATCTGATACAAAAACCAAAATCACAAATAGTAACCAAATATGGAATTGGTACCCATATATGGAATACAAGCATAAATCATCCTATCAATAACAAAAATAGACATAAATATCTATGAGATCAAATAAATTAATATACCATATTGTGATAAATTAAAGAAGTTACTTAATTCACTTGCAAAAGTCAGAGATCCAAGTATCAACCTCTGGAACAGCACAATCATAATGTGCCCAGAGTCCACACATTCTAATCCAGCTTTCTCCACTTTTATCCATGGAAAAGAGGTTTGAACAACGCGAACAACTCTGCTGATGCAGAATGTATGCTATTCTGCATCAGCAGAGTCAGATGATACTCGGTCCATCAACTCATCACTGTTCACTGTCTTCATCAGACTTGACAACTTCCTGTTCCTCGTCGTCTTCTTATTCACAATCACTCTTATTTTTCTTCGTTTGTTTATTTATCTTACTTTCTTTTTCTTGTCTCTACATATTTTTACTTACTAAATCATGTTTGTAGGGTGAAGATGTTATGACTGTTGCTGCACCAGCTTTTCTTCCTCTGTTAGATACTTTTCTTCGTTTTTCTGGCGCTGGACTTTTGGCATGCGGAGACACCAGACCCAAACTGCTAGACAGACATTCTAAAAACAAACTTCACATATATTTTTTTAAAGAAATAGTAGCAAGTACCTAACATATGAAAAATAAAGACCTAAATATGGAATATTCCATAATTAGACACCTACGATTGTCCATATTTGGATTTTTATACTAGTTCAATCTCGTCTAAATATTTTTTCAAGTCACAATATTTTAATGACAGAAGATCACAATATGTTGAAATAAACATAATATCGATGTACTAAATAGTATAACACTTATGTATACATACGTAATAATTAGTAATACTCATTTATTACTTACCTTTAAAATTTTCTGCGTGACAACAAAACAAAAAACGCCTGTCACACGTGTAGCGTTCGCGCAACTGCCACGATGGCGTGAGTGTGGTAGTAAATAGACCGCAAGAATCAAAAGATGCTCGTGTGTTGCGTTTCATACTTATATTCTTAGAGAAATTAAGATATTCCATATTTGGTGACTTTCCTCTATCATATTTTTTGTTCCCAGACCTGAACCCAAATGCTTAGCGTTTAAGAATCCCTGAATAAAGTAACTTACTTAGACTTTCAAGAAGCTCGGTGTAAAGTGCTAGGTGATGCCTTAAAATTTATGTTGGTAATATGGTGTCGCGAAGTGGCTAAGTACCAGTAAGTTAATAGTTGAGGATGGCCATAAGTTGGGGGTTGAACTCATTAAAGTTTCACCGGCCATTGTGCACTGCATCGCTGCGCCCATTTTGGGCTCTCCACAAGTAATACCCACTTTGCATGCGCATTTCACTCCAGGCATTTCGCTGAATACATTATGTTCGACTAACTAATCCAATGGCTGGATGAAAGCTTTGGTCCTATCATTATATTATTGTGTATCTGCTCACGCCCCTACTCGTATGAACTTTTAGTTCATATTTTATCATCACTCCAATCCATCAGTCTTTAACGTTAAAAGAATCTCCATTTCACTCAAGACTTTCTTACACAGTGTCAATAAGTTCATATATGAATAGACCATGGTACAAAAGGAAACAGGTAAGCCCGTCATGTCACGTGACAAGTAGGTCACGTGATTGAAACAAAGTGACGTCACCAGCTGGGGGGTGGTTCTAAATTGTATTGCAAATGTCAATAAATTACACTTGATACCAGTGGGATGAAAACACCTGAAATACGGAGTGTCTTATTTTTCATAAGAGGATCTATTATGTAAATTTCCTTTATAAAGTCTTAAACCTCTATCTTTTCTTCTATCAGTTTGACTTTCAAGTCACGCAGATAAGCGTTAATAGCCTTACTTTGTTGGTATATAAGTTCGATTTCGATTTGGCGTGGCGTGCGTAGTGCATCAAGACACGAGGCAAACACGCGGTTGTAGTGTACGCATGCGCGGTACGTTACCCGGGCGAGGGTGACCTCATACCACCGCCGCCCACCTGCTCACACTTCTGCACACCATATTAAAACCTCCCACATTTCGCGACTATAACGTTATGTTTCCGTTCTCTCAAAAATTAAGGTATGCTTTTCGTAAAGCGCACGCTCGATCGTAGGTAAGGACTCTGTTCCTAACATAATTTCAACAACAGTTTCCTCTTGCTTGTTCTGAGTATAGAAACATTAGAACATAATGATATGATAAGGCTTTATTAATCTTGGCCAGGTTCCTAGTCTACTTACTTACCTCCGCTAGAAGACGATGAATTCAAAACGTTTCCATAACTTGAGCAAATTGCTTGAGTTGACACAAGTGTCTTTTTAAGGAAGTAGTTTTTATGTTGGCAGCGGCCAATATTATCAGCAACTGGCAAGTCTCCAAATCCAGAGAGCAGGAAACCCCTGCTTTGGTTCTGTTGACTTTGCGTTTGGTTGTAACATAGGTGTAATATATTATGTAAACAGAGACAAATATAGGCGCAGGGTCGAGAAAAGGTCGTGTTTTGATGACAGTGTCGACTTGTTTAACGCTAATACGATTTTCATACCTTCGCCGAAATTCTGTTTATGCACACGGCTAAAATTTATGAAATATTCGGCACGTTTCCCAAATTATTGGATCGTAAGCGCTGCACAACACATGTTTGGAGAGTAAATAAAAAGCGAAATGATTTGCGGCGGCCCAAGCTCAAAACAAATACGTGCAAATACTACATCAGCATGATTGTACTTCTGAATATCTAGTAGGTTATGTTATATGCAGTGATTTTTGGCAACCGTCCAAAATGTGAGTAGTACAACAACCTTTGTCGGAAATTATCTCATGTGTTGCCGGAACATCTTGAGTTATGTACTTCTGATACTGCTTCCTATTGTTTTCTTTAACATTGTTTACTTTGCTTTTGTAGTACTCGTAAGTATCTGTCATTATGAATGAAACTACTAAGTTGACCGGCATCCTATTAGAACTCGCAATAAAAGCTAGTAGGTAAGATTTTTCTATCGTCAGTATCTTTATGTAAATTATCCACGTGTAGGTAATTTTTCAAACGATAAACCCTTATAAAGGGATAGTAGAGTTAGATAGTATCGGGTCAATGTATTGTAACATTGCGTTCAGCTGTGTGTGAAACTATATCCGAAACTACACCCGGGAAATGGGATTACCGCAAACGGCGGATTTATACTTAGGATTTAACGGAATCCCTTCGGACAAAGGATACCACATGGATACATGGTATTAGACGCGTGATAATATTAGTTCATGTACAAACTGTACTCACATCGTTTCGGGACAAGTACACATTCCTAGTTGCTGTGCTATTCACTAAGGTTTCTCAGCGTCGCACTCGTCGTCGAGTGTCGGTTTTAAAGAAACGAAACTGAACCTTATCTACGTATTATGTATCAATTTCCTATGATTGAAACCAACGCTCGTCGTCGAGTTCGACGCTGAGAAACCTTAGTGAATAACGCGGCAGAGGGCTTTGGAGAATTTTCTAAATCTTTTAGTTTATATCGCTTATACACAATAAGATTTGGACGTGTGCGGGGTCTTATGGTTATCTAGGCTTACGATTCGGCGGCAACTTTTAGGATTCCCGTGTTTTCGACTTCTTTTTATCTATAGGAGGTATTGGGTATATAGTCGTATCTTCAACTAGCTGCGTGGTATGCGAGGCGTGATTATAAGAGTTGTAATTTTATAAGATACACTACCTGTGCCTCGTTTTTTCACCCGGGTAGACATTAATTTCAAGTGTGGTATTTCGCGAAACCCCATTTATTTTAATATACTTAATATAGTGAAACATTGTATTTATCTACATATATACATTAAAATACGTAACAAAGATATTATACGCTATTATCTGCAAAATGTCCCAATATATTAGCTTTAAAATAAAGTTACATATAAATTCGTAAAATGGCAATTTCTCAAAATGTATTATTCTAAGCTTGTAGTTCTAGTATCTCAACCCTCTAACATAATTACTGCGTAGATATATAACATTCTTATATTTATGTATAGATATTTACTGATTAATAATCTTTGCTTTTCATGCTATCCCAACAGCGGCTTTGAAGTGTAAGTACCTAAATTAACCGCTATTATTATTATCATTAATACTACTATTCATTATTTATCATAACCTTTCCAAAATTCCTTTAATCTATTTATTAAAACGCCTACTATGTATGAATAAGTTAGAACACATCAAACAAGAAATTATAATCTGAAATAATTTCAGCTTTTGCGTAGCGTGTTCGTGTGAGATAAGCAGCAAATTTCAGAGCTATGTAAACTAGTGGCTTTCTGAGAGGTCAAACAGAGCCTTTTCCTTAGGGCTGAAATTTCCAGTTACTATGTTCTCCCGCCGTTATAGTTATTGTTCAGATTTAATTTCATGCTATAAATATTTATTATTCACTTCTACCCGCAATTTAGTGCGCGTGATTTCCATTCGCCAATGAGATGTTTGTTTCTGTAAACATTGATTATTTATTATGAATCATTTTTAAAATAATGTTCCTTTCACTCACAATTATATTCGTTTTAATAGTATCATATTTGTTGGAAAAAAAACGTGCGTACTGAACCACAAGATGAAATAGCACTTGTGTTCATGTTCATTAATATTAAAGTCGTGTGCACATAATTTCAGATACGGACAACCAGCGCGTCATCATCCACGTTAAGGATGTTAACGACGAGCCTCCTTATTTCATCAACCGCCCTCTGCCGATGCAGACGGTGGTACAACTTAACGCCGCGCCGAACACCCCTGTCTTCACGCTCCAAGCTAGAGACCCCGACACCGATCACAATATACACTACTTCATTGTCAGGGACAGGACTGGAGGAAGATTTGAGGTCGACGAACGATCAGGCGTGGTCCGGACTAGAGGGACCGATCCCTTCCAGTTGGATATGGAGTACGTGCTCTATGTAAAAGCTGAAGATCAGGTGAGTTTTTTTTAAATTAAGACACTACATTAAGCGTTTGGAAATAAAATGCTGCTTTGATGTGTAATTAAAAAGTTACCTACCTTAATTATTTTGCATGGAATCCCAGTAAATACCCCGTCAAAATTACCTTTTAACTATTGACTTACTTCGTGAGTTCAAAGTCGATGGACCTGAGACATACCTATCGAAGTCACTCACTATTAATAATTCCATTCACAGAAGGAAACCTTTCTTATACGATCTAATTAGTATGTAACTCAATATTTTAAATAAGTGCTGTGTTATGAGTCCAAAAGCCACGTGACACTTCGACCCCTTTTACCCTCGGTCAGACGTATACCACAGTAGTAGTTTAGGCAGCGTGTTTATAAGGGTGTAAGTTTCACTTTGCGATGCTACACGCGTTAGAGATCCTATCTGCATCTTTAATTCCAAGATACAACCGTGTTTTTTACATTTCAAAGATGGCAAACAAGCCTACAGCTCGTAATGAAATCGTTGCATAAAGCAATAAAAACATTTGCGAATTATTAATAGTTGTTCGAAAGTAAGATTTATTATGTTATTGTTGTGATTCAAGAGCGGCAGAGTTGATGAGCGACGGTTCCAGTCCACTCCTGAAGAGCGCCTTAGTATCGTGGGGGGTAAACGCGCTCCTCAATTTTATCTACCTAGCTACGAAGCAGAAATAGCCGAGAATCAGAAGAAGGATTCTGAGTAAGTAATTGCATAGTTGAGCTTAATTTTTTTGTTCCGAGAACACTAATTATGACATGTAGTTCTAAAGTGTGGATAAGGTACCTTGTTTGTGTGCCTATCATGAACAGTCTGCAGGAAAATTAAAAAAAAACAATCATACGCAGCACAGTCATAATGCAAATATAAACTAGAAAATCCCTGAGGTTTCACAACGTCTCTGAGGTGGTTATCTTGTGGTAGAATGGGACACCTCGCTTGATGATAAGCGCCTACATACTAGAAATGTTAAATCGGTATGAGTAATTTTACCATCATCTTTCTCTTTCTCATTTCAGCATAATATCGGTAAAGGCAAAGTCGTTTGCTGACCGTGAGATCCGGTACACGCTGAAGGCACAAGGCCAGGGCGCGGGCACCTTCAATATCGGCCCGACCTCAGGCATCGTCAAACTGGCCAAGGAACTGGACTTCGAAGACCTGAGGCAACCACACGTGTACTCTCTGGTCGTCACTGCCACTGAAGATTCCGGAGGGTTCTCTACTTCTGTCGAGGTTCGTTTTTGCTACTTTTTCTATGCTAAGTCTGCATGCTGAAAATATACTTAATCTAAGGTCTTGACTAGTAGTTTTAATGCTAAGGTCGTACTTATAAGCTACGTATATGTTCCTACGTTTTGGGCTCTTTTGTGTCAATAAGCAATTTATCAATCAACATTATAATTAAAAAAATCTTCATTTGATATAATTTATGCCACGATGATGAAGATGCGTAGGTTCTTAAATTAAATAAATAATCATCGTCACTTTACTTATTATTATTTTATTTTGTCATGGCAACAATCTTTGTTCCAAAATTACGTCAAATTCTATATGACTTTGATGAACGTGTCTTAATAAAAATCTTTAACTACCCTATTTATCTTCAGTCGTTTTAGTATCAGACCACGTCCAAAACTACTCTTTTACTGTTTTTATTTGGTATGCGACATGCGAGGAGCTCGTGGCACAGTTGCTATTGCGCATATCATTCGATCAGCGAAGTTAAGCAACCATACGCCTAGCCAGTAGTTGGATGGGTGACCGCCCGAGTTCCCTCCGTGCCTCGGAGAGCACGTTAAGCTGTCGGTCCCGGTTGCCAATTTAACATCTTTGGCAATCGTTACAGGTCAGTCAGAGGCCTAAGAGAGTCTGACAGCTGGTTTAACCCAGATTGCCGATTTTCCTCGAAAAAGGGGTTGCGAAGGTCAGATGGCAGTCGCTTCGTATAAAAATCAGGTGATCAGCCACATCGGGTTGAACCAAGTGCCGACCCCAAATACATGGGATTAAGGCCAGGGAGATGATGATTTGGTATGCGACATAATTTCATTCTCATTGTTGGTGTAACAGTGGGCTAGGTATTTTGTATTTATACCTCTTTTTCTACCTAAAGTTGTCACAGATGCCTATGAAGTAACATAAATACTATAATTTATTTGCGGGTTATAATGATTTTTCCACATTAGGTAGTAAAAAAAATACCCTTTTCTAGCTTATAAACTAAGTTTTCCTTTTAAGGACGCTTTCACTAATTACAGTTTATAAAAGTGTCTTGTGGACTTAACAAACCTTCCAATATTTTGTACCAAATTAATTGTCCAGTTATTTCTTTACCTAACTGAGTATATTGTGTATTCCAGCTAACAATTCGAGTGACGGACGTGAACGACAACGCGCCGAAGTTCGAGCTGCCCGACTACCAAGCGCACAACGTCGACGAAGACATCCCGCTCGGCACCAGCATCTTGAAGGTCAAGGCGATGGACGCTGACTCTGGGAAGAACGCTGAGATCGAGTATTTAGTCTCAGGTTTGTGTTCACAGCAATGATATTTCCATAAACGTTATTTATTGGGTTGGGAATTATGACATTATTAAGTAAGTAAGTACACTTTAATTTTGAATACAATAAAGACTTGTAATGGGATTTTTGAATGTAGAAAAAGTTTGAGGTGCTACCGCCATCTCGTGGCACATTTTAACAACTTTTTATATCATTGTGTAGACTGAAGAAAATTGTGAGGGTAATGGTTGTGTAGGTCCAGTAAGTTTAAACTAGTCACACTAATCGATGTCTGTGAAACTTTTAGAAGGAGGCACGTAGATGCCTAGCCTTTTAGGCCCGCCTCCACCGTGTTTTCATGCTTCGCAATTTCTCAAATGCTGTATAATTATAATGTTATCTAAAGCCCAGCTAGACTGACTGGATTATCGCAGACAACCCATTTCACTAAGTAACTACTATTAGCATCTATTTCTAGACCAGGTAAACAAAAAAAAAATTGCCACTTTTGAAAAAATATTGTAATATCGCAGTTATATTTCATTACGTCACACTCATGCGATCACTTATGATTTCAGATGACCACTTCAGCGTGGACTCCAATGGCATAATAACCAACAATAAACAACTTGATGCCGACAACAATAACGCCTACTACGAGTTTGTCGTCACCGCTAAGGACAAGGGAGAACCAGCTAAAACTGGAACTGCGACCGTTAGAGTTTACACTAAGAACAAGAACGACGAGGAACCAAAATTCTCTCAACAAGTATACACGCCTAATGTAGATGAAAACGCTGGTCCTAATACTTTAGTTACAACTGTAGTAGCTTCCGATAAAGACGGCGATAATGTCCGATTCGGATTCGTTGGCGGAGGCACTAGTTCTGGACAATTTGTCATAGAAGAAATCACCGGAGTGATACGACTTCACAATAAAGCAATATCACTGGACCGAGACAAGTATGAATTGAATGTGACGGCTATGGATGACGGCGCTTGCTGTGTTAATGGAGACGCTACGATACACACGTCCACAGCAGTTGTGGTAGTCTTCATAACAGACGTTAACGATAACAAGCCTATTTTTAAAGACTGTCCAACCTATTTCCCGAAAGTCGAGGAAGGTGCTCCTAATGGCAGTCCTGTCATAAAAGTCCACGCTACAGACGAAGACAAAGGCGTCAATGGTCAGGTCAAATATTCAATTGTACAGCAGCCGAATCAGAAAGGCACTAAATTCACTGTAGACGAGGAAACAGGAGAGGTATCCACAAATAAAGTGTTTGATCGTGAAGGTGACGATGGGAAATTTGTGTCAGTTACGGTGAAGGCTACCGACCAGGGTGAACCATCTCTAGAAGGCGTCTGCTCATTCACTGTTGAAATTACAGACGTGAATGATAACCCACCACTTTTTGACAGACAAGTAAGGAATAAACTGTATATACAGATGTAGTACGCGCACTATTTGCATGACAACACACCTGCTATTTTAAATTTGCATGAATTTCAGTGACTCCTCGTGATTGTTCAATATTATGATGTCTTGCAGAAATATGTGGAGAATGTTAAACAGGACGCCAGTATTGGCACAAATATTCTGAGAGTATCAGCATCCGATGAAGATGCCGATAACAATGGCGCCATTGTTTACACTTTGAGCGCACCTTACAATCCAGCTGATATTGAATACTTTGAGATCCAGCCTGAATCTGGCTGGATCGTTCTAAAGAAACCTTTAGACGTAAGTATCAAATTTGATTAACTTAGTTTGATAAGACTTAAGATAATGGTGTGAGTTTTTGAAGATGAGTGAAAGGGATCAACTTTACAACAAAGTTTGGTGGATGAGTGCTACCTACAGGCCTTAGGATTCAATTGGCACGTACTTTAAGTTGGTTTAAATGTAAATAGTTCTAAATTGACTGCTGCTGTAAATTGCTGTGGAGAGGAGTCAATCCTGGCTGTGAAGGAGTAGTTGTCCATTGGACGGCGGCGGGGCGCGCCCCGCCCCCGCCGGGGGCTTGTTCTTCTTGCAGCACAATTAGTTTGAGTTGCCGCCAGCGCCGGCTCCGCACTGAATCTTCGTTAAGATTTATTTCCGCAGCACTATCTTGCATTGACTATTATCTTACCGATGAATACGACTTGTGTATAATACTTACCTTACAACAGAGATAATACTGCTGTAAATATTTCACCGTTGAATATCTACTTATGTTTAGTTCTAAAACATGTACAGTTTCCGTAAGTGCACTTCTGTATATTTTGCACAAACTAGTTTCCAAGTTTATTTTATTGTAAGTAATCGATTAATTGATTTGAGAAGCTTACGCTTTTGAACATACTTATCAGTTATATATGTATGTACATGTTTTGTTACTAACTCCAAGTTTGCTTTGCGGAGCGACATCCCGCGGCGCGGTTCGAGCCCGCCCGTCTCTCTTCGCTGTCTTAGACGACCACTCATACTACATGATACCTATGATCATCTGCAACTACTCAATATCATAATTATGACATTTTTTCCAGGGCGCCACTAGATGTTATTGATAAGACTTGTATAATTCTGTTATATATATTAATCGAGATGGTCAGATTGCCGCGAGGCAGTTTGGCCATCTGGCCAGTTGTGACATTATTCCTTCTGTGAAAGGGGCAACGTTCTCAAATCCAAAATTTGTACAGTTAAACCGTAACGTCCATCGTTTGTAATATATTCATTTCAATGAGTGTCGTTTCGTTGTAGTAATTACGAGGTCACTAAACCATTCTTATGACAACCTGACCTTTCCGCCATGTCTTGTATGCAGAGCTGCATGCATTTGCCTGCTTTTCGTTCAGTTGTTTATTTTCAAATTAGTTTAGTTTATTACTGTAAAAAGTACGTAACCTTAATGTACAGTTTATCTTTCTCCTTATTGTACAGATGAAACTTGTAAAATATGAAGAATATTTTTGTTTCCAATTTTTTTCTTGCACCACCTTAATATTGGCTACTTTAAGGAATGTTGCTGTCGGTATGAGCGAATGGGTGAACGCCAGCGGACGACGTGAGTGTACATAATCTTTTAGCGACTCTCTCTACTACCTATCATTTTATTATTTTAGTTTTGCTTCGGAATGCAAGATCGACGTATGTTAGTTATTTATTAAAAATATTAAATGTCGAATATCATGTTTACAAAGCCAATTTTTTATATATGAAAGAGGACGAGATGAATTTAGTTTTTGTATTATTTTAATTGTTTATTAGCAATGAGTACGTTATGTGTTTATATTTTAGTTGTGTTATGTTTTGTTTTCCCCGCTGACCTCTGACCCGTGTATCTGTAGCGGGACAGGTATCGACTGCGCGTGCGCGCCTCCGACAGAGGCGACCCGCCCTCCTCTGCAGACGTGGACGTTGAATTAGACGTGGTAGACAGGAACAATAAGCCCCCCATCTGGGACATGTCCACGTATGGCCCCGTTCACATCAAAGAGAATGTCACAGTGGGTACCGTAGTGACCAGTGTGAAAGCCAGGTTGGTATAAGGCGCAGCGGGCCCTCGGGCCCGCCGCACCTCCACTCCTTAACGCTACTAACGACGTGGTTTTGTCTGTTTCCATCGACTCTTTCCCCGCTAGCGAGAAACGTACAAGTTGGAGGCTATGGCTCAAGACAAGGGCTTCCCACCCTTGTCCAGAACCGTGGAGGTCCAGATAGACGTAGTGGATCGCGCAAACAATCCCCCCGTGTGGGACCACACGGTGTACGGCCCGATCTACATTCGAGAGAATTTGCCCGTGGGCGCCAAAGTGGTGTCCGTGAAAGCCAGGTGCGTGGGTAACTGTTCGGCACGGGCACCGCACGCAGCCCCGTCACCTGCACGCAGTGTGCGACGCCGCGGCGCGCGCCATTACCGCCGCCGCACTCTACGCGTACCGCTCTCTGTCTGGGCTCCGTGCACCCCTTCCTTGCCTTCTAGACATCCACTCCGTCGCGGAAAACGGACAGAGAGGCGAGGTATGCCACTTCAATGCCATCGGGTTCTTTATTTATGTCGGATTATATTGAACGTCGTATTTACATGGACGGTAAATTAGTGCGTTTGATATAATACGTCGTCAGTAGAGAGCACGGTAGCGTGGCACGTAGTCGTGCGCCGCGCGCGTCTTCAACAATCGTTTGCCTCTCACTTGGTGACCTGACTACGATGCTACTGTGTATGTCCGTGCAACTCAAATGCATCGCCACGGCACACGGGGATCATCGTGATACACCAGCGTGCATTTAGAAGGGCTCACTGCTTACGTGGAATGGGAAATACACATAATTATGGTGTTGTTGAAAAATATCTATCCCAAATTGCTTCCATTTTTTTATAAAGCAGAGAATTATATTACAACCCTAATCGATAGATATTTTTTTACAATTTGTGAGAGGTTATTAATTGGAACGCTCATTTAAAAGATAAAAGTAATGACCATTATTGTATCTGCATGGGTGCCGAAAACTGCATTACCTAATTCGTGAAGTAATTCTCGAGTTTTATCTAAAGTAACATCAGTGGCATGTTATATCTACATTCTTACATGTTTAGATAGTTTCAATAGCTCTTTGGAAGTATTGTCAGTTGTTTATTTTGAACAGTTCATTTGAAACAGTTACCTAGTGCTTGCCAATATTGTTTAGATGGCATACGATTGTTTTGTATTTCTAACGATCATATAGTAATTACCGTCTGATAAGCATTTACTAGCATATAATGTACGTAGGTACCTATAGTTCATCATTTTAATTGTCATTAAAGTACTTACAATAGCTTGTTAGTTAGGTTATAAAATTTTAATTTTATATTCTTACGAGGGTTTTTAACAATCTAAAGACAGATATTTTTTCTGATTAAATTTTTGAATAAGGCATTCTTCAAACTACTGGTATAGTATAAGGCATTATTTGTTGTATGCTTTACTTGTTTATTCATTGATTTAAAAACGATATAGAAAGTTGTGTGCTTAAAATTCTGTAATGAGATTTTTTTTTTCCTTCCCCTCGCATTTCATTGTACCTAATGTTATACATACCTAACTAAGAACTTATAATTTTAAAGTACTAAATATTCAATGGAATAGCAAGTGACAAATTCAACTAATATAGACATACGTCCTACATATACATCATACATACGCATACATCTTCTGCGAAAAGTATTGCAACACTGCCTACCCATTAGAGAACATGTAGGAATGCAAACGGGAAGTGTTCAAGTATTGCAATGAACAAAATCAATTAAAAATAATATTTATATCAGTATCTTAGCGTTCGCGGTCACTTTAATCACGCAACTTTCTATATTGGCTTCACAAATTTAAGTTACAATCAATAGTTATATTTTACTATTACTTTACTTACTTTTAATAAGTGGTAGCCTATGTCCTATCTCAGGATCTAAAGATTGTCTGTGCCAAATTTCATCAAAATCGGTTGAGAGCGGGAAAGCGTAACAGACAGACAGACAGAGTTACTTTCGCATTTATAATATTAGTAGGGATTCGGAATTCAAAGGAGCTTATTACTTTTGTGCCGGAAAGTAACTGAGTAAAATAATTGGGGAAACTGGAGATAGGATAAAAAACTGACGGGGATTTACCATTCTCTTAAGGGCAATTACAAATTGAATGTGCATCACTTATGTGCCACGGGCCCAGTATAATGAATGTTACCGCATCACTAGTTTAGTGCATCAAATCACATCGAGTTCCGATCAAAAATATGGTACACACCTCTATGGTCTATCTGTTCGTCCTAAACCACACATTTTCAGACTCACTGCAATATGGAGACGAAACCATTACTAACTCACTTTACTAATACTTACATTATTCATAGCGTCTTGGAACTATTACGTCTTATTGTTGCCGTGTGATAGGATATCATAATAAAGTATTTCAAATAGTTTCTTATGCATGGCAGGTTATTGAATTGATCGTTACCGTTTGTTGTGTCCACAAATCTTTGCCAGGTTTTTTGTGTCCACAAATCTTTGCCTGGTATAAAAAAACGCTTCAAACATATTAAAAAAAAAATGTGGTTTTCATTTCCGCATACTTTTGAAATAAGAATTCGAGACAAGATTTAGAATTAATTGCTCTGGTTTGATGGTAATAAAGGTCTATATAGCTGCACTGAGATTTAAAATTATATAACCCGGGTCGAAGCACTATTACATATAAATTCATTCTGGTATAACTAGGTTAACTGTACCTATAGGTGCTTTAGAAATGTGGGGTAATTTGACTTTACTTTTTTACTTCGTAACCGCAGATCAAATAATTATTATTTTAGTCCTATCACACGGTAGCTGGAAAGTCATAATAAATTGCACGAAGGGAGAACAATTAAATAGTAGCAATACTATAATATTATTTTGTTCTGAGGATGTGGTAATCAAGGAAAATCATTCCCTAGAAAAATTCCGAGAAATGAAATTACGAAATACCGAGTAAACCATTCCTACATTTACATTTTAAAATAAGCTTACATTAGACGTGCATTGTTCCACCCATCTTGTATACTTGTCTAGTCGAAATGTAGATACGCTCAGGGAGGTACCGCATACATATTTGATTTTCTCGGAACTTTTCTCTGTGGACGTTAAAAATATTTTTTTCAAATGATTCTGTTTTGCGGAACTCCTAACCGAGTTACGCGGATTACCGGTCTGTTCTTTTATTTGTCTTTGTCGCAATCCTTAAATCAAATATTAATGTTTGTCTATTGTTTTGTCCGCTCATTTGGATAAATCATTTATTTGTAATACATTCCCATTCGCAATATTCGATGTTGTCACGTGCGTAGATAGACGTTTAAGTTAATTATACTTTGTATCGTGCGACAATTTTGGTATATCGTTTTTTATTATTTCAGCTCTGGCATAGAGAATAACCCGACTGTGTTCTACCGACTCATGCCAGGCTCCACGGCACAGACTAACAAGTTTCATACATTCTACTTACAACAAAGAGCCGATAATGGGTTTACTTGGGCGGATATTAAAGTTAATCACCCGCTGGATTACGAAAGTATCAAGGAGTACAATCTGACTATTCGTGTTGAGGTAAGATTATAAGTTTTGAATCTCAAAAACTGTAATTAGACACATTTATTACGTTTCTTTCGTAAATTTCAGACTACGTAGGTATAGATTGCGGACGGTGGGCGAATTGAAGATAGTTTTATAATTAGTTCTCCTTTTCAGGAGTCCGTACTAAAAGGGTAAAACGGGACCCTACTACTAAAACTCCGCTGTCTGTGTCTGTTCATCTGTAACCAGTCTGTATCGCATGATCAGCGACAGTTAATTTTTTTACGGATGATATATTTCTGTTGCGACTCCAACAACAAATTAGGATTTGTGTATAGGTACAACAAACGTGATTTTTTTACCGATTTTATAGATAGAACCCGTCGTGTTGACTTCTTCATTTTTGCTTTTAATTGGATAACGCAAAAACGGAATCACCTGCATTTAATTACAGTGCTAAAGTTTACAAACTTAATAAATACATTGAGGTCTAATACCTAACTAGTTAGAATAACAATGTGAGAACTAATTAGGTATAGTTGAAATAAGCAAAGCACCGCAGGCACAAGGATTGTATTAACTTCGACCTAGAATTAAGGACTTATTTAGGTAACGAGAATGGAATCTGATCAAATTCATCAACCTGACTAAGGGTTTGTTTTTGTAAGAATATTGTGTGTCGGATTTCCTATTCTGTACGTGATTAATGGAGGCTAGATTAATTATCTACGTGATATAAAGTAGTAGGTGAGTAACTACTCATTCAAATTTCATAATTATAGAGATTGTTACAGACTTATGATATTTATCTAACTGATTTCTAAAATGAAGGTAATTTTTTCACGTGCTTTACCAGGATCTAAACTGAGTCATAATTAACCATCTACTATAGTATTCATAATCTGAAGTGCTAGCAGTAAAATTGCTTGATGCAGAAATAATATGCGGAATTCGTACTTATTAGTAGAATTTTTTGAGGCTAATGTTTCAATCATAATAAATCCCACCTCGATCATAAAGATACACTCACTATTATTTATTAATTGACTGTTGTATCATTCATAACAAATGTCATTTGTTAAAAAACATTATAAAATAATAATATAATAAGGATAGTTTCAGTTCAATAGATTCAAATATTAATCAAAAAATATATTTCGTGCTAACGTCTTCTTCTTTAAAAAGGTACGGCCTACATAATACAATTCGCAATTTGATTTTCCATAAACAAGAATCGTAACGTTTCGTGTCTTTTTACGACGAAATAAATATCCCTGTGTTTATGCTTGTTTGGCATTCGATACCGTGTTTAATGGTTTGTATTTCGAGTTATTATAAGCCGGAAGTGTACTTACTCGTGTATTCGTATAGGACAGGTATTAGTATCCTTGAATTCGATCCATAAAGGACGTTTCAATATAAGCTCAGTTTACTCGTGTGGGAAATTATTGAGAACATATGCACCTATTACCATATTGGGGGGATAACTTTAAATCGTGTTTTTGTGAGTCAAGCATGCTACCCCCTTCCCTATATTATACTTATTTACTAAGTAATTAAATGTACATGAAGCTAGCTCAGTTTCTTACCGGTCCTTCTCAGAACGCTAATTTCCGAACCGGTGGTCAATTCCTCGACAGCCATAAGTGCCTTACCAGGGCCTAAACTGAATAAATCATTTTCAGTTTCACACGACTGTGACTTCTTTAGTACGTAATATACCTATAGATATTAGGTATTGAAATGTCTTCGTCTGTTTTAGAACAATGGAGCGCAACAGCTGGCTTCGGAAGCGACGGTGTACATTATGTTGGAGGACGTGAACGACGAGATCCCGCTGTTTACTGAGAGGGAACAAGAGACGGTGCTGGAGGGCGAGCCTATCGGCACCAAGGTCACGCAGGTCAACGCCATTGACAAGGATGGAACGTTCCCGAACAACCAGGTAAGAATCGTACAAAAAATCTTATTATTGTGGCATGTAAGGAGAGGAGCTCGTGGCACATGTGCTATTGCGCACAAGCGAAGTTAGGAAACTCTAACTTTCGTAAACCCTATGACCGCCCGAGTTCCCTCAATGCCTCGGAGAGCACGTTTAGCCGTTGGTCCCGGTTGCCAATTGCCGGGCGAAGCCCCAATCAGAAGTCAGTACTTACATCGCTCAGAACACAAAGATAGACTCATCAAGTGTCTACTGCGCATTCAAAGCTAACGCTCATAGCTGACGGTACCTGTACTATGGTAAACACTTATTGTCAGGCGCACTGTTCCAGCTTTGGAGTTTAAATATGATGCTACCTACATAAAAAAAGCTGTTGTCATTAATGTACCTTCACAGCTCCATTGAAAAACATTAAAAATGTCGCTAACTGTACCTAAATTTAGTGTGATAGCCAGTTTAGTCAGTAACAATAGGACTAGAAGGTTGTCTTTGAATTGGATGGAGTCCATTCAAGATTGCTAATAATGAGCCCCATTCAATGTGATTAATGATGCGCGAAATATTTCTGAAATCTATCTATTATCTGATCTGAAGGTTTAGTTTACCTTTTGACTCCCTATGCGTGAATTACTTGAAAACGACGATTATGTATAAAGGGTGGTCTAATGACATGCCCGGAATGACCGAAGGGTTTGGTTGCATAGCTGATATGGAACATGTCTAATATGAGAGGTTCCCGTGACTTTCCTACGAGAATTTATGACCTGTCATGGTAAGATATAATATCATGTAGGAGACCGCTAATATTTTGCATGGTTTATACCTACCGACAGGTGGCGTTGACCTTGAGTAGTCATTTTATGAGTCTATCTATGTCTGCCTGTATGGTGCGACGCAAATAAAATACATACGTAGTAGCCCCCCCCCTATGTACTGGATGAAATTCTAACTCATTATGAAAAGCCTAAATGGAGTTCTAGTGTATGTACAAACCATAAGTGCAGGTAGGTCATAAAACCTCTAATATTTAGCGAGCATGCTCAGTGTTCAGTATCACAGCTTGATTATAGTTTAATTCGGTTAACATAAAGTCTTTGTCACTCAATGATAATAAAGGATTAGAATGCTAATAGTTGAATAAATTTAATTTTAAAATAGGTCTTGGGGCCCACTATTATTTTTAGTTAGTTACAAGAGTTACGTCTTACTAACTTCTTAGCTTAATCGTTTAATTTTTAGTAGGCATCAGAAAATGAAACGTCAAAGTTAAGAAGTTCTTAATACGTTCTACTTAAACCGATGATGTTAGGCTTGCTTATATTTATTGATAATATTATAAATTACAAAAGAATACAAATCTTTTCTCTTTAAAATATAAGTATAGATAAGGCACATTGGAAAATGACTATTATAATAAAGCAGTTTTCTATATAATAAAGTGGTTTTGTTACAAAAAACTAATATAGTATCTCACTAATCTCACTGTATAACGTTACTCGTGTCGCCGGTGGACGCCAACTAACAAAATGGCGCCGGCGTCGTGCGGGGGGGGAACGCCGCGTCGCGGCGTAAATCGGTTTGCTCGAGAGTGCTGGGTGTGTGCGTGGGAAGGCAACGTTAGAACGGGTTGCGTAGGCTCAGTGCCTCACGGCGGCACTTACCTACGCGAGATGCTTCGCTATAGACTCCCCCTCTAGTTCGAACATAGCGCCCTCGCCACCGAACTAGGACAACTAAACCTTGCGCGGCCGGCCGCGTCGTCGCTTCTCCCTCACAGGAGGTTCAACGGTACCGACGTAAGGCGTAAGGTGTGAAACATGGTAACGTCCTAAGTACTTACCTGAGATATTCTCCAACTCGTACGTAGTGGTGCTCGCTGCTGCTTTCACGCGGTAGGGGCCGTCGCGGCGCGGGATGAATTTTGAAGTCTGCCCACGCGTGACGTCATTCAATCCTTGCGTTTTCAAGAGGACGAGGCTTCCTACACCGTAGTCGGGTGCTGGGCGGCGTCTTTCATCAGCATATCTCTTCTGGGTAAGTTGTGCCTTCTCGTGAACATCGCGAGCTTCAAGGAGTTTCGAACTGAGCTTCTTGAGATATGGAGTGATTAACGTGGGTACGGTCTCTCCGTCGACTATCACCCTCATGTCGTCAACGACGTCAGCCGGTGCACGAAGCTCGCGGCCGAAAGTGAGGTAAGCGGGTGAGAAACCGGTGCTCGATGTTACGGCGGTATTCATCGCGAACCGTATTGCAGCGAGGTGAGTGTCCCAGGTTGTGTGATCGCGTCCAACCAGAATCGCCAGTTGGGGCTTCAGGTCGCGGTTCTTGCGCTCAATGGGGTTCGCCTCCGGGTGGTACAGTGGTGTCAAGTTCTGCTTGATGCCAAGAGCGTGGCAAGCCTGTTGCATGACTTCACCTACGAACTGGACTCCATTGTCGCTTAACATCCTGCGTGGTATGCCATACCTGAGGAACACTTCCTCGGTCAAGGTGGTGGCGCACTCGGCGCTCGTGGCGGCCTCTAGTGCAAAAAGCTCTACCCATCGGGAGCATACGTCTTCTAAAATTAAAATCCATCGATTCCCTTTCTCGGACTTCGGTAGCGGGCCGAACAAGTCGACAGATACTACCTCGAACCGGCGAGTAGGAGCTGGAGTCTGGAGCAGTCCAGCAGGTTTCCTGTTGTCGGCCTTGTACCTCTGACAATCGACACAACCCCTCACGTGCTCCACGACGGTCGTCCTCATCCCTGGCCAGTAGTATCTGGTGCTCAACCGCTGATATGTCCGATCTATGCCTAGGTGTCCGGCCGTAGGCGCGTTGTGGAACTCTGTTAGTACCTTTTCACGCTCGTGCTGTGGTACAACGTAGCACGCGGTCTCTTCTTCATCATCTTCTGTTCTGTATCGATATAGCACGCCGTCTGACAGTACGTAGCCACGGTTAGCCCATGCTCTCCCCCTAGAGTCGTCGTCATCTGCTTCCATATCTTCCACTATCTTGCGGAGTTCGGGGTCTAGGAGTTGACTCGCTCGGGTGTCCATGGGGTTCCTGTGGGGCATGTCGACGATCACTTCGCATACTTCACATCCGCTGGTGTCTTCGTCGCAGCAGGTGGGGCGGCTCAGTGCATCGGCGATAACATTCGATCTGCCGGGTGTGTACTGGATCTGTAGATTGTAGGTCTGTAGCGTAAGTGCCCATCTTGCAAGCCGGCCGCTGGGAGATTTGAGACTCATTAGCCACCTCAGCGGTTGATGGTCGCTCTTCACTACAACCTCTGATCCCTCGATATATCCTCTGAACTTGGTGACGGCCCACACAACCGCTAGGGCCTCTCGTTCAGTGGTGGTATAGTTGCGCTCGGCGGGCAGGAGTAATCGACTGGCATATTCCACGGGCCGCTCGTCAGGACCCTCTCCCTGCATCAGCACTGCTCCTAAGCAATAGCCACTGCTGTCCGTCCTAAGCGAGAACGGTTTCGATTCGTCTGCTTGTCGGAGTATGGGCGCGGTCACGAGGAGTTCTTTAATGCGTTTGAAAGCAGTTACCTGGTCGTCATTCCACTGCCATACGCTCTCCTTCTTCAGAAGATCGGTCAAGGGTCTGGCGACGGATGCGTAGTCAGGCACGAAGCGCCGGAACCAGCTCGTCATCGCCACGAAGCTCTTGAGTTGTTTTACATTCCTCGGAGGGGCCATGTCAGCTATGGCCGAAGTCTTCTCCGGGTCTACCTGCAGCCCGCCGGGGACGATGACGTGTCCTAGAAACTTCACGGAATCGCGGGCGAAACAGCTCTTCTTACGGTTGACTCTCAGGTTGAATGTGGCTAGTCTGTCGAATACTGCTTCTAGATCTTCGAGGTGTCGCTCAAACGTGTCTGACAGTACAATCAGGTCATCCAAATACGCTAGTATCGTCACCTGTCTGCCGGTGGGGAAGGGGGATAACGCTCTAGCGCTACTTCCGTCCACACCTGTCTCTATCACAACAGCAAACAGGTTCGATTTAAGTCTGTCAATCAGTCTCTGGAATGTTGCTCCTGAGTTGCGTAGTCCCATAGGCATCCTTTTGAACCGGAACATTCCTGATGGAGTCACGAAGGCAGTCTTGTCTCGGTCCTCGCTTGCCACAGCAACCTGAAAGTATCCGGATTGTAAATCAAGAGTGGTCATGAAGGCAGTGGTTTTAGCAGCATGTAGCACGTCTTCAATCCTGGGGAGTGGGTAGCGGTCAGCCTCAGTCACAGCGTTGAGTTTACGATAGTCCACACACAGACGCACTCCTCCATCTTTCTTAGTAACAAGTACTACATTTGATGCCCAGGGGGACTCACATTCTTCTATAATGTCTGCATTAAGCAGCTTCTCCAACTCTTGATGTAACACTTCTCTTTTGTTTTGAGATAATCGGTAAGGTGGTGTCGCAATAGGTTCCTGTCTACTGTTGGTTTTGATGTGGTGAACGGCATAGGATGTTGGAGGGCCCTCAAGGGCAAATCGGTCTGACTTACCTATGATCAGCTCGTTCAGCCTTATCTTTTGACTGGGTGTGAGGCCGCATCCTTCATTCCCTCGTAGCACAATGTCAACAGCGTGAACTCCATTCAGCTCAGCGGCGTGTGCTGGTAGCTCCGGTGGGGTGAGTGCATATGATTCCAGGAACTGGAATCTCCGTGCAGGCAGGTCGGCAAAGCTCCAGCAACACTGTGGAAGGTCCAACATAATTTTGGCTTCAACAACAAAATCCCGTCCAAGGAGGGTCCTGTTATCCGCTCCTGGTAACACTAGGAATATTGTGGGCACACTCCTTCCTTCTATAACAACAGTTGTATCTCCAGTTAAAACTGATCTTACTTGTTGGGATCCATCAGCGAGGCTTACAAGACGTTGGGACTCTGTAAACTTGACTCCGCTGTGTGCGAGGATGTGGTACAAACCAGGGCTCGCAATACTGTGGGTGGCACCGGTATCCAGCACGGCGACACTCTTGCGACCAGCTACTGTGATGTGCACGGTAGGTTGTGAGCGGTCTTCACATTTAAATTCTATCCTGTGAAATTCAGAACTAAAATCAACTTTGTTTGTACTACTTGTATTGTTACTAGCAGCAGTACCGCCCTTAGTATTACATGTTTCACACCTTGATCGTACTGTACCCGGTCTACCACAACCATAACAACTGATAGGGGTAAGCGACGGCTCGACGGGCTTCGCCCTACATTCATCGACAGTGTGTCCGAACCGGCGACACACAGTACAACGCGGTCGTAAACGCGGCGGCTTAGGTTTGCTAGGCACAGTGGTATGCTCTGAGCTAGAGGGGAGCGCTGTGTTGGTATTCGAATAGGTATGTCTAGCTATGTTATGGTTGCTACTACTATTCTTATTAGAGTGTAAAGGGGTTACCTGTGAGTACGCATCCTGCACAAACCTTGCACTCGCGAGCAAACCGTCGAGGTCGTTAATATTATCGCGTGTGATACGTTTCTTATATTTTCTATTCAATAGGCCGTACACTATATCAACTTGCATTTGCACAGGCACTACGTATGAAAGTTCTGTCAGGTTAGCTCGAATGCGTGAAATAAAATTGTCTGGGCGCTCCTCCGGTCCCTGCTCGCGTGCGAAGATGTCGCGAAGCACCTTGTGGCCCGGCCGGGGCGCGCCGTACATGCACCGAAGTCTCTGCACAGCTTGTTCCCACGTAGTTACAGTTGTTTTCACGCCGCGCCACCACAGGGCGGCGTCGCCGGTCAGCAGCATCGCCAGGCCGCGTAGCGCGTGGTCATCACTGATAAGTGTACACTCTTTGTACACGAGCACGCTGTCGAGGAATGCGTCTAACTCCTCAGCGGATCGGTTGGCGCCATCAAAGCGCGCCGTGCACGTCGCGAAGTTCGCCGTTGGGAGTCCCGTGGTCGGCGAACACGACGGAGTCCTGCAGCTCTCGCTGCGGTGAGGCGGTTGCGGCGATGATTTCGCGGTCTGTAGTACCGCGGCCAGCAACCGTGATAGTTGATCCTCGGACATGGTAATCGCGTCGCGAGGCGACGCCACGATGTCTGGGTGCGCGGGGTCATCGTCCGCGGAACGTTGGTTGGCTTCGATTTTTCCACCGGTGTCGGTTGCCGCGGCTGCGGGGTTGAGTGTCGGACGGTTTTCTTCGTCGGTGGCACTTGAGAAGTCTTCCTCGTCAGCCGGGAGGTGTGGTTTTTGCTTACGTGATGGTCGGGGCATCTTTGGATTCGTCGTAGGTATTGCAAAATTTATGTTACAATAGCCGCGAGTTGGGCGTCATATAATAAAGCAGTTTTCTATATAATAAAGTGGTTTTGTTACAAAAAACTAATATAGTATCTCACTAATCTCACTGTATAACGTTACTCGTGTCGCCGGTGGACGCCAACTAACAAAATGGCGCCGGCGTCGTGCGGGGGGGGAACGCCGCGTCGCGGCGTAAATCGGTTTGCTCGAGAGTGCTGGGTGTGTGCGTGGGAAGGCAACGTTAGAACGGGTTGCGTAGGCTCAGTGCCTCACGGCGGCACTTACCTACGCGAGATGCTTCGCTATACTATGTATTTTGATGAACCAACGTACGCAAAATGATTTACCATATTCCAGATGGACCGTTGATCACATTTAGTAGCGTATAGTTCACGTAGAACAAGCTTACATATCACGTTAAATAATCCAATATAACATGCACGGGCACGGAATAAATGACTAGCAAAATGTATATTTTTGTGCAAATATGCAACGCGCGCAATTTACTGTGCCTATAATTTTCGTGTACGCTAGAGTATAAAAATGCAATTTTCACATATCCTGATTGCGCTTTGAATTGGTGAACAACTGTGAATAATTAAATTCTTCACTTGGTAACAATATTCACTCTTTATATTATTACCTGTATTGCGGTCTCAGTTAAATTGTATTTGGTCCATGTAGATAAATTTTAACAATACTGCATTGTTGTACGCTTATTTTCATCAGGCTACATACACACTTACTATAAATTGACTATTGGTAATTTTTCATAAATTAAATTTAATCATACGATGATAAATTACTAGTTCTGCCCCGGTCAACCGCGCAGACTTAATTTAATGGGTGGATTTATTTCTACAACTCGAGTCTTTATTTAAAGAATAGTAGCCTAGTTACTCCTTGTGCGAGTAATATCAGCTATCTACTAGTAAAAGTCGAAGCCGTTAATATCGGCCATTTCAGAGATTAGATTATACTTCACCGTAAAGCATGTGGTGTGGAATCACTACACATACGTTTTTAGAAAAAGTCATTGGTACAGCCCCGGCCCCGCTAAGACACTATGTAGTGTGAGAAAGTGGGTGCATTTCGGTTCCTTCGTCGAAATGAGTTTTCATTTAAAACTTGTCATAGTTCACGAACGCGTAGAACTTGTATTTTGCATGTGTTGCAATCGTGTTTGTGTACGTGTAAAATGTAATATTATGTATGAAAAGCATAAAACTACCTTTTCGTACTTCTACCACGAGTTCACGCCAGTGTAATATGCTCACCTGTTCTCGCTAGTAACATAGAATTTGTACGACACCATTTAGTTACAACACATATGAGAACAGTTTCGTAAACTAGCATGATCATGCTACAGGAGAGGATACCTCCCTTGACTTGAACAGCTCCAAGCAACAATTTTAAATTAAGAACAAAATTTTGATACCCTTGTTTTATTCGCCGATATAACCGCGAATAGTAAAGTATAATTTATAAAGTAAAAGTATACTAATATACAAATCTGATGAGTTTGTTTGTTTGCTTGCCTGAACACGTTAAGCTCAAACTGAACTACTGGTCTTATATGAAGAATTCTTTGATTGTTAGATAGCCCATTTATCGAGGATGGCTATTGGCTATATATCATCTCGCTAAGACCAATTATCTTAAAGTTAGAGGTAGCCCAAAGTAACTACTCCACGCCGGCAGAAGCTAGTCAATAAAAAAAGACCGTACATACGGTAACGTACCTAATATGCTAACTCCTGTGTCTAATTTATTATGAGAGACAAAAAGGTTCAGCCATACTCATTGCTGGCCATTTAAATACAGAAAAATAAATAATGCAAATTTTGAATTATTATCGATTGTCATTTGTTTTTTCCATTATTGCTATTGAATCTTTATAATATATTGGTGTTGTAAATATTCTTATAGTTATTTTATTTGTGTAAATATACCTAATACAGTTATTGAAAGTTATTCATTTTATTCGAATTGATTGCAACTACCGAAGAAAACATATATGAATAAACTTAGGGTTTATTCACCTGTATTCCCTAAAGGGGTAGGCAGAGGTGTACTTAGTATGTGTGATTAGTCACACACCCAACTTTATCTAGGTATGTTTAAGTCCCATGTAATAGGGGGCGAGCCTATTGCCATTAACCGGACACGAATGCAGACTCAGACAGATGGAAAAACCAATAACACTTAGCCCGACCCGGGGATCAAACCCAGGACCCCTTTTAATATATTAGTGTACTAGCTGCGCCCCGCGGTTTCATCCGCGTAGATTTAGTTTCATCCTTATTGTCGCGGAACCCTAATATTTTTAATAAATAAAAGTAGCCTAAGTTACTCCTTGAAACATCAGCTCCTACCAGTGAAAGTCCATCCAGCCGTTTACCCGGAACAAACAGACAGACAGACAGAGAAAAATTTTAAAACTTGGTTTTTTAGTGTCAGTATCGTGTATACTTTCATATGCATTTAGTGAAAAGCTGTTATTTTGGAATTACAGACACTTCAATTTTATTTATCTGTATAGATGTATAGATTTACCCACAGCGTATCCAATGACTGACATTAGTTGTTCTTCCTTGTTTGATTAAATTCATCAACTTAGTCTTTAATAAATTGAAAGAACGGCTGAGAAATCACGTACAAAATGAATAGTCGCAATTAAACAGAAAAACAACTGAATCTCTCCGTTAAAACTCTCATTAATTAAACAAGGTTCGTTCCAATGAGTATGTACCTCCTAAATGAAAAGGAAAATATTATTAAAGCAGCCATCAGTAACGCAGTACCTACTACGGAGCTCACCATTGCCATTATTAGAATCGCTAATTGGCCCCAAGTTGTTATTGCAAAGTTCTCAGCGTTCGCAAGACGTGAATTTTCATGGAACACAGACAGTCACACTGTGATTAGCCAATTGCTACGTTTACACAAACTATTCCATTATGCATCTACAAGTAGTTGGAGGCATAAGTTACTGTTTAAATTATATTTATTACTAGCGGATCCGCCCAGTTACGACTGTGTAGTTTTCTTAGAGACATGTTGTTTTCAAAGTAAAGCCTCGACACAAATCTTGTTTGGCAAATATTCTGTCTTAAGATTAAAATAGCACTGAAATTCGTTAAGCAGTCTTTGAAAACAATCCCTACGATTTGTATATTAATGGATGAAAATAGCAAAATAATTGAGTATAAAAACTTCTTGCTCTTCAAAAAGACGCATATTCTATAAATCTCTAATAATACTAAGTATTTTTTATTATTTAGGGTTTGCGATTCGTGATACCTGCAAATGTAACACCTTCCTTAACCCTGTAGATTTGAATCCGTTTGAACGTAGCTCTTTAGGTTCATGTGCATATATGATTGATATTTGACTTTGTACATAAATAAATAGAGCATGGGCTTAAATGGTCTGTGGGCAATTAATTCTCGTATTGCCGGCCGTTTGAAACACATATATTCCTTGCCAGTTACCAGCTCAACTACGGATATATCAACCAAGCGATTAGCTCTTGTGTCAGTAGCTATTCCGATATTTGAATGTGTCCACGTTTCGTTGGTTTTGATGGATGTATTGTCTATGAGCATGCAATGTATCTATTGCAATCGTTTGCTTCCATGAATATTATCTGTGCATTTCTGTTTGAGTTTACAATACTGACCGCTTACATGTTTTTGCGCAATCCTCAAAATATATAAGATGTAGGAGAGCATTTACTAATGTCTGATGCCAGTCTGTGGGTACGGCTGATCCGCTGAATGTTATGATTGTTTTAAATTTCGAATAGAGTAAATAGGCCGTTTTAAGGTATTTTCCCACGATGCGTAGTCTTGCGGAGAGTCGCATCACTCCATGGAAAGAGTATATTTTTCGCGGTAGCCCAGATACGTTTACCAATCGAAATGTCTTCAAAAGTATTTGGTGCGTGACAATTTGTTGAATCAACCACCTTTAGGGGTCAACCCATATTTTACCTTGATCCACCCATAAGAGCGGTTATTTAATTAAGAAACCATAAAGTAACTGGCTTCGTTCTACAAATTGGTGTATTGATGTTTTCGTAACATTTTATCGCTAATGTAACGACGCACCAACCTATATCCCAATTATTTTAGAAGTAAACGTACCTTTGGGATTTTCCAGTCTAGTTAAGTAAATACTAAGTAAAGTTTTCTTGATAAGTTGACACGGCCTTTCAGAATAATGTTTCTTATAAACTCTGGAAACTGTAGACCGTATACATTTCGATGTCGCTTTTATCGGATTTTCGCCAAAAAGGAATCTAATTGGACACGTGTCAGATATAGTGGATGTTGTCGCCTGTACTCGAATGACACCATTTTTCGCAGTTATCACTTTTGTTATGTCACACGTATAAAACGATTATTTATACTCTTACGTTGTACTAGTGTAAGACAATTTATATATATTTTATAAATGTTTGATATAGCAATAATATTCTGCTACACGAAAAGTATTCAGTGTGCCAACATTAACTAATGTCAGCCGTGTAGTACTTTATGATAAAATATTTTAAAGCGGGTAGTTTACACTTTTCAATTCAAACATGCAACGCATACAACGTCCAGTATCGTGCAAGCGGTTCGTACTAATCAACTCAAACAATGTTTAAAGTTGTACTTATTTGCGAATAAATTGTATTTCCTTTACGGACTTAGTTTTAATGAAGAGAAATATATTTCATATGAATCTTTTGGGTTACAGTGGTTAGTAAAGTTAATGAGAAAAGTGTTCCACGGCAGAAAAATTTTGAACGATTATTTTTGTCCGTAGGTGTATTACTACATCGTCGACTCGCCGCGCAACGAGGGCAAGGATTTCTTCGAGATCAGCATGCAGACGGGCGAGATCTTCACCAAGGTGGTGTTCGACAGAGAGAAGCAGGGGGCGTACGCCTTAGAGGTGGAGGCACGGGACGGAGCACCCTCCGCGCGACCCAATTCCGACAATCAACCCAACTCAGGTACCGTACCACGTTTATGTACTATAATTTTACTTATGTACTATTATTTTTTCCTCAGATTACCATACCTGCCAATCAGTACTCGTACACCACTTGAAATGTAGGTGTATGTTTGTTATTTTAACGAACTGAATGTCGATATTTATATGCATTCAACGAATCTTCCAACCGAAAATCTTTTATTTATGGTATAGGTCCAGAAATCGAGAGTAAATATATCAGAATTACAGACCAATTTGAATGTTGTGCGCTATTACGGACTTATTTATTCTATATTCCTTTTCTAGATTTATATGCCTTTTATATTCGATTTGTTAGGTGTGTGTCCTAAGATCTTTTCTAAAGTTCAATTCTATCTCTGAATGTGTAGCCCCCAATTTCCAAGTTAGAAGGTCAGATCCTACCAATTTGAACTTTGAACTGATTTCAATGACTGTTTAGCGAGAGTTTCGTTCTGGAAATGACTCAGTCAGCTCAAACTTGCCTTGAATGGTACACTTAAGTAAGCAAGAACTGTTGTTTTGAATCGAAAGTGGTAAGCAAGCTGATAGCCCATCTGGTGGTAAGCGGCTACTTTAGCCTTTCATCGCTAACTATGCAAAGGGTGTCGCGAGCTATCGAAAATACATTTACATCTTAATGATGAGAAAATTGCTGTGCCAATTAAATCCTGACGAAAGAGTATGTGGTATATTATAGTTAACACTTATCTTTTATCTTCTCGCGACCATTCTCACCACAGGAACACAACACTACTTAATTTCACTGGATTTATCGGAAAAAATTACTGCTAATCTTTTAGATGCACGACAAACGAACACGGTAAAAAATATGCTATCTGTGATCTAATTTGTATAAAGCAAGTACATGAACAAGTGTAATTTGTAGTCTGCAGCGTTCACTTCATTAAAGTTTGTTCATATCATTGTTATTTTCTCTATTTTAATGTTTGTGGATACAGTTTCATTCAGTGCAATTTGTTCTTATGGGGCATCGATATTTCCCAAGCCGTGTATCTCATGCATACTAAAAAAATATGTTCACGCTATCCCAGAAGGGTCTCCATAGGAGTTCTTACGCCAACACCCATTTTTCACTGAATTACTTCTCAGACATATGCAGGTTTCCTCACGATGTTTTCGTTCACCATACAGCTCGTGGTGTCCAATCGCTGCGCTAATGTTTTTAGAAAAACTAATTGGTACAGGCCGCTGGGATTTGGACTTACGTCGCTTGCGTAGTAAAGCACTACTCAAACCACTCGGCCACCTTGGCACATAAAAACTCTAAAATTATAAGACTTACTTATATTATCTGTTTGAAACCCTATATGAACTTAAAATACTAGTCTTATCTATACTTAATATTATAAAGCTGCAGAGTTTGTTAGTTTGTTTGTTTGAACGCGCTAATCTCAGGAATACTGGTCCGATTTCAAAAATTCTTTTATTGTTGGATAGTCCATTTATCGAGGAAGGCTTATATGCTATATTTTATTGTCATAAAAATTTGGGGTCCGTAAGAAAATTGCGATTTTGTATCCCAAGGTATAAAATCGAAAACCTATTTATGCGTGCGCGCTGCATAAACTATTGACAATAGAACAAAATTATGTTCTACGGGTTTGTAGGTCTTATTAAGATCTACAAAAAAGTCCGCGAGAGCACTTATCACGAGAAAGAGAAATTATCACGAGTATAAAAACGCAAAGAATTGGTCCCTAATAATGAGTTATTTTCCAAAGACTTTTATCAACATGTCGTTTATGTTCCGGGTAATCTCTGAAACGGCTAGACCTAATTTAACGCGACTTTCACTGGCAGATAGCTAATGTTACAAGGAGTATCTTGGGCTACTTTTATTTCTAAAGAACATTTAGTGTTCCGCGGGACTCAAATTAAATCTACGCGGGTGAAACCGCAGGGCACAGCTAGTTAGAAATATTCGTGATCGCAAAGGCACATTCCATTTGGTAGATGGCTTACCGAATACGAGGTAGTAAATCATGTCCCTCAATTTACGTTGATGCTATGAGCCTTTGTTAGATAGCTGAAGGGTGTACTTTCCTTGCTCCGTTACGACGAAAACCTAGCTAAGTATCCCACCATGTTCACCGATTATTATTGTAATATATTATTGAAATTGAGATTCAAAAGATGAGTATGATTTTTGCATGAAATATGTACATTGTTAACCTGAATTCTTAAAATGTTTCCTCAAGACGCAAATATAATGGAACGAACAATTTTATACACGAGTAGCTCATTTAGCAGAGTGATTTGTCACGGATTTGAGATGACCCATTTTGTGTTGGAAGTTTTCCTAACTATTCTGGGAATTACGATTCAAACTCTCAAGCTAAAGAACATTATATTTGACAGAAGTGCCGAGTTTTCTAATACAAGTCACAAGTAGATACTTTATTTTATTCAAACCTTTCAAAAAGACTCGCATGCTTCTCAAAGAAGTTACATGTATGTATTTTACCCTCGCAAAAGGCCAGCACAGAAGGCTCGAGGGTTGTTTTATTCATTTAAATGCCTTAGAAAAGGTATTTCAGAAACGGTTGTTGCTGAAGGAATCGTTCAATTCACGTGCGCAGATGTAGGGTCGCGGGGACGGGAGCTCTCGTCCCAGTCCTTCTACTAATCACTGCCACGACCCGCATTTAAATGACTTTTTCTCATGTAAACGTACGAATGTCGAAACTTTTGTTGACTTTCATTCGTGGAGAGCAACATTGTTGTAACAACTTTTCAAACGCCGACCCTTCTCTCTGTAGAGGTCGACACGTAGATGAAACTTCTCATTTTTCATATTGTTTCTCTTAGTTCACTAGGGAATTGATTGTATGGCCACGTGTGACAATAATAAATGGTGCGTTTTCGGTTATATCCCGTAGGTATATTAGGTAAGCAGGTCGGCGGCGTGTCGCCTTGCCGTATCACGTCATCGTAAATCAACCAGCGGAATAATCAGACGCCGCCCCAGGCCCTAATCCGGTTAAGCTACTTATCCCTATCTGTCTCACATGCACAATGGCGAATGGTGGATCTAACTTAACCAACAGTTTCCTCCGTATTTCACATATTATGCGGTACACCTTTGTACTTTTCATCCGCGGCTTTGTCCCCATGGTATTTAGCCTATGTCTACTATGGAAGTATATTCCAAATATTGTTGAGAGATTTTATTAAAATCCTATGAGTAGTGTCGAAGATTACCTCCTACATTCAAACTTTGCCTATGTTATAATATTTAGTAAAAAGACTTTGTATTTAGTAAAGGCAAACAAAATAATATATTGCTGCAAGTCTTTATGTAAAATTTGGAATTCATTGTTTTCGAATTAAAATTGTTATAATAAAGTACATCGACTGTCGACAATTTAATTTTCTGCGTAGTTGATGCATACATTGTTACGTAATTGTATGATATAATTGAAATACGAGTGGGGTTTTAGCAAGTATGCGGTATAGTAAAGTAGGTATAAATGTCGGTATGTGCTCGAATATTGTGTCTCCCGGCCACGTAGCAATTTGAGCACATTGCAGCTGGTTGTGTGTAGGGACGAAGCGGTATGTGCGCGCGATTCGCATACTGATCAGTGTCTGCGCTCATTTTGTATTTCAACCAGTTATCGGTTGCCTTATTTTATATGATTCAAAGTAATTAGCAGCCCGTTATCATAAGCCTCACCTTACCTTGTACGAGCTGTCAACACGATGTGGAGTGACCCTTTGAGTCCTTTGCACAAAACCGTTGTTTTTATGGCACTAGGTTTTAATTTATGTTTCTGTTTAATCTATACTTTAATATAATAATGTTGAAGAGTTTTTGCAAGTGCTTACTGGTCCGATTTGAAAAATTATTTCAGTGTTAGATAGCCCATTTATCGCGGAAGGGTATATTATATCATCACGCTAAGCAATCGCAGCTTAAAGTTTGCGTGAGCACAAGAATAATAATAAGAATCATGTAATTATTCCACGCGGACGAAGTCGCAGACAGAAAGCTAATAAAAATATAAACCCTTTTAATATTTCCTGGATTGAAGGCGCTTTATGTATCCCTTTTATTGTGTTATTTTCCTCGATTCTCATGAATATTCATCGAAAAGTTGCTTCATTCTTCTAATTGAAATATTGATTTCTTAAAGTTATATCTGCTCCACGCGTCAGGGTTACTTCTTTCACCCGTCCGATACTTAGATAAGAGTAGATATTAAAAATTAGAAATTAGAAATTAGAGTAGATATTAAATCACTTATCCGTTAACTTATCCTCTCTCTGCCGTCGCTAGAAGACTGCTACTTTATTAAATATATCGATTCAGCTACGACTTAAGGTGATATTATCGATTACCTGTGCCTCGCGGTTTTATCCGCGTTTGATTAACTAGCGTACTTTTTGAGCCAATTCGATACAAAAATACATACATTTCCTCTTTATAGTATAGATAATAATTAGTGATAATATATTATCCAGTTTTATAACATTTTCCATTGATGCTTTGCAATCGTTGGCAGTATGATGTATAAAGCCAAAAGTCTTCCTCGCTGAATGAACTTTCGAACACAAACATATTTTTTCCAATTCAACCACTAACTCCTAAGATTAGCGCGTTTGTGGCAGCGTTTCTCCATTCGCTACATAGATGGCGCTACTTGCTCACAATTGCAAAGTTTGAGTACAAATACACGAGCACCTAAATAGCGTAATTAGAGTTTTCCAGCCCATTGAGGTATATATACAAGTTGGGGCCGCGTTTCCCCCGGTATAACACTTGTCAGGCTAGAAGACATCCTTTGCTGGGGATGATCATGATCACTCGCTCTCCCCACTCGTTCAACCAAACGAACAAACTCTCAACTTTATTATATAGTATAGTATAGACTAAAATGGAACGTTTCGTTTATATCTACGACCTCTGTTAATTATATTCCATCTCATTTCTTTCATAATTTATAGCACGCGTGCTAAATGTTAAATGAGTTAATTAGCGCTGGAGTTGAGTAAAGCGGGGGTTTAACCGCTAAAAGTACGGACTCCTGAAGTTCTTTGTCCTATTTAACTGATTTGACGCATTATAGCCTCAAATATCGAAAGAAAAAGACCTTTTTGTTTAAATAACCTAATATAAAGATTTCTTGATTGATTTGCTTCTTCGCTGGAATGTTAGGTACATTCATATAATCCTGTATTTCACACCCTCGAGAGTGCAATTTCGAAAAACCCTTCCCTACTGCTTACAAACTGCATACCGTCCAAATTTCATGTAGAGACATGAACCAGGATCACCAGATTAGGCTGTACGTCGATATAGAAATCAGTCAGGACTTGGAAATTCGCATTTCAAAAGATCCTAAAAATTTTTTTTAATTCTATAAAAACAAAATTCAAGTTTACTATATAGTAAATTTATAACAGGAGAAGAACATATTTTACAAGTATTGATACGATACTACCAAACGCAACACACAATATCAATCATTTGGTGCGATCTGTATTGTTGATATCATACTCGTATGTAGGTGCTATACGTGTATATTGGCGTGTACTGACATAATCTTGATACATTATGGTTACTAGTACGTACTTGCAGGTATTTGCGTGATCTAAGATAAACGTTATACCTAGGTTGGTTGATATATTCGTTCCAATTAACGCTAGCCATCGGCATCTACAATCAATAATCGATATTAGTTTATCGCGTCACACCAATGACGGTATCTCGTTTATTGTAATAGCATTCGATCATTATCAAATCGATACACAAGCGTAGTATAAATATAAACTTTCGAAGCAGTAAGGAATCTAGGCCTATTTTTTAAATAAGACTTTTTGCTCCATTGATCTCGAGGGTAGCTCTTTTATAAAATTTTCAAGGAACCTAATCGTTCGGCCCTCCTCATACAATATGTTTGGCGAATGTATACCTGAAATGGACTTCATAAAGGACTTGGGTGTCTTATTTGACAAAAAACTCACCTTTAAGCCACATATGGAGTCTATAATCCAAAAGGCCTCCAAAATTCTCGGTTTTATAATAAGAAATGGCAAAGTATTTCGCAAATTAAAAACTAAAAACCTCCTATATAACACTCTGGTACGCAGCAACCTAGAGTATTGCAGTGTTGTGTGGAGGCCGCACTTTGCCACACATAATCTTAGACTGGAAAGAGTACAAAAACGATACCTGTGGCATTTGGAACGATCGTCGGGACAGGATGTTAAGAATATTCCTTATACTGAAAGACTCCAGCAATTTCATATGCAATCACTCTCCAAGCGCAGAGACCTCATAGATCTTTTATTCTTATACAAGTTATTTAACAACAAAATTGACTGCCCTCAACTACTTCAAAAATTTAATATTAAGGTTCCCGCGAGACACCCACGAAGTAAGATTAAGCTGCTGCATCCACCATTTCGGAGGACAAAGCTGGGTGCTAACTCACCAATAGCACGATTAAGCAGATTGTTGAACGGCAACAGCGGCCTGGACATTGGCTTGCAGTCTTTGGCTGCTTTCCGGAAGTGTATTTTAGAGTCTGACACTATACTATAATTGTTTTGCGATGCTTAGGTACTTAGAAATAATCATTAAAATAGCCATAACCCAATATTTCCTCAATGTACATTTATGTGTAACCAGTATGTTATTGTAAAGAATTATATACATGATGTGTTTACTTATAATTAGTTGTGCATTAAGATAATTATGAACAAAATGTATCACATAAACATGTTAAGATGTAACAACTGTTAGTAGACCTATTAAATAAATAAATAAATAAAATAAATAAGTAGCCAGTCTTACAGATTTAAATTTACTCTTTAATTTACTGTCAAAATCTTGTCTTATACTTTTATCTTATACTTTTAAACGAGCAATTCTTGTACATACATATATATAGAATTTGGATCTCGGGAACGGCTGCAACGATCTTTATGAAATTTTGTATACAGGGGGTTTCGGGGGCATAAAATTGATCTAGCTAGGTTTCACTTTCAAAAAATCGTTTTGATCATGATTTCATGCTCTGAAAAACTCATAAAATATCAATACAATACGACAGTAAATTTCGTCAAGTTATGATAGCTCAATAGTGAGGCTGTCAGCTTACGAGGTGATAACGAAACTAGAGTACCCCGGCTCGAGACTGACGATCACCGGTTCGATTTTTTTCTTTTGGTTTTTTTTTTTCTACTAGCTTTTTGAGAAAACATCAAGTGTTTTTCTTTTGTGGGAAAAAGTTTAGTTTTTTGTGAGAAAAAGAAACCGAGCACAGCTCGGTCAACCAGGTACTAATACATACTAATACATTTGTCGTATTGAAGTGTTGATAAATGTCGGTTGAATACGTAAATTACGTATACGCGATCGGCTACAAGGCGACACCTTTCGCTGTCATTACTTTTTTTTACATTTATAACGGAATACAATATTCCGCTTAATTTCTAGTAGTTGTGCGCGTCTGTGTAAGTGTGTCATTTCGAACGATTTGTTCCCAGTTTCCTAACTGCTTGTAAACCTTATATTTAAACTGTGACACAAGGCTTCATGTTGCAAAGTGATCAATCACCGTCGGCTTTTTCATATTGCTATTATAATTTGTTGTCTATCACGTTCTTTTTTTGATATAACTTTTTTACTGGGGGATTTTGTGATCGGATTTTACTGTTTGCGAGTCCTCGTTAAAGATTATCCCGTAAAAGCAGTATTCACTACTGTGAATTTCTCTTACTAGAGAAAGTTGTACGAACGATACTGAATTTCATATGTGTTTTAATTAATTAATATAACGTCCTTTGCTGTTGCTAATGTAATTATATTTTTTACAAACAAAACTATATGTGCTATTCTTCATCAATTATATTCCTTAATAACGTACCTAATTAAAAATGTGAAATTACAAAACGGGAGGAACTTTGATCGTTGTGAAATTGAATTTAGTATATTACTATGCATCACAGACTTTCCTATTATAATTTATGTTGGTAACAAGTGCTTCTAGAATTTGGTTAGTCAAAATAATAACTAGCTTTATAGCATAAATAAGGGATTAAATAGTGTTTTAAACAAGTTATTAAATACTAGCTGTGCCCCGCGGTTTCACCCGCGTAGATTTAGTTTCCCCCTTATTGTCCCGGAACCCAAATATTTTTGATAAATAAATGTAGCCTAAGTTACTCCTTGAAACATCAGCTACCTACCAGTGAAAGTCCCGTTAAAATCCGTCTAGCCGTTTCAGAGATTACTCGGAACAAACAGACAGACAGACAGACAGACAGATAGACAGACAGACAGACAGAGAAAAAAATTTAAACTTGGTTTTTTTGTGTCAGTACCCTGTATACTTTCATATGCATTTAGTGAAAAACTGTAATTTTGGAATTACAAACAGACACTTCAATTTTATTTATCTGTATAGATATGTATAGATATAGATAGATATAGATGTGCTGTGTGATTAATTTGCGTATTCGGCTAAATATTTGCCTCTGTTCGTCTGTATAGTTATACAATTTTACGTTAATATAATTATGTATTATAGACAAAACAATAGTGGTAGCTATTTAATAATACAAATTAACCCAAGTCTCGCCTGATTCTATTTGATGCAAAAATTGCCAGGTACAGCATTTAGAATGATTTTTTCGCCCAACTTTACATACTGTCTTTTATTATCGGCGGATGTTCTCATGAATTATTCAGCAAATTATATAACGAAAGATGGCAAGCGAAAAACAATGAATCCAATCATTTTCTCGCTACGCGGACTACAGGCTACGAGCTACGAATGGCTGCGCTACCGTACGGTGCCTCTACGAATTCCTGCTTTTTATCGTAGCAGTTTTTCTGTTCCCATTCCGCAGCTCTTTTATTTGACCTCATACGTCCCCAAGCGGTGGTTATCGTTTATTGCGAATGGTTTAATTCCATTCCTGATGGGATATTGTCGCCATTTGGAAAATGGTAATTTTTCCATGTTTATACTTATTCCGTTGTAGCATTTCCGTTCAGTTTGTAGGACGTTTATTGCTTGATGTTTGTAATTAGATATATATGTTTTATGCCTCATATTAGTTACGCTAGATTGACAGCACTATAAATCATCTTAGACTATCATAAGTTTTAAGGCCGCCACTTGTATTTTCTCAAATCGACTGCCACCTGACTTTTACAGATTGTAAGGGAAATTATGAGGCGGGCACAGAGGTTAATAAGTTAGATATCCAACTACTGATTAAGAACGATGCTATTTGACTTTGATCAAAACTTCTAACTTTTTTCCACTTTGATCGAAACTTTGCGTTGTTTATTAGTCCGTAGGGGTCAAAAAGCGTATACCAATACCGCTGCGTGGATCATAGAACCGTTTACATATAAAGCTGTTGGATGATATAGACGAGCACGGCGGCGCCGAGACTTGAGTGGAGCGATGTTGCTTTAAGTCGTTTATTTCAACTATTTCCAATTACTTGGGCTTAGGGAAGCTGTGCGATGTCGCCAAGTGACAAAGCAATATTCCGGCCGTCGGGAACTTCGTGGCCTACATTTAACGTAGCGCCCAGGGGAATTCGTGATGAGGACGCGCCCGGCTGCTCTGCCAGCCGAGGATTACTGTCAGGCTCTACTAAATATTGCTGTTTACTAAACAATCTACATGTACTCCACTGCGATTGAATCAACGCTCACAACGCCACACTTTACGCTAAACCACACTCAATTACCTTGTAAATTGTATTTGATACGGCTACAAATTTAGGCATTTAATTAAACGCTGTGAAACGTTACACACATTTATTTCTACTTATTTACAATGGAACTATTGCGTAATCAAGTTTGTTTCTCAGCGGCATATTAATGGAGTACGTTTATATTCAGGTTTGCGCGTAGGTAATTGTTCGTTCTTGCTTACTTTAGTTTCTATCAAATTCTTGAGTACCAACAAATAAATGACCAATCAGTCTTCTGTGAGAATTATGATGGCGTTTTTCTGTACCCTTAACACGAGTTTTGCACCGCTTTCCTATTCTACACTCGCTAGCGTCACCGACAATATCTGTATGACATATTTTAGTTCTTCACGTCACCGCTGTGAGGCTTTGTACAATCTCATACAAATATTCGGCGGAGACGTTAGCGAGTATATATTCGGATAACGGTGGCAAAATCGTGAGGGGTAATAATTTATTTTTATTTTAATAATGTGGGAACATTATTTGTTATTCAATTAAATTGCTCATATGTCTCTATTATGACTAGGAGCCCTACCATCTTTGGTTTAAGCAGAGTGTTTTAAGAACTTCTGAGCTTTGACGCTTCATCTTTGTACCGTATAATCTTGTATAACGATGTCATTTTGATGATTCGAAAAGTTTAATCAAATAGAGATATTTTAATTTTGAGACAAGGCCTGGAGTTGACGTCGCAATTGCACATGAAATGTTCACGATCTTTATTTGAAAGCTTTCCAGAACGACACCGCAACGCATAGCGAAACGTAAAATTTTGCTAAATCGTCAACTGTTCACGAGCGGCTTTATAGGACCATAAGTTTCAGGAATCACTCGCTTTGCCCGTCATAAAAATCAACACGAACCCTTCTCGTGTGAGTGAGCTCATTTGCACTTAAATTCTCGTTTGGTAGCAAACATTTTCAATTTATTTGAATTAGTTTCGTTACTTTTCCATCTTAATTCTGTTAAAATATTTGCTTATTGGATGTAAAAGGTAGGTATCTAGCTATCAGAGCGGCAGTAGGTAGCGTTAATTAAAACAGAACATCGTCGGACGGAGAGCGCCACTCCGATCTCCGCCTATTGCTTGTGAGGACTGTTCTCTATAAGCGTTTCTAATTAAAAACAATAACAATGATAATAAAGTAAATTAATATATTGGTAGTTACATTTAACAAGACCGTTTGTCCGAAAGTAAGTATACTTTAAGTACAAACACTTACCTATACAATATGTTCCTCTTGTACTTAGTTTCAATGTTATTTCTTTTGATTGGCATTGTTATAATAGCCTACCAGTTATTTTTAATGCTTATATTATATCTATACATCTATACAGATAAATAAAATTGAAGTGTCTGTTTGTAATTCCAAATTAACAGCTTTTCACTAAATGCATATGAAAGTATACACGCTACTGACTCTAAAAAAATAAGTTTTAAAATTTTTCTCTGTCTGTCTGTCTGTCTGTTTGTTCCGGGTAATCTCTGAAACGGCTGGACCGATTTTAACGGGACTTTCACTGTCAAGTAGGTAATATTACAAGGAGTAACTTAGGCTACTTTTATTTAAAAAAAAACATTAGGGTTCAGCGGGAGACCCATGAAATTAGCTCTACGCGGGTGAAACCGCAGGGCACAGCTAATCTAATATAAATACCATTCACTAATTAACTGAAATACCCCTCAAACAGTGTGGTACAAATATTGTGTTTCAGTAAATAATAATATCACACGAGTGAAACATATCACATAGTGTCTCCAACGAAGTGAGCAGATAATTAGATAACTATTCCACTCTAGACTTTCGCCCTTTAAGAGACGACCTTGCAGAGTAAGGTCGGCCGCGAAAGTGCTTTACCAGTTCTGACAACAACACAGAGTTAATAAAAGAAATCAGCGCGGCTCAAATTCCGAATACGCTTGAAACTACTTGAACATTAGTGAGCAAAAAAATTCACATTTTACATTGCGGTTGTTATATAGATGTCAAAAAGTTAATTGTTTATATAAAAAAGTGTAAATACGCCACAATTCAACTTCTTAAACGAGCAATCGTTGATATGTATTTTATCTGAATCTCGGAAACGACACTAACGATTTTCATGAAATTTTGTATGTAGGAGTTTTTGCGGCCATAAATCGATCTAGGTATGTTCATGTACGTAAAAAATACCGAGCAACGATAGGTCATCCAGGTAGTATTAGTTATGTAGTAATCTTCTAATATATTAATTTTGACTAGCTGTGCCCCGCGGTTTCACCCGCGTAGATTTTAATTTCATGGTTGCCCGCGGATCCCTAATGTTTTTTAAAAATCTAAGTGCCTAAGTTACTCCTTGTACTTGTTACATTAGCTATCCGACAGTGAAAGTCCCGTTAAAATCCGTCCAGCCGTTTCGGAGATTATCCGGAACAAACAGAAAGACAGACAGACGGACAGAGAGACAGACAGAGAAAAATTTAAAAAAAAATTTTTTTATGTCGGTACCGTGTATACTTTCATATGCATTTAGTGAAAAGTTGTTATTTTGCAGTTACAAACAGACACTTCAATTTTATTTATCTGTATGTATAATGTATAGATTTTATTGAAAAGTCACATTGTTAAGTGTATTATACATTATTGTTTATTATATAATATTTATTTGTACACTACCTTCATGCTCTCATATTCCATACCATTACTCCATCTCAGGTTGTCTGGAAGAGATCGCCATGTGCGATAAGACCGCCAATTGTACATAAATGTATATTGTGTCCTATTTGTGTAATTCTAGTGTACAATAAAGTTTTAAATAAATAAATAAAATAAATTGTTTTTTTCCCAAACAGATATCAGAAAATAAAAACAGAATAAAAAATAATGTAAAACCGAAAGACCTTATTTTTTGTGGTGTAAATTAATAGTCAAGCTAAGGTGGTGAAGGACTCGTCATGGGCGACTAAATATTATTTCAGTGAGATGTGTATAACTTTGTATCTTTTGTTAAAGTATTTATAAACGCGCTATCGTTGATGTGGTTGAAAGAACACGTATCAGAACTAGGAGGGGCTTCGTGAGTAATGGAGCTATGAGCTCGCATGAAGAGGGTCCACTTATGTCACTCGAATGGTATGATTGATAATGCCACCTTCAGTAAAAACACCCCCTTTGTATTATGAAAACATATATTAATATTATATTTTGTTTTCATATTCGCTTCCTTGAAATAAATAACGATTAACTTACAGTTTTAGCAATTCAAAAAAAATTTAAGTAGTAGGTCTCCTCTCTAACCTATGAGTGCTCATGTATATATGTAATAGCGTACCCCAATAGTACCAGGTATAAATTTCTTACACAGTTACTACAAATCTTCTATTTTACTATCTCGTTCTCTGCCAAATGATTCACCGTTAAGAAAAGTAATGCCCATCCAATATGGCCTGCAAACGCTTTTATTTTCCTATCATAAATTTAGCTTCATATAAGTAATTTCCTATTCAATGTGAGTCCTATACCTACCTTTTAACGTGTACTGTGGGTTGCGACGGGCTTTCGAGTAAATTAGCTAACGTTTAAAGTTACTGAGACTCAGTTAATTACAGCTCTTGCAATCTGGCTGGTACGTCCTGTTCCGATGTTAGTTATATTGAATATGACTTGAGCAGAAGGTATATTCCCAGCTTTGACATCTACTTGGTTTATTAAATTTGCGACAAGCGCTGACCACAGCTGTCCTTGTCCTAAGTAGTAAGTTTAAACTTAACATAACCAGTCATCTCTAAGTTGTCTGCAAAGTTAAACGTAGTTGTCTGATTTTGGGATAAATTCCAAACAAGCACGCCCATAAGTATTAAAGACTTTATAGTTTATTCATTAGTTTAGTTTTGTTAACTGGCTTAGCAGTCACTCTCAGATCAATTTATACAAATATTATATTTGTGATTGGATCAAAGGCCAGTTACCAAATGTATATTCAAAGATTGTATTGTTGAAGTAAAATGATATTAATAAAAGTTTTTATGTGCGCTCCAGCGAGAGTAATTGCCTGGCAAACCTTTTTCATTCATTTTATTTCCGTAGACGTCGCTGTGCTTCGAAGCTTTCGAGATGTAAAATTAGTTGCATCCACGGAAGTTCTTTCGACCCCGTTATTTATGGTAAAAGTGCCGTTTTAATTTTTTTAGCGTCAATGTTTTTTAACTAGAAGGAAATAAAAAAATATCGATTACTATAAACCCATTTCTACCAAAACTACTACTAAATCTTTGTTGAAAGTATGGTCATGTCTGTGTCCCAGAATTAGGGAAGGACTTCAATAATTAACACAAGTTAATAATATCAAATCACTGATACTGCAATTTGCGCCAATTGCCCGAAGGAAGATTGTTTTTCAAGAAGAAAAGACTTCTGACTTCTGAAAAGACCACAGATTTAAATAGTGTAATAAGGCAGCGTTTACCATTAAACCTCAATCTTTAGCCGATTTATTTGATTGTTTCTAAATTAGACATTTAACTTTCCTTACCTCACGGCGTCAAAGCAAAGTGAACCGAAAGGTTCATTAATTAAAGAAAAAGGGGCGTGATACGGTTCCGGCTGTGGCATACTAGGGGAATACTAATTGACTGAATTTGTAACTACCTTTTGACCTCCTGTGGCGCAGCTATCTTTACAAGTACACGCTTGATTGATTTTCTATTGGATGAATAGATTGTCGCTAAAGCTTACTTTTTGGTTCCATCTTAGATCTGTTGTAGGTTATATCAAGTCTAATTTGTAGTTATCGAGAATTATGCCGTAACAGAATTATAACGTAATGTAGAGAAATGAGGCAAAAAATTTACAATTTAGTAAAGAAAACAAGATGAGTCAAAAAACAATTTGTAAATGACAAGGAGTTGGTAACAAGTTTGGAGTTTGTAGAATGAAGCGAGCTTACAACGTAATACACGTGACCGCAGCGCAAACTGCGCAAATGCGCCTCAAACAGAGTACACTCGCGTCTCACATTAGTTTGGTTTATTCATGAGCTCTGCACAGAATTGCACACGATTTTGATTGTAACTGTCAACAAAATACTTTTAGTAGTGACATTGTTGAAACAAAATGTGTAAAACCTTTGATTTGTATTTGGAGTATAACATAACTACGTCTCAAATTAGTGCTTTATTTGATTCAAAATATTGTATTATTATATACATAGGCGTATCAATATTGCATTCTCAAAGGTATAGTTACATTATTAATTAACATGTAATTTTTTTGTATTTTACGTATCAATGGGGACTCGTAATTTCATTGAAAGAACGATGTAGCACGTATACCAAATTTTATCTGATCGGTCGTCCTGTGACTTTTTCAGTATCTGAGTTTCCTTAAATAATTACGAAAACTACTTATAGCTAGTAGTTACCAATCCACCTTCGTAGAGAACGAAGCAAGTAGATCGTGGCACAAACTTCCCACGCCTTTTCATGACCAACTCATCTATAAATCACCGCGACGTGTCATTTAAGGTTTACTCGCGTATGCAAAAAATGGATTGAAAATATTTATGATTTACAACGTCTCTTATATTTGCTGAGTATCGTACTTTTAAATGAAGGATTTCATCTCAACTATAAATATATTTCTGCCGGTGATAAAACGTGTCGAAGGAATGATAAATTATGAGGAGCGAAAATGTAATGTTATAAAAGTACCCTTATACCTACGTAGATTATATAATACAGTTTATAAATACTCTGTTCGCGCGACTCCGAGTTTCCTTCAATAATCACATTGTTGCTGCTTAAAACTGATTGCAGAATTAGTACGAAGTGTTATGCAAGGAATCTAATCTTGTAAAGTATTTGAAATTAAATTTGAAAGGAATGTTTGCGCCGACGAAATTGTTCATTAATTTATCCGGATCGTAAAATGTTAACTTGGCAATCTCTCTAAGGTTACCGTTAATTTTGTGGAAATTCGCAGTTTCTATCGCAGCAGGTGTTGAAATATATAGAACTTTAGTTGGCTGTCTTCAATTTATCCACTTTTGTGCTAGCGTTTTCAGCTCACGTGCAGTTGTAATGTACTAGTAACTGATATAGGTTTAGTTGAAATGCTTGTCCGCGATGGTTCGTGTTTGGATCTAGTAATAAGATACTACTTGGTACGGCTTGCAATATAATTTTTTATTATTCATAAACTTTTCATTTCTTTCTTAATATGAATTTTCTATACTACTAAAACTGTATTTTTATTAATACCAGATATTCACGACCATGTGGATACTAATATTATGAAGAGAAAAGATTTGAGTAACATGGGCTGTATTGCTAATAGAGCTATATTTGGGATTATTAATAACACGCGGGTGATGTCGTGGACGGTAACTAATAATTTATAATATAATGTTAAAGAGGACCTCGTAAATAATTGCATAGAACCTAGCAATGGTCGTTGTACCGTTTCGTTGGAATTGGTTTTCTCCTTTTACTTACCTGTATTTGCGGCCAGAGACGCCGACACTTACCCGTCACCGGCTTTTAAAATGCTTGGACGAAAGCTTGTAAGCAGGTGTACCAATAAACGCCGTCTACCCTCGCCTTCTTTCAGCTCACGTCCTATGTAAGTCGTAACAGCAAGGCACTTCGCTTATATGAAATACCGTCTTTATGGTTACTTATTGCTACGTATATTATGATCGTCATTCTAAGCGTTTATGCTTTATTTTCTCGTCTTGTTTTCGTAGCTGAGATAGGTTGTATTAAGTATGTCGTTATAGTTATTTTACAAAGTTTATTCGAAGCTTTCTTTGTTAGGACATGGCTATTATAAGAAATATGTTTTGGGTTGTTTTCTTTACTTATATTTGTGTACACTACGGATGACTTCTCTACATTAACTACTATATTTATGGATGTTAGTATGTAGTATAATAATGTCGTGTAGTTATGCATATCATCATGTGATCTGTTGTTGGCTCGAGCTAAGTAACAGTGATTTACTGAGTCGCAGTCGGGCCCGGATTAGTCTTGAGCTGAGCATGACTCAACAACTCCGTCTTCCCTCACGTCAGTCTGAGCTCAACACGAGCTAAAATATGTAAAATACAGACTAACTTTGAAAAATGGAAAGGATAAAACCATTTACGAGGAAGGTTGCAAGAGTTGTCTAATAACTCAGTATTTCTGCTCTCATAAGCTGACCACACGTACGTAATCTTACTTATCACCACTTGGAAACTTTTAGGCTCCTCAAACACGACTGAAATTGAGTAACTTAATTTTATGTCTACAGGTATTTTCCCCGCGGAAAGTTTTATATCAATATCATTGAAATTTTTATTAAAGCAACTTGGTAAAACATCCACGTACAACGGGAAAGCTCCCGTATCCTTGTTTTGTTTCTCTACTTTGGAGTTAAAACCTTGTAACTTGTTTTGAAGCTGGCTATTTCTTGGTTAACAGCAGATTAAAAATTCTACTTTCTTTTGTTACTTTGTAGATACAAAATGTTCGTTGATATTTGTGTTGTTATTTGTTTCGTACAAAACGTTGCTTTCGATGATAAATAGAACGAGTGAATCGTTATTGATAGATATGTTGTAAATCAAAACTGATTCTCTCGAGCACAGGTTCGCCATGGATGCGATCGTATAATCATGTTAAATTATGTTGTTTGTTCGATTGGAAACATTCCTGTATGTCAATGTGCAGCTCAGTAATATTCAGTTAATTCCAACATTCACAGTAACGATATGGATTTCATATTATATTATGGAAGGTAATTTGATTGATGGAAAACAGATTCAAAATAGACTTCTTATTGGAAATACCAACCAATTTATTATGATTCGTGAATCATAGTTTTTTATTCGAGTTCAGGTAGCATATGATTGTATTGTTTTATTGATACAATGTAAGAAGGGGGAAAATGAAATAAAGTTGTTATGTGGTGGTAATACAAAGGGGTAGTTAGGAGTGAGGTCCCCCGCGGCAAATGCCGCCGGCAGGTGTGGAGTGGCGCCGATGTGCGCGTGACTACCCCACAATGACTCGAGGAAATGACACAACTTTATTTAGCTCCTATTGTTTTTCCTTGGAATGTTTTTATTTTAAATTTTCAAGTCGTGTTACTCTAACATTTGTAATACAAAATGCTCCAGTTAGACCAAGACAGACGGCGTAAGGATAAGTCGACGTGACGTGAAATGTTCACGCTGGATGTTCCACGAAATGGTACGATGTGGCAGTTTTATATTTTTGTTTCACACAAATTATTCTACGACACATGTCGACTAAGACTAATATAAATTCTGAAGATTTCTCGGAATCTTTAGAATACTCACAATTCTTGGGAGTTTATGTATAATTTGCAATTGTAATGTTAAGTACATTTTGGACATTTTGGGATATTTGTCAAAAGTTATTGCTTTTAATAATTAGTTTTCCTTAAATATTATTTCACTAACACAAAACCCGAAACATTACTTTTTGAGTAAGATTTTAGTAGTTGCTCTTAGTCATAAGATAGCTCATAATCTGACAGCTTTAAATTATGAAGGCGAGTAGATTTCAAATTCCCATTCAAATTTTAATTTATTAAAGAATGACGCTCACATGTATTAAGGTAAGTTAAAAGAAACGAAAACGATATGTCCGGTCGTACCAAATATGACTACTAACACAATTTCTTCAAGAAATGAGATATGTTTTCCAATCCCGTTTAGTATTATGTAACAATTCCTTCATGTATGTCGTTATGTGTTGTAATTCCCGGAGTACAGTGTTCCTGTGTTATTGTTTACGCGGGTAATTTACACCACAAACAGTTGGCACTAAGGAACATTGCGCGCCCATATGCCGTATTGTTAAGGGATACGCTAACAATTTAATAAAACTTTATCTCCGCGTAAATTAGTTTCTTTTTTATTCATATCCTGAAAATGTATATGTGTATCTATATACTAATATGCAGACTGGATTCCGAAACTAACGAAGTTATAGTATACATTTTTTAGATGATTTAGTTACATTGAACGCTGGAACAGTGGAAATTATGCTCTATTTAAAATTTTGCAAAATTGACGACAACGTATTTCCTTTAAAAAACAAAAATGAAAATATTATATAACCGAATACCACGACGATGACGTCTCGCGGGCAGAAGCTATCTGATTAAATATGATAATATATTAAAGACGCTTTCATATAGATGCGTATTGTTTATAGTTATGCCCCGTGGTCTCACCTGCGTAGACTTTTTCATAGGTGACTTTACATCGCGTAACTCAAATTTATTACAATCAATATTAGCCAAGTTATTCCCTGTAACATTAGCTGTCTGCCGATGAAAGTCGATTCAGCCGTTTCAGAGATAGCCGGAACAATCACCAGACAAACAGATATTTTTATTTAAAATAAGTGTCGTATATTGTTTCATATGTATTTAGTAAAAAGTTGTTAATTTGAATTTGCAGACAGACAGTTCAGTCTTATTTATGGGCCCCAAGTCAAGAGAGCCAGTTCAAAATAATATTCACAATCTTTTCCGTTTATTTATTGTAGAATGCTAGTTAAAGAAGTAAGTTTATTGCAAATTTATACAAAATCGAATTGCATAATAATATTGCATCGAGGGTTATTGCGATCGCCATGATGCAGCGAGTCATTAGAGACCAACCCGAGCTCAGCAATGAGAAAGAGGATTATTCTTGCATTTGCTTCCAAGCTCCTACTTACTACGCTTTTGCTCAGATTGTCTTTGTCCAGATAATCTTTATTAGTTGAGACTTTTTTGTCTCTGCCATTTTAATCTTACCTTAGAGTCGTAAATTTCCACCAAATCGATCAAAATCTTGAACTTGATTGTAGAATGCGTGCTTTACTACATATGAATATTTTATTACTACCTTACCCCGCGGTTTCACGTGGAAAACAATTGTTAAGGTACTACTTGTAAGATCAGCTATCTGCCAGTGAAATTCCTATTGAAATCGGTCCAGCCGTTTCAGAGATTACCCGAAACAAGCAGACAGACAGAAAAATTTTGAGCTTTTAACTCGTAACGACACCTATACATACATATAACATGCTCACGCCTTTATTCCCCGAAAGGGTACATTTCACCAGTTATGACTAAGTCCTATGTAATAGGGGGCGAGCCTTTGGCCATTAACTCGACCCAAAAGGGAAATTACAAATGGAAAAACCCAATAACACTGGCCGACCTGGGGATTGAAACTAGATCCTCGTGTACCGCAGTAGTTTCCGCAGTAGGTATCTTAGACCAACGAGACAGTTTATCGTATTTATTACTTTCAATTGATATAATAATCGTATTCAATAGGTAAATTATATTCCTATAAAATGTTATGCTAAATAATCTCAAATGGGTAGGAATACTTTGTGGAATTTGGAGCAGGGTAATCAAAGTTGCAAATGGGTCAGTTGGAAGAGCGAAAGATGAAAAGTAAATCATTACAAACAGGCAGAGTTTGTAATGTTTTACTAGATAGATATTTCATATAATTATATTATTTAAGTGGTATTTAATATGAGTGGTATTGAAATATTTTCCTCATTTAAACTCTTGGTATCCACCAAATTATTATACTTGGTTATCAATACTGTCGCCGTGGTGGCCTTGGGGTTTGAGTAGTCGCCTGCTTCGCAAGCTTGAAAACGAGCAGGGCGTGTACCAATGAGTTAAAAAAAAAACTTATGTGCAGTGATTTCACACCACGTACTTTACTGTGAAGGAAAACATCGTGAGGAAATCTGCGTATGTCTGAGAAGTAATTCAGAGACGTATGTATAGTGCCTGAGACGGCGATAGACAGGTCTAACGTTGGCACTTAATCATCTTCGGTGAATGCCTGCCTACCCCTTCGGGGAATACAGGCATGAGCATATGTATCAATACTACTTTTATAAAGAGAAAATATTCGTATTTATGTTTGTACTAAATAAATCCAAAAACTACCGATACTAAAAATTTTGTCACTAATATAATTCCACATTACTTAAATAGGGTTTATTAGAATTCAACGCGGGTAAAACCTCGAGGCACAGCAAGTTTAAAATACAGATTAACTTAATTACTTTATGATACTAATGTAATTAACGTCTTTTATTTGCGCCAATATTTGGTAATGACAACTCAAATAGTCCAGACTTAATTTATAGTCATGTTTTGCTAGACCAGTCGGGTCGTAAATAAAGCCTAGGTTAGTACTTAAAAGCTAGACAAAGGACCTTTGACAATACTGGGTAGTGAAAAGGATAACATTTCGATAAATTCCAATCGTTCTGTATTTATATAATTTCCGTACCGGGGGTAAATTCTTCGACATTCATAAGTGTGTTACCAGGGCCAAATCTAAATAAATTATTTTCACTTTTTTTTTCAATCTGAGAAAAAAATGTGGTTATTTGAAATACATATTTTGTTATTTTGTCAACTAACTGGGGGCCAACTATGATCTTTTTGAAGATCTTCTTAGCTTTGAAGTTTAATTTCACGATACCAAACTGAAATGGCAAAGCTCAGAAGACTGATGATGGCAAAGCAGGGGTAAAACACGAGGTCCTGGGGTCGGGCAATGTTCTTGCGTTTTTATCCGACTTCAAAAAAAGGAGGATGGTTCCAATTTGACTATTCCTAGATTTAACCAGTAGCGGCCTTGAGTCTGGATAAGAGCCCGGTTAATGGCTATAGACTCGCCCCTATTACATTGGATTAAAACTTAACAAAAAACCCTCAATGTGTGTGTACCCTTCTACTAATTCAGGGAATACAGCCGTGAGCATTGAGCATGTATGTTACTAAGTAAATGTTCATGAATAGGGAATAGGTAATGCCGAAATGAGATATTATTGAAGTCAAATTGAATGTGGAACATAAAAAAGTGTATGAGCATCAGACTGGCATTGATAACCGGGTGACTACTCCAAAACGACTGAACTCAGCGTTTTCCACTATGCATTTCCGGAGTTACTTTGTTGAGAATAACATAGTAAAATTCTATGGCGCATGAAACCTCTGGGTACTTGTAATAAAACTCTAAGTAACGATGTTTTCACGAGGAGTTCATTATTCCAGCACAATTTTAAGCCTTTTATTACAGTGTTGTTGAATTTGTAAAGGATCTGAGTAATGTAACGACTTCGCATACTGATCGGGTCTTACAATGTCAACCAGCTCAGCAAAGTGACTATCGATCAGTTTGTTGGCCCATTGCTGAGCTGCCCCTGCTACGTATTAAATATTTACTATCCTAGAGGACATTGTTCCATTCAGCAGCATTGTCATCATCACAATAAGACGCTTACTTCACGAGCGGATTAATAGTGGACCCTATTGCCTATGACCGAACTATCACGTTTATTCGTCATGTATTATCTACAATTTATTAAGTACAATCGGGGCTACCGCTTAATAAAGTTAATTTTAACGATGCATTTCCTCTCAGACTTGAATTCTCAAACAGATTTTTAATACTAAAAGCCCGGACACTAAAATTTTACAGAAGATAATAAAACGGTATCTCACTATTTTCTTTTTAGATTAAATGTGTATTTGTTTAGATAAATCTTTGTACGAAATAGCCGTATCTAAATTCACATTATGTGCTCACGGTGGGTAGGTCTTGCTCGCTTAGTATTATTTTTATTTTAGTCACTTTCTTGGTACGGATCGCAACGTGAATGAAATGTGGGGGAAAATTGGACATCTTCTTTGTTTGTGTCAATGTTAATAACCTTTAGAGTCGTGAGGTTCAATTTGAGAATATTAGATAGTCAACATTTTTGGAAATAGGTAAGCGCTATCGATTTCGTCTGATAAAAAACATTAGGAATACAATTAACTAACGGACGTCACTTGGTTTCATAAAATAAATATAGCCTATGTTACTTGCTGATGATGCAGCTAACCATTGCTGAAAGAATTTTCAAGATCAGTCAAGTAGTTTCGGAGCCTAAATCAAATATGAGCTCTTTATAATATTAGTGTAGATAATACCTTGAATTTAAATAGCAGGTATAGTATTTTTTGTCTCACGTCGAGAATCTCCATAAAAAATTGGATTTCGCCTGTCGACCTACGGTTGCTGATGGATCATCTCTGACAATTTATCACTAATGTAGTAAACCTACTTAAAAAAAGTAACCTAAAGAGAAAAAATGTCTACATAAATAAATCCTCTAAGGAGCTGTTAATAATTCGTAATATTACATAGATGCCGACGAAAGTTAAATGAATTATAAATTTAAGAGTATTTTAAATTTCTGTTTAAAACTTGAGTGAAGCTGAAGTTCCTATATAATATTCTAATGAACTTTCGGGTGGAACTTCCAAAGCATTTTCAGACTTATTAATATTAATTGAATGGCAAGTAGGTACGTACTACACCACGCGTGTTTTTTTTATAAATATTCGTGTTTCATTATCTGGCCTTCAGTAACCGTTCATAACATATTCCAATTTCTCATCGTAACTACAAAAGAGTACAAAAAAAGACAAATGTACGCACTTTATTTTAGTACTTATTATGAATAAAGAATGAACCTTATCTGTAAAACAAAATGACGTCTAGTGCAGCCACGATTAGGGTGTGTAGCAAGGTGACAGCGGGATGATCCTTTTTTTTTTTTTTTTTTTTTTTTTTTATATTGACGAGGGGGAAACCTTCAAAAGGTCCCCGACCGCCCTGGGAGAGGCTGATCGGGGTATGTGGGATTTTTACCGCACTAAAACCCCCCCGGTGGCCATCCTCAGTGCTTTGGGGGGACTCCGGGTACTCTGATAGATCGCACCGGTGTCCCCCCACACTTTGCCGGGGCACATCCCCAGGGCAGCTGTGTCGCCGCCCCTGGAGACCTCGCTGTGCAAGGCAGCGCGAGCCACGTCGCGCTGCCACCTTCCCGGGCCCGCGGCTCAGTGGTCAAAGCTCCCACCCCGACCACCGCCAGCAGGCCCTCCGGCCCCCTTTTAGTCGCCTCTTACGACAGGCAGGGGATACCATAGCCAAATTCTTAGACCCTGGCTATTGGGTGGACGGACTGGGGCGTGCGTTGCCTCCGCCCCGCCGTCGCCGTCGTCTCCGAGAGGGATCGGCTCTCTCCCGATCCCGCTCGGAGGCCTCCTTCTGGGACATTACTGTCTCGCAGAAGGAGACTACGGCCCTCCATGCCTCTCTGTCTGCCAGCATAGCCGTCACTACGCGTGGCAGAGAGAGGTCCTGCCCGATCCTGGTGACCAGGATTCGCCGTTCCGAGCTCCACGCTGGGCACTGCTCCAGCGTGTGCTGTGCGGAATCCCGGTCACTGCCACAATGGTGGCATTGCGTCGTCGGTTCGCGACCGATCCGATTCAGGTACTCTCCGAAACACCCGTGTCCGGTGAGTACCTGCGTCAGCCGGAAGGTGACGTGGTCCTTCCTCTTTAGCCAGGGCCCGAGGCTCGGCAAAATTGCACCGACAGCGCGTTGGCGGGCGTTCTGCGGCTCACAGAGCCGCTCCCGCCACGTTACGAGCGCATGTCGGTGCTCCTGCCTTCTCACTTCAGCCGCATTTGGAGGCGCAGTTCCGTCCGCCCGGCGGAGACGGTCGTAGATACGAGCATCCATCTCCGCCAGGATGTCCAGGGGCGGAAACCGCGCCAGGACAGTGGCCGCCTCAAAGGACAGGGTACGATACCCCCGTGCGACCCGGATGGCCATAGGACGCTGCATACTATTGTACACAGTTCTGCAGCGCCTAACACCCAATCTGGAAGACCAGACGGGTGCTCCGTAGAGAGCCACGGATCGCACGACCCCCGCATAGAGGCGGCGGACTCCTTCACTCGGCCCCCCGAGATTGGGCAGCAGTCTGTGCAATGCACCCGCTACCCTCTTGATCCGGGGGACCATGCGGCTGAAGTGCTCCTCAAAGCCCCAGCGACCGTCCAGGGTGAGACCGAGGTACTTCAGGTACCGTCCCACCCGGACATCCACGTCACCTACGCGAACCGACGAGCTGGGTGGTTCCCTTCCCCTCGGGATCTTGTGGAACCACAGCGCCTCGGTCTTTTCCGGCGCTACCCGAAGGCCCAGCTCGTGAATTTTCTCCACGACGCATGCCACGCCAAGCTCGGCGAGCCGGTTGGTCTCCTCGAAAGTGGCCCCGACGGCTAGCACCAGCGTGTCGTCCGCATAGCAGACGATGCTAACGCCGTCGGGGCGGTCGACCCGCAGGACCGCATCGTACGCGAGGTTCCACAGGAGTGGCCCTAGGGCCGATCCCTGTGGGACCCCGCAGTACACCTCCCTCCGGTGAAGTCGTCCATCTCCGCCCACATATTGCACGCACCTGTCGCGCAAGTAGGCACAGACCACGCGCTGCAGGTAGGGGGGCACGCGGTGGTACACCAGGGCCCCCCTTATTGCGTCCCAGGGCAGGCTATTAAAGGCGTTGACTATGTCAAGACTGACAGCCAACGCCACTCCGCCCCGGGATACAGCCTGCGTCGACAGTGTCCGGACGCGTATGATCGCGTCCACTGTCGACCGCGCGCGTCGGAAGCCAAACTGGTCTTCCGACAGGTCCGGCCCGACGCTCGTCAGGTGCGTACTGAGGCGGTCCGCCAACACTCTTTCGAGCAGCTTACCCGCCTCATCTAGTAGGCAGAGAGGACGATACGCGGAGGAAGAATCTGCGGGTCTTCCATCTTTATGGAGGAGAACCAACCCAGCCACTTTCCAGCCTGAGGGGAACACGCCGCAGCGTAGGCAGTCGTTAAACAGCCGCCGCAGCCTGTTCCCCAGCCCGTTGGGTAGAGCCAACACCCAGGCCCGACCAGGAATTCCGTCGGGGCCTGGTGCCGTGTTTCGGGCTCCGAGGCGCCTCACGGCTCGGTCCAGCTCATCGGTCGTCACCCCCATCTCTCTCGTCCAGATGATCGGTTCCGAAGGAGGGGGCACGGGACTGCTCTGGACCCTGGGGAAGAGGGTGTCTACAACCCTCTCCACGAATGCCGGGTCCAGAGTTTCCGTCAACGGAGGGACCCACGGGCGCAATTTGCCCAGTACCATCCTGTACGGGCGGCCCCATGGATCCCTCTCCAGTCCCCCGATGAGCTCATCCCACGACCGAGCCTTGGCGCTGGCAATAGCTGCCTGCAGCGCCTTCGTGGCGCCTCGATAGGCCACGTAGGCTCCACCCAACTCTTCGGCTGTGGCTCGCCTTCTTCTCCGGGCACGTGTGTACTGGCGTCGGGCGCGGAGGCATATCTCGCGCAGCTCCGCGATGCTCTCCGACCACCAGTACACGGCCCGGGGCTTGGCAGATCTGGTCCGGGGCATCGACGCGTCACATATGGACGTCATCGTGTCCCGGAACCAGGCGGCTTCCCTTTCAGGATCGGGCAGGATCCCATCTTCTTGGCCCTCAGGCCAGGCCGCGACGATGGCTGCGGCGCAGAGACGATCTCTGTCCAGCCGCTTGAGAGACCATCGTCGCGGCGGGCTGCTACTGCGGCGGCTGTCGGGGCGGGGAAGGCGGATGGCCACATCCATCGCTATATAGCGATGGTCGGATAATGTGACCATCTCCTCTGCCACTCTCCACCCCGTCACCATGCGCGCTGCCTGGGGAGTCGCCCACGAAAGAAGCGGGATGATCCTAAGGTGACCTGGCAAATGAGCATTAGTCAGTTTCAAAAAGGTTTTTCAAATTTAAAAAGGGTTTTCAGCCGTCTAACCTTTGGTGGCTCAGCATGATCGAGCCAGGTTTTATATTTTTTACAACTCTGAAAGGTTGAAAAATGAAAAGATTCAAACGGGACGCTAATTAATGGTGAGAATTTCTGACTACGTTAAAACCCGCTTGATTTTTCATTCAGGACAGCACTTGAAGCTGTTTCCTTTAAAAAGGTAAATTGAGATTTGTTTGCGCTTGTACTTAAAAATATTCCTCTTTTTCCAGGTAAGCCGAATGCTGTTATGTGGCAGTGAGTTTGAATTGAATAATATTTAGGTTTATCTTCTTTTTGTCTCACGATTTGCATGATTGTGTCATTATGAAATGAATGATGAATCTGCAGGAAATGTGACTGAATGTATTGTGCTATATTCGTATAGAAATTGGTGTATAAATGGAATGGAATGAAAGAAATGAATCAATTTACCTGCCGATTTGTAATTTGTAGGTCGCATGTGTGCGTCATTGTGCGGGTTTGCATTTACGTCTTATCGGATTTGAAGAACAGCAAATATCTTTGATTGATATACGTTACCTATGTGTTGACATAAGTTCCTGCGTTTGAAAGACTGTTAGCCTATTAAGCATTAGAATGAGTATCAAAAAAGTCTGGTTTTCAGTACAAAGAGTTTCGTAAGAAGTTGATTTGCGTCAGTTGCGACACAGCCATTAAGATCCAAATTTCGCATAGTTGGTAATAAAAATAAACGGCGGTAAACGGGTTGGGTCGGTGGGACGCAACGTTAACAGGTCGATTATGCGCGGCCATCGAACGCCAGCTCGACCGGCTCGGGAGCTCTCCAGCCGCGTACCTAATGACGGGTCACGCATTTAAATAGCCTGTTCCCGAACCGATCGTCTATACCCATGTCATATATTCGCCTGAAATTCATTTCTTTCATCTTCGGCCTTCATTGACTTTTACTATTCACAACCACATGCTACCTACCCAATGATTTATTATGTACACTAGGCTTTCGACACCATTCGTTGCGTATTATATCGCATACTTACAGAATTTTGTCAGTACAGTTCGGACAATATACTTAGTCTAAGACTAAACCAGATTTAACTGCTCTGGTCGTAAATGTCTGCTACTCCAGGAAATTCCAGCAATTAAACATTATTATGTTGTTAAACAATAATTATATTCCAATTTCCAATATGCAAATACCTAATTAAAGTGATAGTAAATATTATATTTCAATTGACATGAAAATTGTAGAATGTTAGTCTGTCCTATTTGTATGATATAAAAAAAACATTGAACCTATACTGACTAGATCCAAGAGGGCATCAGAGAGTAAAAGCTAAGTTTTTCAATTCTTGACAACGGTGGTGAAACCTTCGGGTCACAAAAAGTTATAAACAGTCTTTATTTTTCCACTGGCCAAGGTAACGTGTGCACTCCATGAATCATGGTCCGTGGTATTGTCTTCTAACCGGATGTTATGAGAAACCATTTGTTAATGTCGACTTGCGAAGTTTTAATACGCTAAGTAAATAGTGCAGGCGCCGTGCCAAATTGTTCTCACTTGTAACTGGGTGTTATTCGAGTGCCGTTCCTACTGCAGTCCGTTTCAATTTATGGAAAATAGCGTCAATTCCTATAGTTTGATCGATAACTGGCTGGTAGAGAATGCTTATGACCTATGCATATTACGTATTGCAGGAAGTATAAATTAATATATATTTTTCCTTTGGCCGATAAAAGACACATGGATAAATTGTGAGAACACAATATAGGAGGAGCAAAAATTATTTACTTGTAAGCGAGTATTTTCGTAATGATGAAAATGTATCTCTATATATCCGTTGGTACCGGAGACTTAATGACTATTGGCCGCCTGTCTGTCTAGGCAAGCCATTTCGAATTAGGCTTTACTGCAACCTAGTTAGGACTAGTTAGTGGTATTTAAACGTTGTGAATAGGTGCTGCTCGTTGGGGGCTGGTTCTCTCAAGCTACATATTTATATATAAGTATAACTATTAGACTATTATTTTATTCTATCTTTTATCGACATTTGTGCATTGGATTGGAACTGTGTCCATGGTCATACATTTCAAATTCAGTATTAATATTTTTTTGAAAAGCGTCAATATTGAGTCTCTTGCTTGATATCCAATTCTTCTCCGTAAGTGCAGCCTTCCGAACGATTACGATTTTAATGTTTTTTGTTAAAAGTCTAATTATCATCCAAACGTATTGGCTGTCAGATGTTTTCAATAAATATTGCGGAGCGCTAAAAAAAAGGGGGAAAAAAAAGGAAATTCGTACCTATATTCAAATAAACATGGTCCCACTGTTGACGTCACCATTACAGCGACCTAACAAAAATAGCACAAAAATGCTTTGAATAACCCCAAAGCATTTTGTGACCGTTTTGTACATTTATAAATGTATCACACAAGAATTTCACGTGGGTTTTCAATTGTTTCTGTTATGTTAAATTTAAACTAGGTTTTGATAGTGACTTCGTCTGCGTGAAAACCAAAGCACAAAGCGTTTCGAAAAACAAACTGACAGAAAAATCAACATTTTATTTTTATCTTCTTCTAAAGTAAAAGCGGTTTTGGAAATTGTAAACTGATACTTAAATTTTATTTATCTCTATAGATATTGATTTTACCTCAGAAATATTTAAATTTCAATCATCTATCCCACGGGAACCGTTCTGATTTGTCAATAATGTGTTCTAGATCTATAATCAGAGTGCCTTCTTTGGTCTGTAATTTATTATGATGTATCACGTTATAGGTAAACACGTATGATCGTTTAAGCAGCGCGTATTAGAACTTAACTCAGACGTTTAATTTTACGGTACAAAAATGAAGCGTTAAAGCTCATTAGTTCTTAATACACTCTGCTTTATCAGTATAGGTAGGTCACACCTCTTAGGTCACATTTTTATGTCTTTTGCAATGATTATTCCCGGAGGAGCTCGTGGTATAGTTGCTATTGCGTATATGATTCGATCAGCGAAGTTAATCAACCATACGCCTAGCCAGTAGTGCGATGGGTGACCGCCCGAGTTCCCTCCGTGCCTCGGAAAGCACGTTAAGCTGTCGGTCCCGGTTGCCAATTTAACATCCTTGGCCATCGTTACAGGTCAGTCAAAGGACTAAGAAAGTCTGACAACTGGTTCAACCCAGATTACCGATTTTGCTCGAAAAAGGGGTTACATAGGTCAGATGGCAGTCGCTTCGTATAAAAATCAGGTGATCAGCCACTTCGGGTTGAATCAAGTGCTGACCCAAGTACGGGATAAGGCCAGGGAGATTGGAGTAATTATCCCAATATGAGTATTGTATTATACAAATGATAAAATGTTAAATTATTTCGTTCCTGAATACTATTTCCCGTACCTGCTCGTTAAAGAAGGGTCATGATAATAATTTTCTGTTACTATTGTTGCTGTGTTGATTTTTTTATACTCAAAATAAATTATTGTGTAAATTTATAGACTCTTAGAAAATTATGCCCATTGTGTTGCCGTCGAAAATTATTCACGAATTATTTTCCTCTCCTTGACAAATAATCTGCCGAACAGAAAATGTGCGACAAACGTTATTTTACCTACGTCGGTAGCCGACCCTAAAAATGTTGATTCACTTCAAGATAATGAGGCGACTTCGTCAACTCATTGTCCGTGGAAAATAATTAACTGCCTGACTCAACACAAACAGAACAGACCCAGTCTAAAGTTCAAAGTATATGAAAGCTCTATACACTAACCACCCTATACTTATATCATTTTTTTATTTTATAACTATTTCTAATAATATCAATTATTCATGTTCTGTATGTTGTTGTTACTGAATTAAGCTGAGCAATTGGATGGAAATTAATGGCGACTTAGGTCTTCGATTACGTTCTCTGCACCATTGGCTCCGCAACTAACCCTGATTAGCTAAAACCACTACACTAAACGAAAATAGTGGGGATACTGCTTACGTATTTTATTCGTGTCGCACCACATAGATAGACAGCGACACTCATAGAATAACTATTGCACATTCTGGGGCAGCGCTCATTACTCGTGACGGCTCCTGAACATTTTGTTAGTATATATATATTCCGTAATTTGTTGCAAATACATTATTAAAATGTTCTTACTTTCTTTATTCTTTCGCATAGACTTACCAAATAAATCTAGAGTAAAATTGTGGTTATCAAGTGTCCGGATGTCCTGGGTTATAAGGGTAAGATAATTTGTTATCAAAGTAATGTTTGTGTTCTGGAATATTTTTGGGTTCTGGAATTATTTATGTAAAAGGATTGCTAACCTTTTAGCGTGTACATTACATTCAGGCGTTGCAGGGAGCGGCTGCGGTTAGTTGGTGTGCGTCGTCATTGTTTTCAACTGGTAATTTATATTGTGCTTTAGGAAATTAGCGCGGCCCGACCGCAAGCTCAGGTGGCACGCGCCATTACTGGCCAGATTTACTTCGTACTCTCACCTCCTGCACTCGCTTCTGCGCTGACACAAGTCTTTTGTTATCCATTTAATTACATCTCATTAAAAATATATTAACCGCAAATTAATTACTAGGAATAGTCTCGGATACAATTTCACGTTTACTTTGCTCTGAAATATTCAACGAAAAAGCGTAAGTTAAAATAAATTGCTCGCAGTGTTGGATAACGAATAATTAATTAATAATTTCTGACTTACTGTTCCGCCCATTGTTTGATTTATATTTCCGGGCAAATATTAAAAACTTATTATTAAATTGATTGCTGGAAGTTTCAATTTATGGAAAATAGCGTCAATTCCTATAGTTTGATCGATAACTGGCTGGTAGAGAATGCTTATGACCTATGCATATTACGTATTGCAGGAAGTATAAATTAATATATATTTTTCCTTTGGCCGATAAAAGACACATGGATAAATTGTGAGAACACAATATAGGAGGAGCAAAAATTATTTACTTGTAAGCGAGTATTTTCGTAATGATGAAAATGTATCTCTATATATCCGTTGGTACCGGAGACTTAATGACTATTGGCCGCCTGTCTGTCTAGGCAAGCCATTTCGAATTAGGCTTTACTGCAACCTAGTTAGGACTAGTTAGTGGTATTTAAACGTTGTGAATAGGTGCTGCTCGTTGGGGGCTGGTTCTCTCAAGCTACATATTTATATATAAGTATAACTATTAGACTATTATTTTATTCTATCTTTTATCGACATTTGTGCATTGGATTGGAACTGTGTCCATGGTCATACATTTCAAATTCAGTATTAATATTTTTTTGAAAAGCGTCAATATTGAGTCTCTTGCTTGATATCCAATTCTTCTCCGTAAGTGCAGCCTTCCGAACGATTACGATTTTAATGTTTTTTGTTAAAAGTCTAATTATCATCCAAACGTATTGGCTGTCAGATGTTTTCAATAAATATTGCGGAGCGCTAAAAAAAAGGGGGAAAAAAAAGGAAATTCGTACCTATATTCAAATAAACATGGTCCCACTGTTGACGTCACCATTACAGCGACCTAACAAAAATAGCACAAAAATGCTTTGAATAACCCCAAAGCATTTTGTGACCGTTTTGTACATTTATAAATGTATCACACAAGAATTTCACGTGGGTTTTCAATTGTTTCTGTTATGTTAAATTTAAACTAGGTTTTGATAGTGACTTCGTCTGCGTGAAAACCAAAGCACAAAGCGTTTCGAAAAACAAACTGACAGAAAAATCAACATTTTATTTTTATCTTCTTCTAAAGTAAAAGCGGTTTTGGAAATTGTAAACTGATACTTAAATTTTATTTATCTCTATAGATATTGATTTTACCTCAGAAATATTTAAATTTCAATCATCTATCCCACGGGAACCGTTCTGATTTGTCAATAATGTGTTCTAGATCTATAATCAGAGTGCCTTCTTTGGTCTGTAATTTATTATGATGTATCACGTTATAGGTAAACACGTATGATCGTTTAAGCAGCGCGTATTAGAACTTAACTCAGACGTTTAATTTTACGGTACAAAAATGAAGCGTTAAAGCTCATTAGTTCTTAATACACTCTGCTTTATCAGTATAGGTAGGTCACACCTCTTAGGTCACATTTTTATGTCTTTTGCAATGATTATTCCCGGAGGAGCTCGTGGTATAGTTGCTATTGCGTATATGATTCGATCAGCGAAGTTAATCAACCATACGCCTAGCCAGTAGTGCGATGGGTGACCGCCCGAGTTCCCTCCGTGCCTCGGAAAGCACGTTAAGCTGTCGGTCCCGGTTGCCAATTTAACATCCTTGGCCATCGTTACAGGTCAGTCAAAGGACTAAGAAAGTCTGACAACTGGTTCAACCCAGATTACCGATTTTGCTCGAAAAAGGGGTTACATAGGTCAGATGGCAGTCGCTTCGTATAAAAATCAGGTGATCAGCCACTTCGGGTTGAATCAAGTGCTGACCCAAGTACGGGATAAGGCCAGGGAGATTGGAGTAATTATCCCAATATGAGTATTGTATTATACAAATGATAAAATGTTAAATTATTTCGTTCCTGAATACTATTTCCCGTACCTGCTCGTTAAAGAAGGGTCATGATAATAATTTTCTGTTACTATTGTTGCTGTGTTGATTTTTTTATACTCAAAATAAATTATTGTGTAAATTTATAGACTCTTAGAAAATTATGCCCATTGTGTTGCCGTCGAAAATTATTCACGAATTATTTTCCTCTCCTTGACAAATAATCTGCCGAACAGAAAATGTGCGACAAACGTTATTTTACCTACGTCGGTAGCCGACCCTAAAAATGTTGATTCACTTCAAGATAATGAGGCGACTTCGTCAACTCATTGTCCGTGGAAAATAATTAACTGCCTGACTCAACACAAACAGAACAGACCCAGTCTAAAGTTCAAAGTATATGAAAGCTCTATACACTAACCACCCTATACTTATATCATTTTTTTATTTTATAACTATTTCTAATAATATCAATTATTCATGTTCTGTATGTTGTTGTTACTGAATTAAGCTGAGCAATTGGATGGAAATTAATGGCGACTTAGGTCTTCGATTACGTTCTCTGCACCATTGGCTCCGCAACTAACCCTGATTAGCTAAAACCACTACACTAAACGAAAATAGTGGGGATACTGCTTACGTATTTTATTCGTGTCGCACCACATAGATAGACAGCGACACTCATAGAATAACTATTGCACATTCTGGGGCAGCGCTCATTACTCGTGACGGCTCCTGAACATTTTGTTAGTATATATATATTCCGTAATTTGTTGCAAATACATTATTAAAATGTTCTTACTTTCTTTATTCTTTCGCATAGACTTACCAAATAAATCTAGAGTAAAATTGTGGTTATCAAGTGTCCGGATGTCCTGGGTTATAAGGGTAAGATAATTTGTTATCAAAGTAATGTTTGTGTTCTGGAATATTTTTGGGTTCTGGAATTATTTATGTAAAAGGATTGCTAACCTTTTAGCGTGTACATTACATTCAGGCGTTGCAGGGAGCGGCTGCGGTTAGTTGGTGTGCGTCGTCATTGTTTTCAACTGGTAATTTATATTGTGCTTTAGGAAATTAGCGCGGCCCGACCGCAAGCTCAGGTGGCACGCGCCATTACTGGCCAGATTTACTTCGTACTCTCACCTCCTGCACTCGCTTCTGCGCTGACACAAGTCTTTTGTTATCCATTTAATTACATCTCATTAAAAATATATTAACCGCAAATTAATTACTAGGAATAGTCTCGGATACAATTTCACGTTTACTTTGCTCTGAAATATTCAACGAAAAAGCGTAAGTTAAAATAAATTGCTCGCAGTGTTGGATAACGAATAATTAATTAATAATTTCTGACTTACTGTTCCGCCCATTGTTTGATTTATATTTCCGGGCAAATATTAAAAACTTATTATTAAATTGATTGCTGGAAGTATTCAATTGTCCATTCGTTTTAATGAATTCGTGAATAATAGGAAGGTGAAGGTGAATGAATATGATGCATTCGAATACAACGACGTCAGAACGTGCGCCATCCATAAATAATTCACATAGTTTATTTATATTACCTATTTTTTGTTATAAAGCAATGCTAGAGTCCAATCTATGCAGGCTGAGTCATCGATTAGCTTATCTACTAGACTTTCTACATATTCGACGTGCTTCCGTTATTGCTGCTATGATACTAAAGTATTTGTAATTTTCCATTTTCTCGTACCGAATATTAGCTCAGCCTTCATTCAAAATGTATTATACGAAAATATGACAGGAAAGAAAAGAACTCGCATTGGATTCAAAGACAAGATAATCTACAAAAAGGTTACGCATGTCGCGTATCATTATTAAGAATTGTGGTTCACAAACGAGGCACAAAAGTTCATAAAATAATATGTCCGTGTGACGCTCTCACTGCGTACATCGGGCTCACGTTTTGAAAAAATTCTGAGTATTTTAATACGAATCCCTTTTTATCTTTTTATGCGGTAATGGTGACAGCGTCGTTGCTCTCTCGCGACCATTTATAACGAATTTTAATCGCGACGCGGAAATTAGTTATATTACGCTCTAATCATCTCGACGAGTCTGTTATATGGTTAATAACTAGTCCCTGGGGTCTGAATGGCGAGAGTATTATAGTGGCAGACCACGCGGCGGTGTTTCTTCTACCATTATTAAACCTATATAATATTAGCAAATGTGTGAATTCATTATTATCTTACTTTGATATAACTTCCTCGTTCATATATTAAGAAAGTAATCATATTCTACGGAATAAATCCAATATTTTCGCCTGATACTTGTATTTACCTTATATAATCTAAATAATTAAAACAAACCTTCGAAATGAAATGAAATGAAATGAAAAATATTTATTCAGTTTAGGCCCTGGTAAGGCACTTATGAAAGTCGAGAATTTACCACCGGTTCAGAAACTAGCCTTCTGAGAAGAACCGGCAAGAAACTCAGCCAGGCATCATGTACATATCATCGAAACAATATAAATCATATGAAATCATCATCCAAAATCAAATTTGATAATAGGTATAAATATTCACAATAGTGACAAATTGTATTAGCATGCAAGTCAGTATAAAACAAAATCAAAGAGATAAAAAAAATAACAATACCAGATAGATTTACAAGTGTTTGCATACCATGTATTTGCCAGGAGCTACTTGTGCAGAGTGATTTACCTAGTTCCATATATCCTTGTCATTTATATAATCCGAAATTTTATAATATGCTTTCTTTATCAAAACAGTTTTGACATGTGTTTTAAATTTATCATAATTTAACGCGATTATTGATTGTGGGATTTTATTGTAGAAGCGAACACAGTTCCCCATGAATGATTTATTTACTTTAACTAATCTGAATCTAGGAGCCACAATTTTGTGTTTATTTCGCGTACAAATCGAATGAACATCACAGTTTAAATTAAAGACATGAATGTATTTTATCATGTACAATAAATTCTCATAAATGTAAAGTGAGGGTAAAGTGAGTATATTAATTTCTTTAAATTTATCCCTCAAGCATTCACGGGGTTCCAACGAGTATATTGCCCTGATGGCTCTTTTTTGAAGTATAAATATAGAATCTAGGTCTGCCGCGGAACCCCATAACAATAAGCCATATGACATAAGACTTTGAAAGTATGAGTAGTAAACTAATCTAGCAGTATCGACATCCGTCATTTGTTTGATTTTCCTAACAGCAAATGCTTCATAAATAAATTACTTACTTAGTTTGATAAAAAGCGTTATTTGGGATTACAAATAGACACTTATATGTTTTAATCAGTATAGATTAAGCTATCAGTTATATATTGACACAGATACGACATATACTCTCTGTGAGGGAGTCAAGCTAAAGCGAGCGAGTTTGATGCACATGCATAAACATTTTCGTTGGATGCGATGCGACGCAGCGAACGAATCTCTGTTGGGTTTCCAATCGGATTTTTCTATCAAATTTCCCAATGCGTCTCTAGGCGAGCTTAGTTTAGGTCACAGTTGAACTAGCGTGCACCCAGATAGACTCTCTATTTACAGTATTCCAATAACTACAAGAGCTTCAAATATTTGAAATAAAAATAAGCAAATAAAGTCTTCTAGTTTATTTACAAAAACATTACAATTAGATTCATGAATTTTTTCTTATATTAATTACGCTGTAGACACAAAAAAAGTTGTTTTCTTTGTTATAAGCCATTGTCTTGAATGCGTAAGTGCCATAAAAAAAGTTAGTGCCCAAAAATGTTACAGTCGTGTCGAAAAAATTTAAGTGGATCTCGTACTTGCCCTGTAAACATAATAAAAAAATTAATTTTTGATATCTGATTAGGATGTTAGGACTAATATAATTTCACGTCTTTGTTTGGGGTGGCATTTGTAAAACTTTTATATCTCCACGATACTTATTTACTATGCAAGGCATTGTGATTATAACTAACGGACTACAATTTATATAATCACTTTATTTTTACGTCAAGTGCTGTTGGTTTTTTAAATTAGAGTCGTTCAAGATTCGAAGCTGCCTGACTGAAATAGTGCAGCTTCTTTCGAGTAGTGTTGTGGTGAGTTAGGTCGCCAGTGCTCCATGGGTGGGAGAGTAGTCGCTCTATGGTGGGATCCTGTCATCTCTTACTATGTTGGCAGAGTCATTCGATGATGTATTGCAGCTATTAGGCGTTATTTTTATTAATATAATTTTGTTCAGTTCGTGTTCCTAAACAAAATTAAGAATATTGAACACGATACTTATATATTTAATACTAGCGGACGTCACGCGGTAGTTTCCGTAGCCTATATTAATCAGTAATAATGTAGCTTTCAAATGGTGTAATTTTTTTAAAGTCGGTCATGTACTTTTTTAGCCAATTACATACTAACATACAAATATTTCCTCTGTATAATATTTTGATCCTTATGGTAATAAATATCGGTATTGAGTTACCTTATTGATTTTACAATTGTTAGTCAAATTAAATGACTCCACAAGAATGGGCCCCAGCACAAAATGTTGACATGGTTTGTCCAAGGAATAGTTAAACAGCTTTTTCGAAGATGTGTTGTTTTGTTTTGAGCTCATGGCTACTTTAGCCTGCAAAAGTGATTGAGAATTTAAATCACATATCCTGCATATTATTTAAATTATAGTTTCTCTCATATTCAAAGAATGTTACCACAGATACAGGACAATCTTTTGGAAAATCTAACTTAAATATAATGTCTGATTTGTTCTCAATATTATGCATAGTGAACTTGCCGCAATCGCCCTGCTTCGGACCCTTGCATGTTTCCAAAGTAGTCCAAGATAGCTCGTACGGTCCCTGAGGAATAAAATAGTGATTAATATTGATGGTTGCTGAAACTTGCTTCCTGAAAGGCGGTCTCAAAGAATTTTAAATTACTTTAAAATACTTCCTGATCCGTGGTTTTTGGTACTTGAAGTAACAGTGCTTTTTTGTCATTGCTATTATTTTGAATTGGTTTTAAGGCGTAGAGACTCCAACTTCTATCTAGCATTCAATGTTGTGCAAAATCAGGTAACAGGAAAAATAACCGTGTTAGAAGTTTTATATAAAAATGTTCAAAATTGCGACGCATCTATCCCGTGCATCTATCAGGCAAACTTTTGCTTATAGATAAAAACATCACCAGTTTTGTGGCCAGTAAATAGCGCACCCCGTGTTAAATGTTACCTACTTATAATTCACATTTAAATCCCAAGATACTCCATTCACAGAAGATATGATACCACAGTATAGTTATTTATTGACTATTATTATATTCAGATGAATACTCACAAAGTTATCTTTGTTCTGCTGGTTCAGTCCCATTGACGACAATGAAATCCATATCAAAGTATAAATCAGCCAATACATGATCGGTTTCGACGTAAAGTGCTTATAACAATACTCTTATGAATAAATCACTAGACCGTTGTAATTTACAATGGTAGAGCCCATGTTATCCGCAATTATTACTCCTATAATAAACGTTATTTAAAATTTAATTTCCGGACTCAATTTAAACGCATAATTGTGTTTGCTGATATACATATCAAATCGGAAAATGTGGCTTTATTAATTTCAGTACAATAATGAGTTTGTCTGTAATTAACGGCCCTAAAATGCAGAGTTATACCATAATAAAAGATATTGGGAGATTAGCTTAAGTCCTAGCTTAGCAAAACACAGGTATAAACGGATACCTCTTGTTACATTAGCTGTTCAAATCACGCGTCTACATCGCAACTTCCGGCATTAGTAAGACGATGAATAATGGAGTGTTAAATCAAAATCAATCAATTGTTTTTTTTAAAGTACGCAACATCTTATTTTTTCCGCTTTAATTTTATTTTTATTTTGAAAATATTAATAAACAATCATAATTTAAATTACGCAATAGGTAAAATTACGTTATGATGATTTTGCATCCAGCGGGAGCAGTGAGATCCTCGTTATGCGCGTCGTTATGTCATAGTTTCAAGATTTCATGTAATTTGTTAGAGACCTTTAAATGAGAAACGGAAGAGCTCATTCGAACACATAATATCCTATATTTAGCTTCGCTTGATGTGTTCACACATGTGGAGTTTCCAAAGCCCTAAAATTCGAAGCAATTCCAGTGTTGTAGTGGGAAGTTTGCCCGTTTGAGAAAATCGTGACTGCGAAAATTCTTTTTATGTCACACTATTCATCTCACCTCTGAAATGAACATGATCCTCAATAAATATTCTGTGCGCAAGATGATTTTCATTTGCTAGGATTCCGATAATATATGTTACGACAGGAAATGTACCTTATTCAAAAAGAACTTATTGGGTGAAGATTTTTTGTTCGCTGTGATAAGTGCTTGCAAATAGCGATGTTAATGCGGCAAGGCGGAGCGCAGAAATCATTGGGCATTAATCGCGAGAGGTCGTTACGAGGTAAGTGAGGTTCCAATAATCATTATGCATTTTATTTCTCGCGCGCGGTGCGCCGCAGACCCTCATTCTGGCTTAATGCGTTTCTCCATTACCTGTTAAACTTTACAGCTAACGTGTCATTGTTTTTAATATAAAATTGACTGCCTTACAATCAAAATAAATATAAAAATGATTGCTTTCCATTTGTCTAAGTGGTTTACAAAAATAATCAATTAAACTCATGAATAATGTAAAAACGTTGACTGTTGAAATAAATCGATGATGTAATTAATTCACTGCTCAAAAAGATGTTGTTATTGTATTTATTGCAACCCAAAATCAGTCGCAATAACAGGTAAAATTATTGGAGACGACACCATTTCCGAAAATACTGAAATACGTTCGATAGTACACAAATTAGTATTGACTGGTGGACATCCTTGTTAATCTCGCGCTGCACAAGTAAGATCAATTGAGTGGCTCGCCAGTCACCGTGATATTTGTTGTACGAAACTAGATAGTAGTGAGAGCACTCGGTATTGCGGCGCGGTTATACCGGAGTCTACCCACAGGCCCTCGACCTCTCTGTTTGCCGGCTTATGTGGCGATCACTGGGCTTAGTCTAAATTGCAATTAAACCAAGTTGCGCTTTTGCTCGGCTGTTTCGAGAATTCGTATATTTGAACTATTTGCCGAATTAAGTTTCCGCATCCATAGCAACGCGCGGACCTGGGCGGGATCACAAGATCGCGCATATATTTTGTAGGACTTTTCATGCATTCTAATATAAAAGTATTCTAATAAATAATGCCACGTTTAAAATGTACTGTAAAAAGACTTAACTGATGTATTCCGATAGACATTCTTGGTCCATGATAAATGAAATGTGTTTATGCATTTCGTTTGAATTATTGGTTAGATACAGCAATACATAATTTTGACTCGCATTACGCGATGAATGGGCTGGCGGGTAAGCTATGTTATAGGGTAATTTAGTTAAATCTATTCAGCGCTTTGCGGAATCTCCAGCTGGCGAGTTTAATAACATATTTGATAAAGACGTGTATCCCAGCCGGATTGGATGAATGCGGCCCTAATATGCTTCGCCCTCGTCGTGCCGACGTCGACCGCTGTCGGCTCCGAATATGGGTTTTCCCGTCATATTCCTTACCGCACCTCAAGCCCATTCATATGGATAGTGCGGTGTGGTTTACCTATTCTGATTTGCTGCTGCTTTAATAAAGCCGTTATTATTAATAGTGAAACGTATTTCTGTGTTATGTGGTTAATAGCTCTAGATTCGATCTTTTGACATTTGTTGTCACAGCAAGAAATGTTCAGTCTTCAAAATGAAGTCTCTGAAAATGTTGGCTATTTTAGTTTAATTACATTTATACCTGAACAATATTTGAAAAGACAGTTTATTGATCATTTTCCCATGGCGGATTTCTAGCAGGGACCCTCCCTTCTAAGTAGCCTGGTAAGGGAGTAGAGACAGTAGTACTAGAGCGACGTCCTATTCTAGTTCTTTCATCTTGGCATTGATATTCAACAAACTACCTTCTGTATTATTCATCAAACTACCTCAACTCTCAAACTATATTAACAACTAACTAACCGGTGGTCAATTTTCGATGTTCATAAGTACCTTATCAGGGCCCAAACTGCATAAATCATTTTTATTTTCAACTGAAATCTATATAAACTGTGGAATGAGTAGTTTAAATATCGTATCAACCATAGCCTATGTAAAATAAAAGTTCTATTGAATTTTTGTACAGCAAAATATTTGTTTAGGACACTGGCATGATATTAAACTTAACCTTTAGAGAAAGTATACATGTTAGTGTTATTTGATACAACAAATCCGCCGAAACATTTTGTCGACCTTGTATGTAAGGGTTAAACATATGAAACATAATGGAACATTGAAGGCAAAAAATACGTGATCGACCGTTTAAGATAATTTTAAGACCTTAGTGTGTGTACATGTGTGTGAGAGAGAGAGTGAGATCGACGTTCCATCTCAAGAGTGTCATTCTAAATCTCACACTGTTCGCGCACTCGTATGAATCGACTCATCCTACCGCCTATCTAATCTCTCTAAGTAGGAAATAGCCAATTTTCCTTGTTCATTCCTGAATAATAATGGATAAGAGGAAATTTAACGACATTTACTCGAAGTCGTAACGAAAAATGTTTATGTTCATATAAATTCATGCGTATGACTATGCGGCAGTATGTGTTTCATCGTGAATGGTGCTTCATTACATCAGCATTCGTGCTGAATTTATTGCCTTTTTCTGTTTTCATTCTGATAGCACGGCAACACGTAGATTGTTGGTCAAGTTTAATGGTATTACATGCATTTTGAACTAACGTTTATTACTTCCTACTATAATGTAGTACTACTGCATACAGAGTGAGCATGCATAGATTTTCCATCGATCCAACAAAGCATTATCTTTTATTTCAACAAACTACTTTGATCACGCGACCGCACATATATTATGCGCGTTTCTTCATATTGCAATCATTCAAATTGAATCGATTTCGAGTAATATCAACAGAAAGGTGATATAAGGTAGATTAAGGGGCACCAAAGCACTTAAGAGAGTTCGAAGTGTGATGAATGAGTCGCTGCAGCGTCATCCGCGTGGAACACTGCGCCCCGGCGCGGCTCCCGAGATGATTGATTGTACTTTATGTTATATACAATTAGTTGCACAATATTCTAGGTATCTCATATTTATTGGCTCATGACACATTTTTAACGAGTGAATGATTTCAGTAAGTTTTTTTTTATAATGCAAAGGTGACAAACAAGCGCACAGACGTCCAGATGTGAGCGGCTATTGCAGCCTATGAATGCTTGTAACATCAAGTGTCATGCATGTTGGCTACCTTATAATTCTTTATAAGGTAGCCAATAATATATAAGTATTGTTAGCAAAGCGACTTCTCTCCATGGAGCACTTATAGACCTTACTCACCGCAGGAGCACAACACTACTCAAGGTAGCATTTTATGGCAGCGATCTTCTGAGAGGTAGTAATAATGAAATACTATATTTATATATAGTATGTGTGCAAGTTGAATATAAAATCTTAGGTCTTTGTAAAGTTGTCAAACTCTTATTATTTTACAAGCAGCTTCTAAAGATAAATCACGCACACAAACTTGTAACAAGTTATAAAGAGCTACAAATCAAACGAAACTTGATTCTGAATCACACCTTGTTATTGTTAGTTTGTTTTCTTTAGTTTTGGGAATTCTCATAGACCGTCGTTCTATTTTGATTAACTCATTTATTTACGAAATTGAAGTGTTCGTGAAGTGGACCCTCTTGCGACTTTCCCGCTCCTTCTGAACGAAATTACCCAAGTCTGTGATGTTTGCAGTACGCACGTGTCGAGTGTTTGCTTTCTCCCCGGCTATTAACTTTTTCTTATTGCCAAAATCGTTTAACATTGTCCAATATACAGAGTCGAGACTTTTGAGGTGAAGACATTTTTGGCTCAAAGCATCGGCTGTTGGTACATATCATTTTAACAATAAAATATAAAATTAATTAAATTTTTATATTTTTTGTCGATATACTATTTATTTTTGTGGTAGAGGTTAGATGTTCGGTGCTTACTGGGTGATATATAGAACATATGACAATGCTTCTTTTTGTATTAAAATCAAATTCTAAAAACTAAAATACTTGAAATTTTTTAAAAATAACCGACGAAAAATATACAATAAATGTAAAGTCACTTACGATTTTTTTAATTGATATGTGATGAAGATCGCCTAAAAAGTCAAGGTAGCCTATATGTTCTTCGAACATTAACTACTACAAATAATAGGGCCAGTGGCTATATAATTGGAGTATATAATACGGTGTAACTATGTCTACCTACCAGATTGGTCATCTTAATTTAGAAGCCCCAGCATTCCTGAGCTCACCTCGGGAATATCGGAATTGTTCTCATTCTCGGCCAGCCGGCGGTGTTTCAGACCTATCGCTTGATATAATAGGCACGTATTTATATGAGCTGGTTTATATTAGTCTCACGTAATTAACCTATATACTGTGTTCGTAATTTGTTACTTACACTTGTAAGTAATGGCATGGTATTGTTATATTTGTCGTATGAATGTTGTGGAAACAAAGCCAGTAAGGTATATTCACGTTTAAAAACTACTCTCTGAATTAAAATGCAGGCGCAAAATGACATGAAATATATTGACAAGGTTTATTATTACTGAGTCCGTTGAATTTTTTCGAGTCAATTAAGTATATTTAATTTTTACGTTAAAAACGTATTTCTATACGTACTTTGATATATTCACACAGTATTTTGATATTGAAGTTCCAGGAAATATGCTTATAATAAAGATCATATTCTGATGATTAAATTTACTTACCTTATGTATTTTTTATGATTACATACACTTGCGAGTATGCATGCGAGTCTTTTCCATATAAGAATACATTCAATATTTACAATCTGCAACTCTTTTTCCAGATTTTCATTAAATCGTAATCGTGAAAGCCAAAATCAAGACGCCTTGAAATAATAGTGATACTTATTCGGATAACAGTTAATACAAATAATATTAATAAAATGTCCGCTTTTCAAGCAAACATGAAATGTGAGGATTAATTTATAAATGCACATACATAGACAATTTCGTTGATCCTCCATCGATCGCAAATATATTCAAAAGAAAGTAAACATTATATTCAATTACAATTCCTAAATTCATCCATGTTTTATACATATTTTGTAATCGCTATAATATTTTCTTTTACCTACAGTATTAAAGGTATAATTATAAAATAATTCCATGAATTGTTTGAAGTTATACCGAAATATACAATTAATTTATTGTCCATCGTAAAGTTTCGTAGTCGCTAAGTAGTGCTGTGTTCTGTTTCCGGAGATTCAAAACGTTCCTTGTGTTGGAATAATTAAACGGAAGTTAAACTGCTCTGTCTCATTGGGACTCTTTTATTTTCAAGTTTTCGAGCGCGTCTTGTCTGGTGGCCTGCTTCTTTATCGTGTCTTACTTCACAAACTCGATCCGTTGCTCAAATTGTGTAAATCATGCCGGTTGATAATGGGCCAAGGATTGATCGCTGGGCCATTGAAGGCGCACAGGAGTTGGGAGAGTGGTGTAACTCGCTATTTGCAGCTCGGCTGTTTGCCGCCCGTTTTGTAAGCGATCATTCAGCTATCGGCATCTACAGCCCGTACTTAATTTACATAATTAATCTTTGTCCGTCGGTTACAGCGTGCGTTGACGTTGACGCGTAAATTAACAAGCATTCAATATACTTGCGATTCGGAGTGGTCTTTATGAAATTACTAGTTGTGCCCCTCGGTTTCACCCGCGTAGATTTAATTTCTTCCTTATTGTCGCGGTACCCTAATATTTTTAATAAACAAAAGTAGCCTAAGTTACTCCTTGAAACATCAGCTACCTACCAGTGAAAGTCCGTCCAGCCGTTTCAGAGATTACCCGGAACAAACAGACAGACAGACAGACAGAGAAAAATTTTAAAACTTGGTTTTTTAGTGTTAGTAGCGTGTATACTTTCATATGCATTTAGTGAAAAGCTGTAATATTGGTATTACAAACAGACACTTCAATTTTATTTATCTGTATAGATGAAGGAGTAGTATGAAATTCATCACTACAGATTTGTAACCTGCCTCTAACAGAATAGTTTTCAGTACAGGTGGTATCACGAGTTTTGTGCACTCAGTGAAAAAAGAGGGGGGCAACTGCGCAGATATTTGTTCGCGCTCGCGCCATACAAGGCCCAAATAATGATTATTACGCATTCAAGACCGCAGCGTTTAAACTTGCGACAGCGTCTACAATAAATTATTAGGTAAAGAAGATAATGAGTTGTGGTAAAAGATATTTGTTTATCCTATGATTTTTATTACGACATCAAATATAAATCCAACTTGATGGTAAACGTCCACTACAGAGAAAAAAGCTGAAGATCTTCTAATAGCAATTATATTATTATATCTCAAACATAAGTGATGCTACTCTTTGTTGATGAAAGTGTGTAAGATTGACTGCTCTCTATTAAATAGAAGTTAGACGAGAGGGCCCTAATACATCCTCGAGTAGAATGATATCCACCAAGGAGGTTGGTAATTTAGTAAATGGAAAACAGAAGACGTAGGTAAAAGAAAGGTTAAAGGAAGCCGATAGTTTCATAGTTGAAACCGCTCTCATAGATTACAGAGAGTACGCCCCACCCCGTGACGAGGGGGCTTCAATTAAAACTGTTCAAGTTTGTTTAAATGTTTCTGTCAACCCATTGCAAGATACTACGATACTGATTCGTACTTTAAATTAAACAAGCTAACCTCTCAGGTAATTAACAATTAAAAGGGTTTTAAAACAAAAAACTTAGGCAATTACATTCTTGAATAAACAGTAAAAAGGTTTCGGTGTAAACAATAACAGTGTTTTATTATGGCAGAGAGCGTTTCCTTGGGCGTGAACGAAGGTAAATATTGGGTGGAGTAAACAAGAGCAAAATCAGAATGTTCTTAAGTTCCTTTCCAGTCAATAGTTTCGAATCACAGTGTAGTGTATCATAATGCGTTAGTCGATACTTTAATGGTATTAGGTTACCGTTGTGGAAGTTGTGGAAAGATTTAGATTTACCTTGGCTGGAGTTAAAGTTGAAATACTCGCCGCTCTGGCTAAAGCATTTCATTCAAGTTACAACTCCACTCGGATTAACCCTTAATTCCGACCAACTAGTTTGATTTTGTTGACCAACTAATTATACGCAGTGGTATTTGTTGATATTGTATTTGGTGAGTTGCTTTGACGTTTACCGTTTTGGATTAGAGTAAATTAATTTATATTATTCCAGATAATTAATTGCATTTTCATAACGCTACATTACGTTGTATGTGAGTGGATTTAATTCAGGTGAATAATAATATGCGTAACTTAAATGCTATTTGAACAGATAGTGATCGTTCGCCCCATTAGCTGATGGAATTGCGATTCCACTAAGCACCTCCAAAACTATATTTTAAGTTATTTCTACCTTACCGCTAACCATTGGATGGATTCTTAAATGTTTGCAGTTTCGTATTATATAATATGCCTTGTTATACAAAATAATATAAATATTTTACAAACATCCGGACTGCCAAAATCATTATTCTATTTGAATGAAATCGACAAAATTTTTGACGAAGCACAGAACAAAGCACAAATATTTGAATAACAAAACCGTTTGACCGTAAAAGGGTATTCAAATTGCGCGTGTGACTTACGCAGCTCTCCATGCGCCTCAATTCGTATGCCCTTTTCAAAATCATTGCGTCATTGCCATGTTTACAGAGCAAGTACGTAGTTGTTGTGAATTGGAGTTTACTCTGACAAAATACGGCAGTAATTGAATTAACAACCCTTTTCGCACTCATGCGTTCAATACATAAATGAAATATTTGCACTTCTATTAAAACCTTCACATTACCGAGTTACCGTATAAACGGATAAACCGTTTTAATCCGCGAATTCATCGTGCTAAACGAATCTTATTTAAGAATTAGTTTTAATCCTAACATGGTTAGGCAGACGTCGAGAAGGCTGCGTTATTTATTAGTAATTCTCAAGTAAGCCGTTTAATCGTCCATCTCGTACTTAATGTTTGAGCTCCTGCGAGGGGTGCCAAGGAGGGGTGGTAGAGGGGAGGGAAGGGCGATGGTAGTTCCCAAATACTGGCCTCGTTTTTGCTAACAAATCGCTCGCCCGTACCATGCACAGGTAGTGTCACGGCTCATTACTCGAAGTTTATGCTCACCAAATCACTCCGAGACGTTATGAATAAATAAGATGTGAGGTTATGACCTTTATAGCACACGTTACAGGCACATACTCGGTTGAATCTTGACGATAATGTTCTCAAATAGCCATTAAGTCGTGTTACCATTAAACTGCGTTCATCTTTGCTGCACGCATTAGTCTGTTATCTCATGCGTGACTTATTCTGCTTGTACATTTTTATTTTGGCGTCATCATTGGTCTTGTGGGGAGAGCGAGTGTTCATGCTCATCCCCAGCAAAGGGAAGATCTTCCAGCCAGGCGGGTTAATCGGATTCCGAATTATTTGGAACGGTGTTGTAATAACAACACTCACTTTTCACAGATGATGATTAAGTGCCAACGTGACAGATGGTGAGTCTATCGCCTTCTAAGGCACTATACTTATGTCTTTGAATTACCTGTCACACCATTGCGGGTTTCCTCACGATGTTTTCCTTCACCATAAAGCACTTGTGTGAAATCACTGCACATACGATTTTAGAAAAACTCATTGGGACACGCCCCGCTGGAATTTGAACTTGCGTCGCTTGCGTAGCAGTCGACTCCTTAAACCCCAAGGCCACCACGGCATATTATGAATAACAGTAAATTTAAAAGTGTTCAACTAATCATAACTGTAAACCATAATATAGGTAGTATATTTGCTCGGACTTGTCCTCAGTGCAGACTAGCTACTGCATAACTTTAAGGCTTCAATAAACAGAACTTTACAAACTTCTGCAAGGCCTTTCAACGTGCTCAGATTTAATTATTCTTTGAATTAAGTTTTAACAGAACAAACGATCACAGCTATCTTATTCTTTCCGAATCACTTGTAAATCTTCTTTATTTTGTTGATCATTAGTTAGTCAGGAAGTCGAAGCGAGTGACTATTCACGCGTTTAGTAATAGAAGTTTTGTTCGCAGTGTAAGTGGACTCTCTATAAGGTTGAATGTAACATAGATACTGTCCATTATAGTACACAAAACGGGATAAGCAGATTTGTGAACGGTAATAGGATTAAATTGGTCATAACCCTGACTGACTATCTGGGCGGTTACCGCCGTGGTGCAGTTCAGTAACCAGTCGGCCTCACCTGATGAAAAGCAGAAAAAAGAGGTAGAGTTTTGGAGGTTGTAATATTATGTTTTCCGCGTTAATAAAGCCAGGGAGCGAACCATGTAACGGAAAATGTAGTATATTTTTTATACTCTTGTTGGCTTTCTCATTTAACCTATTATAAGTTTTATTTCTATAATGGGTAAAAATATCCGTGTAAACTTTTTTCCGTGAAAGCATCTATATATTAAATCAAAGAAACTCATGTTAGTTACACTATTTTTAACTCAGGAATGGTTGAACCGATTTTGCAAACTTGGTGGGGAGGTAGTTTAGAACTAGGAGAAGGACATAGGATATTTTCAAGACTCTCGTGATTTTTATTCCGTTCCCGTGATATTAAACTAATGTCTACGCGGGTGTAATCGCAGGACACAGCTAGTATTGTTATAAGAATTCCGTGAGTAAAACCCAACACTTCGTTTATACGTAAAATTATCGGATTTTCATGTAAGTATAGGTAAGTTTCAAGTCTACGTATGCCTGTGACACTGATGAGTATAAACATAAGCCTGCAGAGAGCGAATGCCATTAAGTTCAATTAGTTGGCAACTACAACTAAAACAATGATTAGGGTAATTAGTCGAGCTGTCCGTACGTCACGTGCGTGTATGACAATAATTATGTAAATAGGAAATTCGGGGCATGTGCGCGCGTGTAGTTTGAATAATATCTATGCTCAGCAACTGGGTTTAATGATGGTACATACATATGCTAAGTTTTACATAAGCTGCTTTTTTCATATCGCTGAGAACTTCATGGAGTATACGGGGTAGGCAGCATAGAGAAAAGGAACTTGTTAATCTATACAAATAATTAAAATAAAAAAATAATGTGTCTGTTTGTAATTCAAAAATAACAGTAGTAACAGTTTTCACTAAATCCATGATATGAACGTATATAAGGTTCTGAAGGTCTGTCTAGTTGTTCCAGTTAAGCTCCAAAACGGCCGGACCGATTCAAACGGGACATTCACTGGCAGATAGCTAATGTTACAAGGAGTAGCATAGGCTTTCATTTAAAACTAGCGTAGTTCCCGTCCCCGTGGGAGTACGGGGATAAAATATAGCCTATGTTTTTTGCTGATGATGTAGCTATCCATTGCTGAAAGAGTTTTCAAGATCGGTCAAGTAATTTCTGAGCCTATTCAATGCAAACAAACAAAAAAGCAATAAAATCTTTCCGTTTATAATATTACTTTACAATACTTTGTTTCAATTGCTACGTCAGCATGAGTGCGTTATTATAATGTATGGTGTGTATTGCCACTTCACTTGTTTATGGCTTCTGCAGGGTTGCCACAATTTTTCCAATTGTTTGGCAAAGCCTTTGGGTATAATGTCACCGTTGAATAATGGCACAGCGATTGAGTCATGTCAACAGTGAGCCCATCCCAACCCGGCGGTAGTATAATCATGTTATTCCGACGAATTGAAAGTGGCACTTTTTCAAATGTATTATTTTAATATAGAAATTTTGTATTTTATGAGTAACGTTTATAAGCATATTTTACCAATTTAGGTGTATGCAAGGTATATTGAAATATAATGCGGTTTTAAATTGGTATTTTTTTAGTTAGTTTTATTTGCGACTAACCGACGTCACGCGGTTACCCGCGTAGTTACCGTTTCCGTAGGAGTACGGAGATAAAATATAGCCTATATTAAACAGTGATTATTTAGCATTCCAATGGTCAAATATTTTTTTAAGTCGTTCCAGTACTTTTTAGAGCCCATGTGTTAAACATACATACAAACCTTTCCTCTTTATAATATTAGTATATAAATTTATTTTTTTGTACCTTCTGATAGTGGAAATAATATATTTGTTTTGTATTTTGGATATATATCTATCTGCTTCTGATAATGACTTCAAATTGGATACAGTAGGTGTTTAATAAAAAAGAAAATAATGTCATCATTACTATGAAGGCTGTACAAGATCGTATTACGGTCATTAATTTTAATGATATGCCGTGCGTGATTACCAATTTGATGTGTGCAGTTCATTACTTTACTGATGGGAAACATACAAGAGTCAATCAGGAAACTGCGGATACAGGCTGTATCCATTTAAAAGTATGAAATGATTGAATGACTTATCCATCGTAGCATTGACCTCCAGGTATAATAAATTTCCGTCGGGTGTTATTCAATGTACAAATTCGGTGAAAAGTAAAAGTAGGTACTACCGATGGTAAAATGTAAAGGGAATGAGCATAAAAACGCGAGCTTCATAAAAATAATGTACCTGGGATAGCTATTTGAATAAATATCAAGAGACCCATTTTTTTTGAGAGAGAGGAACCATTTTTCAACACGCTGGTGATAATAATGATGCTATTTATCAAAGACTCGAAAGGGTGCGTAATTATTAACGTTATATTCTGTGGTTTCGTTTGTTTACTTACACTTTTCGGACGATATTTTTCCCTGTTAGCGACATAAAAGTTAGGTCATATCGTTCGGCTGTGAGGGGATGGCCCCAAATGATTTATTGTTGCGTTGAATATGCATGTCGAGATGAAAAATGACGAACGTGTGAGAGTAGCTACTCAGTGTGTGAGAGAGCTAACGCCCCCGGCTGTGCGCACCCGCCAACCTCTCGCATTGCAAACTCGTTAAAGAGATAAATCGAAAACTACACAAGACTCTTAACCTTTTAAAAATAACTAACTAAAGTGGAAACTTTTCACACTATTTTCCTGTCAGCCTTTGTTGGACTTTGCTCTCGACATAAACTTAATTTGGTTTTTCCATTATTTATGTCGAACATCGACAATGAGTGTTCTCTCTTTTGCTTTATTTTTTAATGTGAAAAAATTTCTGCCGTACATTTTTAAAACCGTTTCTTCTTTTATATTGCTTCGAAAGCTTAAGTAACCGTGCTTATACACAGTTTATACACTTTTTATCATCCATAATTCGTCATGTAGGCAAGGGACATGGCGCTAAATATTTAAATTTAATTCATTGATAAAATTTGGTACCGTATTAGTTGTTAATTAACAAAGTAGCGTTACTGTGTTCACATAAAATCTCCAACTACTGGGATAAGTTTAGAACAGGCAAAATTTACAAAGTGTGAGACATTCGCGAAGTGCACCCAAGAAACTTTGAGGTGTAGGTTCCCCAATAGTTGGCGAAACAATAGCGAGGAAGTTTCACTTGAGTAGCGCAACATTACTCCTTACCCCTTTTAGATATCTTACTATTCAGCCAGCTCTCTTTCATTAAATAGCCCGCTCTCCCGCCAACACACCATGGTATGCCAACTCACATAATTTTCACGCCAACAACTTCCACCGGCGCTCCTCTAAAATGGAAAGTCTATTATAATGTCGTGAAACCTTGTGGTCGTGTTAACTGCCTGAAAACGTCTTTTGTACTGGTAATAAGGCCGGAGTTATAGCTTGACTCCACTGTTGCGCATCTCGGTGAAGTACAAGTTAGATTAAGTGCAACGGTATTATCTCAGAAGTTGCTTTCTTGACTTCAATAAAATAATTTCTAACCATTTGTTCCCGTACTTTTACAAATATTTTCCGACGTTGTTATATTTATCGAGGAGTGCGAGAGCCTGTTTTAAATTATTTAGACGACACGCATGTCACAGCTGGAGCGTGAACAAAAAGGATGAGTAATGATACTTTGTTGCGTGACAGATAGTCGGTAGTAGATAGTTTATCAGACCTACAGCTTTTTAAACATCTCATAAGCCAATTTATATATCTATAGAATTTCACTTTGTGTAAGTTACACATTCAGTGCAGATTTTTTATATTAAACTAGCCGATCAGACAGACGTACCGTCTTAAGACGCCATCTACTGGATCCAATTGTAATTCATACCGTCCGGGAATCCATTGAAATATACATATACAATTTCATTAAAATCGGTCCAGCTGTTTAGGAGGTCTTATGTAACAAACACGCGTATAGAAAAATTATATATACTTACTAGCTGTGCCTGGCCAACGTTTATTTGCTAAATATTTTTTTGGGATGGACCACCCTTTTCATTTGTATGCTATGACCCAATATGCAGAGGAAAGGTACGTACGTCAATCGTTCCCCTGGTTCTTAACCAGTCTCCTAATAGTTTATTACCATAAATTGAATTGGATTTCCGAAACGGAATTGTGTTTAAGTAATTATGTAATATTAATATACTCGTGGATATTAAATGTTTGTTATCTGCGAGAGGGAAGCCTCTGATGAAGCAGTGTCGAGATCAGGTGTGTTATGTATTTGCAAATTATGGGCTGAATAATGTATTTATTTGAAAAAAATATGTACTAAAGTACTTTTATCGAAAACCACTTAGGAAAGGTATAATGCCGTTATTATGTTTATAAAATTCGATACAATGATATTGTACATTGTTGAGACCCTTCCATACGTTCATAACCAAATGACTGGGTGACCATCTATCAGATAGGTAGGAGTACCTACTTAACAAATGACTTTCATATTATATTTTGTTTGCAAAACCAAGGTGTTACGCCCACATTGTTCATCTTATAAATAAAGGAATACTGTGCAGTGGAGATATGGTGCAGACGAAAGGATCGCGCTAGCATAGTGCCTCCACGGAGCACTGGTAATCTTACTCACTGCAGCAACAAAAAATTACTCTGAGGTAGAGCCAGCATTATATGACTAAAATCTTCTGTAGGGTGGAGGTACAATGCCATACATAAAGCGAAGATACTGACTCGAACGAAAAGCTGAATTGGGAAAATAGGTCCGTTCATTTTATAACCCAAGTGCGAGTGATAGTGAACTTCTGAACTTTTGAAGCTGATAGAATGAATCTTGCAATTAGTTGCAGCTTGCAATCACGAAATCGCTGCTGCAAAGTTTGGGCGACGCTTTTACACTGAGCCACTGAATATGAAACAGATTTTTCGACCTATTTAGAGTATTTGTTTTACATGATGCACAAATAGGTACATAATCTATTCATGAGCATATGTACGCATGTGCAAAAGGCCATAGGCCTCTATACATTTGTACTACTTCCCGTATGTTTGTTCGCCATCTTGGTGGAAACAAATTGCTCTCTTTAATTTAGAGGCTTTCTTAACGTAAATTCAACAAAACGAAGACGAACGATTTTCCTTATTTGAAACATATCGTCGGTATAATTCTAATTGCAGGGCCTCAGTGTCTGTGTCTTCAATTATCAAATTTTTAGATTTTTTTATGTCAGCACGTTTGGGTCGTAAGGTATAAGCAGGGAAATACATATAGATTTCTTATACACATGTATAATTTGGATAGGACTGGATGTGAGGGGTTCTTATTGAAACGACATAAATTTCGCGTCGGTAAACATACAGTAAGTACAAGTTTTGAAACCTGCAGATTTTAAGAAATGTAGATATCGCATACAGTCAGTCGAGATTGCTTCTATTTACTTTTTATTCCTAAAGATAATGTAAAGATTTTACAATAAGAAGAATTTTAATTAGTTATGAAAAGGAAAGAACTCAACAAAATTTGTGAGTCTGTTTTTCTTTGCTTTATTACCTACGTTCTAAATTCGAATAAAATCTGACTGTCCAGTAATAAAATTGCCATAGAGTAATGTTTGAGCGAGATTAATAACGTGTTATTAATAAGAATGGCACATTGTTTCAGGCTAAGGCGAACTTTATTCTTTTACCGAGTTTTCCCAACTGATCGTATTTTAAGTTTTACCCGCGTTTTAATTTTGCCCCACTATGAGTTTCAGAGTGGTTGTTACTCCTTGTGATAAATAACAGACTGTTGTGCAGGAACAACGTTATTCCCAGACTAATCTCTTTTACTTTTACTCCTTAGAGTTTAATAGACCAACGTGCCATAACAATCTGGTATACGAGACAAAATAAAAAATCTACACATATTCTCGAGTATATGTCAAAAAGAGTGATTACCATCTTCCAACCTTGCTATACCACCCAGGTTGGATATTGGGAATATTTGGGAACTCACAGTACTATCTTCCAACATACCTCGGGTTGGAAGACGGGAATAATTCTAAGAGTGGATATTTCATGGTCTTCATTTAAACTTGACACAAACGTAAGATTTTAGACAAATGGGGTCGGCATTGTAGTGGCTCCTATTAAATCAAAGAGCCCTCAATAAACGGCTGTATTATTTTGCCGGTTATTGCAATTCCGTTGCCGAGACACGTTCGGAATAAATTAAACTGCAATTTGGGGCCTTTAATTTGGAGTGTTGTTCAGGCTTTTGGACCACCGCGTGTGGCTATGCGATATGAGCGGCATCCGAATGAGTACACAAAGAGGTGGTGCACGCGCCCGGTGTCCGCCGGTAATGCAGCCGGCCGCATGATTGCTGCCACAACGATCTCCCGGGATACGCTTTGTTGCCAGCCTACCTATGCTGAATTTAGCTGTCAAAATTACAACCTAGGCTTATTTTCTATGTTCGCATGAACAGCACGTTGCGGTGAGCGTGAACATGAAAACGCTCTAATACCTAACCAATTATAAAACCTTGCGAGTTTATATTACTTAATACGAGCAAAATGATATGATGATCAGATGAAAAAGTAAGAATTACTTTCCTGGTCTGAAAGCCTGTATTAGGATATGTAATACGCAGTGCTGGGGACCTACAGGCTTTCTCCGAAAAACGAAGCTTAGGCCGTTAATTTGCAAAGTTCCTTCCTACCACTTCTTATTATTTCTTAAAATTATGTCCGAATGTGGTTTGATAAAAAATCTTTGACGTTTATACATAATAAACCCACTTTATGTTAAATTATGGATCCAAAATTTGAGCTTAATAAAAACAAAGCGATACTGAAACTACGTTTGATTATCATTCGTTTTCGGAGTAGACCCTCTGTTTCGGTTATTGATACGTATTTAATTATTTTTATTAAATACTGGTCATGCAATAAAGAATTTTGACTTTGGTAAAAGTGAGACTGGCTCGCTTTAAGGTATAGTGTTTATTACATTTTCGAGAGGATTCTATTGAGCCATTATAGCAGGAAGCGGGGCGTAAGGTCCGGTCCGCTCAATTTGTGGCATTGCTGTGAGCCACCGTCACATAAACAGACCTGCCATACACGTGAACACGTTCCTAACTAGAGATGTACAATTGCTTTGTTGTTTGTCTGCCCACATTCCTAGCTGTGAACGATCGGAGGGTGCAATTCAGCAACATATTAGTACTCCTCTGTGCTCACCATGTTAATAGTACCCCACAGATCCATCTATCTATTGGAGCCTGGGGCTATTTCAGAGCACTTGTACCGCATTATATGCGTTCACATCAGTGCTGTGTTCGTCCGAGGCATAGCTATAATTTTGTTACTCGTACCGTTGACCATTGGCTGGTGTAAATACATTTGTAGCGGTAGATAGGTATATAGAATAATTTTAGACTTTGAAAGCCTCTCTTTCATCGTGAATGTTTGATATTATGAGATAACTGAAAGTTGTTCGTCTTATATCCTTGTAATTACTTATTTTAATTAGGACTGGTTGCTACTTGCGATTATATCTTATTAAAATGTAGCGTATTTCTCCTCACGTTATGGTAGGTAGGGCTAGAATATCGCTTTTTTTAACTTTGAAGATAATTTCATTCGTTTTCATTTTGATAATTGCATTCAGGACTATGTACATAGTATATATATTTTTAGCCTTACGTATCCATGAGAATAAAAAATATGTTTCGCAAGGGAGCTCTCTATGCAAATTCAACATTCTCTTACTAATCAGCTACGAGTTTCTATGTTGGTCAAATATTCTGTCTTTTTCACATTAAACTCAATGTCCAATTATAAGGTTCAGAGAATCTGAGCAACAATTAGCTTGGGTATACTTCTACAAACAAGTTTTTTTACTTGGAGTTCGGCCAAAAAACAATGAACTGGATATTTGTTACAAGTAACATCTAAAACGTTTTGTTCTTTATTAAGATCATGGTGTTGATTTCCCCAAGAGAAAAAATGTAGTGTGCTATCAGGTTCTGAGAACCAACTTTCCAGCTTTGAATATATATATATATATATATATATATATATATATACTAGCTGTGCCCCGCGGTTTCACCCGTGTAGATTTAGTTTCATCTTTATTGTCGCGGAACCCTAATTTATTGAATAAATAAAAGTAGCCTAAGTTACTCCTTGAAACATCAGCCAGTGAAAGTCCCGTTAAAATCCGTCCAGCCATTTCAGAGATTACCCGGAACAAACAGACAGACAGACAGACAAAGAAAAATTTTAAAACTAGGATTTTTTGTGTCAGTAGCGTGTATACTCTCATATGCATTTAGTGAAAAGCTGTAACTTTGGAATTACAGACACTTCAATTTTATTTATCTGTATAGATGTATAGATAAATATGTTTCAACTATATGTGTTGTTCCACAACTGCGGCGGTTCGTTGCACTTCACATAATGAGATTCTATCTTAATTATTTTTCAGTGTTCCTCGTAAATTTCCCTCTCGAGACTTGCTGAGCCATTCCGTGGAGGAAACATTCTTTCCAGCTTAATTATTTTCTTGCTTTACAATGTTCAGTATTCATACGGATTTTGCGTCGGTCAAGCATTAAAATTCATAATCCAGTTATTACTCTCATAACCATCTGGCGCCTCTAAAAGGTTATCAAAACACTGAAAGGTCTAATTTAGGGTGAAATAAATTATTTATAAATAATTTTGATATTTAAAGTATTCAATCTCACTCACCTCTGTTGGCGATTGAAAAAAAAACTTTTTGTGGTTAATGTACCGAGGCACCATTCTTTAAAACGTTTTTACGGAACCAAGAATGGATAATTTATTCATTTGGCACTGTAACAACATACAAGTAGCAAGTTATTGCATCATATTTTTGCAGCGCTTTGTCGTAGAGTGCTCTCGCTGTATTGTTTAATGCATTGAAGTAGCGTTTTATGAGACGGACACACGTATCGCTACGAGCCCCGTATGGGTGCACGCGATAAATTTGCCTCGCCATCTCACGCCCACAAGCATCGCCAACTCGTAAAGCGTTGACGACGCCTGTTAAGGGGTGAACTCATAAATAAGGTCTATTCTATTTCCACCCCTTGTCCTACACACTCGCCAGAATGGACTCCGTGCATTCACAGATGGACTTGACTGGATTTGTCGACACGTTTTTCACACCGCCGCATTGCATACTGGACGCAGTTTTTATATGAGACTAACTAAATTTATTTCGGTTTATAAAACTTAGAGTTGCAATTTAAGATACGTATTAGGAGGCTTAAGTGATGCCTTAACAATTAGACCAGGAAATTCTAAAATTAATAAATCGTCGAATTTTGAAATTCGTGTGGGAAAATGTATTGACTTGAAAACTAAAATGGCGACTGCTCTGAGGTTACGTTCAGGAAAAGTGTCATCTCCAATTTGTAAAGAGTGTAATACTGAGAAAAGGAAATGTATTATATTCTTGGAAAATGCAGTCGCAACGAATACTTTGTTCGCTTTCAATTTAGAGAATCAATTTAGTGACAATTTAGTGCATGTCCTTCATTAAATGTGGCAAAATTTTATTCGAAATTTTAATTAAGATTTGGCTATAGCAAAAAAAATTCTTGCTTCTCCAATTAACGGACGTGTCAGTGTCATATGATATAACTTTATATTTAAAAAGAAACGAATGTTTTCGTATGAAAAATAAGTGGATTGTAGATATAGCGATGGTGTCATTGGCTGTATCTGACGAGTGCCATTCTCAGTGCCTCCCGCCGCGCCGTTAGCTCGGTACAACTCGATAGTAAATTTCATTTTCAACGACCCTCATCTGCGTCGTACCGTTCTCTGTACAATCATCGTTTTAGTAAATAAGCATAAAAAGCAGAGGCACTTTCTTTCATCATACACTTTTTTATTGAAACTACCAACTGTATCTGCCTTGTGTTTAGAATAGGATACTTTTTTGTGCCATTAAGGTGCCAAACAAGCATACGGCCTACCAGATGGTAAGTAGTTTCCCTAACCGATGGATGCTAACAATGCTAAGGGCAACAGGGGGCCAACTTTGGTCGTTCAAGCAGCGCATATTAAGGACTTCTTAGCTCAGATGTTTAATTTGACAAAATGAACGTCGAAGCTCAGAAGTTCTTGATACGCTCTGCTTAAACTGGGGATGGTAGGCGTTGCCGAACCAATTTAATAAAATGAAAATAATGATTACCCAAATCTCAAAAACGGTTAGAAAAAATAGGAACACGAAGCTATACTCGAAACCATGACTTGCCATGGCAACCGAAACTATTGCAAACCGTGCCGTTGCTCTGTCAACTGAGCTACTCTAATTCATACCTCATATTATGTCGAATTTTCCTTTCCTTGCTTTTTTGCGATTTAAGGGGCCGCTTGTTATTCATATTACTCATGTGATATATAAAAGCTCATGAAAAGTGATTTTAGAGTCTTAACTAACAATTTACTTTTTAACACTCGAATAATTTATAAGCATTTAGAAAACTACTAAATGTATTGCAACCAGGATAAAATTACTCTCTTATCATTTTGCTTATTGTGTTATGTTATGCGGACCACTTACCTGGTCTTAACCCATTTTTATGTCTTCGCCTCCACTCCGCTTTACGTTTTATTTTATTTCTTTCAGTCTAATTTAATATGCGGCCTCGTAGAATAAATTGTCGAAATATATTTTTGCATTTTGTTAACTCTAACTTGAACGAAATCAGATTTGGCTGGCAAATATTGTTTTGGGATTGTACGGGTACCTACACAAAATACAGAGCTTATCAGTAAGTGTAGTATTTACACATAATGAATTGTTTTAACTAATTATATTACTTACTCGTGATTTTGTAATTTTTGACAATTAAATACAAGTCAAGGACCTAAATAAGCAACTATAAAATAATACGAAACGGAGTCAAATATCACTTTGTTCTAGAGTTGATTCGATACTCATTGTATAATCGAATCGATACGGCACAGGGCATCACTTTTTGTGCAAGTGGCAAATAGATATAATTCCGAACTTTGAATACAATACAACGTCACGTTAAGTTTATGAACTTGCAAAAGTTAAGATCAATGACAGACTTCACAGTATATTTATTTGGTTTCCAGTGAACCCATCCTTTTATTAAATTTCTTGTTTTGTTGATTGGGGAATTTGGGCCAAAGGAAAGAAGTAATAAGGGAGCACACAGAATAGGTTTAGGAAATAAATAGAAATGGACTACCCAAAGCGAATGAGATTTCATTAAACTTTCTTTCACAGAACGAAAGAAAATATCTTCTTTGCTCCGATTTTAGACAACCGTCTATTGCAGGATTTTTAATTAAATCTGCTTTGATCACGGGGCCGGAATGTCTCTTTGGTAAAATGATTAAAACCAATATGGAACAGTAATTGGTTAACCTTCACTTACCAATTTACTTGTATCGTAACCCAATACAACCTAGTTAGTTCGTAGACTGTATTCACTATGTAACCACGAGCACGCTAGTGTAAACATGGTAAACATTGCCAAATTTTATAATTAATGTAGGTGTGTTACCAGATATGAAGCATATAAATATGTGACCAGTACTGGTCCGCCACTGGAGACTCATGTCTGGAATATTAAGTAGTTATACACCTTTAAAAATGAGAAAAATATTTTAATTTTAGTGTACGTGATTGTACGTGAGGTAACTGCACGATTCCAATGCCTTGAAGCTTTTAATTTCTTGCGTAAAGCAATTTAACACTTCAACTGTGAATTATTGACGGGAAATTATTATTTATTTATGCTTACGTTTAAAATAAAACAAAATAAAAGTAACACATATCGAATATACGTTATTTAAAAATATTAATATATATTTTTATCACTATTTCCCTTGGTCACGGCATCACGCGTAAACGGCTGGATGGATTTTAACGGGACTTTTACTGGCAGATAGCTGAAGTTTCAAGGACTTTTATGGGCTAATTTCATTAAAATAAACAGCATGAAACTAAATCTACGCGGGTGAAACCGCGGGGCACAGCTAGTCTATCATAGAAATACTATCAACATTTTATGATTTTCACACATACGCGTTATGTTTAAGTCCTATGTAATATAGGGTCTGAGGCCATTAATCGGACACTAATCGGGGCTGCTACTGGAAAATTTCAGATGGAATAACCCAATACCATTGTCCGACCCGGGGATTGTATTCAGGACCTCGTGTTCCGCAGTCGAGTTTGAACCAACGAAGCAGTAAAATATTCTGAAACATCTCCAGTATGCGGATTTATAAACACAAATACAGTAGCTATTATACAATTTATAACCCTTTCCAAAGGATCTCTCCCTCTCGGCGTCCCATTGTACGAGCTGTAAGTTCAAAATATGAAACGTGATATCGCCTAAATAGGCACTTACCTAAACTAAATCCCGGTGTAACTCCACCTTCTGTTTGCTTGTTTATTAATTAAGTTTCGCTGGGTTGTCACGCCCAGAAATTCTCCTTTTACATCCCCTTTCAAACGTCGTTGAAATCATACCCGATGTTACAATAATAATGATGTTGCTTGAAGCTTATCCGTATGAGTATTTTGTTTCTGAGTATTATCTACCGTCTTTATAATGAAACGCCAGTAGGTGTGAAAGTATCTGACTGTATTGTGCGTCTTATGATGTGTAGTTGTTCGTTAGCTGTTCGTTAATGCCAGCGTAGCCGTATGCTTTTTAAGGAAAATTCGCATTTTTGTATTGTGTTTGGACAGGGCGTTTTAATCTCGAATGTGTAATAATAGGAAAGACTACAGAAACTGTATCTTATTTTTCCGAAAAATATTTTCTCTTTGTCCTCCGCCTTTGTTTATGTTCAAGCACTTCTCCATTGATATTCTGTCAGTAGCATCCGTGGACTCGCCGTTTTTTCATCTGTTGGGAACAATGTATATTTGGAACAAAAATTTAATTCTCGAAGGGATCAAAGGGAACAATCGAATGATTGTTCGAGGATCAGCTCCATAATCTCTCTGTATTGTAAGCCATAACATAACTATTCGTTAAACCGGAGTACCGGTCCCTTAATAAACGCTCCCATTTCAAACTAATTTCGATGGCCGTACTAACATTTTAGTACCTTCAGATAAAGTCCTCTTAAAATGTACATGTATTATAAGTGAAGTGGTTATGTTTTGAAACACTAATGTATTTGTGCTACCCTTTCTGTTGGCTCCATTAGTCAAGTTCTAACTAGAGAAATACTCGGTGTTATCATTTAAGTCTTGCCGAACAAGGGTTTTAGCTTACTTTAATGGACCTCTTTAATAAGTCTCTGGGCAAGGCAGTCGGTGGTGTTCCAGTTTGGGTGACCACTTCATTGTTATCGTGTGATCTGCGGAAACTTATCTCACAGAACCCACCCGTGTGACGTTTGCTATTTAAATGGGATGACGTTTGTTCATCACGTGAAAAATGTCATGGTGTATTAAATTTTACTTATTTTACATATTTGTTTAAATATTAACTAATAATAAGTTATAAGTAGCAATGTCGCGTTCTAAATAGTAGATATAATCAATTAAATAGGTAAAATATATGAATATATTTATATACTACATGCTTTAATCCAAGAGAGTACGATAATACCGCACTTACATTATGCATATCTACTTCCATGCTCTAAAAAGACAGAACTACTGCTACGCATCGGATCATCCATGGTTAATCTTACGCCATATGTATTATATAAGATAAGGGGACTATGTTTAAGAGATTAAATTCTCTGAGCTGTCTATTTGCGTTTTAATATTTAACGTCCCTCCATCAGAAAATGAGGTCCCGTTACTCAAATACCCGCTGTACCTTAACTTTGCACCTCGGCTTTGGTTAACATTTCCCAGCAGAATGTTATTTGTTTTGTGGATCGCGCTTAAGTACTTTGGTACGGCGGTATTTTTTGTACACTTGGATGTATTTTTTTGTATAAAGCATAACGCGATCTCTCGTAAATTTCGCAGCTACTCGATTAAAGACTGTACCTTAACTTTTCAGAAGATTACAAATAACTTTAGAATAGTGTTGTGCCTCTGAATTGATATAGACCACTCGATTCACGTAAACCGGAACGATGTCGTACTGATTTGGTGGTTTACAGTATTTTCGTATTCATTATATCAAAGAAAAAACGGAATAGCTCAGTCGTTATCGTGAAATTTCCTCTTGAGTTGAAATCCCATCGAACTATTATTTCTAATCATGTGAATTATCTATACTAATATTATAAAGCTGAAGAGTTTGTTTGTTTGTTTGTTTGTTTGAACGCTCTAATCTCAGGAACTACTGGTCCGATTTCAAAAATTATTTCAGTGTTGGATAGTCCATTTATCGATGAAGGCTATAAGCTATATTTTATTCTCATAAAAATTAGGGGTCCGTAAGAAAATTGCGAATTTGTAACCCAAGGTGTAAAATTGAAAACCTATTTATGCGTGCGCTGCCAAAACTATTGACAATAGAACAAAATGATGTACTACGGAATTGTAGGTCTTATTAAGATGTACAAAAAAGTCCGCGAGAGCATATATCTAACTATCATAGTTTAGTCACAATAACCGCTTTTATGTTCATAAAAAATATTAAATCGTCTGAAGAAAGAAACTACGTTAAATGTGTCTAATCTTAATATTAAACCTTATGCAAATTAAGCAATATGCTATCAAGGGTAGTATTCATAGAGTATTCATGTAGAAGTAAAATACTGGTTGTTTTATTCCAATCGGACATTTCATTGAGAAATTATCATGAGTATAAAAACGCAAAGAATTGGTACCTAATAATGAGTTATTTGCTAAAGAGTTTTATCAACACGTCTCTTTATGGCAGATAGCTAATATTACAAGGAGTAACTAACTTTTATTTAAAAAGAACATTTGGGGTTCCGCGGGAATTAAATTAACTCTGCGCGGGTGAAACCGCAGGGCACAGCTAGTATAATTATAACATTAGGTGAGGATTACGATCGAATAAATATAATCGTTCAACGATATTTCGATTGATAATTTTACGTGAAATAGGACACATTACAAATACAAATAGTTGTTATCATTATTTTACCACAGCGATTCCACTCTCTATAAGATAGGCGACGAATAAAATCGCCTTTCATAGTATTACAAGATTTCGTTGGTTGCAATAGCCAATTACCATCAGGCGAACTGTATTCTTGCTAGCCATTCACAGTATTAAGATAGTCCGTGGAACAAGCTCCAACAATCTTGAAATGTATATACCTATAACTTGCCATCATCTTAGTATATTCGCATTTGTGGTGATTACTATTATACTTTATATACATAACAGAAAATAGTAACCACAAAAAAAGCACAAGGATGAATATTTTTATGACGTACAGGAAATTTAATTCCTCCAAAGTCTGAACTCCAAAAGTAAATTCCAAAAGTTTTCCAAAATATGAATATTTGAAAACTACTGCGACTCCGGGGCAGAATTATCATAAAATATTTATAAACATGATATTTCCTTTCCTTTGAAAGAAGCAATAGAAGTAATCTCCGGTAATCCGCAAAGACGGAATCCAAAGAAAGATGAGTGCTTTGATTTCGTTAAAATCTATTTTTCTTTAAATTGGATCTTATTGAACAAGTACAGACAAGACAGATGCTCCAGAATACAGAAATGATATAATTTTATTATTATTTTTATAAAACTTATTAGTATATTGGAACGTGGGTCAATTGAGTGAAGTAATTTTAAAGCCTAAAAATACATTGTGTAGGTATATTTACTTTACGCGGCATTTTTTTGAGGAGCTGAAAGTTAATTCCCTATGGTTTCGTTTAAATATTTATGAAGCCCCCAAACGTCCACTGACTTTTAATACTTTAGGAATAATATAATATTATTATCTTTGTGATAAGCTCTTTCGGATGAACGTATAATTCTGAAATGAACTTGTGTTTGCTGAGAAAATAATGAATGTATTACAAATGCCAAATAGAAATATTTCACATTGTTATTTATTAATCCGTTATTAAATGTTCACTTTGATGATAAGGACAAAATACGGCACTTCGATAAGAGATACATTCATTTTGAACGTGATGATTTATCAGACAAGGCGCGCGTGCGGCGTCATCGCCCCGAAGCCTCTCGCGCGTCGACATATCTAGTTGATAAATTGCTAAGAATCTGCAAAAGAGGTGAAAATCTGAAGTAAATTATGAGCTACAAGAAAGAAATATTTACTGTTACGAGAGAAATACTTTCATCCGTGCTTTTAAGTTTACGACAACCGTACCTGGTTCGTTTCCAAAACTATTCCAACTTCAGTATTACGAGTGAACAATTGGCATAACTTTAGATAGAGATGTATACAAGATGGTTTCATGGTAGGTACCCACGAAGAGGAATCTTTTATCGTAGCGAATCAGCCATCTGAATCGAGCCGGGTGACAGCTGTCTATGACGTCTGTTTTGTCGGCTCCCTTTTATTTATGAGCGAGTTGAGCAGTGCTTATTACAATTGCGGGCATGAATCATGTTTCATATATAATGCCAACCTTGCTAAGTTCCTTTCTTCTTATTGAGTCGTTTACTGAAATTGCTCCGTTTGTTGCTAGCACCACACAAATGTAATACGGTTGCAATCACAGAACATAAACTTGAGGCACCTATTTTACTGTTTGTGGTGCAAACTAGAAATAGCAACATTGTCGATTGCAGGTAATCGTGAAAGAATTAATATAGCTCTTGTCATAATCCCTAAATGGTTTCAGTATAATTTACCACAATAATTAATGTTGGGGTTTACAAATTTGGCTTCTTCATGAACATAAATCTCATGTAAAGTTTGTGTGATATCTGGCCGCGCAGCACAAGTTGGATGTGTAGGCTCGTATTGTCGCGTATCTTGAAACTCAACACTGATGTGTGCTTCACTAAGCCCTGACATATATTTGGACGTTTTTGTCTATCACTTGGCAGCAACTTCCCCAATGTTTTCTCATCCGCCCGCAGTCTTTCCGAAAGTTAGCTCATTTCTGTCTCGACGGGGCTCTGCCGAATTACGAACTCGGCACTCAGTCGTTGATGCGTGTAAAATGTCTTTACGATCCCTCTAAATCTTGCTATTTGCGACGTCACCGTCGTGTTCTCTACTTGCGCTCACATTTTTTAATCAACTAATTGTTAAGTGCAAAACTTTGGAGTGAAATGAGACTTTAGTCGCCCCAGGTGAGGAAAAACGTTGCGACCCAGTTTCCCATCGAATACACCCCTTACGGAGAAGATCATATGCTACAACTTCAGGATGCATAAAATTTTATGTGAGCTTTATTTTCAAATTACCATAAATTTTGGGCAAATGGGTCCCATTTAAAGATAGAGATAGATCGTTTATGGTTGAATCAATTAGAAAATACTATATGTTGATTTATAAATCCAAATGATTTATCTTATTGTTCTTACCTAGATTTTTTAGCTTTTGTTGAAAAAGTATACGGTAGGATAAGCACTTTTTTTTGGATATGACTACTTTAACTGCGATAAATTCGAACGATTCTATTTACCTATGTAAAGCAGATTAAAAAAAATAGGCAATATAGATGTTCGCTACAGAATTATGGCAAAATAGTGTTATTATAAAAATGCTGACGGCATTAACATTTTTAGGAATACAAACGGAGAAATATGCTTGATCAGTATTATTGTAGAGTGAATGGATATTTGATTATTTCCGTGCTGAATACCACGCGTAGTCAAATCGTATTCAAGATTTCAAGACTACACTTAAAACAGACAAATTCAATTTAAGTTGAACTAAAGAACTCTCTCTTGAATTTAACACTTAAGTATCATCATCCACTGTAAGTTTATTATTTAGTTATTTGTACAAAAAGCTATGCACTAGTAATCAGTGTCAACGTTGACGTCATTAAACTATCTCTACCTACTTAGTAATAGCATTTAGTCATTGTAACCCATTATGTAGAATACCTTAAAGCTACAGTTTCGTGCAACCAATGGTTACTGGCGACAGACGGGGATCAACCGTTGCCGTCATAACAAGGTTAATATTATGTTGCAATTCTATCAGTCTTATGTAATAACGTTATCTTCCTCCGTACCGTGCACTCGTGTTGACAATAATGTACCAGGGAAGTTTGCTATACTAATTGTAATTAAAGTGTTTTGTTCCCAGTTCTGATAAGACTGAGACTTATTTGCAAACTAAACTTTGTTAAATGAAACGAGTGTTTACTCATAGTATCCGTCCGTGGCTTCGCCCGTATTCATACAATTGCATTATACATTGTGTTTGTTTTAGAAACAAGGAGGAGAGTTTCCTTACTTTTAAAAAGGAATGTTTATAAAATCGGTCTAGCCGTTTCAGACATTACCCAGATCCAACAGAAAGACAGACAGACAAGGATTTTTTTTAAAATTGGTTTTTCTGTGTCAGTATCGTATATACTTTCATATGCATTTATTGAAAAGCTGGTATTACAAACAGACACTTCAATTATAATTTTTCTGTATAGATTAGTACTGGATTCCAAAATAACGCCATTAAGATAATGATCCATATCGTATAGCAGTTTTTAATTTCAAATTGTTGCAAAATTTTAATGAGTAAACCTGTCGACCGAATTAATTACACAAATTAGCATTATATAATTCATACACAGCATACGTCAGAAATTATTTTAATAACCGTAAAGAAACGTTATAATTGTTCAAAACATTGAACAACAATCTTTGAAATTTAAGCCTGTGTTATTTGATTAAAATTTAAATTACTTATTTATCATTTAGCAAATATACATTTTGCTCTTTTTTTTATTTAAATACTAGGTGACCCGGCGAACATAGTACCGTCTAACACTCGATTTTTTAATTTTTTTATTACTATGAATCGATTTTAGGATTTCCATTGACGGACCATCCTCGTACTTCAAGGAATATATAATATTCTAAAAAAAGAGTCCGCAAAATCGGTTCAGGTGCTCTCGAGATTTGCGCTTAGCAACACATTCAGCGATTGTTTTTTATATATATAGATTATATATATATATGTACAGGAGCTCGTGGCACAGTTGCTATTGCGCATATCATTCGATCAGCGAAGTTAAGCAACCATACGCCTAGCCAGTAGTTGGATGGGTGACCGCCCGAGTTCCCTCCGTGCCTAGGAGAGCACGTTAAGCCGTCGGTCCCGGTTGCCAATTTAACATCTTTGGCAATCGTTACAGGTCAGTCGGAGGCCTAAAAATAATCTGACAACTGGTTTAACCCAGATCACAGATTTTCCTCCTAAAATGGGGTTGCGAAGGTCAGATGGCAGTCGCTTCGTATAAAAATCATGTGATCAGCCACATCGGGTTGAATCAAGTGCCGACCCCAACAATGTATGGGATAAGGCCATGGAGATGATGATGATATATATATGTACATATAAGACCAGTAAGCTTAAAATTAAAACATGCACTTTCGACTTCAGCATAATGTAAAGCCGCTCGTATGAGTTCCTTTTTGTCAAACCGGAAAAACTCCGAGCAAAATGTTTCGGTGTGTTTTGTGGCGTGCATACACAAAAACGTTACATTACATGGAAATGCTTTAGTCTGCACTCACCTTAAGCTGTTATGATATATCCTAGCATATATACCTATGTATTGTTTTGTGTATATACACAAACACATATGTGATTCGCGGCAAACGAGCGTACATTTTCTTCTAAAAGAGTTTCTAAAGGAGTTTTCTTCCACGGACGCACAAATTGTGGAATGAACTCCTCTTGGTTATCTCAAACGAGTACAGCATCAGGGGCATGCATTCCATATAAGCAAATAAGCAGTGGTTACCACGTCTCAATACCTAAAATACAATATACATATTAAGTACAAACCAAACAGTCATTTCATTCATATATATACCGCGAGTCCGTTCAGTAAATAAATATATACCTATATAACAGCATGCGGTTCTTCGAGAAGGTGTGAAGATATAATTACCGGGTTGGCAACGCGCGAGATGCCTCTGGCATTGCAAGCGTCCATAGGCTACGGTAACCACTTACCATCAAGTGGGCCGCTTGTTTGCTACCTTAGTGGTATGGAACAATATGATTCATCGTTAATTTCGATATGCCCGAGAGGATTGGGTAGTCACGTTGGTACAAAATCAGTTTTGGTGAAGAGTAGATGTCTTATTTACTAATTACTGTTTTCAAAAAAAAAATATTTAATGGTACCGATACATTTATGAAAATAGATACTAGCGACTTTCTCTATCTGCTATGGTTACAGATATAGATACAAAACTCTCAGGTCAATACGTGATAGTATAAATCATTACGATGAGATAACTATGGACCTATACAAGTTGGATGTTAGCGTTCATCAGGAAACAATTCGGAGAAATCATTTATTATTGATTATGTTTACTAAGATTATCTAATAGCCAATTTTGTTCGTGCATTATTTATTATAAAAGGTCTAAAAGCTCAGTCGTTCGTCAGTATACATAATATATATTAATGGAATATTGCCTCTATATAACATGAAGTTGTTTTATACATAGAAGATGTAGTCGAAAAGCCACTCCCTTGGGTATCTTATATACCAACGATGATACAGGGACCCTTTAAAATAGGTTCCCTCGATATTCGATGCTCGTCAAAGGAGAAAAATATAACTTAACTAGCTTGTGCATCGTAGTTTCACCCGCTTAAACTATATTCATGGGTGGCCCGTGGAAATCTAATATTATTTTCTATGTCTACTTAACTATCTGCCAGTGAAAGTCCCGCTAAAATAGGTCCAGTCGTTTCAGAGATTACCCGAAAAAAACAGACTAATTGATATATTTTTTAAATTGTTTTAGTTGAGTACCGTATATACTTTCTATGTATTTAGTGAAAAGCTGTTATTTTGGAATTACAAGCAGACACTTAAATTTTATTTATATGTATTTGCCTCCGTAAGTGTAAGCCTAATATTTGGAAAAAAGCGCGTGTTCCGTGCGCATTGGCCTTAGTAAAAACACTTAATACGGCTGGTTCAAGCCGGGATAACGATGAGCCAAGAAAAGGTTACCACTTACCAGCTAGCCACTGTTTAATTTTAGTGGATTGGACAATACTTCCTTTATTGGGCTACTCTGTTAAATTGTGTCTTTAGGTACTGACACGCAACTACGGTGGCGTAATTACAACGGAATAATTTAAAAAATATATTTTATGTATAATGAAATAAATACCTATTTGTTTGTAACGAATGTGAATCAAGTATCGATTTTAAAAATTATTTCACAAATAGATTTCTACAGTATTATTGAGTGGCATAGGCTATTATATTAATCGAATTTAATTAAGGATCCCTAATAACGGATGAAGGAAATATATAAAGCTGAAGAGTTCGTTTGTTTCTTTGGACGCGCTAATCTTAAGAACTACTGTTCGATTTCGAGGTCCGATTTAAAAAAAAATTACGCTATGGACAATATCATCACGCTAAGACCAATAGCGGGTTAAAGTTTGCGTTAGCCTAAAGTAACTCTTCCACGGGGACGAACTCGCGGGCAGGACCTATCTATACTTAATATTATAAAGATGAAAGTTTTGTATGTAAGTATGTTTGTAACGAATTGTCTCTAAAAGTACTCGATCGAATTAAAAAATCTTTCACCATTTGAATGCTACATTATCACTTTTTAATATAGGATATATTTTATCCCCTTACTCCCACGGGAAAGACAACTACGCGGGTGATACCGCGTGACGTCCGCGAGTAGTAATGCATTCCGCTGTCCTCCTGTTTTTGTCGCTCATAAATAAGAAAGAATATTGAACATCAATAAAAGTATCAGTATATGAATCAGCTTCTCTCTCATGACAGGGACAACAGCTCAAAGACATTAAAATCAAAGGACAGTTTGTTACACTAAACAAATTAAAAAAGAAATGCTTCTCAACTGAAAAATGTTCCGGCAAGACTGCCAGTGCTAAGCAAAACTGCCAGGGGAAAATGCACGCTATAAAATTTTAATTTTCGCCTACCTACTAATTCACAGCGCATTTACCAAACTTCCTTGTAGATTTTATAAACATCCTCAATTTATGGGATGAAACTGGAAGGACATAATGTTGTTACAATTAGGTGTGTCAATAATATTTTTTACCATGAATATAAGTCTACGCGGTTTCACCCGCGACTTAGACTTATTTTCACGAGTGGCTTTATTTCGCGGAACCCTATTTTTTTGGAAGTAGCCTATGTTACTCCATATGTAACAGTTTCAGTCAAAGTCCCGTGAAAATCGGTCCAGACATGTCAGACATTAGACGAAAACAGACACATAGATAGACTGAGAAAAAATATGTATGTACCGTATATACTCCCATATGTATTTAGTTAAGAGCTGTTAATTGGGATTACAAACAGATACTTCAATTTTATTTATCTATAAATTGATTTTATATATATAAATTGAAAAATATTACATAGAATGTATATTAAAATCCTGTCTTATTCCCTTGAATATTGATTGTCAAAGACAGTTCGGGTATAATATATAAGACCTTTTTCATATTACGGGTAGTTTAATGAGAGTCGAAGGAACTCGCGAAAATGGTATCTTGAAAACAGGTTGAGATATCCAAAATGCCGTGTGAGCCAAAATGTGGGGCTGCGTGAGTCAGCCCTTAGTTCCGGGCCGGGCATTGAGCCACGGCTCCGGCGTTTCTTTCGAGCTCGTTAACGAAACAATAAATAATGATTTGGACGTCTCCGCCATTGCAGGCCATTGTTCGGGCGTCATATTTTCCGTCGTGCCGTCGGCATCAGCCCGTTGACGTGACGTCTCCCAGCTTCCTCGCTGTCGATTTGTCCGTGCAATATCCCTCTATATTTCCGTTGCACTGGATTGCTTTATTGATACACATATTGGCTTTATTTTACTACAAATTTTAAACAATGTTGCGTTAGTAATATTCTTTTTGAAAGAGAAGAATATATCTTCTCTTTCTTTCTGTCTGTCTCGTTGTTTAGGCTAATCTCTAAAACGCCTTGACCGATTTTACGGTCAACTTTCAGTTAGATACTATACGATCACTGATATTGTAAGGATAAAGTTAGGTCCTTAGAAAAAAATATCACTGAGTAAGATTTTACTTTTAATCCCACGCGGTTATAGGCGCAAGCCACTGTCAGTTAAAAATTTAAAAGTAATTCAACTACTTTACACACTTTGTTAATTATATCTTCTTATTACCAGAGATAAGATTAAGGCAGGGGTAGTAAAAATCGAGAATATCGTGATTAAGCTCAGAGAAATATTAGTCAATATTATTCAATATTCGCAACGTCTAGCAGTTTTGTTTGGTAACAAGAAGACAATCGCTTTCGTTAACAAAATAAGCTGAATTAACACCGTTCGTTAGTGGCTATAGTTTTCACATTTATTTATTAAAGATGAATATTAAACGTTAAGCTGTTCGTAATACTTACGGTAATGTTCCATTATTATTAGATAATATTTCGTCATTTAATTCAATCACAGAAAATTTGCAACGATATAAGCGTAGCATTCGGTTGTTTAACAAGAACGAGGGCACGTTTTTGTACGTTTTGTAATGGCGTTTGTTTTACTTCTCATGTTACCCACCGCTTTAAGGTCAACATTTCCGCTAGAGACACAATATTTCCAAGTGTATAGTGATTTATGATATTTTTGTTTGTTGCAGGTAAGTGTCTCGTGACAAGGAATATTAATTAATTTATGCGATTGGCAAGGTTTCGCCGGTCAAGATGTAAGGTAAGTCCTCAAAATATCATTGCCTTTGTAAGGCATTTGTGTCTACAAGCATTTTTTATTTAAATGAAGATAAAATGCAGATAATGCTAGTATTTTAGGTTAGTGACTTCATTTAGGAGCGTAGGGAGCCGCCTTTGTAAAGATATCATGTACCGACGATCGGTCTACGTATACAGAATTTGAGGAGTTCACCGTATCGGTAGCTTAAACACATTTACGAAATCTTTTTTAGTGCACATAGGCAGGAAAAACACTCAGGTAATTCTACCTACTTTCTACCTAAATGTCATAAAGAATCTCGGGAGATTTTGTAGAAGTAGTGGTGTGTCCTATTACTATTCTAAAGCAATCCATTTATTTACGAAGGTAGAAAATAAAAGAACTATTTAACACACCAGGGGCATTGTATCTCACAAAGACCGCGATACCCACATTAAATTCTTTGATCTATAAGATGTATCGGTGTTTAAAAGATCGAAAGGTTTTCTACACAGTATATACGTACTATATACGTACTATTAAAGTGCGATTTAACTGAGTATCTGGAATTCGTTACAATCTTTGGGTTTGTTACAACATCAAGTCGTAAAGATGATTCATGTATCAAAATATCCATAAAAATTCAATAAACGTGCAAAAAACGGACGAAACGCTGAAGAGAGAAGAATATCGCACCAATTTGTTTTCACACAAAAGAAAAAATATTGTGAATTTTATCGTAACGATAGGGTGCAAATTAATTTTCGAAATAAACCAGTGATAATGTTACTAAATTTTCTGCTCGATATGAATACCTTTGTTTGAAAAAGTAATATTAATATGTAAGTTGGAGAGTTTTATTTAGTTATTTAGTTACACTCTCAATGTAAGTAGCTACCTACTAATGAAGCAAGTTATCGCTACCTGACTACATCTGCGAAATGTTATAAAAATGTTCAAAAGTTAAGACATTTTCCAATACGTGCTAGCAATTTAACCTGAACGAAATAATCTAATTAGAGATTCTGCAAAAATATACTGTGGAACTTTAACATCGTTTATTTTAAATCGGGCTTTTGCCTCTATCATCGATTGAACGTATTCATGGGTGCTGGGTTAAGTGGATTTGGTATCTTGCGAAACAACGTTTTTGTTTCGAGTCTGCAGTGTATAGGGTCGATTGAACGTGCCTTTGTGTAGGATGCACAAACGGCACACCTTAGGTGCGCGACACAGTATATCGAAGCGTATCGCGTTTGAAAGCCGAGGAGTGTCCGGCGCTGCAAAAAGCGTAAAGCGCATTGTTTCCACGTTCGTAGAGGAAATGTCCACCACTGACAAGCGACGGTTGGGTCTAATGGACCGCTATTTGTTTTGACTGAGGGCTTTTACGTTAGGAACAATGCAGGGTCTACAACTCGCAATACAGTATTTAGAGTATATTCGCTCTATTTCAGCTTATTAAATTCATTTATAATGAATTTCTCCCTTCCTCAAATACTCAGTGAATTTATGAATACCCTACTTTCTCATCTCACATGCGCAATTTCGCATAATCACATAATATTAAATTCTATTACTAATAACCCTTTATTCTTACCTTATTTTGAGGTATTTGATTATAACGAGCAATATATATATATATATATATAGTGTTTGATTATGTATGTAAAGAAAAAAAAATTGTCTAAAACTTAGGTGTGTGACCTTTTATGACACGAATATCGTAATTTTAAAGGAAAATTATCAAATATTCGTGTACCTAACTTTCGATATATTGCATATTTTTACTAGCTGCTTATAGATTCTGCCGGTAATAAAACGCGAACTTTGAAAGCGCATGTTTTGTCATAGAGATGCCACGACCTACTTTTAGAGATGCAAAATACGAACATAATATTATGCTTCTACCAAAAAGGCATATCAAATTATAAATCATATGGAGATCTAACGGCTGTCACGTTCAATTCTGAATACAAAACGTATGATGCTTCCAAATCAAATGATATCGTATATGCCTATTATATGGAATCGTATTGTCGAACTGCGATTGTGGTGCTGCGTGGCGACTTCAATCGAAACTTTTTTTCACCAAAGATTTTTTTATGGTTACTAGGATAAGTACTGTCTTAATGTTTCAGCTTATCTGATATCGAAATCTTATAAAATAAATAATAAAATAACTATACCTTAAACTCTAAAAAGACCGTCCTTGACAACATTAACATATTATAGTAGTAATTAGTAGTAAGTAAGTAGTACAGTACATACACAAATGTATCTTGCTGTAAAACAATGACAAAGCAAAAAGAAACCACAAGAACATGCTAATTTAACGCGACGTAGCGTAAACGTTTCACCTTAAACACTAATGCGTCGTCTCGCAAAAATACCAAAAAAGATTCTCGTTCTTATCCGAATTTCTTCTTCCTTTTACTTGTTGGGATGTGTGCATATTGTATGGATATTAAGATGAGGAACCAGTTCAAAATATTGTACTTATAAAACGTTGAGTGATTCAACATGATGTGTTGAACGCGCGTGGCGTAGGGGTGGCGTGACGCGGGCGCGCGGGGCGCCGGTCAGCCAGTGGCTCGACGACCCGCGCTGAGAGCACGCGTCCCGCGACTCCGAGCCGCCCGCCCATCGCAACTTTTCCCCGCCCTACACCCGCGAATTTCGAACTCACTGGATTTTCACATGGATACAGTGTGATGCTCAAGTGAAGTGACATTCTAACTCTGGTACCACACAGATTGGTGTAATCCAGAAGATTGTTTTTTATTCTAAACAAAGAGTTTTAGGAGTTCGAAAGTAATTTTATTGAAATCTAAAACTTCTTAATTATTCCTACAATCAACGAGTCGCTTTTAAAACTTGCCTTGTTTAAAATTTAATATTATAATTTGGGATGAAACCAAACGATCCTGTCATTATGAACAATGAAGCGGAAACACGATATTTTCTGTTGCTAATTAACTGTTACTGTTCTGTATTCAGTATGGTAATAATACCTACATCGACTATCAGATTTAAGTATCGGAATATTAAAGGTCACATTTTAACAAAGCAAATCCACAAATGGCCCAAGGATAAAAGGTATCAAGCTGACCCGAAGGTTTCGTTATAGAAAGCGTAGTAAAGCGTTAATATTTCAAAAACAAGAATTCCCAAAGTATTCATAATACGAGTGAAGGGACATATTTTGTACACGAATACAGTATTTACAAAAGCAGAGATGTTCTTTTCAAGGGCCAATTATCGGTCCTTATTAAAAGTGCAAAGACTCTCAAATCAATTAACAAAAATAACTCAGAGACAGAGAAATCTAACTCCAAATTTTTCAATTAATTTATGTTCACGTTCTATATTATTTTCTTTACCCACCTTTATCTTTAGACTTTTACAATATTTGTTTGTTCTGCATGTAGTATTTATTATATCCAGTGGAGGGGCGCTTAAAGACATATAGTGCAGTCATATGTATATACCATTGTATATTATTTAATTATGCCCCAACGCACATGTGATGATGAAAAAACTGGTAAAAAATTGTTTTCGTCTGGTGACAGTAAAATTAAACATACGAATTTTCATTCTCTTTTTCACTCCCTTAGGTGTGGATTTTCGGAAAACCATTCAAAAACCTTAGTGGCCTCACAAAGAACACACCCTTCAAATTGAATGTGTCCAGATCCAGCGACTTAGGCTGTACGTTGATATATATAAAACAGTCACGACTTTGAATTTTATATAATGATATACTGATGATGATGATGATTTGATACATAGTGTGAAAGTAACATACAAGGTGATATAGACAGAGGTGTTTCAACATTACTTTCTACCGATGATAAATTAGATGCCCGACGTAATAAACAGTGTCGCATTTTCTCAGACCTAGGTTGACTTACATATCGATGCAATTTTACGTTTTGAGCGCAATTATGGTAAAAATTTTACATTTGAAAACGTAATTGCTAACGAACGAATCACATAATGTATATTCCGTTCAATTTTTACTTATGCGAGTTTGCATGTTTTCCCTTAACTTTGAATTTTCCGATTGGACAGCTCACGGTTTTGCATTAAATATAACCAAGAACCCGCATGCTGCAGTTACCGAAAAATATTCTTAACTTGTTATATGTTACAGTAATTAGTACCAAAAAATATAGGAACAGAATCTAATCAATACATTCGCTAGTAATGCGTGCACGTTCATAATATTAGCCAAATGTTCATCACTCACCTTCATTCATCTGTTTGAAAAATGACCGTGATAGCATTGTCTTTCCTCAGCTCGCCGCGTTGAGAATAAATTACATCGGGGATGTTAAGAAATTGTCTGTCCTTCTCAACCATACTAGGTATCTTATCTAATAATGTTCGTATAATTTGGACATACCTACATAAAGGAGCTATATGCATAAGTAAAATAGTAGGGTTTATCCAGCTCACCGCAGTTCTTGCTAGCGTTAAAGGTCTTTGTAAATAATTAACTCAGCTGTATGTGTTCCGACTGATGTCATAAGCTAACCCAAATGACATGTTAAGTGTCAAGCTTTAGTAGATATATGTGCAAATTGAAGACACTAGAGCTAATATAGGTTCCTTATGCAGACATACCGACATTGTCAGCATTTGCTCGCTACTTGACTCATGTTATTTGCCGTTTGTCAGCCCTTGTTACCTTTAAACTGCTAAACCACTGGATTGATTTTGCATAAATTGTAATTATTGCTTATGTGCCAGAAGGCGCCACACGTCAATTAGACCGCATGCCTCTGACAGCTGACAGAATATTTTTCCCACCCATAATATCAATATGCATTGTAGATCCAACTTGGTCACCTAATGATACACGTCATACCTTTCTAGGTAAGTTATGCTGCCTTATTAAAGCAAAAATAATGCACCTGTTTACTAATAGTGGAACTTGAAACTGTCGACAACTTTATTTTTGACAAGATGTCAAAAACAGACACGAGACTTTCGAATTTTCAAATTAATATTATTTTTAATGGCGATGGACTCACCCCCTGTCACGTTGGCACTTAATCATATTCGGTGAAATGTGGGTGTTGTTGTTATAACACCTCTGCTAGCCCCTTCGGGGACCCTTCTGGGATGGCGTGAGCATATTTATATTATTTTTAATAACGAATGCATAGCGAACATTGTGTCAGAAAAATTTTGTCAGAAGAGTTTGAGGAAATAAATGCTAATGAAATATTTTATTTAGTTATATTATCGAGGCAAAATAATTATAATGAGAATAACGAATTTTTCAATCTGATAAAAGTTTTGAGTATTTGCATTATTAAATTAAAATGTTATAAATAACGAGAATGTCTGTTCGAGCAAAGTTATTTCAAGTTTATCTCTTTTGTTATACGTTCAAACTAAATATTAACCTGCATTTTTGGAGTCGGGTTGAAATACTTTTCCGTGAGTATACTCGAGAAGCATTCTCATGCGGATGTTGAAAGAATTCTTTCTGTTGTAGACATTCCTTGGTAGGTGTGTTCTGCATGACTGAGTAGGTATTGACTGTGGAATTTTAGTTTCAGTTACCTTCGTAGTGAAGTACCGTAGATACGTATTACAAGTTTATGGTCCGTGAATGTGCATTGAGAAATATGTGTGGGAGAAATAATATTTAACTTTTATGCATAAAAGATTATTTTGAAGACAAACCAGACCTATATACCAGCACGTATATATAATCGAATGAAGAACGGCGGTCTCTGCCTACCCTCATGGGATACAGGCATAAGCATATGTATGTATGTGTGTATGTACATAATATGTTGGCGTCGAATACATTTCACTTTAAATATATAAAATACTAAATAAAAAGTTGGTACTGTTAACATTAAACCTGTGCTAATAAAAGTGAAATTATTTAAAATGTATGAAAATATATTATAATCGCAATTTATTGGAAAGCGCTATGAAATATGAGGTGTAAAATTAAAATGGTTAAAATTGCTCGTATACAAAATTACCTTGTAATGTATTAAAGAAGGTCTCACGCATCGCAAGCTCTTGTAGAAATTCTATTGAATAAAACGATAAACGATATGATATTTAGAATTTCTCAACTGAATAATAATGTGAAGAACCTAGCCATGCGTGTGAATATCATCTAGAATTCCTTCAGAATATCAACCAATAGCATAAGGTTTTATTATGATTAAATTCAGTTCTCACACGTTGGCGAACACAAAGGCAATTACAGTCAAGGGACAAATAATGATAACTTAGACAAGTATATTACCGTTTACAGCAACACATGATCTATGTTTGAAGATACGAACATAATAATACTGCCTCTAAGGAATACAAAATAACATGAATAACTAAAAATTAAATGGAAATTAATCTACATACTTACGTCTGTAATTACATAGCATAGTATGTTAATATAACTTGTGGGTATATCCTCATGTGCGTAATATAAATACACTAGCTTCTGCCCGCGACTTCATTCGCGTGGAATACTTACTTTGGGCAAACACTAACTTTAATCCGCGATTGGTCTTAGCGTAATGATCTAATAGCCTTATAGCCTTCTTCGATAAATTGACTATCTCATTAGGAGGATTGGCTTAGGCTACGAAATATCAACAATGGCATCAAATTAAATATCAACAAAACTTGGACTACATAAAAGTTTTATTGATTTTGTCGTGAACAACCCATTTAAATAGATGGATTAAAACATTCTGAGCCTAAAATTGTAACTTCAGAGTAAACAGTGTTTGCCGATTTTCGTATTTTCATTCGAAAAGCCTGTATTAGTATAGGCTAGTGGATATTGATGTTGTTAAGCTTGTACTTTGATCGCCTTAATCGCCTCGTGATCTACATATTCTTTTCACACTTTATGTAGATACGGAGCCTTAAGGCTTTACTTTGACTTAAGCATTATATAATATTAGCGACTCCCCCTTGCTTCAATTCGGGTTACGATTTATTAAGACTATTAGAAAACTTTGACTTTTCACTCATCATCATCATTTATTTAAGAGCTAGGCTCTTGTCGGTGAAGCAATCGCCAACCCTCTTTATTATTACGTCATGACGTTGACTTTTTCCTTCAGCTGTTGTATGTAATCCTTGGCTTCTTCTACGCTTTCTTTCTGTATTACCTTCTATGAAATTTTTGATGAAAGCGTCATGTTGTAGTATATGTCCAATCATCTCCTGTTTTCCACTACTATCTCTAAATATATTCTTTTTTCAGCTATAAACCCACAGGAGAACTTTTACATGTTGGTAAAACCGTATCAAGATCCGTAACGTAGGTAGTTTAAAAGAATGATGCATTCCAACAGACAAAATAACTTTGTAATCGCAAATGGTGACTCAAATTTATACCATTTAACGATATCTTCGTTACAGGCTAAAAGGTTTGAGGTCAAGTCTCAGCTAATGTCTTACCGCAGATAACTAGCTAAAGTATAGAATGAGACCTCCATCAATTGCTTACTCAGACAGATTCATTTCTATGTTGATCTATCAACAGCTTCAACCTTAATTTCAGTGGGATGTTGAGATAAATTTGTTGCCGAGGAAATAAAATATATTATATAAAAAATCGGAGCCTGATACAAACAACTTGTTTTGGGACGGATCTCCCCAGATATTTGTGAGACATTGCCCGTCATTTACATGGACGATGTGTAGAATATACTTTATGGAAAAAGGATCAAACGCGACAATCAAATTTTCTCCAAAAATATGGCCCTAATGCGATATTATTTTTGTGAAAACGTTTTTCGTAAAAGTTAATTATTAAGTTAACAGCGCGTTGTTGTTCATGTTGATGGGTTGATTGGCTGAAATATTGATTGATTGGTTCACTAATAAACTAGCTATTGGGGCACATTCGTGTACTGCGCTCCCGAACCATCGCGTCAGTTAATCGGATTCGCGGAGGACATTAATAGCCATTTGTCATCGTCAGACGAGTGAAATGTGATTACTTAATTAAGCATATATTACACGGACGGGCCTAGTTTGATTGTTGGAGAAATATTTAATTTCAATTAAAGCATGTCACCGCCCAAATTTGATCGCAAGCGTTTTGAATATTTGGGCTCCTACACGTGCCTTGTTAATGCGATCACGTAATTCAGTTTAGTAATGTATATAGGTACCAGGTGAGGTCTAATATTACATCCCTATATTAATGCTGGCCTTTGCTCAGCAGTGGGACACAACTGGCTTATTTAATATTTCAATATAAGCTAAGCGTCAATTTTTACAAGGGACTTTTATTAGTTAGGACATTTCAATGAATTGTTGTTGCAAATAAGTTAATGCCACCGGGAATTCTTTTATTTGATATATGCTTTGCCTTCGCGTTGTTTAAGAGAAATATCAGTCTTATCTATCTGGCTTGTAGCCTTAAAATATTTTACATGATATATCTATTAACCAATTCAATCATTGACATCGAGTTATTCCGCCAAACGTCTCTACCGTTTTCATATGCAGAATGAATTTAATAGGTGTCAATCCTGTTACAAAACGTTGTGAGGATTACGTATATCTGTCAATCAACCGGTAAAATGGGAAAATATTGGTATCGTTCAGCGGTATTTTCGTCGACCTGGCTTATATACTTCAGCTGCATTCATGTGCAAAAATGAATAAGCTTGCGGGACCGACCCGTAGGTATAAATGTATAATAGTCAGACAAAACTTGGTAAGCGTACGGTAATTAAAAGGTAGAATTTTAAAAGGTGAAAAACGAAGAAAAAACATTCTTCTCGAAAATTAAAAAAGCAAACGCTTTTAAGTGAATACTAAAGTTGTTCGTGTATATTCTGTCTTATCAAGGAAACTGGGACCCCAGATGCCTTGTAAATTTTATAAATTAGTACGTTACGTTACGTGGATAAATCTGGCTAAAAGATAAAAACGTAGATAGCTTTTTTTCTTTTACAAAATACACGAAGGATACAGGATGATTATATTAATGTCTGTCTTATTGGTAGATGTATTTGGTCTGTGACCTACAAAATAAGATGGCAAATAGGCTTCACCGTATCATATTGATAGACGTACAATAGGATGGGCTCGATCCTTGTGTCATCAATGTGTTTCAAGGATTTTCTTATAATACAATCTGGTGTAAATATCGATTTAGGTTGTGTCATGATAAGCTCAGCTCATAAAAATATTCATTTTTGAAATAATCTTGACTTGGCTTTCTAAATCACTACGGAGGAACGTCGTCGTTTGTTGGGAAATAGATGCATCTTAAGTGAACAACATCTTTCACATAATAAAATCTAGAACCAAAATGCTTGGACAAACTCGTGCTAATCTTGTTTGGTAATGGAACTGAGACTTATAATTGATTAGACTTTGATAAGTTTAAAAAAAAAACATATATTTTATTAAAAAAAATTACGTTTATATTAACAGATTAAGAACTCCCAATGAATATGACACGTAGCGAATAGTATTAAAAAAAATCCCTTTTCGCTGAATTCATATCAATCAACGTTTATGTACGAAACGTAGGCAGTTGGATTAATTATAGGGCTCATTCAATATTACAGGCTAATGAATGGATCGATTCAATTCAAAGCACGCAGCAACGCTTTAGTTCGTGAACCAAACATAACTACTTAGTACACGAAATTAATTAGGGATCTGACTACTGGACCATGTCGCCTCTTTATTCCAAACCTGGATTTTATTTACTACGGCCTTATTCAGGTTGGTACTTATACATACAAATTGAATCGACAGGACGTCCAAGATGTAGAATTTTCCTCACACCATTATCTTCGGCTTATACACTTATCCCCGTTAGTAGGTTTTTATTTCCGAAATCCAGTTACGTCTACCGACAGACAAGGGTGGTCAAAAAACCCTTTAGCATCGGTGACAGGTTCACCATAAATACATTTCACCATCTGTCACCTTAATTAATTTTCTTCAAGAGAATGTGGGTGCTTTATATTATATGACCTAAACTTAGGCATGTATGTAATATAACGACTTACTAGACCATTGGAATACCAAAATTACTTGTTAGATACTGATCTCTAGGGACGAGTATTTCCATATTACTGTAATAATGAGTAAAGTTTGCTTAATTAGTGTAACTTTAGACTTTGTTTTATCATAGAGTAGATTATTATATTCCGAGTATACGGCTTAAGCACTGTGGAAGTGTAAGTACTTCCAAAGTGTCGATTGTTGGCCCAAATAAGCAATGGTTATTGCGGTTAGTGACAAGGTTGAAATATCTGCTGTGGAATTTATACTAGGATTTTTATACTAAAGCAGGCAGTCAAATTTTCTCTATAAGCCGGTCGCAATGTGCCATTCGAACGCATACGGATTTTTATTATAAGGATTTTTTCTGGGGATATTCTAATTACAATAAGAAAAATAACTATTTAAATGTACATATCTTCTATGCAACAGATACCTTTTAGTCTTTCAAACGAGCTTTATGTCAGGGGAAGCCACGTCTTTTTCTTGAAAAGCATCACTTTTTCATTTCGTAATAGCGTAGATTTCCCAGTATAGGTTAGAGAATGAACGCCAAGGTTTCACGTTTTATCCAGGGAAAATTGGAAACGGAAAATCCACCTTCCTCTAGCATTTTTGAAATTTAGATTTCCTTCACTTTCTTATTTAAACGAATTAGGGAGGCAAAAGCTGTAAAATAGATAAAGTTTAAAGTAGCATCATAAAAATTGTAATGATGGACGTGATTTTAGAGCCATAATTTAAGCTTGTTCGCGAAGTTTGCAATAATGCTCGGAACATAATAATGTAAGTTTGGCTGTAAAGTGTAACAGCTGCATGGGATGTAATGGTACCGAGACAAATGCTATATTTGGGGCAGATAAGGAAATACAACTAAAGCGAGAGAATAATGGAGAAAAATATCTCGCACGTTCTATGAATGAAAGAAACTGTGTTATTAAGGCTATCTAAGGGTCATCCCAGACAGGCATTTGACAAAGCGTTATTGTTTTATTTATATACTAAATAACGTGAACATCAGTGGCCCCAGGCGTTTTGCTGTTGTATACGTTAATTGTATTTATTTTAGAAAAGCAGCTCTTTGTATTGACAATTTATTTAATGGAAAATTTCCTTTTAAGTGACTTCTATGTTAAATAACACTTTGTTGAAACTGAAATAGAGTTGAACATGTCTCGAATGAAAAGTGGAGAAAGACCACGTTCAATCCAGGATCAATCAGATAATGTAGAGTTCTCTTAACGCAGAATACTTATGAAGATACTGATGAGCTCTGGGGCCTAACCATAAGCTCTTATTGCAATAATAATTCAGTAGTGCGGGAGTGACAGATGTATGATCGTCATATATTTTTATATTATCTGCCTGACCGAAAAACACAACATCATTCACCTTAATAATTCTAGAGCCAAAAAGGCTTGGATAAACTCGGGCTAATCTAGTTTGGTAATGGAACTGAGACTCATAAATTACTCGCTTTATAAGTTTTTTTTTAAATAATATATTATGTATTTTATACTGCTTGAAAACTCTTATAATGTTAGTCAATATCATGGTAATAAGAGATCATGGTAAAAGCCCCAGAATTAGGAGTAGAAACAATAAAATAAACTTGTTAATAAGGACTTAGTGAAGTTCGTTATTAATTTCAGAATAACTACGATTTACGAGCTGTTTGAGTAGGTTTAATTAAATGCAGAACTAAAGCAGAGACAAATATAATATGTGGCGATGGTCTGTTTACTATGAGCCCTTTAAGCCAGCCATTCTGTGACCATAACTGCTAAACCTAAGCTACATATTACACATGACATTGCGATAAACCTTTGTTAATGTTGTGATTATTCTTAAATTATGTGTTTGGTTCCCATTAAAAAAGACTATTGAGTAAGAATAAGCACAAGTGCGGGGCATGATACCTCGCACTTCTAAGTATAATATATAACAATTTGAGTCTAGTCACTATATAATTATTTTGACTTTCTTCTCAGTAAAGTAACCTTCCGAACCATGTACAATCCTTAATAATTGTGTCGCTCTGACGATTTGAAAGTGCTTTGTTAAAAGTCTGATTGAATAAAGATATTTTTGATTTGATTTGATTTGTTGAGTTCGTATTCTGTTCTTTATAAAGATTATTATATGTTAATTTAAGATTATACAGATAAATAAAATTGAAGTGTATATGGTAATGCGTGTGAAAGTAGGTAGTGAAATAAAAAAACTATATTTCAGTTTGCTCCGCCTAATCTCTGGATTCGCTGGAACAATAATAAAAATAATTAGGGATAATAAAATAAATTAGGTCGACGAAATAAAGCCCTCCATGAAATCAAGTCTACGTGGTAGAAACCGCAGGGCACAGCTATACCAAAGTCTATCATAGAACTTGGTAGAATGTTATACCACCAAATATCCGGAACGTATTACTTCCTTGACTATGTCCAAAATACGTATCCTCAGAGGGTTTCATTTACTGAAAGTATGTTAAGAGTCACCCTTATCTCCCTTCCCTATAAGTATTTGTCCTTTCTCAGACCCGTGATCTAAGCCCGTGTCTAACAAGTTTATAAGCCGAGTATACCTTCCTCATATATCCTGAAGGGTGGCTAAGGAGCTCCCGTTTCGAAATTCATGCAATTTAGCGAAGAAATATACATCTGAATTTGCTGTTAGGATACCTAATGAAGTGTGAGGAGTCTCGTTAGATATTTATGTACGCGAACTAGATTTTGTGAATAAAAAATGCATTGCAGTTTTCCTGTACGGAAATACGGAAAGCGTTGAAGTAATAATACGACCTAGGAAAGCTGATGACGGATTGTGGCATCGGACGTCCAATTACTCAAGTGTCTAATCAATTAAATCTATGCCTTGGTGACAGTGAAATAGAGTTGATATCGGTTACCCCTGCGATGTGATTCGACAGGTGAACAACGAGAGGTATTAATTTGTATATTTATACAATAAAACTCGCTACGCTGTTTACCGATTTGTTGAGATAGGATTGGAAATATTTCAAATACCTAAATGCTGGTGTTTATTTTATTTCGAATGAAATTAAAAATTTTCTTTGAAACAGCTTCGCGTAAAATACTAATAATATTTTACCTTTGAATTCATAGCTTTATGTTAGCATACGATAATACGAGTATATCAAGCAAAATGGGTACATACGCTCATCATTACGCGACAGTTATTTATTTTACTTGTATAAGTCATTTATTTTGCTTTAATTGTTTAAATGTTTAATGATATCGGAAAATTGAGATTCCACCTTATTTATAACTAGCTGTGCCTCGCGGTTTCACCTGCGTAGACCCTAATGTTTGCTTGAAAGTAACAAACACAAAAGACAGAAAACAGACCAACAAACAAATGGTTTTCTGATATGAGTATTGTATACACATTTAGTGAAAATCTGTTAATTTTAAATTACAAACAGACATTATAGACACTTATATATTATTTGTCTGTATAGATATTTACTCTATTTTCATAATCTTAAACACTTTGTTCCGCAAGTGGTCAAACAATGCCCATCTTGTAGACGTACCTCAATATACGGTCATCTCGAAGACCGTTTTATTGTACTTTAGGGGAGGCTTGACAAAACTTTTTAGATTTCTTGTCGTCCATTACGGTCAGAACACATAAAGGGCGACTTATAGCATCCCCATACGCGTCCATTGTATTTTATTAGTTTCATTTTCGATACGACTGCTCAATACAAGTTTACTAGCGTGTCTATAAATTCTCGACAGTATAAGCATATTATTATGCAGCTTAGATTGTATCTTGGATATTTATAGACTCCAAGTGAGTACTCATACATATGTATACGCTAGACTTACATTATGATCGCGTTACGTTAAAATGCATCCACAAGGCTAATGAACGCCCCCTCAAGTCGACCGCTATCAATTTTGTTCACTTCTCTTTCATCAAATTCTGTTCAAGTCCAGCGAACTCATTGTAGCGTGTATTTTTATATTTTGGTCGCTAATCGACATTCAGTTCGCAACTCTGTTTTTCGGTCGCAAAGTCACGAAGAACCGACGGAAGCGTTATTTACTATGAATTTGCTAACAAAGAACTTGTATAACTCAACTGGGAACCACTCTGAGAGTAATATACGTTTTTGAACTAGGTAAATAGATGTGTGCACCAGGCTTGAGTACCTGTGTTTAGTTAGTTCGATCTCGGTAGGATTTAACTTAGACGAGGTTTGTCAGCTCGGCTCGCCTATATTTGTTAGAATAACAACGCGACTGCGATTCACTGAACAAATTTGCGTAAATCGCGTTTGTGCACGTCACACGTATCTGTGTTGGTGAATTTTATTTTTATGAGCACGACTGGGACATTTTTATGGGCTGCAAACTGTGTACATTTTACTAAAATGCTTAGTTAGCGAAACATAGAACTTTTTTTCCGACTGCCTGTGTAACTAAGTTGGAATTAAAGTGCGGAATTAGTTGAATATAATATAGTTTTTTGCTCTTTTGTGCTGGCCACCAATGTAGGTAATGTGCATATGATTCTTTAGATTTTAGTATATGATATGCAAATAAGCCACTTGCGTCCTAGAAAAGGTTTCTACTTTTTTGTATTAGTATTTTTCCTATTCAATATTATTTTGTCTTTGATTTTAATTAGTTCATGTTATCTATATCTATACAGATAAATACAATTGAAGTGTCTGTTTGTAATTTTAAAATAACAGTTTTTCACTAAATGCATATGGAAGTATACACGCTACTGATAATAAAAAACCAAGTTTTAAAATGTTTCTGCCTGTCTGTCTGTCTGTTTGTTCCGGGTAATCTCTGAAACGGCTGGACTGATTTTAACGGAACTTTCACTGGCAGGTAGCTGTGGTTTCAAGGAGTAACTTAGGATACTTTATTTATTAAAAATATTAGGGTTCCGTGACATGAACCATGAAACTAAATCTACGCGGTTGAAACCGCGAGGCACAGCTAGTTTCATAATATATGAGCTTCATAAACATACTATACGTAATTTTAACAAAAGTATATTTTAAAGTGTATAGATAGCTTTTATTGTAAATACGTAAATTAATCACATTTGTTTGTCGGCTTCAACAAACTATGTTCTTACTATACTATGTTTGCTTTTTAAAATACTACGTTATATTTAATTTAGATATATATAAGAACCAGACATTATTAGCAACGTATAATTTATCTACGCCCTAATTTGTGAAGGTTAATGGTTTACTTGTGATCCAATATAGAGTTCATTGATTAATAAGTTAATAACTAGCTTCTGAGTCACAAGTTCTTAAGTCGGTCAAAGCTCAGCTTGACTTCTGCCGATATTGAAAATTAATCAAGCATTATTTGCAAAAATGTCTTTTGATACTAGTTTCATTGGCACAAATATATTATTATAGTAACGAAGCCATATTGCTTCTAGTTAATTTAATATAGCTTTATGTTCACCAACAATTCCATTGTGAAGGCTGGATGGTAATTAGGGACTGGGTCAATAAAACAAGTCTCCAAACAGTTGTATCATAATGTAATTCTTCTCCGTCTCTTAGGTGGTTAAAAAAATAAATTGAGTCATAAAAATATAACAAAAAGTGGAACCGACGACGGTCATCTAAAAGTGAAAGAATTATTTAAAGGATAAAACCTCAATTTCCGTAGATTAAAAAATAGTACCACTAGCAAAATGTGAGTTCATTTTATATGTACGTTTAAATTTTATCCGTTTCAGTTCGTACATTTAAGCTAGTAATTTCCATGAACGTGCACTAGTTGAGATTACAGTTGTCTGAGCGCAGCACTACAGGTAGTGTATAACGCATTTTGCATATGCCATGCATTTGGGAAATCCGCTCAGGGAACTTGTTCCGCTCAATCTAATTAGCTAGCAAGTGCGGAGATAGCTGCGATCGAAACTTGCGGCTTATGAGGACGGCCAACACCACTGACAAGATTACCAAACTTTTACCCGCGACCACCTATCTACTGGGAATACCACCCACCTCCCCACTCACAGACAAAGCCCTATCTTCAGATTCAAAACAATTTAAATAACCACGTTTCAAAGACTTTTTGCAAATTGCGTGTTTAGAAATCTCTACGACTTATGGAATTATCACGGAGAATCACACTGATAAAATCTTTTTGGTGTATTATCTACACAAAAGCCCGAAATTGCTTAACAATTGTCGGGGACATCTTATCTTGAAACCGCTCTCATAAAAATCCTTGACTCTAGATTGAAATAAAAATTTACAGCTAATAGGCTGATTCGCTTATTATTACAGTATATACCTACACATACATATTATTATAAAACTGAATTTCGCATAGGGCAGGCATAAAAGAGGATTATTCCACTTTAGATTCGCGGATAACTTTATGCACTACATGGCTTTTTTTAAATTAAACTTTGACATGGCAGAGTTTCAATTAAAACACTGTAAATATGTATCCTGGAACGATACACAATTTCGGCGCGTCAGGTTTGTTTTATTAATCAGTATTTTAGTATTGTACATGTATTCAATTGATTTGTAAATTCAGGTTCAGAACATTTTACCAATTCATTTCTATCTATTCCAAGTGACGTGATGTCGCTACCAATCGCGAACACGTCATCCGCTGCGTCGTCTTCGGAAATGTTTGTTTATTGACAAGTAGACGTGCGCGAGAACCTTTATTAGAATGTTTACTTGGACGAACGCAACATTTTTACGGAATGGAAATCGGAACGCCATTCGTTAGCACACACCTTACTTTGTGATAATATGCCTTTGGGAATGGGAGTTATCACTTGTTTGTCCGTAATTATTTGAGGACGCGCGCTAATTATTATCGAGTGAGTCGTTTACATGTCTCTTTTTACGTTGTAAATAGACCTTTCGCCGTCAACCCTATATACCTATCTACGCTAACGTTCCTCGCTGCCGTTCCGAAAACAAATGAGAGGAATTTGTTCAACTTCGTTGGAGAACAACTAAAGCGGTGTTTGGAGCCTACGCTTCGTCTATCTATGTGTTTATCGCTCTTGTGTTATAAATCGAACTACTGTATTGTGTGAACGTAGAGTTATTATACTGTATTCACGACTCCTTTGCTCAACGAACTTGCTTTCGATTGAGTTAACCCATCTAAGCTTTCAATTTGTAGTTTCGAGAAATAATTTTAGCATGTTACTTACATTTTACAATATTTCTAGAAGCTTATTTGTACGTCATTAAAATGTGGAACGCTGTCAGTAAATAAATTGATTGGAATGGCAAGGAAAATATACTGAGTCTGCAATAAAAAGTTGTCAAGCAATTTAATTTGAGGGTTTACAGTTATTTAAAATTAAAACGTTGCTTAAATACAAGCCGTGTTTAACTGACTTGAAAATTCGAACAAATAAGGTTTGATCGGTTGAATTAAAGGGGTCGGGGCAATTTTCTCGAAGAAATGAGCCATAATTTTCAGCTCTTTTGAAATGAGTACACCAAAAATGAAGGCAAAAATAAGGAAAATAATTAATAATATTTCCTTGTCCAGGATTGTTGGTTTAATAATACCGAGACTTTTATAAGGTAAATATGAATTTTTCTGTATAGCAAAATTATGTGACAGACAAAATTATGGTTTAGTCCAATTATTTCACATTATGTGTATATACTTCAGGCTTTTGATGAGTTGTTTTGAAGAGGGAACAAATTTGAATAGGTTCAAAAGATTATTTGTATTTTTGAATTGATTTAAAAGCAATTACTTTGGAGGGTGGGCTATTTGATAGGTAGGGCCCAGCGGCGTGCCGTCCGGCGCCGCCCCTCCCCCCGGATGTTTTCCTGGACCCACACTTCCGACCGTATATCCTTCGCTCTTGACTCTCTAACCATTTTTCCTCAGCCCTTTCTCTGATTAATGCGAAATTATTTATCCTAATACCCCTAACAAAACACAAAGCTAGTGACCGTGTTGAAAGCGAAATGTATCTTTAAAGGGGTAGTTCTCCATTTAATTAGTAGAGCGTCTGATTAATTCTTTCCAGGTTTCTCTTGATCGTTTCCAATTTATATTTTTCTTTCTCTATTTCAATGAAAAGATGAGAATTTCACCTACTCTGTTTACGAAGATCATCTTGTTTTCATTAAGTTTTATACATTTTTGAGTGTTTGAATCATTTGACATAAATCAAATCGAAAAATTTACTGACCATTTGGCATTCAAGTAAGGGTATAGTAAGTAGTACCCGAAATAAAATAATAACATCTATAATCCACATTGTTTATGAAGAAAATAAAAGAAAAATATTTCTAGTCTAGACTCATGGTATGTTAGTTAGGTCGAATGTGTTAGATTTACACTCGTCATATACATCTATCCTATACGATAAGTAGAATTATCTTAGCAATAAGAACTAAACTGTAATAATAGGCCGTTGAAGCTAAATTCACGAAATTTAACATCTACATCTCAAGACAATACGAAAATATCTTACTATTATCAAAAAAGTTGAAATATCTGAAATTCCTATCCATTGGCTGACTGATCACCTTTTATAATGTCTATTTTTAGTTTGCGTCGGGGTCATGTTTGTAATATGTATGTTTTACGTCGACTCGGACCCTTAAAAAGAAATGAACAACTTTGTAACTAGTGCGAAAAAGAACTCTCGGAAACTTTTTTTAAGTCGCTATTGTTACTTCATATTGATATAAACGAGAGAGAATGACAGTATTCGACGGCATTCAAGAACAGCCCGAGATATTGCACCTTTAAGCGTTCGCAGATTGCATTCGGACAATGAATAAAATGATTTTGTTCTCGGCATTCGTACTTCCTCAAGTGTACTTGCTGCTCCAGTTCATACTTTCATATACGGACTTGTCGAAAGTTCCCTCGACTACATATTTTAGAGCCGAGTTCAAGTGACGTTACATAAAAGAGCTCATGAATTCCATTCTCGCAGACAACTTTTCTATATTATGACGCATGGACGCGACGTTTATTACTACTTCAGTAGATCCCTGAAACTGAATTTTAAAATAATATCCTCGCCTTTGTGAAAATCCCCTTTTCATTGAATTATATTGCACCAAATTGGTTTATCCAACTACACGATGATTGCATCGCCAATTCCGTTTATTGAACCGTGAATCGAAAACATCCACCTGCAAGTGGTATCATAGCTATTGAATTAAAATGGCTGGATTTATTGATGTGACAAGTTCATTCCCTTTTGTGGGGGCTCATCTCATTTGGTTAATGTTTTTGTGCGCTATTTACAAGAACCCCTCGGCACTAACCTTGTTTCAAGTAGCCGGCGGCAATTTACGCGGCCTCGCTACATCTTTCAAGTCTGTTCAGTAGATTTTCTCCTTTTAGTCTAGAATTTACGCGTTCCATGCTCAACCCAGTTTACGGGCACACGGGAGATTCGCACAACATCAGCTATTTTCTATCTCCTTGCTTCCACCGCTGCTTTAATTGTTGTGTCTGTTATCGACCAGAAAAATTACTGTTTGTAACGTGCTTTTAATTAGATGTCTAATTAAAAGCACGTTACATTTTATGTATTCTGGATATAGTAAAAAGTATCTTTATCTATACAGATAAATACAATTGAAGTGTATGTTTGTAATTCAAAATAAATAGATTTTCACTAAATGCAAGTATACACGAAACTCACATTTAAAAAAAACTTACCACTTGTCTCCGTCTGTCTGTCTGTCTTAAGGAACTTTCTCTTGCGGGTAGGTAAAGTTACAAGGAGTAATTTTACTTTTATATACAAAACATTAAGCGTTCCGCGGGCCACCCATGAATTTAAGTCTACAAGGGTGAAACGGCGGAGTACAGCTAGTTCTAAAATAAAATTGATTAATTATAAGATACGGTCTTTAGTTTCAAACAGCATTCATCGATTCATTCCGCAGTCGATATCTACATGGGTGGATAGTTGGCAAAGTTGTCCAAGTGGTAAGGTCTGCAGCCGACAGCCACATAAATGCTTCAAACTTTGCTGAACGACAAGTGCTGTCGATAACGACGTACCGCCAGGTGAACTTACATCATACTTCATAAATTAAATTCCATACTAATCCCCGTACTACGTTCAAAGTTGAATTTAAAATACCTACCATATGTTGAACTGAGGACGTGGTTGTAAATTAGATTTAGAACAACTGCACACTTCCCGTGAGTGCGATGTTGCGGAATGGGAATACCAGTCGAACTGGCGAAGTATTCGATTGAATTTAAAGTTCCTTTATTGTGTTTATTTTCGATTGCGTTGCTTACAACATTGCATTTTTGGGATTTGTAGGTCTTCTTAACTTTAAGGGTCTTAGTTCGGATGTTTTGTTGTACTTACATCTTCAACGGAGAAAAGTGTAACAGTAGATGTCTCAAATGACAAAATTTAATTTTAAAAATATCTATCTATTTAAAAGTAATAACACTCGTTCTATGAGGTAAGCAATTTCTAACAGCTGGGCTTGAATGTCAGCCATAGTAAATTTATACAGCATTTAGTAGCCATAACCCGACAGCGTTTAGGCCCGGCCACGAAGCGACTATTAATAACGCCGCCGTGTATGCCCGTATCATCCCGTCGTATTCGGCCGACCTCTCAACCCGGCACAAGCGCTCTCTATTGATCACACTCTCGTTGTCATAAACACATTCGCCCTAATGGACTCCACCGAGTATATCTTTTGAGAAACTATTGTTTTTGTCCCACAATCAAGGGTGGATACGGCTCACTCTACTTATACTATACGGAGTCCGGTCATGAATCATTTTCCCAAATGTAATGGGATTTTTCCATAGGATCTTCGTCCTATTCTCGTGATATATTCTGACTAGGATTTTATTCTTAATTATGCCAGTTTGCTCGGTCGACTTAATAACTTTATATTCCAGGATAAAAACTAAACCTCGTACGGTAATTTATCACAATGATATAGTTTTAACTTCTCAAGCATAAAGCATTGTTCATATCTAAACGGAAATTCAATATCAGTATCTACTTGCAAAATATAAGTCACGTTTAGCTTCTAAATCCCAGACAGTTGTGTAAGCTGGTTGAAGTTTCCTTTCATCTGTAAACAGAAATGTTTCTATCGCCGACAAAGATTACTTTATCCAAACGGAAGGAATGAGATTGACTTTCTGACACGCTGAAACCAATATCCTGATGTATTTGTAGTTTGAACAGAATGGTGACAAGATCTTCTTGGAAAGGTGGAGCCCACTTGTCGAAAAATAAGTAACAAAATCAATTGATAAAAAATATATAAATACTGTAATACAACAACGTTTTAGTACATTTCAGTAAAGTGCGTAATACTGACGAAGTAAGTTCAATTTGTTTTATGGCAGCATTATGAGCGGGTGAATTGAACGCAGGATCACAACAATTCATAGTGCGAGCGCCCACTCTTTCGTAAAATTATGTTAACTTGCTCTGTATTTTTTATGACGTCATTCACCCTATGAATCTCTAGCGCATTACATCCAAGAACAAAATGCTGATGGGCTGGGTGGTTACTTATATTTTTATGAATGGAGCTATCATGATTGCGGTTACTTAGCTGCATTATTCTTATCTCTCTGTTAGAAGTATCTCATTGTCATGCAAATTTTTGTGAAATTTATAAACAGTTACTTATTACGTTGGTCTAGTGGTCGCATGCACTACTGCCGAACAAGAGGTCATGGGTTTCCATGAGTAATTTCACAGTACCAAGTACTTTTGCCTACCCCTTTGGGGAATACAGGCGTGAGCATATGAAAGCAAGTATTACTTATTACGTTACTGGTTTCTAGCACCTTGGCATGAACCTTTGTGTCAACGTATGTGAAACGATTACTGATGTTATTATTGATAAAATACATGGGTTGAAACCAAAAGCCGAATTTAAAAAATAGCTCGCCAATTATGCGGTGAGCCCCGCCGCGCCGTAATTACGGCGTCACTCGGCTAAAACGACGAAATAAATTGAAAAACCGACTCCCGGTGAAAATGTGAGCTCGAAAATCTCTACGGGACTTTTGAGCGGAGACTGACAGCGTCACAGATAATGTATTTGTGTTGTTGAAAAGCCATTGTTTTCGCGGAAAGTAAATTAGTATTTACTTTTATCGGGTCAATCGTATTATCCTTTATCACGTAATTGGGTTGTTAATGAAAATGAGTTGGTTTGTAATCAGGTAACTGTAATATTTATTCATCATAATAACCAAACAATATGTGTTATTAACTATCATTGAGTTAGATATAAACATACGTTAATATATTGATATTAGAGATACTTAATAACATTAACCATTAGTGCAGTAATGGTTAGCGTTATTAACGTGCTATTAGGCGAAACTAGAATTCTCGGACGGAACATACTGACATTTAAACTGACACAAACAATGCACCCAGAATAGGAAGGTATCTCTTGGAAATAATTATGTAATCTTTACTAATATATAAAGCTGAAGAGATTGTTTATTTGCTTGTACGCGCAAATCTCAGAAACTGGAAGGATTTTAAAATTTATTTCAGTATTGATATTCCATATCATCACGCTAAGACCAATCGCGGGTGAAAGTTAGCCCAAAGTAACTATTCCACGCGGACGAAGTCGCGGGCAGAAGCTAGTATACCTATATGTTCTGTGTCGGAATCAAATCCTTGGCGTGGTAGTGGACCCTACCCCAAGACCAGATTTGTTTATTTGTTTTTTTTGTGATAAATGCGAAAAATAATACGTAGAGTTTATAGAACGAAACGCGTTATACTGTAAATCGAGGGTTGGTAACTAAAAAATTTAAATTTCCTATTTTTTAGTAATTTGTTGAAATAAAAGGTGAAATATTCCGGATATTTTAGTCGTGTATAAATAGGAGAAAAAATCGTACCTCGTTTTACTTTTAGAATTCCCGAAAGTTATTAAAGCTGAAAGCTATCGAATTCTATCAGCATGGAAATATGTTATGAAATTTATAAAATCACGTCTGAATTTTATAAAGCCCAATGTATCCAAACTCTGTTAGTCAAATATCGCTAGTAAAAACCTTCTGCTGCCCTTATCCCGTGCCTTTGGGTGGAGGGGAATATGTTTTTCTCATACATTTTTATATATCAGCGATGACGCTTTGCACTCTCTTTCTAGCCATTCCATATTTCTTAAGTCTTCCTCTTCCCCTCTAACTAGGAGGACTAATGCTTATTCATCACAGCTCGGTTGGTCTATTTTAGTTATTTCCATAGTGTTATGTCTTATGGCATCCTTTTATGGGGAAATGCTACGGACATCAGTTCTATCTTTGTGCTGCAGAAACGGGCTGTTCGTGCAATCTATAAACTCAAATCTAGAGATTCTCTCAGAGAGAAGTTTAAAGAAATAGGGATAATGACTGTGGCATGTCAATACATATTTGAAAATTTGATATATGTAAGAAAGAATATAGATAGTTTTAAGAAAAATAGTGATATGCACAATATAAATACACGCAAGAGGGATAAACTCCGTGTCCCTGTGACTAGACTGCACAAAACTAGTAACTCTTTTGTGGGGCAAAGTATACGCCTTTTCAATAAACTACCATTAAAAATGTGTGAACTACCATTTTTAAGTTTTAAGGCAAGCATCAAACAGAAACTTTGTGAAAAAGCATATTATAGTGTAACTGAGTATATTGATGATAGCCAAACATGGCAATGAGTTGCTCACTCTTCCATTGAAATGTACTTAAACAACCCTATGTGTATAGAAGGGACACATGTAAAAAAAAAACCGGGGAGTTTGTTTCGCCGTTTCTTCTCCTGACAGGCTTACTTTTGGAAACGGTAGTAAATTAACCTAAGTTAGCGTAAGAAAAATGACGTTCAATAAGTGTTCCAAGTGTCCCTTATGTTGAATAAAACTTTTTGATTTTGATTTTGATTTTGATTTTATTTTCAAACATCCCTTGATAAACAAATTTCTAACGTTGTTAATTAAATTCATACATGAAGCGTTACAAGTAAATATACATACATACCATATGTTCCACCACATTTATGCATCTCGTCATGCAGGTGAATAATATGATTATAAGTAGTAGATGTATGGGTGAGTTTGTGGCTGCAATGACTAAACTGAAGTTTAAGATACATCGTCACCACAGTAAGAGTAATAAATAATGGTTACAAACGTACAATCTTGATGTGAACTTGGCGCCACATCCTGCACATTTTTCATAAGGGGCCGATGTCGTCGGATGCCGGCACGTGACTTAAATTCAGTCGTTTTTCCTTTTGACCATATAAAAAATAAATTCACTTTAGGGGAAAGGTTATCAGGGATTCCATCCGCGACGGGGTTGAATGGGAGAACTCCGCACAACAATTGGGCGTGATAAAGCCGAATCAGGATACCGCATGTAATCTCTAAGGCAGTAATTACTGCAGGCCTCGTTGCCCGTGTTAAGGAAGGTTAGGGTACAATATATTATCATGTAAATCTGCGTCGCACAGTCGAGTTCACTAATACATCTTCGAATTACAATCTACCTTTGGGTTTGTACACGAATACATGATGTATGTGTCACAGAGCTGGGGTCCTACCATCATCGGTTTAAGCAGAGCGTACCGGAGGACTTCTGAGCTTTGTCGTTCATTTTTGTACTGTAAAATCAAATGTTAAAGCTAAGAAGTTTCTAATGCGCTCTGCTATTATCGACGATGGTAGATTCCCTGTCACGTCACGTATAAAATGAGTTAAAAGATTGACCCTCAACCCGGTAGCAAATAATGATGAATAAAATGGTAAAAAAAATGTGAATTCAAATTGTGGACTGACAAAATGTTTTCATACATTAATAATGAACTTAATATTTTTTGCCGGTTTGCGTCTTATGGAACGGAAAGGAATGCAATGTGACTTTCCTTATTCAAATGACAATAACTTCGAGATTTCTCCAAATATTAATACATGATGGGAACAACGAAATAAGTGTGTAAAATTGAAATATTTTGCTTGTTTTTTTTTTATTTCAAATGACACTATTGTTATTTTCAACTAACTTTCTAATCGGAAAAATACATCTATACAGATAAATTAAATTGAAGTGTCTGTTCGTAATTCCAAAATCCTTCACTAAATGCATATGAACGTTTATAAGGTACTGATATAAAAATCATATATTTTTTTAAATTTTACATCTGTCTGTTTGTGCCGGCTAATCTGTGAAACGGCTGGACTGATTTTATCGGGACTTTCCTTGACTGATTGCATATGTTACAAGAAGTAACTTATATTTATAGTCTAACATAAATCGGGACCACAAAATAAAGCCCATATGCAATTAAGTTTACTTATGCGAGTTAATTAATAAATATGCAAATGACATACAAACATTCACACATAAGATACGAGAAAGATTAGTAGGATTGAGATACGGTTCAACGCTCAAATAATCGGTCCCTGCAGTTAGATAGCAACATAAGTTTTTGCTCAGAATGGCGTGCTTGAGCCGACCACGATAAATTATCCATTGTTGGCCCCGAATTCAACAGGAGCAGCCGTTTTTGTTCAATTCTTCGTCTCGTCGTCAATGGGAAATTTATTACAGCCTCTAGCCACATTTAAATATGGCCGATTATATCCGAGAACTTAAAATGTTTTCAGAGCACTCACCAAAAGCAGGTAATTTACTTTCCCACCTTGAGCTGCGCATTATCATGGACCATTTGACATCTGTACTTTTACTAAAGACACATTTTCATTCAGCGCTAATCTTTCCTTAGAATTTTATCGTGTTCAACTTGGTCTTCGTTTACCTTGAATCTTGCAAGATTTGACTTATCTAATCCGAATACTTAAGTGAACCCCGCTGCGATTAATTTGGATCCAATCTGTATATAAATCAAGTATATGGAGTTTTTGGTATTGAGTTCCTAATTGAAACAAATCGTACTGACATTTTGGATAACGTTGTTTTGTTTAAGGCGCCATTATAATTATTTGAGTCTACCAACAAACTTTGGTAAGCAACAAGGAATTTGGCAACTTGCTGCATCAATTGGTTTTTTATTACTCTTCGAACTTTGTCTGAAACCAAAACATCGTTGAAACTTTTAATTGAAATATTCACCTTGAAACGGAGGTGTATCTTGTGTGTAGGATACCGCTAAGATACATCCAACCGGTCAGAGCCAAGATTCCCGCAATTGTCGGGCTCTCATCCGAAATCAAAGCATCTTTTTTATTGATCCTTTGAGCTCGGCGCAGGTTGAATAAAGTTGTAAAGGCTAACCGTAATCTATTTGGTGCTCAATCCCAACAACATGTGACCGACGTCACCCGGTTGACCTCACACATTTCTCCTATTCGCCGGCGCTCGTTACTTTTGTGAACACCGAGATCCATCTATCATTTTTCTCCCAAACTGATGACCTTTCACTCGGCGGTGGAGGATTTAGCGCTCAAAGCGTCCATTCTGTATCAATAAAACTATACATTTTATGAATATATCAAACGGTTGTCCAAAGAGTTACTGATATGTTTATATTGATAAATATGAAACCGACACATCGACCGGAATCTTTGTTATAGCATGTACATAACAATTAACACATTGCAATTATCATGTATGGTGCGCGTTTATTCTAATAGCACGACACCATAATTTCGTAACTCAAATAAAGAATAAAAAGTAAAATAAAATACATTATCCAGCTTTTCTTTTAGCTTGTTTAATTTCCTAAAACCGCGCTTAAGATTTTAAAGCCTGTAATGATATCAATTGTAAGGGAATGACCGCCGTCCTATTTACTTAGCTGGAAAAGGATCCTAACGTAATTTCGTATAATAAATCTCCTCTTATCCTTATCTATCCTTCTTTTTAAATCCGCATTAAGTAATTAAACCGTAAATATTTATAGAGATCTCATTCTACGTATATATATCTAGAGTATTATTTTACCCTTCGAAGTCTAGCAATTCGGGGCTACATTCCGTGCGAGATTTACTGCGGAGCCTCTTCCTTTATATTTTAACAAATGGAATTCCAAATAATGGCAATTTATCTGGATGAATACTGTTCCATCTGATATCTTAAAATATTCCTAAGTATGATCACCGTGGATCTGGTCTTTGTTGGGAGAGTTCTGAAGATCACAATATGAATTAGATATCTTGTTACTTGTAAATTAATATTAAAATATTCTGGAAATACCGACGAAACATCGAATGAACTAAACTCACTCAACGTAAACAATTTGATTGTAAAAGTTTCATCAATAGGGACAATGGACGCATCTGTTTTCCATTACATAGCCTCTAGTTTTCAAGAGCCAAATCCGTTTTTGGTACTATAATATCATTTTGTCGTCGTATATTTTTAAAAGGTTTCAAAAACAACCGTCGATAAAGCCTGGATACAGGGGATAGTGATGTACACTACTCATAGGCAAGCAAGTTTTTTAATAAAATAGGTCTTGTTGTAGTGGTATAAAATACATACCTATTTACAGAATTTGTGTCTTATTCTTCTTCAGTATTGTTGATATTGTTTTGGGGTATTTTATGAAGAGGAAAAGTTTCCGTGTAACGGTTTCACACAAAAGTCACTTATCCGATTAAATTGAAACTTTTGGTACGGTATTGAGAATGGTTTCTGTGGCTTATTTTATGTGTTTTGTTGCAATATGATATTTTATTGTATGGACACGTAATGTTTCATCAATATTCTTGCACCTATTTTAAATCTAAAGCATCTGAAGTGTGAGTTGACTATAAAATACAAACAAAAATTGGTAAATTCTGAGGTTTAAAGATATTTGCAGTTCGCTAAACGACCAACTTTCTCCTTTTGTTACTATCCGTACATTTTAAGGTAAAATTACGTGAATTAAATTCATTCCAAGTTTGAAACTTACTTTGGTGAGGTCGTTGCATTAAACTTCACGGGCCTTACCATAAGCTCTTATTGCCATCAAAGTTCCAATGTGTGACAGTGACAGACTTATACACGTCGTGTCTGTCAGAACATTGACACGGAATATTGTTACAAATCATCGAATCTTTCAAATACTTGCAATAAATTTAGTACCAGATAAGAAATTGCGTTCAAATCCATCCAATTTAAAGTTCCAATGAGTCGACGCCGGCACCTGGTTACCCCTTATCCTCAACATTATTATGATCGACTGTTCTGACAATCGACGCTGTTTCTCCATTTTTATTCGATTTATTTTGGAATTCGCTTCTTGTATCTATTAGTATTTAATCTAATTTATATTATTCCAAAAGCTTCCACGGAAATATCTAAAAATCGTTAAGTAACTCGGTTTATGTACGTGAAAATAAATGTTACTGTGCCAACACAAAGTCCTTAGTGTTATGCTAGTAGAAGTAAATCTTACTATCTTCTACACTAGAATTAATATTCTGGTTGAGCAATGAATTGAATACATAAATAATATTATATTGCGTGTATGTAACAATGAGTGCTGCGAACTAAAAATAATTTCTACCATCGCACTTCTCGCCATCGACGGAGAGTTCATCGTTACACTTTGGAACCCAAATGATCTCGCACTGCTCGTTTCCAAAGGAGCCTCCTACCCCGAATGCTCAATTTGTGAAATGAACTCCTCAACATGGTTTTCTCAAACGAGTACAGTATGGGGTCCAATGAGGCTTTCAAGATATATTTACAGGGTCGTGATGCCCTTGGTATTGCAAGCGATCATAGACTGCGGCAACTACTTACCATCAGATGCGCTGTATGAAAGAATTTTCAACAGTTATGTTAAATAAGACCCACATAATTCTTCCAGTATCAAATTAGAGGCAATTTGGTTCCAAATGGTAGTTACGATTTGAGTAATGTTATAATTCACAGATATTTCAAGTGGCCCACTTTTATTTAATATCGGGGCATTCACGGGAATATCGTAAATTATATTAGAGAAAATGGGATAGATAATGACAACCCTATCCGAGGAGTAATTAATCTGGCTGGTACAGGCTCGAAGGTCTCGGGAAAGATCTACCGTTTAGGAACTGGAATAATGAGTACTGGTGGCCTTACCGCCGTGATTGGTGACTTTAATATGCAGAGGCGCGTGATAATGTACCTCTGACTTATAATACTCCGCCCGTAGTTCCGTTATAGTCGTGTTTCAGCGCAATGACGACTGGGTCAACTTTTCAGCCCTATTTGAGTTGAAATCGCTAATGTAAACTACCCCAAAATTCCGTATTGGCATCGTGTAGTTAGTTGTTATTATATTAACCAATGTTACAAGTTGCCCGGGTGGAAAGGTATAATAAGTTCAGTGTCGATTTGGTTGTTTGTTTGTAGCTCACGATTCATATTGGTTCTTTTGAGGCATTGTAAGTTGTGACTACTCTCCGGGGATCATCGTCGGGCGGATGCCTTTTATCTCTGTCACGATTAAGAGAACGTCAAATATTTATTCTGTTCCTGTTATACTGCTGATGTATTTCCAAACCATCTCAGAGTATATATTTTATGTTTGACATTTTGTATTTTTTGTGGTCTCCTCGGCATTGTTGGCTTCACGCGAGATACTTGTATTATTTTTTTACTGTGACAAAAGGATACCAATTCTTCCTTCATAAAAATACATCGGATGGGGATTGGTGGTGGCAATTTGACGAATTTATGTCAAGAGTAATCGTCAAGGGAATGTGTATGACAGCTGAAGTTCCCTTGTTAGCGATAATGACTACCTATAATAGGGCTTTGGGTTTAATTGGCGACAGTTACTAAACAAATTGGCTTTTTGTCCTTATCACATTATTAGAAATTAGATACCCACAAATTACCTACTTTGATAAATTTCTATTTGACGTTCTCACTTTATTAACAGGTAAAGGAAGAATGGAACAAATTAAAGCGTAAAACTCAGGCAACTTATTGTGATCGTTATTTGATTGTTGTGACTATAATTTGATTGTTCTTTATGGAGTGTATTTAAAAGTAATCCGCTAAGTCGCTTTGTATAAAAAATCAGGAGATCAGCCACATTTACTTGAATCAAGTATCAAGAACCGACCTCAAAAATGTATGGAATAAGGGCAGTGGGATGATCATGGGAAACTCATCCGATTATTATTCTAGATTAATATTTCACTGAACTTCCCACGGAAGCATCAGGGGGTCAACTATGATCGTTAAAGCAGCACGTATTAAGAACTTATTGAACTTGACGTTTAATGTTACGGTAATGCTCTGTTTAAAGTCTTGAGTAAGAGTGGTGATAGATTGCAGCTGTCCATCGTGCACAGCGAAGACAAGGGAAACAAAATGAACATTTAGTTCGCTATCTGAACGCCAATACACTTTCTCATTGGTTAAATCTACAGCTTTCTATGGATTTAACCATTTGTTTGTTGTTCTTGTCTAAGGTATCACATATTTCTACATTTACTTGGGGATTCTTCATTACTATGACATTACTTCATTACTATGTAGCTTCATAAAGTTTATTGCACGGAATGTTATATATTCTCACTAGCGTTTTGAATTCATACGTGTGCTAAAGTTGTCTCTACCTATTGCGCTTAGTATAGAACTCACTGCGGTTTTATTTTCCTGCGCTCAGTGAATTCCTACTTTTTAAATGAAATCTGTACACGTTTTCGTCATTCAGAGCTTTTCACCACAAAATGTCACGTGTCGACTCTATTGAAAATTATCTTAATAATGTTAACGAACAAACTGCAGTTTAATTTAGTAGTCTAGAATCTAGGTAACCTGCAAAGAAAGCGAAGAAAGAAATAACTCTATAACAATTATCATACAACAAGCTTCCGTCAGCGACTTCGTCTGCGTGGTATTCGAAGAGAATAAAGACATTCTTGGAAAAAATAAAATAGATAAGACCTCTATTTTATCTCCTTAGCTTAATGGTAGCATTTCCGAAAACCCTTCCTAAGTGGATACCTGACAAAAACACACTCTCCAAAATGCATGTCTCCTGGACCAGCGGCTTATCCTGCTTTGATATAATAAGTCAGCCAGTCTGTCGGTATTTTGACTGTTTTATGTATTGATACGACGGTTGGTGCCTGCAAACAAATTCATGGTAAACTCAGCAATTTGCATCAGTAGATACCTGCCCCACTGTTTAGTTAATAGTTTTGGCCCTTCATAACTTACGCGATATTATTGTTGTCTAAACATTATTGTTTACTAGCTGGCATTGAACACGCGGTAGGCAAAAACTATTTTTAGTTCACTGTCAGCAAGAAAACCTTCTCTCAAATGTATTTAGGTATTAAGCATAACAATTTAGCTCTTATTTAGAGTGATAGATAAGGTATTTAGATTAAATGCATTATAGAATAAATATAAAAACGCAAGTAGTAAATTTTCAGAGGAGTTATGGGATTAGGACTTGAGGCAGAAAAAGTCTACGAGCGTTTTTATCTCGCTCGGCCAGGCGTGTCGCAGAGGTTGCCTTAGCCCCGTGACGTCACAGCAACCACCAAAGCCGTCACGACTCGCCACACAAATTACGGCATGGACGCACCCTTTTAAACACTTTTTTAAACCGTGATTTATCCCATGAAAGTATTATCCGCACTTATAATCCTTAGTGAATTATTATTCAGAAACTTTGTTGTGACCGCGGCTTAAGTAATCCGCGGGATTTTGGATGTCTCGCTGTGTAAGGAAAGATTTTTGCGATGTGCCTATTTAAGCGTTGATTACATCCACTTTGTCCGCGTGTTGTCGGCCTAATTTCATGGTTATTAATAAATGCCCGCTGCGGTTTTGTGGGTTTTAAAACTGCTCATAAGTACCCATAAATTGAGTAAGCTTTGCCTGTACTAAGCGATTAACGCAGTGTAAATACTTTTTATTAATTTTCAATTCATGTGAGTGTGTGTGTATATATAGCTATGAGTAAATGTAGAGTAAAGGGCTTCCGCGTGATGATAGGAACTCGTATGTATAATATAGGTATCCATATAATAGTAAAGTAACTTAGGGTATTAAATTGCGAGTGGTTTTGTAAAATCAAAAGTACGCATCGTTGTGTGGGTACGTATCGCACGATCAGGGCCCGCTTTGTTCAGAATCCTTTCATGCTGTGCTAGTGGCACTTCAGGCGACCCATGCCTGTTTGTATTCCGTTCACGAACTTTTCGAATATATTATTTTGTATGGCCAAGTACATACGTGGAAGAACGTGATTTAAGAGTCCTATTCAATAGGGGTCTAAAGTATGCGGATACATTTTCCGCGACCTCAAACACATTTGTCCAAATGAATCTGAATAGTATTCCAACTGTCACTTCATATTACCTTCATTATAATAATAATAATAATATTTATTCGCAAAAAACATGGTATAAAGGTGGTATGAGGTATAAATAGAACATACATGTTTAGCTAACTTATATTATAGCGTGCGAATGTTTGACTGGCGTCATCACATAAACTCCTGTACACTGTATAATTTTTTTTTATACAAGAACTTATATAGCTCTGACTTAAACTCATTGTGATGGGACCCACCCTTATTATGAAAGTAAACGGGCCACAGCGCGTTAAGGTTGACTATTGTTTTAAGTGAAGGTTACATAACTATGCGAAGGTTTATTTTCATACATGCGCCAACTTCATTAATAAACTGCTATGTAGGTAGGTATGTCGAATAATATAAACTTTATTATTAATATTCAAAACAATTTACCACTTTATATCGGGTACCTAAGAGTTAACTGAAGAATGCTCGACGATCTTAATTAGTTATTAGTGGTTGCAATTTAATATTAATTACTTTTGTTAAGTACTATTAAAAAAAACGATGTCCGAGCGCGTGCTTGCATTATAATTATATCTAAACCCTTATTTTATTTTTAATTTATTAGAAAATCTCTTGATTAAAACTATTGCGAGGAATTCTATATATCTATATAATCATACTATACCTATCATAAACATAAAATCGTATCTAAGGTCTGCGTATTAATAACCTTTATTTACTCTAAACATGTATTAAAAAAATTAAAAAGTAATATAATAAATAATTAATACCTGTAACAAAACACCTCGTGCTATTCATCATGAGATAAAATAATAATAGTGGATATATGAAATTCTAAAATTTTGCATTTAATATAATGAATAACATTTGGCTATATGAAATTAGATCTTAAATCAGATAAAATCAATAGTAACTCATTCAAGTTAATTATTCGCGTAACATGTTGCACCCTGTATAAGGGATAATTATAAGTAACGCCTTACGTTACGAAATAATTCGTACGAATGTCACTTAATTGAAATATGTTGTGCTAATGAGTATAGTGTTTGAAATTGTAATTACATGTTTTATGTTCCCTTCTTAATCATCCCTAACATTAATGATTCACGTGCGTGTGACTTCATTACCGGTGACAAATATGCGAGGCTTGCACGTGGCATCTTTTATTTCCACTGTGTCCCCGAATTCACCTACTTCGATTTCCTTACCTAAATTTAGTATTTAAGGCGAGCTGAGAGATACACCACTCGCCTAATGCTAGATAGTATATTCTACTGCTTATTTATCACAATAAAATAGGCTTCAACTTTGGAATAGTAAAAATATAAGCAGAAAATTCCTTTTCGGAAAAGTTCTCAACTTCAAATGTTGCGCCCTTCAGGCCGCTTTGAAATATAACCCCGGAGTTCAACCATGTTTAGACGTAGTTGGATCGGGTGTGCCTTATACTGTCAATACGTCAAAATATAGGGTTATGATTCACAACATATTAACTGATATTTGTTTTGTTCAAATGTCTAACATTGTATTTACCTTAAAATAATGTAATAGGTCTAGGCCTATCTATACCACAGGAACTTCTATTCTCGTGTCGTCAGAAATAAAACTCTAATACTTTCTTAAAAAAAATTGCCTTGAAAGACATTTTTATTTTATTATTAAATATTAATACTTAAAGGTTTGAAAACATTCGTTGCATGTAGTTTCATGATAAAATTGTGGCACGTACGTCCGTCCAAAGATTATTTGAGGATAGCCGACCGTCCATTCATCATCATTTAGTGTGACGTGTCGCGATACGCACTATGCTTACCGCTAAATGTGTACATTTTGGTCACAGTTTTCGCTTTAAAATTGTATATGAAGCTGATGCGGTTCCATAATTTATATTTCAGCTGGAAGTATACGGAGTTGCTGTACGTGTTTATGAGGATAACGAAATTGTTACTTATATTACGTTTCCGTGTTGGGTATTTTACACTTTTCTTTATAAGATGTTGAGTTACATAATTACAATATCAACACGATTGACCCTGGCCTCATACCGTACATTGTAGGGGGTGGGTACCTGATCTAATTCGATTTGACTCTGATGTTAGCACTTCCTTTAACGGCGTAAATCCATCCAATCCAAAGATAGGTTAATATTCGAATTTTCTTTGAATTATTACTGACCGCAGTAACGATTGCTAATTGTGTTCGATTGGCATTTTCTATCACTTCCACGTTTAACTACTGGCTTAAAGATACTCGAATTGTATGTAAATGTGCCACGAGTTACCTCTGCAGTTACATAATAATATTCAAAATTATTCAGAAGACGAATGGTTCTTTAGAACCTTTTTAAAAAAAATGTTTCAAATTACGAACGCTAACTTTATAGAGGGTATATAAGCGTCGCCTATTTGAATAAGAGTTTAGCATTTCTGGTGTTTTTGCGAGCACGGGCGAACCTCGCGCTGTCGATCGGCAGACAAGAACAAAGACAACAATTTGCATTTTAACCAACTGATAACTGGACCAGCTCAACACTGCGCCTCTAATTCTCTTGGACTCTGGAGAAAACGTTATTTTATTTTTTTCAACTCCTGTTTTTTTTTAAACCTTTCCTTTTATTTTCATAGTGTACAACTCAATTCCAACAAAATTCTTTTGAATTTTGTGTTGAGATAAATCGTAGTGATTTACATTATCAATTATATTGTGTATTAGAAAAGTATAGCCATCGATGATTAAATTCCCCAACGCTCTCACCATCACGTGACTAACACATTACCGAACAGCCATGTTTATTAATGTAAGCTAGTGCCTTCTGACATTCATACGATAAACAATGATACAGGATGCACTCCAGTCCACATATTGCGAGTAATTAGACTATGAGGAATCATTAACAGCTGAATATTCTGTGTTGATCTGGTAAAATCTCTCTCTCTGCTATTTTATGATAATGTAACATCACATTGGAATGCGTGTGATATTCAAAATGAATGCTTCAAATGGTTCCACATTTGAGAAGCTCGAATAACTTATATTTTAGATCCTATTTGACACAAATACTCATTTAATAATTCTGATAACCTGTTGACTTTAATATCAATTGAAAGTCCATCACTGACATAAAATTTATTCGTTGTTTTAATTGATAATAATCTTTATGGTAGAATTTCAATAGGTATGACTGATATATTAATAGTAGGGAAGAATAATTACTCACAAATGTTTTAATTTTACACTCTAGATTACATTCATTTATAATGTTCCAAATTCAAAGTGTCTGTATATTGTTCATGGTACAAACAAACCAATCATAATATTGCCGTTGTCTCTCAAAAAATATAGAACAAAAATATTCTCGTATAAATCACTGGAGAGCTTGCATTTACTCCATGGCGAAAATTAAAAAAGTTACAGCAATTTTGAATGAGTTATTGTGCAATATTCAGTGCTTGGGCTTTACTGAGTACACTAAGTGACGCGAACGGCATTTGTTCATTAAAATTATGCGTGGTTAATTCCCCTAACGACGTGTTCAATTAATTGAATAGGATTCGGTCAATATCGTGTTTCCGCTCTTTATTTAATAAAGCACTTAGTCACTAATCCAATGTTGGCTATCAAAATCGATAAATTAACCTATTACAAATAAATTGCATTGCATTACAAACTCTTTTGATCTAATCTATCTACCTAATCTATCTATAATATCTTTAAAGGAGCAATTCATGCATATTTATTTTTATAAGTATAGTCTGAATCTCGGAAATTCAGTATGCTGGGTCAATAAATAGATCTAGCTAGGTTTAATTTATAGAAAAACGAGCAAAGCTTGGACATTCATGTGCTATTTTTGAAGTGTACTAGGCATACATAGTTTTTAAGTGAGTTGGTAAACAGCAAAAAGTTTCGTTAAAGTGAACACAGCGTAAAGTATAATGGGACATTAAAGTTGTGAAAAACATTAACTGCGAGTGTTGCGGTTGATGTGATGGCCGGTGGTCATGTAGACAATACAGTGACCCATGGCTAACTCTCCAGATCTTGGCCTGTTTGCTGCCAGCCTGCTCCGGCTTATTATAGGTGAGTTTCATCTTTATCACCATCTTCATCGAGCAGGGCTATTATGTACGGGTTACACTCATGTTTTTCTTTTCTGTGGAAAGTATAGCGGAAAATAATGGTTCTGCAACTTTATTTCTATCAGAGAAAATCATATTTTTTATGTATAATAGAAGTGCCCTAGAATCACCTAGCCTTATATTGTTGGGGTCGGCACTGCAGCCCGATGTGGCTGATCACCTGATTTTTATACGAAACGACTGCCACCTGACCTTCGCAACCCCGTTTACGAGGAAAATCGGGAATCTGGGTTAAACCAGTTGTCAAATTCTCTTAGGGCTTCGACTGAACTATAACGATTGCCAAGATGTTAAATTGGCAAGACATTCTCTAGAAATGAGACTGAAATATGATTCAAACCCGTACATAATAGCCTCCAGGTAACGCGTAAGAGACAGCCTTGGTGTTGCAAGATTGCAGTATCCTCTTACCATTAGGCTAGCTACGTCGTAGAGAAATATGATCTCCATTGCTGGCTAAGAAACTATTAATATATTACTTACTAGTCTATAACAGTGTATAAAGCTAAAGACTTCATTGCTTGACCACGCTATTCCAGGACCGATATGAAATATTATTTCAGTGTTCAAATTTTTCGAGAAAGGCTATTTATTGGCTATATATATCATCACGCTAAGACTAATCGAGTTAAAGTTAGCGTTATCCCAAGGTTACAATACCACGCGAAACAGAAGCTAGCAGATAGATAAAATGCATCAAGTAATTACATGTTTTATATTAACTAAAAGTTATGTACTAAGAGAAAATGCGGTCGGTGAAAATATTTCGATTCCTAAGAACAAGTTTACATATTCTTAATGAGGAAAACTAACGTTAAGTAGTAACGAGGATGCTAGAAATGTGTAACAGATTTTAAAAATAATGCAATTTCTTTGAATCAATTACGAACAACCGGATACATTAAACTTTTGATGGAAATAAAAGTACGTGATGCCAATTACCTCACCGATATAAAAATACGTATGTTTAATGTGTTTGTTGAGCCGGCAGGGGAACGATATAGTATATATCTATGTATAATAATACCTACGTACGTTAAATTCTTGTATAATATTTTATTTATTAGTTTTACTTGCCGGGATTTTTTCGAGTTTGGTTTTTTATGAGTAACTAGCTGTGCCCCGCGGTTTCACTCGCGTAGATTTTATGCTTTATTTCGCGGAACCCTAATATTTTTTTATAAATCAAAGTAGTTAAGTTACTCCTTGTGTAATCAGCTATCCGTCGGTGAAAGTCCCGTTAAAATCGGTCCAGTCGTTTCAGGGATTACCCGGAATAAACGGAAATTTAAAATTGCTTTTTTTAATTCAGTACCGTATGTACTTACATATGCATTTAGTGAAAAGCAGTTATTTTGGAATTACAAAGAGACACATCAATTTAATTTATAGATTGTCAAGATTTTTAGTTTTAATGCAGTCATTGTTTACAATTTGATATGAAACAACCTTCTGTTCAAAACTCCTCGGAAGCACAGACTAGTTCATACGGTTTACTAGGCAACATGTCTAGAATTTTACTAAATGACACATCTGAGATTCTTAGCACGTTCTAGCTTAAACTTTTGCAGCCGAGCTTGTGTCCCATTTTGTATATTTTACTGAAACCGCAACAGATTTTGTGAATATGATGGCACTAGTTTGAAACTAAAATCTGACTATGAAAAAAGTATTCATCCAGTTTGAACATATTGAACGATAATATAAAAAATATTGTAGCAAGTAGCAACATTTTTTTATCAAGGAAGCTGATGAAATATCCAATACATAATTTATATAATCTGAATCTTGGAAACCGCTCCAACGATTTTCATGAGATTTAGTATGCAGCGTGTTTCGGGGCGATAAATCGCTAAGCATTTTAATTTAAAAAAATACCGAAAGCTCGATCATCCAGAGACTAATGATTATGCGATATTACATACATCGTCTAATGCAAATTTTAAGTTTTGCTCAAACATCGGTTTACGACTAATTAACCAATTACCGAGCATTTTATGCGTACCAAATACAAAAACTCCTGCATAAGTATTAAACAATTGTGTTCATTTAATTTGTTTCCGTATTTTTACTTTGACTACAGTGTGCTCAGCATAATATTCCAGGATTTAATGAAATTACCGACTTAATTTTGGGCCTATCTTTCACTAAGCTGATTAAATATAAGTGGGAAAGCTTGTGCTCTACGGTCCCTCATTAATAGCTCTGAAGAAAATCAGTGAACGGTTCTCTACATTGCTCAGACTACGTGAACATACACTTCACACCCAGACTGTGACTTTATATATTTAGTCTTTTACTTCTGTCGACTTCAATACTATTTATTTAAGACTTCTATATGTGTAGAAATCAATAGGTACTATATTATATTAATTTAAGCATAATTAGTTAATTACGGTTTCTTTTTTAAAAATAATTATTATACTTCTATTTCAATTAGTTTCAAATTGGCAGATTTGCGATAGCAACTTAACTATCCCGTTCTGTGCTGGTCTTTTTCTTTAGTTTGAAGTAGGAACAGGAGGTCAACTATGATCGTTTAAGCAGTGCATATTAAGAAATTCTGAGCTTTGACGTTTCATTTTAGTACCGTAAAATTAAACTTCGAACCTAAGAAGTTCTTAATATGCGCTACTTAAATGAACATAGTTGGCCCCCTGACATCTATGACATTTCAACCTGCTTACTTTATATGCAATGTTATATCACGCCGTAAGAATGTGCATATTATAGTGTTGTAGTCGCGACTAGCTACTGTTCTGAAGCAGTTGGCTTGCTCCTTTGCTTTCAGAAGTTTTAATCTTCCTAATGCGTCACTCTGGTGCACACAAACTTTACAAATGCTCGCTCGCGACCAAGCGCTACTATATTTATGTTTAATTTGTTTAAGGATAGTGCTTATATTATGGGTAGAGTCATTATTACTCATTGTTTATTGCTCTTTCCTCTGGCACACTTTGCTGCAGTGCTCTTGGGAACTACCCATTATTTTTTAACTGAGCTTTTCCATTTTACTCGACCATATTTTCAATTCTGAAAGTGCTTTCGTTATGAACACTAGTGCATAATTTCTAATAAATTATATAAAAATGTTTATCATTCTAAGTTCGCCTCGTCTTATAGTACGTAAGCGTCTGCTTCCACAGTTTAAAATGTAGATTACAAGTTCGGATCCCATCGGGGCATAAACAAATGAGTTTTTCTAAACTTTTTCACACCGTAAGCGGTGATGAAAAAACATCGCGAGGAAACCTGCATATGTCTGAGAAATAATTCAGAATGTGCTTTAGTGCCTGAAATAGACTCAACATCTGTCACGTTGATACTTAATCATTTTCGATGACAAGTGGGTGTTGTTATCACAGCACCTCTGTCTACCCCGGGCGTGGGCATATGTATGTATGTATCATATTGCATACATAAATATTCATAAAATGTTTTGTGGTTGTTGATAAAACAAATTTTGCCCGCATTTTTCGCTATCTGAATTAAGCAAAGTTAGCATAAAATAACGAACGCGGTGCAAGCTGTTATCACCAAAGTATATTTACTCGTGTACACCGGCGCGTGAACTGTCGCTGTGTGGCAGTTTTACAGCTGTTGCCGCTGCTGTGACTAATTCCCGTGCATCAACTGCAATATCACCGTCTAGGTGACAAAAACAACTGCTCCCCCTCATATCGCGGCTTACAATTTGACATGAAACGTTTTACCTCTCCACCGGTCTTTGTTCTCGCAGATTATGGCCGAGTTAAAACTTTCAGCTACTCGCGTTGTGTGTTCAGACTATTCTTGCTACATATATGCGATGAAACTATGAAATAATAGTTTGATAGCAGCGATATCAGCAACTAATGAAATCTTATTCAATTACAATATGAGTGTAATTGAATAAGATTTTCATTAGTTCCCTATATTGGAGAATTTGATTTGATGAGACGTTTCTGTTTGGTCGTCTCATAATATGAATCATTTTTCGAACGTTAAAATCTCTTATATTTCTGCACTAGTTCAATTATCTTTTAACATGGATTTTACTTTCCATTTTTATTAATTACTAGCCTGTGAATTTATCTGGAATAGTTACTCTGGGCTAACGCTAACTATGACCCGCACCATCGGCATCGCCTGCGTGGTAGTTCTATATTTTTGGACCAATAAGATATAACTTTCATTCCCTTTTTCACCCCTTAAGGGTGACCCCAAATTACCTACAGCTCAAAATGAACAAAACCTCCAAATTTCATGTCACTAGGACCAGCGGCTTAGGTTGTGTTTTGGTATACAAAGCTAGTCAGGAATTTGAATTTTATATGATAGAAATAGATGAGAATGGAAATTATTGTAAAGAATTTTTAATATACGAAAATACCATTATACATAAATACATAAAATACGCGTTATCTCTTTATGGATGCTGTTTTAAATATTCTAGTTTTTGTTTTATTCATGTATCATGTATTGGAATTTAATTATTCCCGATAGTTCACGAGCTTACAAGTAATAATAACTTTGTGAAGCTCCATCGACATTCTGGCTACATAATTGCAGTCGTAAATTTACTTCATACGGCGTCGAATGAAGTGCCAAACTCAGCAAGAGGCAAACTTTAAAGTTAATTATCAACTTCGGAAGATAATTAATATCTGTTCTTTTGGCCGTGGCAGCAATTTTGGCTAACAGTAAAATCTACAAACAAGAGTGGACAAATTAGGGTGAGCTTACTTTGAAGCGACGCAAATAAAGCTCAGCTTAAGTGAAACTGAAGTGTAACTAAGCACTGCTAATTTATTTTCATATTGCTAACAAGATAATTAATAGTGTTTAGGAATATTATATTTTGTGCTATTCCCTAGTAATTCTTTAGACAAATGATTCCTTATTAGTCCGTCAGAGTCAATAATTTATGGGTTCTTTAAAGATTACTAATTATACAAGTCAATACAATTGAAGTGTCTGTGTGTAATTCCAAATTAACAGCTTTACAATAAATGCATACGAAAGTATATGCGATATTTATACATACGATACAAAAACAACACGATCTATCACTCTCTTTCTTTAGGGTAATCTTTGAAACTGCTGATCCGATTTTAGCAGGTCTTTCACTGGCAGATAACTTGATCTATTTTACATACATATGCTCACGCCTGTACTCCCCGAAGGGATAGGCAGAGGTGTTGTAATTTTCAACACCCAGATTTCACCGAATATGATTAAGTGCCAACGTGACAGAAGGTGAGTCCATCGCCGTCTCAGGCACTATATATACGTCTTTTGAATTATTTCTCAGACATATGCAGGTTTCCTCGCGATGATTTCCCGTAAAGCACGTGGTGTGAAAATCACTTTACATAAGTTTTTAGAAAAACTCATAGGTACAGGCCCCGCTGGGATTCGAACTTGCGTCGCTTGCGTAGCAGGCTACTGCTCTAACCCCGAGGCCACGGCTCTTGATCTATTTTAATTTAAAAAAAATAGGTACTGGGAAATAAAGCCACCTTTGAAATTAAGTCACGGGTAAAACCGCAGGGCACAGCTATAAGCTATAGAGTATGATATAGTGGTATGTCTATAGGTCAAAGTAAAGGTTTTGTTAGGATAATAGGAAAATTTGCCCAACTGTGGGAATGTCAATTATATATATTTAGATTTAAAAGGTGTTCGTGATCGAATCAGCCGATACAAGAACCTTGATTGAATTTCAGTAATAAATCAGGTAGTCAAATGTTTACACCACTATTACCTACTAGTAAACAGGTACTTCGACTCGAGGCTTTTATGAGCTCCCGCGGTAAAAAAACATTTTACTGGTTATATAGTGTAACTAGCTTTCGTGCACTGACCCAAACCAAAAAGTACTTTTGGTTTGATTTAAAACTCTCATCTCCTATTTCACCACCTTTTATAATATAATTTAATTTATTTAAATAAATTCAAAATGGATTTCTGCGATTCAAATCGTAATTTGGGCTGTGCGTTCATATGTCAGTCAGTGGTTTTTTATAATGGAGATAAATGTATAGTACTCGTAGTTCGACGAAGACATGCATTTTCCTCGTCTCTTAATACTAAAAATCAAAATTCATACCCTTTTACAAAACATGTTTTAAACGAAGACTAGACCAAACTCAGACTACAACTATATCCCCTGTAATAAGGAGGATAGGGTTTAAAATGATCGTCCTCTTATCCTCCGCGTATTCATAGCATAAATACTGAACAAATCGATTGTACAATACACGAATATTCAGATAAGACCAAATTTACATTCGTCATAACTCCACAGTTATCTTAACTCGCAATACTCGACTGAACCCAGTTTACCCGAATAGGTACAATATTATTTGACGTACTTTACTTTTAAAATATTTTCCGATCATGAATATAAAAGTTTCTAAGGGCCAATCACTTTAGTGGCCTTATTTCCTTCTATTTACGAGTTATACTATTTACACTTTTGGTCTTTGAGAATCGTCGAGAAGATTTTGTTCCGTTTACTTTGATTATATAATCACGTGATTAAATCCATAACCTTTCGTAATATGTTAACTAAAAATAATAATTGTCTGACTGCCCGCGACCCCGCGGATAATAGGCATCTTACGAAGGTAAGGAATTTAATGAAAAAAGTTTTATCGCTTATTGACAGGAAGACGTAATAGTCAGCGGGATATTTTAAGTAGATATATGAAAGGAAAATATTTGTAATGTTCTTGTTAATAATCTTTCCTTGGGTAATAAGGTTCTTAGAATTGGGGAATTTAAAAAGTAAGAAACAGTCATTAATCACTATACTTAATACACTAGAATCTGCTGGAGACTTAACGTGGAACGGATACATAAATTGCTTAAACAAAACAAAAGAGCTTAGGAATCGGGCCCATAGTTATGAGGACCCCATTAATTGTTGATGTATAAACAAATTACAGGGGGAACTATGATCGTTTAAGCGGAGCGTATTACGAACTTCTTAGCTTTGACGTTTAATTTTACGGTATACGTTAAAAGAAAGTTCTCAATACGCTCTGCTTGAACCAATTTGAAATATTATGCATCGCTTTCTTACCTAAGGTGCCTTAGCACCTTATTTAAGTGCGGGTCATTTCCATTCTTAGATTTCAGGTAGCTTTAAACACAGAAAAAGAGTCATTCAATTACTATAGGGTTTACATAGTCAGCGCTCATAATTCGTAACGGCAGTTCCTGTAAGATGCGACGCGCTACACCTCATTTCAAACGTGTTGGTCTAAGCGTTCTGTGTGCTTTAACTCGATTCACGTAAAACAAACAATCGAAGTCCCATCCCAATGTGGTAACACGTGTTCGATCTAACATCGTCGTTGGATTGGGGATTGAATGAAACTCAATATGAACATTCTTTAATATGTTGATCCCATAAAAAATTTAAGGAATTTTCAATCTATTCGACGTGAAGAATAAAACCAGTGAAACTTTGCGGAGTGAAAGACAATAATGTCTGATTTGACAGTGAAGCAATTGGCTTGGTGAAAGCTAATTTGGGACCTTGTAGATTAGTAAATGGCTTTAAACTTTTCAAAGGAACGTTGAGTAGCCATTCGGGAAATTTAATCGGAAATACTGAAAATTTTCGCGGTGAAAATTTAGTGGATTTGAGTTTTCAATAACGTTTCTCTGGAGGTTATTTTATCTAGTTTCAAGGTTTTACTAACTTTTGGTGGAGGTAATCAGTCGTATGAATGATCAGCATTGCTCGGACTTCGGCTGCTATTGTTTAGCAAATTACTATGCGTCACGTTTTTTGCAATTACTTCGAACAATTTTTTTTTATTCATGAAGTTAGTACGTAAGTACTTTATAAACATGTCATGTCAAATTATATTAAGCAATATTACGTTTGTGTCATGTCTACAAATGGCACTTGAAAGTGTTAAGTTAATTATCCCTAAATTTTATGGATTCACATTAAAGCCGCGAGGATTAGGCGGGGTGTTTTTTATTTGCAACCCTTTTATTAAAAAAAAACATTAATTATTTAATTCAAAGGATAACACTGAATCCCGAACTTCACCCCTGTATTCAAATTCAGGAATTGCATATAATGATATAAGTAATTGGTTTTAGCCGAGGGTGAACGACGTCGTGACGCGCCGTAGACGCGACGTGGGTCAAGAGGCTATGACGCGCTCTCGACCTGCACTACCTGACGACGGCTTTTAACATTTTTTGAAACCCTACAGGCTTTCATTAAACCACAAATACTGCCAGTATTTTCCGACGTAGTTTCCTTAACATTTGCGTGTTTATTCCGAAATTAAAAGCCGGAGAAACCTTGTTTATATCAACGACATTCAGGAAAGACATATAATTATGTATAATCTTGTTCACGTAATCAAAGTAATTTCAGCTTATGTAACCACAGCGGCCTCGCCTGACGTGATGTCCCTTCCTTTATCAGAAAGGATTTCAATAGAAGTATAATATCGTATCGTATTTAATTAATTAACGCGTAAACATACATCTATTGAAACTCTTGAGACACAATGTTCTTTAATCATTATTCAGCGTATGCATTGCTTTTGAATATGTGATAGATACACGTTACATTCAATATAATATAGTCTACACTGTACTGAGACAACGGTGCTGAACCAGCACAATACTGCGAAATACACAAAGGGTCTCGGCGTGGCTGTAATTTGGGACCTTTGTGAGCTCGAGACCTGTGTATGTGTGCATATATATACGAGAGTCGTCATCGAGTCCAAGAGTCGGGCGCCATGATACTAGGGCTTAATTAGAAATACCACTCCCCTCGTGTCTAATCTTATCTAGACACCACTCGTGCACTGAATTTTGATGCCCGCTTAATAATATTCAAGAACTCTTCAATATAATTTGGTCCTTAAAGTGGCGTCCCTTAAGTATATCTCAACATTATTTCGCTGATTTGTTTTGTCAATGGTGATGTAGGTACGAATATATCTTGTTTGTAGTTATTCAATTAGTACTGACATGGCCTTTTATTTTTTGTATTGAGCGTGTATCGCATGAATCGTAATTTGATTGAGCTCCCGCGTAGTTACAGGACGAATACCGAAGACCAACCCACTTATACAAGAAGCCTCCTGACTTCGTTAACAGTGTATTTTCGATGTAATTATTTTGACTACGATCGACTGATATAATTAAAATTACCTGCGGAAGTCTGTTTCTAATACTTAATAAATAATTAGTGTCTGCGTTGTTTAAATACATTAATAACGGTTCGTTATGTTTGAAAATTAGAGGATATGTTTATAATATTTTAATTAGGTTCACAATGCAAAGTAAACCTAGAATACGTTTGGAATTAATTAGCGAATCTGGGCGCGAAATGTGACCACAGTCCCCCAGCACACTGCGGTCGCCAGTGCTCTCCACCACCTGTCCGACACAAGCTTCCTTTACAAACATAATCCGATTACCATTCGTCTGCACCGGACACAAAATAAAGCTAATTGGCGTTTTATACAAACATTGTCACGGTTCTGAGTATCCACTCTTGTTATGCTTAAAATAAACAACTTATCCCCGAGTCTCTTGGTAAAACGTGCCCCATACAATTTTTCTTATTAATTCACGTTAGGCTCTGGCATAAAATGTGAATCGTCAAGTATGCTTAGCCTTAACAAAAGCGGAAATTGAAAGCAGATTTATTATAATGTAGCTACCTACCTACGTATTCGGATCTTTGTACATTTCGACATTTGCCCGAGGGAAAACCCAAATCCACCTTTGTGCAATAACTAGTAGGTGATATGAATATTTGACTAAATCTATCGATGAGGGTCGTGAAGGGAATGTGAAAATTTTAAATAGAATCTTGCACACAAAGCTACAATGTAAAGTTAATATATTTTTTATTGTCCTTAGGCACTTACTTAAACTTACTTAGATATTATGCTAGACGTGAGATATGTACCAACTTGTTAACCGTGAGATTCAGATCTAAGTTGCGTTTTGGTTTAAGAGTTAACTTAGCATATAGCCTATGTACCACCTATAACTATACAACGTATTTACGGAAAATTTAAGTATTATCTTTGCATATTTTAATGTAAACTTACAAAAATAAACATGTTCGTGCACTAACAAAACTAAATATCTACCTACCCTGCGTATTTTTTAGCTGTCGAGATTTCACTACATAGAATTCCATGACTCATATTAATCCATAATTTTTTTTAGTAATCCATTAGCGAAAGCCCGAATATAATCCATTCATGGAGCCTCCACAAGTCACACTATACCACAGCCCAGAAATGAAGGTAGTGAATTGTATTGCTCCAACGCGCGTAGTGGCTTCGCGGACGTATTTTTTATCGCATCAAAATAACTTATCGTCTCTAGATTTTATTCCGAGACATTTTATCTTAACAGTGCAAACAGCGCCATCTGTTAAAACTATAGGGCAACTAACAGGGGTTGAACTACCCTGTGAAAACCATAATACCCTAGTTACAGCTCCTTCCGCTAGATGGCGTTCTACTGACTGCAAATGGTTTGTGTTTTACATGGACCGTTCTCCCCCCAAAGACCTTGCCTAGAGAGTGCGTTCAAGTAGAGATGGCGCTAAACTTTCAAAGAACCTTGTTACTTGTTTCATGAACCAGTTTGTTAAAGCGCTTAAATCCCGAAAGATGGCGATAAAAGCGCTTTTTACCGACCACGGAAGAAAAGATTCAGGCTTTTCGGTGCCAAAATAAGTTTTTGTTGCGACGTTGACGTTGGATTGGTGTATCTTAATACTTAATTAGATTCACTAGTTTATACACTGGTGTATGTATTCATAAAATAACTTTCACTAGTTTATATGCGATTTATTTTATTCTTGTCGCGATTTCTTCTGCGTGAAATAGCATGTGGGTACGTAATAGTTTTTTTTTAAATCATGCATCCTTGATTTCAGATATGTCGAAAATGAAAATAGCGCCTCCCCACTTTCCACCTTAGGGGTAGGAATTTATCTTGTTTTTTACATTTTGCGAGGGGTTCCTGCGATTGTAGGAGAATATTTAAATTATGGCAATGGGACCCGGTCCCAGTCAACTGAATATTCATATAAATTAGAATGTATCTTATCATTGTATTTGTTTCGCACGTGGTATGTGAGAGCACTTCATTCTAACAGCGAGTATTAAACGTAATAGCTCTTAATTCTCCTTTACTTTAGTTTGTTTGTAACTTGAGTTGTTCCGTTAAATGGTTCAAAAAGGGTATTAATGAGTCTCGCCCTATTAATTAACAAACACGGTCGAAGGCAAAGCTATTGCAATAAAACCCTTATACCCTAAAACGGTCCATTCAATTCGCTTTCAGTTAGTTTAGGAACTTATTAGTGTTCACTTAATTATAAAGGACTCTTACAATTACACAATTCCACGTTTGAATCGTTCCCAGTTCGCTGAAAGCGGGACATGTAACTAAGAATAAAACTACCTAAATGTATTATAGAGAATACAGAGTGGAAGTAACCTTTCATTCACGTTTTAATTTTATTTAATAATATAATTACCAGAAGATGACAGCTTCGTTGATCTAGTGATCGCAAAATGCGGAACACGAGGTCCGAGGGTTCTTTTCTCGGGTAGGACAAAATGTATTTGGGATTTTCCATCTGTAATTCCGCAGTAGCAGCCCGAAATCTGGATTAGTGCCCGGTTAATAGCAATAGTAGGCTCGCCCCCTATTACGTGGAACTTAAACTCAAGTGGTGAAATGTGGGCGTACAGTAAGAACAACTCTGCCTATCCCTTTGGGGAATACAAGCGTGATCATATGTATTTATGTATTTATATATGTTCCCAGAAGGCAGACAGCCACTACCATGAGCTCTTATTGCCTCATGATAGTTTGACAGAGACATGAGACAGATGTATATGCCGTCTATACATCTGTCACTGTCGAACAGCTGAACTTTTATTGTAATAAGAGCTTTTGGTTAGTTTTAGTAGGTATTGGTTAGTGGGTAAGATTTTCTTTCAAATATGTCTTGGTTTCCTCACGGTGATTTCGAATTTCTCAAGTCATAATATATCCATCATGAAAGAAGTCCACAGAAGCCTAAAGTAATAAAAATCATGCCATTTATTTATTTATGAGCACATATAATCGTTTACTACGTCTCCCATTAATCAAATCATAAGTACCTTCATACAAACGCGATAATAGCAAGCGCCATCTTGATTAATGAAGATCTTTTCTATATAAATTATTACCTATATTCCGGTCAGACGGATTTATCTAGACATAATAATAGGTATAATATAGATTATGGATTTTATCAAGTATGTATTCGAAGCAAACTCTTTTCGGATATCGCATCAAAGGCTTTGATAAGAATTGATAGCAATATTCATGATCTTCATTTTAGTGCTACAAAGGCGTTTGATGTACGGATTTATTGAAAATGAATATGATGTCAGTTAAAGCACTGATACACTTGAACGCCGAAAAATTATCATCGGTAGGTAGATTTCTGAGAAACCGGCAACACATTATATAAATTTTATTAATTCGACTCATAATAATTTACAATATGTATAATCTTAAATTTCTTGTAGAAGTAAGCTAATTAGCAGCTGTTCTAAGGCTATAAGAATTTTGTCTTCGACATTTAGTATGTAATGATAAAAATTATAATGATACTCCTGCTACGAGACTTCTTAAAGTTACCTAAAAGCCTTTCAACAAGATTGGAGCACAAAGCATTGTAGTAATATAAACGCGACTGCGTAGCCTGGATGCGAATGGATCTTTAAACAATTTCACTGGTAACATTAACATAATTTCAACCCAAACCGACTACCACGACAAAGAAGCTGTATCTTCAAAGAATCAATTGTAGTAGGCGTTAATTTGAGAGAATAATAGTTTCGTAGACACTATCGTATCGATTTATCTTAAAGGGCAAGTGATCAATTGTTGTTCTTTTTTTCAGGTAAGCGCAAGCAACCATTCTCCTGCCTCACATCAGATAAGTAAATAAAATACCCTTACTTACGTGAATAAGATTGAACAACTATAAATGGGACAAACGCACGATTTACGATAAGAGATACACGATTTTGTTCAGTTTTTCGTAACTCCCAGACGATAAAACAATGTATATTATCGTTTCAACGGATAAAGAGCTTTCCCAAACTTTTACAGATTTAGTAAATTCTATTTTTTATTCCGTATTGGATGTATTATAATGTTCTGGGGTCCTACCATGACCTCTTATTGCTATGATAGTTTATCTCTTATTATGAGACAGATGTATATGACGCGTATAAGTCTGTCACTGTCATACAGTGGAACTATGATTGCAGTGAGTTTCTAGTGCAAATAAATAGTGACCAGCTGGTATAAACACATTACCTATACTTCCAAGTTTCGCATAAAATATAAAGAAAAGAAAACTTATGATGTAATGATGAAAGCTAAGCTCTATTTAATATGGTCTATTAGTAATAAAGATTATGGACTTCTCTTTTGCTAATACTGCAGGTAAATTCCTTTTATAGCCGATCAATGATATCGATATCAAGTTTTATCACTCTGTCTTCTAGTCATCCTTTAATTAGACAAAGACAAACCATAAAAGGTTATGAGATACTTAAATCTGCATTTTATAGCTTTTATAAGCAAATAATTCATGTCGGCTACCACGTTGGTCTTGTGGCCGCAAGTGCTACTGCGGAACATCACGTCTTTGGTTCGATCCCGGGTTAGGCAATGTGTTATTGGGTTCCTCTCTGCAAAAATTTCCTCCTAGCAGCCCTGAGTCTGCTCAGTTAATGGCAATATTTTCAACCCTTATTACACTTAAACGTAACATTAAATGCGGCATTGATATATGCATATATAAATTTATTTAATTCTTTGAAAGAAAACATCAAATCATTTTTCTTAAATCTTTCTTATGCCTACTATTTTGGCCAAATTATTTTAGGTAAAGATATGCTATCCGTTATTATTCTTAACACATAAAGTACAGTAATAATATTATGATTTTATGTTCATTCCTCCCTGAGAGATGTTGTGAGGACGCTTATGTTACTGAATCATAATTAATTTACCGCCGTGTAAATAGGTACGATACTGAACCTTCTATTAACATTTATGGATACAGAGGCCTCGTAACTAAGTAAACGTCTTATGTGCGTCGTTAGACCGAGTAGCCGAATACAATGTCCTTTCAGTCGTTCAGTAGAGATTCAATCGAGGACACGCCGACAACAGAAGTGTTAATTTATATTGTGAATCATTACATTGCAGACAACAATCAGTAAACTGTCTCTTGTTATTGTTATGCAAATTCCATTGTGTATCGGATAGTTAATTTCAGAAAACACCTCTATAAACTCTGTGATTACGTTAATGGAACAAATTGTTAAGTTTAAATATTCCGTCCATTACGTCCGAGCTATTTATGTTTTCATTGTGATTTAACTTAAGTCTTAGAACAACACTTAAATTAAGAGCGGTCCGTGTTGTATGCAGACTTAATCTGGCGTTCGGGTTCCTTCAAAATGTATTCTTTACTTAGGTACTTCATTTATCTTTCATTACTTTAAAATTTGCGTGTAATTAGTGCTTCTTCGCTAGCTACTTCTTTCAGAAGCAAAAATAAGATACTTAGCATTAATTATTCGTATAACAAATTATTTTTATTTATGAGTCGAGGGGTTGAGTGCTTTCAGAAATGGCATTTGCGTAACCGATGCAACCTCAACCTTACGAGGCTGATCAATAGAGTTTGTATTTAAATAGAAAGTCTTATCTCATCTAAACATCTATACAGATATACAGATAGGTAAATAAAATTGAAGTGTCTGTTTGTAATTCAAAAATAACAGCTTTTCACTAAATGCACATGAAAGTATACACGCTACTGACACCAAAAAACCAAGTTTTAAGAATTTTCTCTGTCTGTTTGTTCAGGTAATCTCTGAAACGGCTGGACCGATTTTAACGGGACTTTTTTTTTTTTTTTTAAATGAAATGAAATGAATCTTTTATTTATTAAAGATATTAGGGGTCCGCGACAATAAGGATGAAACTAAATCTACGCGGGTGAAGCCGCGGGGCACAGTTAGTATTTAAATATAAAGCAACAGCTGGCCTAAGTGGTACACACTATGAGCTTGCATTTGCATTGAAAGAAAACGTTCTAAAGAAACCTAAATGAGTACTACTCGTATGTCTAAGAAAATGTAATGATGATATGATGATATTATCATCTGTGAACAATTTAGTGCTAGCTACCTCGGCTTACCACTTCGGAGACCCTTCTGAAGATACTATTATTATTATAGAAGTTTACTTTAAGTTATTTCCTGCATAAAACTTGATGTCGGTAAAATAACGATTCTTTATGAAATTGTTGCACAGATACTTCTAAAAGCTCGTGATGTTTGCGTAACTTGTTGTTTCAAATTCGCATATTTTGAACGTTAATTCTGAAATTTGTTGGTGAATTCTTTGAATTTTCGGTCAAAGTGAAATTACGACAAAGATTTCAATATTGATTGTAGCTAAACGGATGTGTTTTGCGCATGAAACATATATATTAGAAGCAGGGATACCTGTCGCCATTGTTTACTAACTAGGTCACGTAAACACGTATTTTGCCTAATGTACGCCCATCACGTATACAGTAAACATAACCAAAGTTATTTTATTATCAGAATAGTTATTTGTAATGAATTGATATATTATCATAGATTTCCATATAAAACTTTACTGTTTTTGGTAAAGCTTTACCAACGAATGAGTCATTAATCATATAATTTTGAATTAAATATTATAAGACGTTGAACATTAGTCCTACAAATTTAAAAAGTACTTAGTGAGCCAGTAGTAGCGAGTAGCTATGCCCGGCAAACGTTGTATTGCTATTTTTTTTTGGGGTGGGACACCCTTATAACATAGGTTGAAAATACATAACCACCTATTATCAGAGCTACCAAGCGTGAATACAAAATTTCATCAAAATCGGTTCAGCCGTTTCGGACGAATGGTAACAAACACTGCCACGAATGTTTTACATAATATAATTATTATGCTTTTACTTTAGGGTTTATTGATACTAAGTTTCATTTAAATTAGTCAGTACAAAAATATTTGGTAGGTGTCATTGCACTTTAGAGCGGGGATAACTTACTTGCTGATTCTCTCTACTCCTAGCTTTGTAATGTTATAAGTCTAACTCGAGAACTTTAACCTGCATCTCAGGAAAAAAAACTAGGTCAACAAGGCAAAGGTTTCTAGCATACTGATAGCCTGGAAGATTTATTGCAATTCGAATTAGGAATTTAATTTCAATCTTTAGCGCAGTACAGGCTTTTAAAATTTGATTTACCTTTAGAAGAGCATTTGCTTCTACTTTTTCCATTTTCGTATTTAGCTAAATGACATTATTACCTAGGCTTTTTTAAAGATTAGGGATTATTCTACTGGGTTTAACTTTTAACTTTAACTACGTTAAATTAAACAAGTTTCGGTAACTAACGGATAGTTTATACGTGTAAAGTAAACTCAAAGAATAATAATCTCTGGATCTATATTTAAGGAACATTGATAAATATAGATTTTAACCTACTATAAAAGCACAATCACAAAAGAAAACTATCACACTTATTTTTTGGTACTCATAGTATACGTGTACGGGAATACAGAGTAAGTGCGTACATTCTCGTGTTTGCACACAAAAGTGCACGTGAGTCGTGAGTATATAGGTACGTCAGTACAGTACATATGTACACGCAGTGCAAAATTGTACGTACATGCAAGCGGTTAAAGGTTCGACGCTTTCGACGGTATTCGATTGTTGCGGCCGGATGCTACTACCATTTCCGCGTCCACCATTCACCATCCGAGCGTTCGTTATCGGCAAAATACATCGTAATTATCGAACAGGATACAGTATTTTACACTTCTTTTATATAACGTTATGTCATTGATCGATAAATTGTCTACAAGTCCACGCTGTCAGAATTTAACACAAAACGGTTACCTTGTTGTGCGATTATGGAGTTTTGTTTTGGGTTTTCATTGTTCCCTTTTATGTGACGCGTACGATTTACATAATAAGGTCATGGATTAAGATCATAAGAAGATCAGAAGGATTTTAGGAAAGAGTTCTCTGAATCCTAATAGATTAACGTCTCGAGTTGCATCTTCTCTGCTGTTTATTTTATTTTTTTAATACGATTTATATCAAATCTGGGAAACATTCTAAATTCGTAGAATAAAATAATGTTTGATGCATACGATTATAAAGTAGGTACAGCTCTATAGCTGCGGTACTCGCTTACCGCGGAGGCGTTAAATTAGTCGCCAAAACAGTATAACAGTCTATTGATACAAGTCTATTGAGTACGGGATAATATTTTGGAAACTAGCTTTTTTGGCAGAAGAAAATGGTTGGACTCTAGAACGTTTTCCAGTTTTTTTGTATTTTTTACATCTCGAAGCGACGTTCACTTTCACATTCACATAGAGCTAAATGCTTGCATTAAAAGTACATTTCAACCCGCCAGTACATTACTGTTCTGGGCTTAGCCTGTAATTACGCTAGCTGCGGGATCGAAGTACAAAGCTAAAAATCCACTCAATATTTTGACGTGGTGCGTTGAACTTTAGCGGTATGCACCAAGTCAATTAACGGTATCGATGCCGCTGTGTACCAATCACCACCAACTACGCCTCTTCCAAGTTAACAGCCAAATCGTTTTGATGTCTTTGCATTGGCGATAGCTTTGCAGCAGTACTCGTTAATTAATTAAACTATATTTTACAAACCTTTTGCATTGTATGTATGGTTGTCTGGGTGGAATTGCAACTGAACTTTTTATCAGTTATCGTTAATTTCGCGTATTTTTGATGACATTCTATGTAGCATTTTTTTACTTGCATATTCCAATATGGTGGATTATCCAAAATGGCGGACTAGTTACATTTTCTGCACCACTACCACATGAGTATCATATGAAAGGGCTTACTATGGAGTACCTACGCAATGAAAAATAATTAACGTTTCAGAAACGCTTATTTTTTTAATATGTTTTTATAGAAAAACGTATTAACTTAATTCCTTGGTCTTTTAATTATATCACTTAAGACTTACTAATTGACTATTGTTTTAACATGATCAAAGACATATTTACAAATGAACAAAACGGTTCATATTTACGATACTTGTCCCCTTTATAAAGGCGATCTGTATAAGTTGTTTGATCATCCACTTCGAGCAAATATTCTGCAGCTGAGGATTTATTTACTTTTGTTTGACAGTAGAGAGGACCGGAGTACAACGGTATGTTGAACAAATCCCAAGTATTTATTTAGTAAGTTGCAGTGTTAGGGTTAGACTGGCGTTGAAAGTCATTGTTCAACAGCAACGGCTTTTGTAGCATAATTACCGAATGCATTGTGTGGGTTGTCCGTTGGCAGGTGGCATTGCAAATTGCAGAAAAGTAGTGGAGCGTTGCACAGAAATAAAGCCTTTACAACGAATTCACCGAAATTGGTCTGAGCACGCACGCTTTCACCCTTCGCATCCCCTGACAAGAGCAACTATACGTAAAATATAATCTGGGAATGGTCACGTACATTATGCCCTGTAGTAGTTTGTTTTTTAAACGTATTATTTTGCAGAAGTTGTGCCGTTTCTGGACCAAATGTTACATGTGTTTGGGGTTTTATTTATGATATCAATTTTACACTCATTGGTTACGTGTGTTTTTTATACTTTTTTCTTTATAATATTATCAACCTAGCGTTGCTTTAAAAGGTATTGTGCAAAATATATTTTTGAAATCCAAAATAATTGGAGGGTTGTTGTTATACAATCACGTTGCGGATATTGTATCAGAATTCGGTGGAATCTGACTGAATTGTGATATATTCGTATTATTTTTATATCTACGAAATCACAAGGCAACAACTGAGCACGATTTTTGCCTACAGTTTTTGTAGTTCCCCGGTGATAGAAGAAGTATTTCCATCGGGAAAATACAATTTCCTTGGAATATCTAAATATCCTGGAACCGCGACGTCGCGTCGAGTAAGCTGCTTTTGACACTGGGTGAACACGTAATGGCATATTGCATTTGCATGTTGTGAGCCGGCTTCGAACCTATCTACAGCCAATGCTTTATACGCCTCCATCATGTTGTGAACTTTTTCAAAACATTGTATCAACCAAGGCCAGGCGATTTCGTAGTACAATGTTTATCATGGGTGGATCCTTCAATATTTTTTAGAATTGAATCGGTAATATAATGACAACATTTCAAAATCACCATAAAATGTATTGTACTGTGTAATACTTAAAATAAACTTTCATATTGCAGTTTACCTACATCGGTAACCGCTAGACGCCTATATATTCTGTAAAACATACATGTCTTTTATCGTAACATATTTATGTTTCTTATTCAAACTGCTTAAGAGATTAATTTATATCATGAAAAGTTAACAAATATAATTACATTACAGGGTAGAATCACGCTTATCTGACTAAACAATCTGGGCTACAACCTTAATTTCGCACCTCACCGTATTATTCTGATATACGCTCTGAATCGTTAAATGCGATATCGGATATATTTGTGGTGAACGAGTATTGATCCAGCTCCATTCGTGGATTTATGCTCGTCTGGCTTGTCTCAGATAACACCAGTTGTCACCCATTTATGACGCACAATTTCTGCCTCTACTTATAAAAACACCGTCTATATATCTGCTCCATTTATGTATCCGAATATTTTATGTGTTTCATTTAAAGGAAAGTTTAATTTCTCTCGAATTTTAATAGGTCACGTTTCGTTAAGCACCGATATGTTCATGTTAACCAAAGATAATTGCTCTGTTTTTGTAGCGGTTTTGTATTCAAAGCGAAATATATTTAATATTATTTGAATTTCGCTCTCAATATTTTATGAAAACAGACGAATTCTTCTGATACCAAATACATTTTAATAACGGTATACTTTATACGGTATATTCTAAGATAACTTCAAAAGCAAATTGAATTAGCAGGAATTCAGGTTTCTTAACTGTCAGAAGGTTCTAGGTGCTCTACTTGTGCTTAGTTCTACCGACGGGTATATAGCACAAACCACGTTCATTTTGCAACTCAAATAAAACAAAGTTTCTTGACGCGACTTTATCTACATACTTAGAAGCTCAGACAATGTCGCGAGCTTTCCGCAAAGCTATACCTGGATAGTTATTTATACCTATATATCTAGAGCTTTCATGATTATGAATGATTGTGCGTAGTTTCTACATGGTTCGAAGAATGTTTAACCAAGGAAGCCTGATTATGGTCTAATTTTATATACTTTTTTATATTTGGCAACTAGTTGCAAAATTATGCAACGGCCTTTCCATAGGTGGCAATTCTATAGCGTTTCGATCAATTTACTTCGATTGTTTTTATTCAGTGAATCGTACTACAGAACGTTGGTAGATTTTAGGTAACCATTAGTGTTTAAAAAATATTCATACATACTCACGCTTGTATTCGCGCAAGGGGTAGACAGAGGTGTACTTTTAGAATAGTCACATTTTGCCTGTTATGTTCAAGGCCCATGTAGTTGGGGTAGAGCCTAATGCTAACCGGGCACAATCACTAACTGGGCTGCTATTGGGTAATTAAAAAATTACAAAAACACAATAACACTGTGCCCGACCCATGGATTGAACCCAGGACCTCTTATGCCACAGTAGCGTATGCGACCACTAGACCATCGAGGACCAGTTCAAAAAACAAAGATGGACGTCTACTTTCTTTGAATTCCTTCCAAGATTAAGTGCTTCGCGATTAATTTAAAGCCGGACCGAATTTTATGATCATAAAATATAAAGTATAAAATATCGTTGAAAACTGAACGCGACGTGACGTTAGCCAGTGGACGAGAGCGGTCGGCTTGAGGCCATTATTATGAGTTAGTGGCCTTATCAGTGACAGTTTTAAATTCCGTCAGAGCCAGTCCGCGTCCTATCTGATAATGCTTCTCCGTTCTCCCATTTATGGACGCCCTGTATACGTAAATAGCACGACATCATGATGTATATCTATCTCTTTTTAAATCAACACTGTGCATAACGATATTATTGAAACGAATTTGGAAGACCGACTAGGTTAATAAGAAGTTTGAAACTTTCTCATATCACACTGGGCATTGTTGGTATAATGTTGAATAAGATGTCAGCCGCATACTTAACGAGAATTTTCATTTTAATTCCTTAATTACTTTCCTTCATTCACTAGACGTCTTCAGCCTACAAACTGCCAAAAAATAATTAAATATATTTGGAGAGTAAATATATTTAATGGAATAGAATAGCTTTCAGGGTCGCGTATACAAGTAATTTTTGTTGACTCCGAAATATCAATTAAACTGCTTTAGTTCGTGGAAACGTATGGATAATGTTTCCATGCCTATGGTAGGCAGAGGTGTATTTATTATACACTCACATTTCGCCTGTTATATAAGCCCTATGTGATAGAGGGGGAACCTATTGCCATTAACCAGGCACCAAAAATCTAAAATAAAGTCCACGACTTGTACATTTTGAATGGAATGAAATGACATCAAAATAATTACAGAAGATTAATGTGTAATAATCTAGGAAAAATATATTTGTCTGGCAGATCAATCCACGAAAAGATGTCTACATAAGTACCTGTCTTAATTCTACTTTTGCCAATTTTCTTTAAAACAATAGACCCGTACTTACAAGTTATTATGAATTATTAACTTGGAGTGCCTGTAAGCTTATTTATGTTTGACTTCTAACGAGCTTTCTCTTCATTCCCTTTTGTTTTTATTTTGACTTCAGCATTTATGAGTTATAGACAAAAAGTTTTGTAAAAGTTGACGCTTTGCATCTTTCGACGCCCTTTGAAAAGTTCGCTGGAGATTTGCTTTGACTATTCTTTTAAAAGTATCCGAATGTTTAAAATGTTATGCAAATAAAGCCAGCTTAAATTTTAGTACACATAAAACTGCGACATATTTATATGTTCCCGGTAACAAACATCACGTACATAGTAGTTTGGAGGTAAAACTTACCTATTTCTTTTATCTATTTCCTTATGTGGAGTGCAAATTGTATCATTTTATTCTATCTAGTGGCAATATTGTTCGCTTGATGTTGTTAGTGCGGCTCTTGCTTCCGCAATTTTCACGGTTTCGACGAAACATTGCGATTTTCCTGTGCAAATATTTCGCTCTAGTCAAAGTCAAAGTCAAAAATATCTTTATTCGATTAGACTTTATACAAAGCACTTTCAAATCGTCAGAAGAGTAACATTGGACTAATCACGTTAGCTCGCTAAAATTACCCCTAAGGGAAGGGTAGCGTTACTATATCTGCTATGTTGCTGGTCTAAGCACCATATTTCTTCAATTTTGCTAGCCCCATGTCACAGTAAATATGTTAGCTTACCAACCAGTATGTAAACTAGACCAAATTTTTGAAATAAGAACATTTGCTTTTACGAGCTTGAGGGTTGTGATGTAACTAAGTAAGTTTTTAAAATTTACTCCTTAATTTTCTGTAAAAGTAAGTTGACGATTTGAAGTTCAGAAACATGTCCGTGATATTACGCGTATCTCGTAGATGCCCGCGTCGGTGTAATTCCGTACTGCTTGTAGCAAGCGCATATGTATACTGTGCCCATGTTGTGAGAACATCTCCTTAGTAAGTTATTTAGTTGCTGAAAACCCCAATGTGTCCTATAATATGTAACGTGACCGTAATCCCACAAGTCCGAGTCAGCTGGCATGCGTCGACGATTACCATACCCACATTTCACTAAAAAGTATCGTACACAACAAATTTATAATGTATTTTGTGTATGATATCTGTATAATATGAGCTGGTAATGTGTAGAACGTGTTCGCCTACGCAAATTGGGTCTAGACTGTTTCCTTCGAGCAGAAAAACATAGCCCTATATTCGTGCATGTAAAAACGCTGAGCAATGTTTTATGTATATTAAATTATTCGAATAATTATGTAATGGCCTATGGGCTGTGGTGTCTGAGTATTTTTCGCCATCAATAAGACGACTAACTCAAATCTCTCTAGTCTGTCTGTGACAATTATTTTTTCTGACAACTTAAAATAACACCACAATAATATTGATATGAGTATAATATATTATGTTTAATGCTGAAGACGGCGGTGGAGTCACCGTCTGCTACAATGTCAATTATTTATTTTCGGTGAAAAGTGGGTGTTATCCTCTTCCTATCTCTTCGACCGTTGTAGGAAGACATGAAGATATATAATTTAAGTGTATATTTTGTATCCCCGCTGCATCTAGTATAAAGGTTCGATTGTGTGGCAAACGTCTCAATTTCCCACAGCTTGCAGCAATTTCCTTTCGTTTATCATGCACTTGGTCTTGCGTTGCAATCATTCTAGTACTTGCGATGGACACTTCTTCCGATTAACCAGTCTCTAGTTTCTTATCTCACGTCTGAAATTGCAATTCAATAAAGAACCTGTAAATTGAACTTCTCAGGTTTTATTAATGAGACTGCGTATTTACCGTAAAAATCTTCCCAACAATCTCTCTATTAACTTATTTATTTTTATAATGAGGCGGTTTATATGAAAAGTCCATTGAAATATAAAATTAGAATAAAAATCGAAAAATTGTTTTTTCTACTAAATATGAAACAAGCTATACGTCGGGCGCCATATGGTTGCACTGACAGAGAAGAGATAAAACAAGGGAAGCGCTCTGCATACCAATCGCGAGTCGCGAGCAATATTGTAAAATATAATATTTTTCTGGAGTTAAGTAATATGGGTGCGTCGTTATATCAGTGACGCGGTGAATTTACGCCGGCTGCCTTGCCTTCCATTAACCGCAGTGTTTTGCCTTGGGAATAATGTTGAGTGTGAACGCAGCTGGCGCCTGGGCCGATGTCGGCACTTAGTTCCACATAGCGCCTCCGTCGCGATCATACCGTCAAGGCTGAAAAGTCGGTCACTCGAGCACGTCCTACGCTGCTTAGCTTGAATTCTAAGCACCATTCGTGAGCGAGATTCATGTGTTTGTAACGTTTGCTATGTCTTTGAAACATTCGACGGACATTCTATCTACTTATATTTTATATATACTTGATTTTCCTACTAGGTAAATTATGGTTGATTTTAGAGCATTTCTGTGTAAGTAAACTATTTCCGGGTTATATTGAACTTGCATGTCGAACCACATCGAATTGTGCCGTGTAAGTGGAACGCAGCGAAGCAAAAGTGCATAAAACAAACTGACTTGGATATTTATGATATTTTTAAAGGACAAATAAAGTTTTATAAGTTCTCAGTGGAGAGACTTACAACCTTTGTTGACCATAAAATAAGATTCAACAAAAAGCATGATCTTGATTTTAGAGATATTAACATAAGAAGTCTATCTTGACAAGGATACTATAGTATGAATTCTAAATTATATGTTGAAGTAAATATTTTAAAATTTTTGTGATAAATGTTTTGAATGTTCAGTCGGTTGAAAGACCGTTACCAACGCAATATCATATAGCATTTGCAACCCATGATATATGATTTCGTTTACATATACTACAGCATGGTAAAATTGTCGCTATGACGTCCAACAAATGATTCAAGTTATTTGAAATTTAAGCCGTATTGGAAATAAAACCACACTATAAATATATATCAGCTGTGCAAGTAGTAAGGAAGTAGGACTATTTTTTGAAATAAGAACGATTGCTTGATTTTTGTGAGGGTTGTCAATCTATACAGATAAATAAAATTGAAGTGTCTGTTTGTAATTCCAAAATAACAGCTTTTCCCTAAATGCGTTTGAAAGTATACACGCTACTGACACTAAAAAACCAAGTTTTAAAAATTTTCTCTGTCTGTCTGTCTGTTTGTTCCGGGTAATCTCTGAAACGGCTGGACCGATTTTAACGGGACTTTCACTGACAGGTACCTGATATATTAAGGAGTAATTTAGGCTACTTTTATTTATTAAAAATATTAGGGTTCCGCTACAATAAGGATAAAACTAAATCTACGCAGGTGAAACCGCGGGGCTCAGCTAGTCTTTAATATTTTAAAATTGACTCTTTCATTTACAGTCAAAATAATGTAGGTATGTCGATTTGAATTTTGAAAAAAGTTGGTAAATCACGTACCTAATTGACGTATTCGCTCATTTGACATACCTGTGTGATAACCCAAATGAGCAAGTCTCCGTGAGTGTGTCTTTTTGAACGATTTTTTCATAGATTTCTTACTGCTTATAAGCTTATATTTACTGTGAGAGAACTATGAATTGTTGACAAACTACTTCCATGACCACAGAAACGTTTAAAATCTTTGTGTGGTACACACAATACATGAAACCCAATTAGAATTGTAAATGATAAGCATTTAGAATGCACACACATATAAAGAGAACTCAATACAAAGTCATACAAATCGATTTTGTATCGCTTTCCAAGTCGGTACGTATTATCAGCAAATTATTGCGGAACAATAAATCTATGGAGCTATCACGGTACCCGTTTACCAACTGGAAAATACGGTGGAACAACGAACCGATTAGCCAGAACACATCTGCTTCCGAGCCATCCATATTTCCTGTCCATGTACAAAGGACTCCTGCTTAAGTGCTTTCAAACCTAATTTATATGTAGTAAGGCTCCAAGTGCCTATAAAACTGAAATAAGAAATATAACCGCTATAAAAAACATATGAACCGTAATCCTTCTTTTATTGAGTTTTCTGAGATAGAGGATTCGCAAATAAACAAAACAATTTGTAATTCAAGAGTCTTCTAAGTTGTTTTAAAAACCTTTTCAGATGTCTGCATAGAAACATGGAACAATTTCAATATTTGTTTTTCTTTGAATACAATTCGTGGGTAGTCAGGTAAATTTGACTGGAGGCGATGGTTATTGTTTCGACTTTTTACACCTTTTATGTTCGCTACGACACCTAAAAATCTTTTAGTTACTGGAATTAAACAAAAATATATTTCACAGGTTCCAATTAACTCTGCCTATAGAAATTCAAGGCTATGCTATTTATTTGAACATAAATTAGAACTTTAATTTGAATTACCTAGTTTTTTCTCTGTTAATATGATATCGTTGTTACCTTCTCTTTTTACTTATATACTCTTATGCTATAAATGTACATTTAACACATACATTAATGGGTTGTTGAACCCTAAGCATTATTATTCAAGAGTTAAATTTGAAACTTTAAGATCTAATTAGGACCAAATCTTATTACCATTACTCGTATTTGTCGTGCTCTACGTAATATTAGCTCTGAATTAATTTACCAAACAGCTAGGTATATTTTTAGTATGTAAACTCCTAAAAGGCATTACACCACCTACATCACACCAAGATATTTATCGAAGGAGGCTAGCATCTTAAGCTATACCTTTATATTTTATTTCGTTTTTATCGACGTTTTGTGCATCAACTTTGTTCATGGTCTTATACTTTTATGATTTATTTTGTCTTTTCGTAGTATTAAAAGGTTTTTGAAAAATAAATTACTGAGTTTCTTCTCGGGTTATTCTTAATAAACTCGACCTTGCGAACCTGACGGTAGAATTCTAAGTCCTGTATAATCATCATTCTGAGGATTTGATAGTACTTTGTTTAAAGTATAATCAAAATAAAGATGTTATTGAGTTTGACTGGCGCCATCTCTCACAACTTCAAGTACCTACTTCCGACAACACTCGATTGTTTCAAACCAAGGAGATAAACAGCCCGCATAGTATAAAGCCATAGCCACCATGAATCATTGTATATTTACAAGGTAAAAACTGGCAAAAAATGTTTTTAAGGCGTATCGTAAAATAATGGCGAGAAAATAAGAAGTAAACTTTTAAAACAACGACAGCTGGGACGCCCCAGTTGCGACACTTTTCCGAAGGCTTACGTTACAAAAACCAGTTGTACATAATAAATACCTCGTACACCATCTTCAAGCTTTTGTATCTACACTAGCTTCCGCTCGCAGCTTCGCTTGCGTGGTAGTAAGATCACGTACAATTTATCACCCCGCATTCACCCCTTTCGAAAATTTGGGACAATTTCTTAGTGGATAACCTCACAAAGAAAAAACCCTCAAAATTTCATGTTCTAGGTTGAGGGTGTACGTTGATATTATATAAGTCAGTCAGTCACGACTTCGAATTTTATATATACAGAATATAGATGGATAGAATTCGAAGTAAATAAGACGTACAATAATTTACCCAACATTCTAAACAGGGTTGTGTAAGCGATACAAACGGAGTCTTTAATCTATTCCACTACTTGAACAGGCTCAGTAATTAGGCGATAAATCTCTCAATCAGCTCAGTGCGCATAATCAATAATTAACAAACATGCTGCTTATTAGTTTAAACCCCTTGGCAAATAACGCGTTACATGCGCTATTGGTTGGCATATCGTAGATCGAACCATAATACTCAATATTACTTTCATCAATACAGATTAATGTGTCTATTAGTGTTAATGAGGCACAGGCTGCGCTCAGTTGCCGGCTTTGCCCTGGCGCAAACAGCCAAAAGACGCATCTGGAGGCTACTGTACTTTGCTATATGTCTATCTGTTGCGCTATGCGTGTGCACAATAATACGCTAATTAAATCGTGTAATTGTTTTGAGATAATTTGACAGCCAGTAATTGAATAAGCTATTTAGAGCATGTTCAGTTTAATTTACAACTAGAACTACGGCGTAATATTAATTCTGTACTCAGTAACTAGGCCTCGCGGTTTCACCGTTATAACGTAGGAAACCTAAATATGTAGGTTATTATAATACCTAATTAAAATTTCAACCTATTCGTTTCGTCGTTTTCCAGATTAGGCTTGCGTACTCATAATTACGCCTAACGCCTTTTTAACGTTTATGCAACAGGACGTCAACGACAATATCTCCGATCCCATTATTCTGATTAATTATATTATGGGAAGCATTGATGTGAGCTCAGATGCCAAAAACGTCACCTGTGCTAAATTCAAGCTATTGTCGATATATTTAAGGTATAATATATCGTTGGCAACAGTCGAAGGCGAGAGTAAGATTAACGATGTTGCTGCGCAACGTCCCCACCCTCGCAATATACTTTCATGCTGTCGCGATTTCATATGGTTGCTCAGAACGCTACTTGACTGCTTGGCGGCTCATTAAGTAATATAAAGTAGGAAGATAAACTGTTATTATGTACCTATTGCTTCTAAATTACATAATATACTTTCTCAAAAATCTGAATTTTCGGATTTATATCACTGCTAGAACTAGGTACTGCAGCGCCTTATTTGCTTTTATTCTTTCTTCTATGAGAAAATAATAATATTTGAATACATTAAATTAATGGTGCCGTCGCGAGTTATAAGCGCTGACCTTGAATGCGCAGCAGTATTTTTTGAGTCGTCCGTCTGTCTGTATGGTTAGACGCGCATGAAATACATTCGCAGTTACCCCCATTATTTTCGCTAAGCACTTATAACTCGTGATGGCACCTCTACTATTGCACCGTGAGTTATAGTTTTAACGTTTCCTTTTTATTTTGCGGGCAACTAGCTCATTTGGTACAAGTATGTGCGTTTGGCATAAGGCCATTGCGCCTTTACGAGCTGTGCCACATTTATTGTAAGATTGAGACACGCATTGCGTTATTATTCTGTGGAAGACTATGATTAAGTATAAGAGTAAGTGACGAGAACCGACGTAATAACTGCGTGTTAGTAGCAACATGACTCGTTTTCCTGCACACATATTAAATTATCGCCAAGTGTTACTCTCTTGATATTCCTACGGGACTTGTGTTGCCGTACGTCACTCAGCTCGTTCGTTTCTATATTATTTACTAGCTGTGCCCTGCAGTTTCACCCGCGTAGATTTAGTTTCATCCTTATTATCGCGGAACCCTAATATTTTTAATAAATAAAAGTAGCTTAAGTTACTCCTTGAAACTTCAGCCACCTGCCAGTGAAAGTCCCGTTAAAATCGGTCTAGCCGTTTCAGGGATAACCCGGAACAAACAGACAGACAGACAGACAGAGATTTTTTTTAAACTTGGGGTTTCAGTGTCAGTAGCGTGTATACATTCATATGCATTTAGTGAAAAACTGTTAATTTGCAGTTACAAACAGACACTTCAATTTTATTTATCTGTATAGAGTATAGATGTATAGATAAAGATATAGATAAAGTATGTCGTAGGTATTTACCAAATGCGTACTTTTGTTACTCACTTAATCATCTAGATGTAAGTATACCAGATTTGTAAACAATGCTTTAATGCAGTTTTCGCCAAAATTGCAATTTAATCTACAATAACCCAAACTCTAGGTATGTAGTATGTGTACGCATTTAGCAGATAATTACTGGTTATGTAATTTAAAAAGATCACTATGATATATTTTTATCGTAATTAAACATTTCACACATATTAGATTCGTCTGGATATCGAAACCACAGAACCGTGTGCAGTGAATCAGACCGCTCAGTATTTAAAAGATAATAATAATTAAAAATAAAACATTATGTGCAGGCATTCACCGAGAGTTAAATTAGTCTAATTGAATTCTGCAATGACATCTAATTTTGTTTAATTGCCTTCATTTATTCAGAAAACTCTTTGATAATGTTTGAAACATAAAACAGTCATACAGTTTAAATGCTGGAGTTAAAGTAATTTACCACAGCTTTTACGCTGGCAAATTAATGAAGCAGTGTTCAACGGGTACATTAACGTTTGATCTTGTCTAATGAGAGCGGTTTCCAGTGTATGTATCGCTTAAGCTTAAGAAAAGCCACTCAGTCGCATGTTACTCTTCCAGTCGTAGATAATGAGTACTTGTATCGTAACATAATCCCCACGAGCTAAATTTTGGCTAACACATTGCCAAGTGATTTATGTACTGAATATTGGAATCTTAAATGTGTTTCAAAGTAACGTAACAACAAATCAACATACTCGTATCTATTGTAAAGAGCAGTTATATCGTGAAGAGAGAATTCACCTCCTAGTTAAGTGGCATATTATGTTACAAGCCCACTGGTTATCAATGAATTTTTCTGAAAACTTAACTTTGTTTACAAGCAGTGATGTCACATCATGAGGTTGATGGTCAAGGAAAACATCGCTACGAAACTTGCAAAAACTATAGCTTGAGATGGCGATGGACTCACCGTCTGTCACGTCTCATCATCTTCGGTGAAAACTGGGTATTAGTACACCTCTTCCTACCCTTCGGGACCTTTTTGGAAAAGCGTGGGCATACATCGTAGTAACACTGGACTTCGTGTCGATTGTGTTTTTATGGTCTTATCAAAGAAACTACTATATAAAGTTTATTACTTTATCTTGAGTATTGAATGTAGAATTATGTTTTCAACAGCTAATAAGATTCAGAGAAATTCAAGTCATTCTCTTAAAGTGCTTATATCTCGATACAAGTTAAAAGCGATTTCCTTAACGCTAGGCTGAAATTGAGGATCAGTTTTCTGATAGGAAATTTACTCTCTGCATAGTTAAATAGTTTTCTCAGTTGCTACAAATTGTAGGTATATTCGCAAGTCTTTAAACTACAACACGAGTATTTCATTTAAGTTTGGCCATGTTCGAGACCACTGACACAATTAACTACTTAGCGACATCGGGCACGAACTTTCCCGACGGTACCTAAATATAGGCAACTGTGGATAAAATGGTTAAAAATCGTGTTGCGAATCTCAAATAAACAAACTGATTCCTCCCGTAACGGACACCTGAATCTTTGCGACGGTTTTAAGTTTTAATTAAAGACGTACGCAGGCGAAAGCTTTTTGCTCATTAATAAAGAAGTTTCCCCTCGTGCTCTGAATGAGGATACAAGGACGGGGCGCAAGGTTTTTTAGAATTTCGATTACGGTGGCGCTTTGTCGGTATTCTGTACCTATTGTTATCGCGTGACTTAGTATTTTGTTTGTTCACAGTGTACAACATATTCCTGAGTTGCAAAACATTCAAAGTAAACTTGAGCGTTGTCGTCTGTGCGTTGGAGACATAAGCTGACATTTATGTTGGATACAATGCTGTTAAGTTGAGCAGACAATACATTTATATAGCAACGTGTGCCACTAAACTCGTGTACATTATATAGTACATATAAATCCCACTGCCACGTTGAGGGAGAGTATCAAAATTGCATTAAAACAAATATTTCGGTGAATTAATTATATAGGCTAAGTAAATATTTAGATTCAGCTAAATAGGAGACTTACCGATAGCTGTAGATTTGGCCTGGACTTTTTAGGCGCACATTCCGGCACAGAGCATCGGCTGGTTGTGCATACTCTATCAACTTAAAAATAAAACAAAGATCCTAAAATATTTTCCATTGTTTTATTCGTTTGTTTTAATAAAATAGTAAGTACTTATATCGACAAAAAAGTCAAGGGATTGTTTAATTTTATTTTTAAATTGATTGATATGCACATCCAGTCGATGCTCTGTGCCAAAAATGTACTAGATAACAGTATTTTTTTCTTTTCAAAGTTCTAAAAGTATTTTGTTAAATAATATACCTTATTGAAGAAGTAGGTAACATAAATACAGGTGGTATTTTCAGGGACTAGTAGGAACCGATCCAATTTTCTATCTGTAGCCGAAAATCCCAACCGCGGTGTGAGAGGCATTTTACTGTACATTGACACCTAGTGACACAGTGAACAGCCCCGACGTGCATTGTATCCCGTCTATTCCAGCGACATCACACTGACACCACTACATCAACATACCTATAGACTTGTTGCTTGTTATTTGACTTGTCAGTGTACCTAGGTCGTGTGCGATTGTCTTATGTGAGCTTGGCAGCTAGCCTAACCTAGCTACTTACGGGTGTCCTATGCTCGAGAGGAATGTTACACCAAACCTTGTGTAAACTCCTAGGTGAATGATAATGTTTCAAAGCACATAGGTAGCATATATGAAAGTATACACGCTACTGACACAAAAAAACCAAGTTTTAAAATTTTTCTCTGTCTGTCTGTTTGTTCCGGATAATCTCTGAAACGGCTGGACGGATTTTAACGGGACTTTCACTGGTAGGTAGCTGATGTTTCAAGGAGTAACGTATTTATTAAAAATATTAGGGTTCCGCGACAATAAGGATGAAACTAAATCTGCGCGGGTAAAACCGCGGGGCACAGCTAGAAAATCATAAATTAACATGTTTTACTAATTAGTGGAAAGTATATTCGATGTGTTTGTTTAAACAACCCGCTTAAGCCACATCCGACTTACAAAAGGGGTTGTGAAGGTCAGAGCTCACGTCATTTTATCAAACAGGGTAATGATAAGGTGTTTCCCTAACACTAAGATAAAAAAAAATTATCTTATTATCATGTCACACACTGTATTATCAATCCCTCTAGTCCAGTCCAGTTCAGTTGGTTGGAGTGTATCGACGCGACGCCCCCATAGATCACGTTTTATGTGTGACAAATAGTCTCGAGTTAGAGGAAATTGCTTTCCGATCCACTCTGACAAATAATGTCAGGCCACTGATGCGTGACCTGAGTCGTTTTCGTGACGATCACAATTTGCCTACACTTTGATTCCGGCTTCGGGAAGGATCTTCTGTACGTAAAATAGTGAATGTGTCCGGTCCCTTATTCGTCGCACTCTGAAACTACTTAAAATAGGAAAAGGGAGAAATATTTTTTGCGTCCCGAGAATCGAACATTTCTAACTTCGAAACATAACAGAAGTTTTTCTTGCAAACTTTACTTTTCCTTCGATTTCGCGCTACAGGATATAATTTTATCGAAATGTTTGACACTTACATATACAAAATACGTAGAAGGGTTTCTATATGTAACAGTTTGACACAATGTACGCCTTTGATCAATTCCAAATTAATTAAGAGCCACAATACAGAGAGATGCGACCGCCTAAAATGGTTTCTGTACTCACCTTTAAATTAGATTGTCGGGGGCGACGACATGGCGAGCTGTGGCATAATACAATGCGCCCTCTAGGCCGCTCACAGAATTACAGCGGGTGCGTCTCGTCGCTGTCCCATTGTACTCGACTCGAGCCGGGGATAATATACGAATCTTTTATTCAAGTGCCCTGGTCCCCAAACGCCGCAAGAAAATAACAACAAAGATGAAGTCAGCATTCATTGTGCCAATCTCAATAGGATTTTGACGGATCTGTAGCGGTCTACCAACCCCGTTTAGTAAATGCATTCGAACTGTTTCCATTGTTCCTTAATATTTGGTACAATCATTTGTATTCGTACTACGGATGGACGAATATTATTTAAGTAGAAATCGAAAGGTATGGGATGAGCAAAACAGTCATTTGCAGTGACTGAGGTATCTATTCAGGCGGAGACGAGCTAGATTCCAATAAGAATAACATGTACGTTACGTAGGTGAGATTTTTTTGAGAATCTGACTTTATTGTTTACGACTTGTATTTCTGATACTTACGCTATAAGAAATGTTGAGGGCTGTGTGGGGACGTGTTTTGTTAATCATTATTATTATTATTATTAGCCTGTCGTGTCCCACTGCTGAGCAAAGGCCTCCCTTCCACTTTTCCAACTTTCCCTGTCCTCAGCAGTCCTAATTTCATTTGTTAATTATGTCATTAATAAATCATTGCGTATCATTTATTATATCATTTACAGTTGCTCACATGTAACTTACACCAATATCGGTGATAATACATTTAGTACAATAGTTTCTGTTGTTCAGATCAACATTTATTGCCTTATTCGTATGCGGGACCAAATCTAAAAAGGTTCGGACACATTCAATAAAATCTTATTTTCTTCGAGACAAATTACTTAGCTTGTCTGTTATCATACTATTGATTCTTACCCAAAAGTAGTATTTTACCTAACTGGGGGGTAACTATGATAATTTAAGCAGCACGTATTAAGAAATTCTTAGCTTTGACCTTCGATTATATGGTACTAAAATGAAACGGCAAAGCTCAGAAGTTCTCAATACGCTCTGCTTAAACCGATAATATTAGGCTCCCAGCTGTATGTAACTATAGAGACAAGTTATCTTTCAGCGGGATATGTATACTTATATACCAACTTAAGCCCTTTTAGTCGAGAAGTATCTCTATACTAGAATTTTTCTAACTACGCTACACGTTACTGGACGTTAAAAATCCAAAGATAACATAATAAAATAAATGAAATATATAAAATAAAAATGCTTAGGTACTTTTTAAGTGTTATTTCCATTTATTTCCACAAATATTACCTACACCTTAGTATTTAATTGCACGATATGTGTCATCAAAGATAAGTCTGCCACGATGTTTGTGTTTGGTTTCCACTAAAAACAAGTGTGTGGTACTCGTATATACGAAAGGAAGACTCGGTTTATTTCATAGTTTGTACGATATATCCACGATACACGGAACCCTAGTGCGAGGATGCGAGTGATAAGCGTTTTATTATAGCACAAGCTGGGCCTTGATCTTACTACTATACTTAAATCGAGACGTTTCTATGATAGCAACCGTCTTTTATCTGGAACATTCTTAATAGTCAGTCTCCGGCCAATTTCCTATCTCTTTGTAATTCATCTATAAATATAAAATTCAAAACTTGACTGACTGATTTATATATTAACGCACAGCCTAAGCAACTGGCCTTATGTTAAGTCTTACGCAGGCGAAGTGCCGGGCGCAACCTACTGTCTATATAAGAATCACAAAAATAATCAAGCTTCAATCTTTGGTGGCATTAAGACGAATAGTTAACCTTATAATAGAACTGCTGTGCCAACATAACTAACCCCTCAGGAATGCTGGCAACCTTACTCGCCACAGGAACACAACACCATTCTATGGTAGCATTTGCTTTATGGTACCTACTGCCCCTCGTTATACAGTTACGAAATTCGGAGATTGCGCTTAACTCCTCTTAAATTATTTTTACTAGCTGGTGCCCGCTACTTTGTCTGCACTGGGTTTGATTTATCTTTATATATATGATAATTCACATAGTATCTTATAATTATGCGTTATTCTGATGTATAAGCTGTATTATTGTAAAGTTTCACTAAAACATACATCGCGTTAATAATATCAGTAGCAGTAGGATGTTGTAAGTGATTTCGTTAGTAATAATGGCTTGTATAAAGTGCTTCATAAAAATGAAATATTACTTTATTTTGGGCTAATGACGAGTCCGTAAAGCGTCATCACATAATTTACATTTCAATCAAAAGGAAGCAAAGAAACTGCTTTCCATATTTCTGAAAGAGAACGCTTTGAATAAGTTTCTAAGATGTTATAATTTTTATAAACTGATAGATGTACGTACCTATCTATTTGCATGTAATCAAATCACCGTTTTCATATATTTCAAATTTCACGCGATGTTATATCAGCATTAGTGTATATGAAAATATGATTTTTCTTATTTCTTTCAAAGTAGTTCTACTTAATCTTGACAGTAAATCGGTATGTACATACCTATCTGTCATTCTAAGCAGTGTACAGTGCCCACGTATAGGCGTTGCCACGTTCGAACGTTGTCGCTTGACCTTGCGTTTTGCCCACAGATAGGTAGATATTCACAGATATTTTGAGGTGCGTTCATATGAAGCTAGTAGCTATATGATGCAAGTGTTACGCTCCTCTGTCCACTAATTTGACCGTCCACAAGTGGTTTTGAATTTGATTTTGACTTACTATTAAGTGCCTCGCTTGTTCAAGTACTTAAAAGAAATAAAACAAGCCGTACTCTTCTTGGCTGGCTAACTTTTATTACGACCAAACTTTAAAAATCTCCGTCTCAAGTCACGCAATCACAATTGATTGCACTCACAATGAAATAAAATTGGATTGCACTTATTTAATTCCAAGTTAGCAGAAAAATCGATGGGTAAATTGGAGTTTGTTCAAGTTAGATGCGGGGTGAGCACACGGCTCATTAAACTTCAGCCATCCACATTTGCTTACGTCTGAATTCAGAGGTTCTCAAGGAACACAATGACACTTGTTCGTTTTATCGTCGACCTTTATAAACTACTTCCGTCCGACCGGGCGTGCAAAGCGTCACAAAAAGGGCTGGCATATTACTGTCTACCTGAATATGAGCAGAGGAATGAATGAGGAGCACCATCATTTAATTATTGCCTTGATTTTAGTAACAGCTCACATTTTAAAATATGTCCTTGCATGTATTCTTCCAAGGGGTAGGCTGAGGAGTACTTATAATGCACCCACGTCACGTGTCGCCAGTCTTGTTTTAAGTCCCATGTGAAGGCGACAAGTCTTTTGCCATTAACCGGGCATTCATCCAGACTCCGTGCTGCTAATGAGAAATTGCAGATGGAAAAACACCTTGCAGATCCTGGGTTCAATACCCAGGACCTCGTGAACCACAGTAGTTTTGAGACTAACGAGTCCGACGAAAAAAGCCACTCTTTTATTAAACTACAGCTCTCTGTGCTAACCTAGTTTTAGTCACAATTTTGAACTAAGATTGGCTACATAGTATATGCTGAAAAATAATCAAAGTTACAATATCTGTAATACGTAGTAGGGCGAGAATAAAAAATGACACAGTGACTTTTAAAGTACCTACCTATTATAATTTTCTATATCTAAACCAGACCATCACAATCTCCAATAACTTTACATACGTGTAATATATTATATCACTGAAGCGTAGCTTTGAGACGTTTGATGTTGAGGTAGATATTGAAATTATAGCCACGCGTTAGAAATTATCAGCGCCTCATTTTCTATAATCGATTATCGACATTAGGCAAGTTAAGCGACATCATATCGGAGTTACTTCATCGCATTCCTTGCAGCCATCTAACCTGACTTTGACTCAAAACGTCAGATTAATACTCCCCACCTTTAACACTTCAACGTACCTAACAGTAGGCTTTCATCAGTCATCACTAATTGCTAAAGTTAAAGGTCTCTCATTCTCATTGTGCCTCGCTCAAGTTCCGAAATTTGATTAAAGGTTGACGTAATTTGCATTGAATTGATTATAAAATTGAAACCAATGTAAGTGTCCTTCAAGATGTCATTAGACTATTAATATTATAGGATACTAGAACATTGCAGTTATAAGTTCTAACTAAATAAAGAACCGAGCAAAGGATATCGAACTAAAGCTATTCCTCAACTCTGCGAGAACTGTGCGGGTTTGTAATAAAATATAAAATAAAAGCATTTGTCCTGACTCGTCAAAGTACAGTAAAAACTTTGTGCATGGAAATCCCTTTCACATTCAGAATTTTCTCAAATGCGATCTTGAATCCACTGGTTCGGTAATAAGAGAACCGCACGTGCATAGTCCGAATGGATCGCCTACTGATAAAATATTCAGTCCAGTCAAAGAATGTTCCCAAAATGTTATAGGTAATCCCATTTTATTATGTTATCTGGGTATCCCGTATCTTAGAAAAATACGAAAGGGTTTCTTCGCCCGCATCATAAGAGGTAATTTGTATGTGGTAAGTAGGCAGGCCCACATTTTTGTTCAGTGAAGTCGGCCACCCTCCGTCTCAGGCGCGCTCCGTTGAAACTTCGACGAGTTACCATTAATCATACACGCGCATTATCTCGTGTTCAGATATGTTCAAGACAGCGTGATGTGCGTACCCAATCAGCCCGTATAGTTAGCCTCGAGCACTAATAACAATATTATATTATATTGCTACGGTACGATAGGTGTTTGCATTGTATTTGTATTGATTAAATTATGTTAATTCAATATCGTATTGATTATCAAGCTATCAATCCTGTAATAGCAATACTCATTATAATATCACGCCCTTGGTAGATAGCAAATGGTGCTTACCATCAAGCGGTCTGTACACTTGTTTGCCATCTTTGATTAGTAAAATGGATCAAAGGTTTGGTATATTTTAATTCTATTGCTCGTAAAAAGCTTAAATTTAGGCACAGAATATTGTACCTGATAGTGTTCTTATGAATACAGTAATTCGCTTGTCGATCCCAGCATTAACGACTTTACTTGTGGATATTAATAGCAGCACTTATATAACTTCTCCACATGCACTACTATATCATACTTAGTACCTAATACTGAAGAAATATAATCATATCTTTATTGTACGAAGATATAATCTAAAGTGTTTTAAATATCTATTTTATATGTTCTAATATTTTCGATATTCGATATAAAGCTCAATTTTAAAGCACACTAGGTATAGAGATTTTGATTACTTAATTAATTATTCCGTTTTATCTTTCATCTTGCGAACTTTTATTGCCGTAAAGTTTTGGGCAAAGAAATTATTCTTTGAAACAGTTGATGAATACTTTATACCGACTCTATCTTTGAAAACCAGATGAAAGGTATGTTTCATAAAATTAATGCTATATTCATAATCTGTATACAGTATCTACATAACCCTTTTTATCTCTCTAAGATTACAAAGATTTACTTGAAAAGTTAATTTAAATCTTAACTGAATGCCGTTGAATCCCATTAGCCGAGTGTTTGCGAAGCATTGTAGTGGGTAGCGGCGCAACTCTTGCCCTCGACCCAGCTTATTATCTCCTAATGAAATTATTATTCATAGCACGTCGCCACAATTATCTTGTGCTGGTCTCAAGGGCTTGTATCAATATTTCATTCCACGCACACATTTATCTACTATAGCATTGCTACATGCTGTTTGTTTTGTACGAAACATTATGTCCTTTGGAATTTCATTTATGCGGCCTTTAAGCATTTAAGTTAAGCTTACATTCCTCACACGCCCGCATGTACGTAGCTTATTAATAACATACGACTATTTATAATGTTATGATGTTTTGTATGCATTTTGGTTTATATTAGTTCTAATGGTAGCTTACTAAACTTACGAGGAGCTCGTGGCACAGTTGCTATTGCGCATATCATTCGATCAGCGAAGTTAAGCAACCATACGCCTAGCCAGTAGTTGGATGGGTGACCGCCCGAGTTCCTTCCGTGCCTCGGAGAGCACGTTAAGCCGTCGGTCCCGGTTGCCAATTTAACATCTTTAGCAATCGTTACAGGTCAGAAGTAAGAGGCCTAAAAATAATCTGACAACTGGTCTAAAGCAATATTTTGATAACAGATGGTTGGTTAAACAAATAGGGCCCAGTCCTTGTAGACGTATGTGGCTCGGGTAACTTGTTGAATGGATGTATAAGAAAACACCCATGTCTACACGGGCGGTCCGCTTGTAATGTATTGTCCTGAAATTATACTAGTAACGTAATCATAAAGAGCTCGCGAGTACGGCGATAAATAAATGTAGACCATGCTCGTACAGGGACAAAGAAAAATAAAAAAGTAACCACGTACGTCCTTTAACTTCAGAAGTCTCCGAAAATACTTTAGCCGAGAATAGACATCCGACTCTTGCAAACTAATTGAAAAATGTGATACCCACGTTCTCTGTATTGCAAACGAATGCCGTTTTTGTGTACAATTCAGCGTTCTTACACCAAGGTTAGCGATATATTGGTCATTGCCGTCTGCAAAGTTCATGCCAAAAAGCACAACGCGTTGTGCGCTTTTCATAAGGTTTTTATGGCAATTCCCAGGACACCAAAGGTCAAGGGAATGTTTTTCAGGGCGGTTTGTGTGCTATCTGTTGGCAAAGTGTCCATCTTGGATTACGGCTGAGATTATAAGGGTCGTTATTTCAATGGAAGTAAAGCTCGTTCTTAATACGGTAAAACCTTAACTATATACGCTTCATGGTTCGGAATATAATCCACCTAAGCATGGATCAATATTGCAGAGTTATGAGTTTAAAGCTTAGCAAAAAATCCATGTCCCACTGTAGTATGTATAATGGTTGGTCAAACGGCTCGAATAATTTAACGACGTGGAAGTTTGTCTAGTAAAGATAACCTTGTGTTCGGGTCAACGTAACTAGTAACTGGCTACCCATTATTGTGGTGTTGACTTCAATAGATTCGAAGTTTAGCTGGCAATAACAGAATAATTTCTCTTGAAAATACTTCGATAGACGAGTAATCTTTACGCGATACTCACCCTTATTGGCAGGCAAATACGATATTTTTTCGGCTAACGTAGGTATGTTGTCCTTTCCGTACATCATAAATTGGTGCGTACATATGAGAAAACTTAATGAAAAAATATGAAGTCATTATTTTTGCGTTGCTACCTTTCCACATTTCTTGTTTCATTTCTACGGAACATTATTGGTATTATTTAGCTTTTTTGAGATTCTTTTCACAATTCCTCAAAGGCTGTGTTTCCTTTGAATGTTTATTAGGCAGCTTATTATGTATATTTTTATTATGTGGATAATTTATTTTTATAAATGTATTCGACTTTATCTAACAGACTTAAATTAAGGCATTATAGGAGAAAGATAAGAGAGAGTCCGTTCTCTATTTCCATTCTGCTTCGGTACTCTACAGCTTTGCTTTCACATCATACTCTACGAGATAACCAATGTAACTTCTCTTTGTTCTCCGAGCCACGATGATCCTAAGAGACTTCTATAAAAGTAACTTAATTAAGTATAGGTCAACATTTATTTCCCTCAGCTCACTCAGACTGGAGCCAATGTTTCGTTATACAGTAAAAATAACTGTGGCCAATAAATCTGGAATATAAATCGTGAAATACCACTGTTCATCGCATTACTTGTACCAATGAGATTTTAAAAGTTGAGTGCCATTTTATTTTACGGTGAAGTGGAACATTGAGAAAAAATCTTATTTCTGAGAATAAATTTAAAGACGTACGAAGGCGACAGATAACTCGGTGAATGTAGATGTTGAGGCTATGTCTACTCCCCCGGACTAATGCTTGGAATTATGATGGTATTTTGTGGGAGGCAATATCGTAGCAGGGTGAATATAACGTCGTCGCCAGCGTGGCCTCACATCGCGATTCATTCAATATACACGATTGTATTTGCTCAACACATAAAAAGGTTAGGGTAACCATAGCGATTTTTCTGTGAGTATATTTATTTTGCCATCACAACTTGCAAGCACAAAAGTAAGACTACTTTGCAAAGAATCATATTACTTTGGAAGATATTGCTGTCGCCGACCGCGCTTCTAAGGGCATTAAGCATTCTTAAATCCGATTCCGCGCAAGCTTATTTTCTATATGTTAGATATCAACGCGTGAAATATTATTTAATCCTTGAAGAATCCTGATAAATCAAAACTCCATTTATTTATATCGCATTGATCAATTAGTCAAATTATAAAAATAAAAGCTTCTTCGTTCCGTATTAGGAGTTGTAAGAATGAGAAAAAAAAAATCTCCCAGTTTTTTTTACTAATACTTTATTGGGTTACAGTTTAAGCTTCTACTAATCGTATGTATTTTATAAAACACGTTACTTTTGATAGTGCTTCTTAACGTCGATGAGTCTATCACCGGTTCGGAAATTAGCCTTCATTGAAGAGCATGCAAAGAACTCGTCTTTTATAACGATACAAAAATTCAAACTGCAAATGTTATTTAAAAAACATTTTTAAATAACTTTTGTATTATATGTATATATAAGCGGACTTATACATGTTCCCTACTAATCATCCTTTGGTTGATGCAGAGATTGGCATGGCAGGTGTAAACATATACGCTTTCCATGTATATATGATGTTGTATATTGACTGAAAACAATAATAATACACTTTATATGCTTTAATTTAATTATTTAATGATATCTATAATACTATATTGTACAGACATCTTGAGAGCAATGTTGTATCTTAGAATGGCTTGAAAAATAATAAATTTATTAGAATATAATAATAGTTTTTGATAAAGCTTGAAAAACCTAAACAAGATGAATTATGCTGTTTACTAAGATGGGAACAAAATAAATGAGACGCTTACTGTTAGGTTACCCAACCTTTATAGCGTTAGTGTGTTAAGTGGTCCCACTTCGTAGTGTAGTCATAAAAGAGCGGAATAGCTATTTAAGATACTACTTATTTTTCTACTATTTTCCAATAGTGTATTATTTTTCATGAAATACTAGCTTGTGCCCGCAGCTTACCTGCGTGGCAGTAAGGTATTAAGATTTGACATACAAACTTACAACCTCCATTTAAACCCTTTGGGGGTAGAATTATGGACTACCTTTTCTTAGTAACCTCACCAAGAACACTCCCTCAAAATTTCATGTCTCCAGGATCTGCGGTTCAGGCCGCGCGTTGATATATAAATCAGTCACCCAAGACTTTGTATTTTATATGTATAGACCATATCAGACATTTCGAAAGGTGATTAAGTGAAACCTGGTTTAACCTTAAGTGGGATTTTTGCATACAGAAACTTAGGACCTCTTGTATTCATTACATCACTTACAATAACTCTTATGCTCAAACGTAAAGAGAGCATACCATAGTAAACCATTTTTAAACTACTTAGGTAACGAATAAGCATGCGGCCAACCTGATGGTAGGTAAGTGATCACCGCCCTTCTATGCTCGTTTGGGAAGAACCCAAAACTGTATTTGCTTGGGAAAACTTTAGTGGGGAGTTTAATCTAGGTATATTTTTCTATTAATCCCAAACAATTTTGTCCCTGTAAGCCGTGGGTAATTTTCATACAAAAGTCCTCAATGACCTGTGAATGACACTTCATTGTTACGGTTTTTATTTTGTGATTTGTACTGAAGATGTAAGAATCAACACCAAGTGAAGTGGTTTCATTGTTTGCTCAAGCTCTTCCTCAATGTCCTTGCTTATTTTTGGTTTATAAAATATGTATTTTTGTCATACATACAGAAGTGGAAGGTCGAAACTTTCCGGAGATTCGCAACGTGAGAGCTGTATAACTGTGTTGTTCGATTTATACGTAATTCTGTGTTCCACTAGCAAGCTGTTTCAATCTGTCTACTACTTTTAATTTAATGTCGATACAAACTTATTGCACGTTAAAGTTGCTACCCAGATCGTGTTAGTTTATACTCGTACTTGACAAGGTACAAAATAGTTATATCGAAGATCCAAAACTTTATAAATAATGTATCTATAAGAGTATAATAAAAATAGTCACAGCGGTATCAATCGTAGATTCAATATTATAGAATTAAGAATGACGAATAAATAATAATCTACGCATTAATCACTTGGGTATAGTTGATATTTATCTCGTTATGACAATCTTCCAGAATATTCGTTTCTGCTATAAGCGTAATAGACTTTGAAATTGTTGGTCCCCTTAATTGCCTCGATTCCAATTCATTAGTACTGTTTTCTTTGTATTTACTTACCCAGGGATTGTAGTTTGTAGTGCCGCTCGCCGTTACCGAAATTTTGTTGATCTTGTTAATTAATCGTTTAGTATGCAGACAAGCACGAGGTTATCCTTAGAGACACTTCTGTTTTTTTAATGAACAAATTTAGATGAAAGCGAACAAGTGGCAAGTGCACCGAAATAGGGTTTATCATGCTCACCGGAGCAATCTGTGAGTTAACTCTGTGTGGCGTGTCGGTGTGTACCACTCGGGAGTGGGAATGGTGCGCAATTCGCGTGTGGCCAGCCTCTCGCCTCTCGCCAAACGCACAGCGCGCCAATTCACCCCCCAGTTAATGGAACATCGCACTCGCCGGAACTCATTCCGTGATTAATAGCAATCTTATCAGATTCCAGCACTATACATTACACAGGTCGATCGGAACGGACTTAATCGGCGGACCTCCCGCCTAAAAGGTGTAAATTAATTACACTGATAGCTCCAACTCCCCGGTACGTAAATTTAGCTAATTGATTATTTGCAGGGATCTCTTTGATGAAAATCTCTGATAAAACATTATTAATTTAATGACGAGCTTTTACTCAACGGAGGTATGCTAATTTTATTACACATAATAGACGCAATTATGAGGTTACTTATTGAATAATTAAAAACATCAAATAGAATATCATAAACACATTTCCAATTAGCAGGGCTTTCACTCCGGGGATAAAATTAATATTTTTATTTGCGTTCATAAATTTGTAATTACATTTTTACGAACCAAAGTAATTATCGTTTGTGTTGTTGAGCTTTGAGAGAGATGAGGTGCAGCGGCGGCGCGGTTGTCGCCGGGGCAGGCCCGCCGCGCCGGCAGTTGGGCTTGGGCGACTCGCCGGCCGCCCGCCTCGCGCTACTACCACTTAGCCTTCCCTCGCACACTCCTACTACAATTGTTCCGAACGGTTGGATGCGGCATATCAAACAACATGTGTGTTAGTGCTGAAATAATATGTGCGATTACTTTATTTATGCAATAACAGCTTTGTGTATGTGTGATTATAATTATCGTTGACAATTAAAGTGCGCCATGCGGTGAAGTGCCGTCGGTGCCGTCTGACGCGAGGATATGGTGGACCCACTGAAAATATTCTGGGTTTTGACGAATAGCACGTATTTAGGTATTACATTTTACGTCATCTTCCTTACTGTTGATTCCGAAAGCAACCTTGAAATACAACCAATAACAATATTCGTTAATCTTATTTTCTCTTCGCTTGGGGCCTTAGAAGGTTGGTCATTTACGACCGATTTTATCGTCCATTTGGATGTCGATATGTAGGTATACGTCTCCCCATAACTTAACTCTCCTACGATTTCTCGGAAGAAGAAAATTGAAGTATAACTGTAGTTTTACTGACGTGTAATTTTAATGTACGCTCGCTTAGTAAAGAATATACGTATGAAACAATGTTAAAAAGAGGTTTCTATTTTGTTTATTTCTCTGTTCTTTTTAAGATTCATAAGTAATTAACCAACTTCAAGTCAGTAGGATTTAAGTTAAGGATAAACAATATTTAACAGAACACCAACAAAGCTAGAAAGTGGATCCATTTGCGAGATAAGGAGTGTAGTCCTATGACAAAAGTTTAAAGAGAATCTTGATTAAATGTTTAATTTTAAGCTTTTGACTGTGTTCCTCTGTATACAAATGTGTATAACTTATGCGTTACCGGATTTATTAAATATTTCAGAGAAACGGTTTATCTCTGAAATATGTTTGGCTAAAGCTTGACATTTTAATAAAGTGCTAGGCGTTATTTAAGTAAGTATATAAGATATTCAGCGGAATTGCCGTATTGCCACTTGAAACTGGCAAGGCTGCGTGTGACATGGAATTTTAAGTTATGGTGATTTCAAGTTTCTTCCAATTTTAAATTAGTTTGCTCTCTGGGTTTGGCTTTCTATATAGTATTATTAATAACCATGGCCTACAAGAAAATTGGGGATTATCTCGATATAAGTATATAGGTACTCGAACAGTAGGAACTGAATATTAATTATTATTATGTTTCTTACCCTTTGATGAAAATATAATATTGAAACACGATAACGGTACAGTTTTTATTAAGGATATAGAATAAGTGTGTGAATTGTCGTAATCATTTTACATAATCATGCATCCATACAAAGTGGGTCTCATACAAATTTTTTTACATTTATTACGGCAGTGAAATTTAACTGCCCAAAATGCAAGATATAAAAAAATGCTCATGGCGACAAGCTACCATCTGGTATCACGATAACAGTAAATGTATTTTTAGGAATTAAAAGTATGTACTTAACGATCGTACAACTCGCAGTCAAATAACCGATACTTTCTTGTACTCTTCGCTATTGCTTTGCATGAAAAAGGCGCTGGATTATATTGTGAGAATTTTATTTTTAAGTTGAAACAGGAGACAATTTTCAGACCACATTCTGCCTCATAAGTACCATAATTTTTTTCGGAAGATAACTTTTGAAAGGTGAAAGCCTCAACTCTGAAGCGGCAGAAAGGAATGCCTTTGTAGACTAAGTCGAATCCCAGGAAACTTTTATTACTAAATCAACAAAATTCTGAAAATAGAAAGAATGTGTAAAAGTTTAGGTATTTAGATGTTGTTTTTTCACCAACAAGAGTCAGTTCTTAACTTTCGTTAAAAGCATTTTATGAAAACTTTCTGTTCGAACATTGTATAAAGTAAAAATACCTCAATGCTTCCTTACTTCTTGGCCACAAATATCCACAAAATAATCACATTATCTGATAGAGTAACATTATCCACTATAATTATTATATTAATATTCTAATAAGCTCCTTCCTAGAACGTAACTATGTTGCAAATTATTTCTGTGAATAGAGCCTGATCAAGCCAATCTTCGGTTCTCAATCTAACATTTATAATTATTTCCATACAGCGAATTCGCAGACTAGGCAACAAGCCGAGTTTATATTCATTAATGTATTCTGTTAGTTAAATCAAAGTCAAATTATACCATGACTTGGAAAGCGACAAACTCGTCATGTGTTAAAAAGACCCGTATCGTTTATATGTATGTGTTTCACGTCCAATATGGTACACAGAGAAATATGCTTTAGACAGGAGTTTTCACTTTATTTTAAAAGGTTTTAGCTGTACATTCACGTGTCACCTTTGAAATTAATGCTCGTTTGAATGACCTAGCTATAAACCTTACAACTAATTAGTAATATTGTGTTAAAAATTAACTCTTTTTAAGTTATACGGATTGACTTTGTCATTCACATTCCTTGACGTCACCGTTTGGTGTAATAAATGGACCTTCCCAAGTGCTTCGCTCAGCAGGCAGATGCTTGGTTCAACCTAGTACCAAGCATCTGCCTATTTCGTTATTCCTTTATATAGGCATTCTAACCTGACGTTTGGATAAGCTTACGTCACGATTGGTGTAATTGACTTACATTTTCAATACAATCTAGAATCCAGTGTGACGTCACTTTGTTTCAATCACATGGTCTAGCTGTCACGGGCGGAATTAAGCGGTAGAGGAAAAAAGAGAGTCATTCCTTCTTCACCCTCTGTTTCGAATGTATCAAATCAACCTCTTAAAAATCATATTTTCAGAAGAGTTTTGGCAACTGTTATACTTAAATCAATAAATTTTGTACAAATCCCGTGACGCTAACTGGAACACATGCTAGTAACTGTTTACAAGGAATTTACTCACAACTTGTACTTGTTTCAAACTGCCAAAACTTAACGAATGTGTAGTTTATTGCAATACTAGTTTTCTACCGCGATTACATCTGCGTGGACTTCAGAATTTACACGTAAGGAGTGTGAAAAGAAACTAACATTGGGTAGTGGGTACTCTTGACCGATTCAAGAATTACATCAATTATTTCAAACGGACATTTACAATAATAGCAGTTCGTCATTGAAGAGTAGGTACATTATGGAATCTCATAGAATATAAGATATAATTCTGAACTGTTATAATTTTTCTTCTAACTAATAGGCAGGTGCCTAAAGCAATCGCAGATACGAACACTAATGGGCTAGTCCGACTAGCTCTTGACCGATTTATTCCTTTTTAATCCTATATTTTTATAATGATTCAATACCTCTGAAATCTATTCTAGGCTAAGATTTTAACGAGTACTGAAAGTGATCTATTCACATAATTATGTAACAGATTCAATACTATTGTTACTTATGTACAGACAAGGCTTTGTGAGAATTTTATTTTGGTTTTTGCCGGACCAACTCTACTACTCCTAATCTACCCGTACAACGGTCTCTTTGGAAATCAAAATCAAAAATATCTTTATTTGATTAGGCTTCTTTCAAAGTATTTCCTTCAAACCGTCAGAAGGACAGAGAATAAATACTTGTTATGTTAACTAAGGTTGCTTTTTACCGAGAAGTAACCGTGAAAAGTGAAAACTTTCTTCGAATAGTAGATACAATAAATGTCTAATTATTATAACGAAATAATATTAATAAATCTTTCGTTTGTTACAAAATAATGTATATGTTTCGTTCTTAATTTCGCAAACTATGAACGTAAATATTATTTTATAGTTCAAATGTAACACAACCCTTAATAGGCGGGGATCTTATCGCGATCAATCACCGGTATCCAGAGTAGGTTAACATATTACATTCATCTTTTAAAGTGAGATCAGCCCTAGTGATCCGTCAATCTGACACAAGAACCTGATTATTCGATCATCGCACTTTAGGCAAACGAGGGTTATTTTGTAAACATACAGTTTAGGAGATTTGTGTACAAGTTTATCAATCTAATTATAAATGTGGAAGTTTGGTTATTTGATTGTGTGGTACTTCAGCTAGTAAATTTTGATTACAGTCGGCATGAATACCTTTTATCCTTCCCATGTTCAAAACTAATGCAGTGGGGTGGACTACCTTATTCAATGAGTTTCATGCACAGAAAATCGTTGCCAAATACACAAATTCTGCCTAAGTCGTGTTGTGTGCAGGCACTAAAAGGAACCGTTACAGTTAGTTCACACAGATATTGCGGCGATTTCTCGCTACATGAGGTCGCCTAAATGTGACTAAAAAGAACATCCGAATGAAACTTAAAAACAGAAGCATAGTACTAAATAAAGAAGCTATACTCTCTTAAAATGATGCACAGGGGCTCTATTTGTGATGAATCAGATATAATTAGGTCATGGGTTCGAACCGCGCTGAGAGCAAATATTTTTGTAATGGGAATTATGTCTCACGGAACAAACTTTGCTTAATTTTGAACTAGGAACATTTCATCTGTATTATCCTTTCATTTATATATAGGGCTATGTTTTTTCTTACCTAGTTAGCCGTGGGAAAATAATTCTGCTCGCATAAACACGACGCAATGAAGCTTTTGAAATAGACACCAACGTGAACGCAATGGAAATTTATTTTATTGCATAAAAACTGTAGTTTTGCGAAGCGTGAGTGCACCTGCGTCCACGGCGGCGACGAACCGAGCCAGCCGAGATGAGACTATAACTCAATCCGGTGAGCATGCGCTCAGTGTATACGTAATCGACGCAATCCCGACACAATCAGCCAATCCACAACCAACCGTACCCACTTATACTAATGCGCCCTATTGAAAACGAACCGCACATTTACTGCTAACGAGAACATTTTATTTACACTCTACGCGAGAACATTATATCTTCTCAATCTGACGAGGAAACAGCTATAATAAATCAAGGCGCGCCAAATGTTTATCATACCTGGATAAACTCTTCTGTGGGCGAGCGGAAGGTGACTTTCCACAGCGTATCCGAATCACATCTCTCGGGCTTAATCAATATTCAAATTAAATTTCTCAGTAGAGGACGCTTCGTACACCATCTAGGACTTTTTATCAAAGCTCCTGTGAAGATTAATCTAATAAATAATAGGTAAGCAAGATATCTAGTGGCTACAATTACGCCGCACCACAAAAAAGTTATGAAAAATATCAAAAAATATCCATCCCGGTGATTTAGCCGACCCCCTGTTATGTTGATTCAACATAACGAGGGTGACTTCTGCACAGCTTTGTGGGTAGCTAATAGGCCGGTAAAAAAGTTTAGAAATGCGTAGATTCATTTGGACTTTGCTGTGTGCCAGAGATAAAATTAACTGCTGTTATAATTCATTTACTTTGTTCTATTTTCAAGGTTTGTACAATCGCACAAAATAACATTTAGTATAATCGCGTGTATTCTTACCCATAATAAATCATACAGGCACGTTAACATTGAGGAATGTAGTTGGGGAATAAGTAGTGAGTAAATAAACATAAATTGTGGCCATGCCAGGAAATGCGAGAGGTATGTATTATTCAGAAACACATCAACATCGCTAGCGATCCCCACACATCTTAGGAATGGTACTATCCCGCCACCTGCCAGGCAAACACACAAAATTAGTTTTCTCTCTGTAGCGATGGGAAAAATACGCCCTTGGGGGCTGGCACATCACCTGTTATATTGCAGAAAATGCGTGGAATATTTTCAATAAGACGCTTACCGTCCTTACGCATAAACGTTACACTGAAGTGTATTACATAATTTTACGCCTTTACTGCTGCCGATTGGAATTGTGCTATTTGGATTTATTTCATCCTTTCTGCTTATTTTTATTATCTTATCTTGCAATCGGTTTCAATATCCATATTATGTTTATTTTACAGCATACATCGTTGACTGACTGATATATCAAGGCACAGCTTCAACCGCTCAACCTAGAGACATTAAATTTGGATGCGGTGTGAGGTACAGGTATCCTCTAAGAAAAAACAGTCAAATTACAGGCCGAATTCATGTGTTGTTCGATAGCTATATAAAGTGACGATTATATTTGATTAAATTTAGAATAGAGCTTTGTGAATTGTACCCTAAGAACGGACACAAAGACCGGACAGATGTAGTGCACTCAAAAAACTCACGAAGCATAAATCTAGTTATGCATAAATATGCTTGAAAATGTCATCCTCAATGACAATAACAACAAAATAGGATGATTATGCAACGGTGTCAAGTGCCAGAGGCGGTTCAGTGTATACAAATATGGTGCAACTACACATAGCGTACTTTATGCAATTTGTTGTAGCGGAGGCGTGCACTTAGCTGGACCACCTTGTTTATTAAATTCGCTCACGCGGACAGAATGTCTATCGTAACGTAACCACTAACGCGACTTAGGAAACCTACGTAATTCAATATAGTCCCAATAGAAAAATATAGACTAACCCGCAATGTAAATACAATTTTGTACGGTGTATTTTTATTTGCGTTTACTTACTCATCAACTTCTCCGACTTCAATAATATGGATATGATTGAAGTTGGTGAATATTGTTTTATTTGAGTCCCATATATATAATTGGATCAATTCACTCCTAGAGCTTGGGCTAGTTGTATAAACTTGTATGTAAGGACGGATATCCCGCGAGATGATTGTTCCACTTCAGTAAACTTATGCTTGCAAATTAATTCAATCAGCTAGGCATTGATTATGGTTTCATTGTTCATATCATAGCGTTGTATGTATACTGATGATATGTATATGGGCGTGGATACGTATATGCTCAAAGTTCTACACAAACTTTTGAAAAATAGGTGGTCGATCGAGATCCCATGAATCATTTATTGTAAGGTAGGACGCAGCGGTCCTTTCACATGTCAACAATAAATTGAAGACACCGACATCCATAACTGGTAAGGTCCGTGTCATCAATTTGATCCACCAAAAATTCGACCCCAGAGACGAGTTACAAGGTTCCACCAACTTGTGAGAACCGCAATTTGTCTGGTACATTACACATCAGGTGCAGACATTTTCCCATAGGATAAAGAACATTATATCTCATTAAATATTACGAGTTTGATACAGAGACCAGCCATTCGCCTTATTGTAATGCCAATTTGCTTGAATACTATGTCAGAAGTGGATAGTATTTTTATCATTAAATTTGATACTTATTTCCTCAGCCTTCGGCGTTACTGCCACAAAAATTTGGTGAAATTTTTCGTTCTCATCTCATTCGTATTTGATTGCGGCAGGTCTACGAGGTTTTTCCTGAATAGAAAAGTTACATAAGATTTTTATTTCGTTACAAAATTGCGACCAAGAATAACTCATTGTGGTAAATGTTTATAAGTTTCAAACTCTTGAAGTTTTCCGATTAAGCTATATTGTGCTGAATCGTATACTGAGTTGGAACAGTTATCGCACACAACATTTCACCGAAAATGTGGGAATAGTAACCCTCGTAAATTTCTCGTGTTATACAATTTTACCTTTGTATCGGTCATTCGAGATAGGTACCCGCGTCACGCTCCTATTGGGAGTTCCTTCGAAATGGTCTCGTGGCACATCGGAAATGACCGCCATCATACACATATGGCCTACTCCTCGGGGAAATCAAAACACTATTTTCGATATTCATCTCGTGCTCCTTTGTTTCAAGAGCTGACTGAATGATATTATAACACTAGATATATCATGTTCATAGTAATGCTCGTTTAAAATTGATTCCTAGAAGTGCAGAAGGTATGATAAGCACTTGAGTAAAAAAGATGGTGACGTACAAAACGGTCGCAATTGAAACGTTTTCGAATCTGCACTAATGACTTATTTGCTTCTCAGTTTAATATGTCATTGACCTGACTTTATAAGTTTACTTGGTATATCATGACTGGCAGGAAATATCCAAAGTTACAATACCATAACGAGCCAATCTCCGCCCTAACTAGACTCGGTCTGTGAGGTAAAGTTTTGGTCTGCGGACAACACAAACTGCCTGTGCTTACCTCGTCCATCAATCCAATTAAGGCATTTTAGTCACCGCTATTAAAACTTTCCTGACTCCCTGAAAGTTGTTAAGCAGTAAATGATGTAGGTTGGCAGAGGTAGACAATCCGGTGATAGACCTTCACACTTCACGCACACTACCGAGTTCAACACCACAAATACGTTTGCGACAGTTACTTTAATTTATTGTCATAAGTTTACCAACAATTTATTTTGATGTTTGTACACAAATAGCTTACCATAATAATATAATTCTTAGCGATTCTGTCTGGTATGTGAATCTAGAAATCAATGTAATTAAGCCTCTCGGTCTAAGACAATGTTGATTTTAAAACAAATACAAACAGAAATTTAAAATAAAGTTAAAGTTATCAATGACCTCAAAATTTGCCCTACATCCATATCTAGTCCATATATAAGTGATATTGGTGATAAAATGTTCAGAATTTAACTTTGGATACGAAGTTTTCGTTATATAATAGTTTTCTTTGAACATTGGTTTTTCAATCGCATTCACTGAAAAGAACAATCCCCATTTATCTTGTGAAGTAGTCCCGGGAAATCTGATAAGAAGATCAGAGCACGGATGTCGGATTTTGAGAACGGAGAGTGATGTTCGGACTCGGAGCCGTTTATCGAGTATGAACGGACTATGGGGGATCATCGCGTGTGCCTGCAAACATTGCATTTGGTCACTTACAAGCTTTCCAACTTACACTAATTATTAACTCGTTTTGTACTATGCGCTGGAATGAATTTTCTGTATATAACTATTACGGTTTCTCTTATATCTTACATACATACATACGCTCACGCCTGTATTCCCCGAAGGGGTAGGCAGATGTGTTGTAATAACAACACCCACTTTTCACCGAAGATGATTAAGTGCCAACGTGACAGATGGTGAGTCTATCGCCGTCTCAGGCACTATACAAACGTCTTTGAATTACTTCTCAGACATATGCTTATATTGTATACTAGCTGTGCCCCGCGGTTTCACCCGCGTAGATTCAGTTTCATCCTTATTATTTATATTTAACCCTAATATTTTCGATAAATAAAAGTTTCCTAAGTTACTCCTTGAAATATCAGCTACCTACCAGTGAAAGTCTCGTTAAAATCCGTCCAGCCGTTTTGGAGATTACCCGGAACAAACAGACAGACAGACAGACAGAGAAAAAATTTAAAAGTTGTTTTTTTAGAGTTTGTAGCGTGTATACTTTCATATGCGTTTAGTGAAAAGCTGTTATTTTGGAATTACAAACAGACACTTCAATTTTGTTTATCTGTATGTATAGATTTATAAGATGAAAATAGTGGACCTTTGCTTCCAAAATCTATTTGCACACAGACGATGTTTAAAATTCCCAGTGAACCTAACTACTTCATTATATTTGTTAAAACTTTATATAGGTGCTTAAGCAGCGGCAGCCGAAACTTAGTCTGCGTGAATTTTTTATTGTTGTAGTGAACTATTTTCTGATTAATAGAATTTTCTCCGATACTGCAACATATATGTTAAGCCAAGTTATAAGCTATAGCCAAGTTAAGGCAAGTTATATATATTTCATCAAAGCCCAACCAGTCATTGGATAGCGAAATAGTAATTTGTCATATTAGTTCAGTAACTTTGTAATTGTTCCTATCAGTCATTGTAATCACCAGCTATTTTAACATATAACGCTTTAGTTCTGTGGCTTACTTTATTAATAAATTCAACAACGGTTTGAATAAATGAGCAGTAGGTATACGGACTGCGTGTTCCTATAATCAAGACCCTCGACCTTCCCCGCCGCTCGCCGACGCAAAGGCACGTCCCGCCACTCTATGCAACTCTTAATAAAGAATTTCATTATCAGCACGCTGGTTTGTGAATGTGTACCTAAGAAATTGAGAAAAATCAGCTGATCGCGTTTATAAGCTTATTTGAAAATTCATATGTTTTTAAACTATTGTTATTACTTTCTGTGTGTGTGATGTGTGTGCGTGTTAGGTTATAAGCGTAGTAAATCTAAAATAAAGCGTAACGAAAGCGTCTATACCGTTGTCTCAGAGTTCAATACTTACATTACTTATACAAATCAAATCAAATTAAAAAGTTTTATTCAACATAAGGGACACTTGGAACACTTATTGAACGTCGTTTCTCTTACGCTAACTTAGGTTAATTTACCGTTTCCAAGAGTAAGCCTGCCAGAAGAAGAAACGGCGAAACAAACTCCCAAATAAACAACAACAAAATAAACTCCTAAATACCTAGTTCAATACTTACCAATTTTCCAAAAAATCACTATTAATAAGGAACTTTTTATAATAACAGTAAGGATAGGAAAGTCTTGTTGATCTTGTCCTATAAGGCATAATCTTACTGACTAAGCGATTTCGAACGTTGTATGTTGGTAACGTCGTAATTATTGGTTACCGCAGAGGGCAGCGACGTTTTAGATTGATTATACAGGATGTGGGCACTGGGTTATAGTTTGTTAGGAGGCTTGTTACCGCCGCCGCATGTACCTCTGTGCTGTATTTGATCAGTGGGCAAAGGGAATACTAATGTACGAACGTGTGTGATTGATCAAATACCTACGCACAGCGACGCCACGCTCCATACAAATTACAATATGGTGCTAAATACGTATTGAACTCAATGTGAAATTCTCGTGAGAACAATTAATTACATTCCTATTAACCTTTGCTAAAAGGTTTCATCTTGTCTTTTGTATTCTGCGAAATCTGAGAGTCAGTACTTATAGTTACGTATTTCACGTGAACAGGGCGCCAATTAGACTAATGGTGGGAACTGAAGATGCAATCTGAAGCTACCAGGTTGTTCTATCGAGGCATCTTAAGCACCTTGATACAATTATTTGTTAATGTTCCATATTTGGTCGAAAAACTTATAAGATGAACCTATCAATTATTTCGAAAATAATTACCCAAATAGATGTTCATACGAGTAGTTACTAGCATATGTAAGGACGGAGCACAAGATATTTGAAAAAAATCTTTTTGTTAAATATTCATACATAATTCATGTTACATTAATAAAAAAGAAAATCATCATAAACATTGAATTTAATTTTAATATAAACAAGCCGACATAAAAACAAATTATTAACATTAATATGTTTACGAAATGAATTACTCGTTACGAGGAATGTCTCTAATTAATGACTCGCTGGGAAATTGAATTGTCGCTAGATTAATTTAAATCAAATATCTGTCTTTTTCGGGGTCCGTTGTCCCAAGGGCCTCTTTGTCTTGTCCGTAGACGTCCCATTTCTCCACACAATGTTGTCGTAGCATCGTAGCACCGTAGCATTGTAGCGTCAAAGTTTCGTAGCGTCTCGTAGCATTGTAGCACTGTAATATCGAATTGTTGAAACGGAGCGACTTAGTAATTGTTGAAGTGTACTTGCAATATGATATACGGATGAAAGCTCATATGCTATGCTACGTGCGAGTAATATATAAAATGTACATCATTTAACTTCAAAACTACTTACCTAATGTTTTTTTTCCTTGAATATTATTTTTTTATCGATTTGATATAACGTTATATAAGAGGTACTTTATTCGTATTGATATAATCCCTACTTAATATTATAAATGCGAAAGTAACTCTGTCTGTTACACTTTCCCGCTTAAACCTCTCAACCGATTTTGATGAAATTTGGCACAGACAATCTTTAGACCCTGAGAAATAACATAGGCTACCTTTTATTTATTAAAAATATTAGGATTCCGCGACCATAAGGATGAAACTAAATCTACGCGGGTGATACCGCGGGGCACAGCTAGTGTTATATAGATACTCACGAGCGTTTGAAATAAAATAAATATAGAATCTTGGAAAAAAAAAATTAATATTTCAGCCAGTGTTGACCCAGAGAGACAGTAATTATTTTATATTTACAGAAATAAACAATTATGTCACTTATTGTTTCGTTTACCTTGAATTTTGTAGATTGGCATTGAGCTTTATTGTTTTGACTAACGACATACTCCCGCCGTCGTGGATAAGTGTAATCTTAGACTAAAACGATCAAATTGTTATGTAACACACTTCACTGTGTGTGATTAAATTCAATTCACAACACATGTATCGCGGACTAAATAAATTTACCAAAGTTATGCGCCTTTAATTTCGCGTCATTTTAACATTTATGAGTGTGAAGTAAAGTCATTTATTTAAAGTGATATTTGACTGTCCGACTATATATCGACAGTTGGTTATTTAATTATAAGTGAGGGATGCCTTCCTCATTTTGTACGAGCGTCGACTGTAAAGTTATAACAAAATTGTCCCGGCAAAGTTTGGAGCAGCCAACCCCTCGCGTGTTTGTCACAAAGTCGTCCTCCGCGTCGTTAGGCCTCTCTTAACGTCCGTGATTAGTTTTTATAGTCCTCCTATTCAACTCAACTTTCACGCTTTTAAAGGAAAACAGGGAAAAAACGAACCAACTCCGCTCTTGCTCAATATAAATGTTAATATATTGTCATAAAGAGTGTAATGTATGCTCTTTTTACTCTTGAATCTCGAATACTTTGCTGTCAAGGGATTAATAACTAGAAGAATCATATTATTGCCAATCAACGATTTCTTTTCATCGCGGCCTTTAGCTGAGCTCAGTATTATAATATTGTCGTATGTTGTTTATAAATGTACTGAAATTATATACATTGTATTTTATGTAATTACATCCTTATCGTTCTATCTATTGCATCTTATATGGAATAAATATTTGAGACATTCAAATTGGTTGTATAGTAAAAGCGAGCTTGGTAATCAAATATTCCATGAACAAAGTCACGTTTGAATTACTTGGAATTGTAAAATGTCTCGAACTTAAATAGATTTGACTTTCAAACGTCAGTACTTGCTACTTACTTTTTCTTTGTTGTACCTGACTGATTGTTGATTAACTGAAGATGTCCAACCCACCCCGCCATTCATCTAAACACTGTAGCTTTTCTTTTGTCAATCATCTTTTTTCTTTTCCGCGGCCATTAAGTCCCTAATTCACTGTTCATTAAAAAAATATTTTAGTGTCCCAAATTCTTTCCAAGTTTTAAGTTTCTTGTGTCACGAATGAATGAATGGGAAAGTGAACTCTGACAGTCGGGTAACAAATGCTCTGAACTGGCTTTGCCATTGGCTAACTATGTTGCTATTCAACTACGTCTCTATTTTAATATGCTTAAGGACTAGATTACCGTAGCAGAGCCTAAAGCGGTCTGTATGTTTGCTAATAAAGCCGGACATTTTGCCCAGTGGGGTCCTAATTTATCATTGTTACAGTGTTCCTCAAACGAAAGCAATTTCCGGCGTATTTTTTTATTCAAGTTGTCTAGCGAACTCAGATTAGAAGTCATTTTGAATCCTCCAATTAGGATTCTACTAGCAATGTTTCACAGATACCGTCTAAATAAATATTGTTGCTTTCGCACATTACTAAATAGAGAAAGGGTTTCGTTAATACTTTTACAAACTACCTAAGTAATTATTCGAGATGACTAAAGTTAATTTAGTAACGTTAATGTTGTTTTCATAAGGGTATATTAGAGGTATATGTAGTGATTGTGGAGACAAGCAATTTGCCAATTATTTATGACCAAACTTAGACAAATACCTAGACAGAAAAGTTGCCTACAGTAAAAGGGACAGTCCAATTGTTGAATTATAAAATATTTTTCCTAAGGATAAAAATAAAAAGTGACACAAAAACTATGAAACGAAAATCCTGTTTTCTCGAAGAGCCCAGACCCAGATGGGTATTCACGAACTCTTGTAACGCTGTTTGCGATGCCACTCCGTTTTTTCCACTAGATGGATTTATTTGAGCGTGATAATGGCAAATTGTTAGACGAATTGCGTCTATGACAAATGCTACAACGTTATTCAATCAAATATATTTCGCGAGACCAAACTAGATAAGGCGTCGCTCTGGGGATATTTCAACAATAATGGTCGCTTAACTTGATTATTATGGGACATTTGATCACACTTACAATGAAAATAAATTTATATTCGTACATAGAAATGTAATGCACGAATAACAAAAAAATATTTTATAGATTTTACCTGTATAGAATATTGTAAGAAGTAATGAGGAACGTTCTTAATTATTCATTTATTAACTGTGGCAGCATTCACAGATGTCATTGTAACGTCATTCGTGTCTCAACGGATAAATAAATATAATTGTAAAGAGGGTAGTTAGCTCAGTTCCATTCAAACACTCAACGAAAGCATGTTGAGAATGTTCTAAGAACTTAACAACCAAAGTAGCAAATATTAACACACTCTTTGATTCATTTTCTAATGATCAGTTTCTAATTTAAAATAACAAGAAATTTAAAAAAAAAAATTTAGCAGTAAAACTATTATTTCTAGTGGTTTTAAAAATTAGTGTAAGCGTATTAGCTCGGTACGTTGTGATTTCAAACTTATACGTTGTATAAATTGTGTCTAATTGTATGTGTTTGTTAACAGTGACGAAGTTCATTCGCATCGGCATAGCTGACAAGAATGACAACCCGCCGTACTTCGACAAGGAGCTCTATGAAGCGGAGGTGGACGAAAATGAAGACATTCAGCACACTGTACTCACCGTCACCGCAAAAGATCACGACGAATGTGAGTACTTTTATCATTTTACTATCAAGACCATGTGTAAGTTTTTAATTTAATATGTACTTTAATTAACATAACTTAAAGTCTAATTTCGAATAACAGTGTAATTTTTGTTTTTTCAAACTTATGCGTGGTCTTACTATAACTCGTTTGGATCATTATCAAGTGTTTTCTACGTAGTAGTAAGATATCTACTACTTGGGATGTGTGTTTTCCAGTGCTGTGAAAAACTTATCAAACTAACATAGATCGTTTTTAGTAGACGTTCTAAGCTAGCTAGATGACAAATTTGTCTGTTCAGTTGACGGTACTTGCAATATAAGCCTTATAAATTAGAATATAAATGTTATTGCCCTTATGAATCATCAACAGTCCTATATTTTGAGTCTACAGCTTCATACAAATTGCTACGTAGATGTATATTTCTTACTTCGATAGTATGATTACACGTTATCTTTAAACGTTAAAACCTAAGATGGTTTTTGAATCAGTCATTTCACGTAATTTCCAGATTTAATATTGATTTGAAACATCGTACTTACTTAATACAAATTAATGTTCAAGATAATTAATAGCTTATAATAAAATGAAGAAAGAAGACGTCACCTACCTATATCAATGTTCTCGATGGCGAAATTAATTTTGCAATGGTCGCAACTGCTGGTAAGAGATGTGATAAATCGGATGGTATCCCTCTGGGTGAGCATTCGATTTGCGGATAAAAAGTACCTATCATATTTGTTAGTCCGGACTATGATTTATCACCGCGCCAGTTCCACGTATCTTGTTTGTTTACCATGCTCGTGTGAATTCAGTGTTATGTACACACCTTGAAATTGCAAACCCAAATCATGTACGTATATTTGATTAACCATGTAGCTTTATTAATATTATTGAGTTTGTAAGTTTGGATTTAAGTGGTAATCTTGAGAAGTAGATCGATAGTTTTATTCTACGCGTAAGAAATCAAGATTTAAAGTCTATACGGATAAATAAAATTGAAGTGTCTGTTTCTAACCGTTATTAACGGGACTTTCACTGGCAGATAACTAATGTTACAAGAAGTAACTTAGGCTACGTTTATTTAAAAGGTAGAGTTCCCAGGGCCACCCATAAATTTAAGTCTACGCGGCTAAAACCACAGGGCACAGCTAGTAGTAACTAAATCGAAATAATAAAAAAAGCTCGCAATAAATTACTAAAAGTAAAAAATATCTCGACATAAAAATAAAGTCTCTTTATAATGTTATATGAAAGTCGATATGCAATCGACACTTTATTATAATCTCGAAGATTTCGACTCTTGATCTTGAAATAAGAAAAATATATCTCAATCTCAGATATTATTCCACGCCACACACAGTTGTAATCGTCTCGGTATTAACTCTGAAAGGAAATAATACAACGCAGTAAAATCCGTATTAAGTACGGTTGCCATTAAAAAGGTAATATCTGTCAAAGTAATACTTTGACATTACTTTTGTATTTATAGCTTTGTGTTGTGCCTTACGACGCCCATTGGGTATTGTTTTCTCGTTATTTATCATCGTATTCTTTGACTTTGTACATGTATCGGAATATGGCTGCGCCTTATTTTGCCTGAAGCGCCTTCCCAGGATCTTATTCGTTATTATTATCTGCTTAAACAAAAAACGCGGTCGCAACGTGAAAGTCGGTTGTGTAGTAGGTACTGTAGAAGTCAAGGCAGCCTTTGTAATTTGCCTCCGAATTCTTACAGTAAGCCCAGAAGCAGTAAAATGATGACATAAGTCTGTGATCTGTATTTTATTAACGTGTCGTAAAGGTTTCCCTTTCTACAAAATTAGTTTCATTCGTTCGGCCACATAGTTAAAGTATTTGTCAATTTAAAGCTAGTAAAATAATGTTATAAATGAATAAAATTAAATGTGACATTAATAGAATCGAGAACAAACCCTTTAGAAAAATATATTTTACCTATCGTAGTAATCAGTAGTCTCCGTCTACTCCCATAGGATTAGAGCGTGATTTTGAAAATGTGAAAATGAGCCGTGTTAGACTTGCACTAGGCCATTATTTCTCAAAACAGATTCTTAAACAAGATCCTGTGTTTGATGTTGAGGATAAGTTCAACTTTTACTTTGAAACTTGTTCCGTTTTCATTAACCAATTTTCTTTAGGGTCGGTCTTCTGTTAGGCGGTGAAGAGTAACGAGTAATTCTTAAAATTAAATTGCCTGTACGCTTAAGTTTATATTACTTAATATTAAACACTAGCTGTGCCCCGCGGTTTCATCCGCGTAAATTTAGTTTCATACGAACTTTCATCCCCTATTTTATCCCCTTGGGGGTAGAATTAATCAAAATCCTTTCTTAGCGGATGCCTGCGTCATAACATCTACCTGCATGTCAAATTTCAGCCCGATCCGTCCAGTGGTTTGGGCTGTGCGTTGATAGATCACTACGTCAGTCAGTCTTTGAGTTATACGAGTATATATTTAGATTAGATATTACTTACACTAAACACAAAGCGATCTAAAATTGTCTTCTCATTGTCTAGTTTCTATTATTACGGCGTAAGTTATAAAGTTCAAATGAATATCCCTATAGTTTTAAACAATATGTAGATTTAAATGTTCGTGTTAACCGGTTACGGAGATTCGTTGAACAGCCGTTAATAAATTCAGATTTCAAAGTAATAAGCCAATAAACGATTGTTTGCAAATATGTGGAAGTGTTCACATGTCAGGAACGGTGTAATCTGCATAATGTGAATTGGGAATGAATTTTATTGAATGAAATTTGCTAAAAGCCTGTATTGACAAAGAGTTTTGTAAGCACTTACTGTGTATTTTTCTTCGGCTATTGTTCAAATGCTTTGTGCCGCGAGGGCTTTGTTCGTTTTCTTTTAAGTCGATCTGGAAATTGTTGACGTTGTGATTATTTATACAGTTCCAACGTCTCATAGTTCATGGATGGAAATATTATTTCAAAAGCGATTGCAATACCCATACATTCCAGGTTGAGAACGGTGGTCTGCCACTTTTGTAAATAAGTTTGAAACCGACATTTTTTTATTTTATCACCAGATACAACACACATAAAGCATGTATATTGCATACGATAGGGGTTTAATTAATAACTTACATACAAGTATGTACATAAATGTGGGAAGCTAGTACTCCAACTAGGGAATGCCTGCATTTCAAACTTCTAGTCTCCTGTGATGTGGCCTATACCACAAGTATGGGTTTGTTAATCTTTAAACTCTGTCGACATTCCCTTGTGTATTTTGGTGTAATTAGTATGTAAATGTTTTGATCAGTCTTATTGAAATAAACCTCATCTCGCCACCGAAAAAGTATCAACACATTTTGAAATTAACTAAAAGGCAAGTCAATGCAAAACCTAAAAATACTTGGGGCCCTGTTGACCTGGTGCTATAACTCACCATAAGAGAAACTTTTACATTGTAGTGAACTCTGATTGTGGTAGATTAATTTCTAATAATCTCTGCCTATCTTTAAAATACCGTATTAGCTGTAGAAATCGTGTCTATCACCGTATGTGTATTCAATACTCAGCAAACTTTCTCATGTCAAGCATTATAACGAGCCTGGTGTATACGTAGAAGCACGAGTTTATTAACTACATGAGTACCTAACAGCCGACGTACTTTCGTTTGATCGATGACTTCGCTGTTGCTACGATATATAATATCGCAGAATAGTCCCTTTCGTCTACATTGACTCATTCCCTCTCGCTCTCAACATTTCTTTAACGTTATCTTTACGTTTTTTTAATTAGATTAGCACATTTCATATTGAGATTTACCTTGTTGGATTTCACTCTGGTTTGATGAGGAAATTCTTGTGCGACGTGAGCTGACGTGTTTTATTTTATGGCTCTCAAACAGAATCGAAGGTAGAATTGTAATGAAAGTATAATAAAATTTTCCCTCAGGTATACCAATATCGTAAATCTTTTAAGGTTCTCGAAGTACGACCGTTTTCACTCTGAAAATACGCGATCAAACTGTCTTTTAATTTTTGGAGTCGGGGTGACTGTTTGGTTTGAGTACTTGCTTACAACGCTAGCGAAAAATTCAATTCACATCCGACCTATGACTTTTACGCACACACAGATAATACGAACATTTTGGTGAAGGAAAATTTTGGGGAAACTTTCATATAAAGATATTTAAACACAATTAACCCTTTTTTACAAAACAGGTTTAGACAAAGATTAGACTGAATTTGGACTAAAACTACGTACATTCACGTTGGCACCCATTATCTAAAGTAATTGTATATTTTTTATATTATGAGCATTTCATTTATAATGGTCGACTACAGATATTATTTAAAAACAGTTTTAGTTTTTGATCGCATTAATGAGATAATTAAGTTTGTCTGAGCGCTGTTCAAGTTACAACAGTTATAATTGATGAGAGCAAGTAAGATCTCGGCTTGTAGAAGTTGTAAATTTTATTCGCGGGTCGGTTGAAAACTTACCGAGACGCGGAACGTAACGTTTAAGAGTACTTAACGTCAGGGTCAAAGTATCTCCAATATCGTATTATTTGACTCCAATTTTACCTGTTCTTCTCTTAGCTTTCATTCGAAATTAAAACAAAGTTGAATTGCTGAATTTATCTTAAAATACTTATTTTTCTCTTTGCGAATGAAGTTGAAGCATTTCATATTTTTATCCTAATAATCAAAATTGTAAAAATATAAGTATTAAGTATATTTTATTTCGACCGAGTACTAGGTATCACCGTGCTAAACTTCCATCAAAATCCGTTCTGTTGATTTTGCTCGATGCGTATGCAGTTTCGGTGTCTATAATTTTAAAATACAAACTAATAATGTATACTCCCTTAAAATGTATATGAAAACAATGTATGTTCCGTTATGTCATAAGTATAATGGAGCAACAAATATCATAACTTAACTTTGTTGGGCAAAATAGGTCCCAGTTACTTCAGATCCGGACCCAATGTGATCCTATTTATTATGTTGACCTTTAACATTCACCCTCTATGTAAATCAAATACTGTGTGAACTGACAGATGCTTCCCACAGGGAAGACCGTATGTATTGTTCTACTTGTAAATATACTCATCTTATGATACTCTCAAAACTCATGGCCTTTAGATGCTTATATCATGGGCAAAGTTTTTGTTTGAAACTACACAACTCAGATTGTATCTTCATGTCCTACATGGCACTGCACAACATCGATTCTTTTTGTAATAATCAACTTTATTAAGTCGTTATTAATAACTCGCCTGTTACTTTGTAACTGATCTGAGGGGCCTACTCTCTTTCTCCGAAAACGAAACTTCAGAAACGAACGAAAATCAAAAGCACTTTTAGAATCGCGTTGTTTTTATCAAAGTCAAGGTTTCGTTCGTTTAATAATTTGACTAAAGTTGGTTTAGTTCTAAGCGGCAAATACTTTTCTACGAGACCCCGTTAGAGCGTAATTTTAGAACGAATAAGAACTGTGGTAGGAACTTAGCGAGCTTTAGGCCGAATTTTGTTTTTCATTCATTAAAAATCGGCCAATTATCGTCACTAATAATAATAACGAAACCCCCAATCTGATTTGACTTTTTTTTCCAGACTTCCTTTTGTCACACACAATAGCTCAACGCTGACGAGGCTACATTGACAGACAGTCAGCGTTGAACTGCAGCTGTTAAATACAAAAACGTATAGAAGTCTCAAACAATAATGTGACGCGGATGAAGTCGCAGAAATATATATTATATTTCAGTGTTCCTCTCTGTCTGTCTGAGTGCTTAATTTGTTTCCGAGCTATGAGGTGTTTTGAGTATTAAATTATAAGCGTTTATCATGAAACTATGTTTCATCGTTACGACTTAGTTGCAATTAATTAATTAGTGCCTTATGAAACTAGTAAATGTGGTAACATCCGTTTGCTTTAGCTGCCATACCTAGCACCTCGTCGATGAATCCGACTACGACTTCATGGCTAGTATCTGAAACTTTAAAGACTTCTAAGTCTTAACCTGAAGACGGATCCGAGTAAAATTTATAGATACAAAGTGGCGCGGGCAAAAATGTAGCCTATTTTATGACTGATATTAATCTCATATTAAACCTAACCAAAGTAATATATTCATCTTCAGCTTCATATTTCCAATCACAAACCATATTATTATACCTACACTAGAACTGTCATGAACTTGAAATTCACCTACTCAAATATAAGCTAGTTATTAAATTGTGAACATAATTTTTGATAGGTATATTGTTCTGGTACCTACAGTGAATGTAATTACCAGAAAATGTAAGAAAATTTTCGCAACGTCGTATTAAATAATGGGTTTATACAATATGAGGGTAGACAGGTGGCGTGAGGTACTGTGGTAGGTTTCACCAGGGCCACGATATTATTCGCATTTCTGTCGGCGTTCGCGTTGCAGCGTCGCCTCGGGCGCTGTCTAGTGCCGCTGCATTCTTAAGTATTAAAATCTCCTAGTCTCTTACAGCTGTCGTCGTCCGGACGCGGATGTCCCGATTCAATCCCGCTCAAAACGGCCTCCTTTTTTATCCAAGGAAATTAAGCGAAAGCGATGAAACATATATAACCTTTATACAATTTCAGCGCCTTTTCTGCAATGGTTCCGACAAATTACAATTTGAATTTGACTTGCATTTTCAAAACAGGAATCGTTTATTATATTTTAACGCGACGGATATTTCTTAGGTTTTGGTACCGCTGTTCCATTACTGAATGCTTACTAACGTTCCATTTGTTCTGGTAGCATATTTGCATTCCTTATTTTAAACAGAGTAGCTATGAGCGTTGTTATATTACTGCACCAGCTTCTGTCTGCAATATTGTCTGCGTGGAATTTGTAGTAATTTTACGAAAAATAATTAATATTGAAAAATGCCGAAATACGGATTCTTTTATTTCCACAGAAGAGCTTAGGTATCTATTCCCAATGTTTTAGTGTCGTTACAGTTCACTATAAATATTTCTACCTATATGGAATAGTAATAGTAGATACTATTACTATTCCATTCCTCTAGAATATAAATGATTTACCGGAACATGTACAGTAACTACTGTGTTTATGTTCTCGTGTCGCGTATATTCATAGCTTGTTGTTTTTTGTGTTAGTCTTGCGAACGGTATTCAACAGCCGTCGAACAAACAAAGTAAAACTAATTTGATTTGATTTCAATTTGGCATACATTCTGAGTTTTCTTTACTCGACATTTTCAGTTCATCTGGTGGTCGGAAGTAATGTATAAGAAGCCACTTTTGCGTTCGCAATATCGGAAAACCCTCAAGGCAATGTGTGAGTTGCGAAACCCCTGGCACACTTACATTGATAAGATTTTTCGTTGATAAGTTTACGCAACAGACTCTGTTGAATAATCTGTTAATATCTGTCTCGGAACGTTTGCGCCACACCATTTAACAAGAGGTCTGGACGTAAGTGCCGGTGTCTAGTACGAAACAGATCCTTCGTGATCGTTACTCTACGGTCATTAAGCTAACGAATGGAGATTACGCTCACTACTCGATTGATCGCCCACATTTAGAATAAAGCGGTTAATCTTTAGACAATACCGTCGTTTAATTTGGACTTAAGACAGATCGTCAAAGTATTAGTGGTGTATTTGCTAATCACTATTATTGATTGTTTGTAGTTTATATCGGTTGATGGGAAACTCTACATTTTAGTATTGCAATGGAATAACATTTCTCGATTCCAAGGTTTTCGTGATGAAAATGTATTTTTTCATTTGAATGGATTTTTTTAGTTAGCAATCTCTGCAAATTGTATCATTGTTACTTTCCGTACTAGTAAAAAACGAATCTACTAAGTAGGTACGTTCATTCAATGTATTTTTCCTTTGCTGCCACAGTCAGTCTGAGAAATACAGCGAAATATTTCTCAGATTCATGGTAGGTATTCCCGAGATGAATATAAATATAATTACGTAATAGAATGCCAGTACTTAAGACGTGACTGTTTTGTGCGCGTGTGTAGAAGATGTAATAAATATAACGAATATGAATGTATGTATGTATGTGCTTACCGTTAGCTCTCCGCACGCGAGCTTGTCACGCGTATAATGAGTTATGGGAGATCATCCTACTCTCCTGAATGAATAGATTAATGGCGAACAGATGAGACCGATTCGAGCAAAGCCCACCATTATTTAAACAAGGGTTGCTGGTTAATGGGCCAAGTTTAAATATGCTCAAGATATATTCTACTGAACGCGAGATTTTTAGGGAGCACGTTCTGTCATTGGCATGTAAATAAAATTTCGTACTTTTATAGTTTTGCGTACATATGCTCACGCCTATATTGCCCGAAGGGGTACACACGGGCGTATTTATAGTACACCCAAATTGTGCCAGTTATGTTCAAGTCCTATGTAATTTTCGTGTTCTGGAGTAGTGTTTGCAACCACCAGACCAAGGAAGCATAATTTTGCGCAATAAGAAATATGGTGCAATTAACAACGTTTCACTAAATACATATGAATGTAGATACGGTAATTAAATAAAAAAAGCCTAAAATAATTATCTGTCTGTTAGTTTGGTGCGGATCATCTCTGAAACGACTGGACTGATTTTAACGGGATTTTCACTGCTAGATAGCTGATGTTATACGAAGTAAGGCTTTATTGTAGAAATAAATTGTCTCTAAGTAACAGTAAGGGCGGTCATTTTATTGTCTCCGACTAGAATTTAAGAGACATGTTATTAATACATTAACGATATCCCACAAGGGTCTCCAAGTAGGAAGAAAAGGTACCTAATTGCCATCAAAATCTATTTAAGTGCCAGCATGATACACATCTGACTTTGTGTATAAGTTTTTCTTCTCTGAATGATTCGTAGTGTTGCAATTTACATTAAATAAAAACTCATTACTGGCGCGCATCACGGCTCAAAGAGTCATTATATTATTTTTAAACTACTCGTACGACTTAAGTTTGCAACCTCCATAACTTCTGCTGCAGACTGATTTGAGAATTATACTTTATATAATTACTTTGTTTACATTCAGTAATTGTAACTTTGCCTTAGATAATCCTTGGTTTAGACGTAGTTCCATCTCTTATTGTGATACGGAATTAAAAAGGGTTGGATATAATTCTAGTCCCGAGTTTGTTCTAGTATTGGTTTAAACCATCTTTGGTAATAAAGGGGATTCAGTTTAAATCATCATCCACATCCTATCACCTAGCCTTACATAATATTATAGCTGTTTAATGCTCATGCATTGTTCAGTCACAGCCCTAATGGTGCCTTAACTTTAGTGGATACCACTTTTCTAGTTTTTGATTGTAGTAACGCGAACACTAAACGTGAGCGATGTTTAGAGCTCCAAAAGCCGCTACTAATGGATGATAAAACCAACGTCAACGTGGCTAACAACGGAATAAATTAAGAAACCCTCTGAAATACTTGATAAATTATGCCACGCCTCTATCTACTCGTATGTTTTCACAGATACTCGCTAAAAGCTTTATAAAATGGTTCCATTTTAACGTTACTAAAATTTTGTAGATCGCGCATTGGCGCTGGAAGTATGATATTAAAGTAGTCTACTTAACCGTGGATATTTATTTGGATGAAGTATAGTTTTAATTATCCCTTATTATTTTGAAACACCTGAATACTTTCCTATATAAATCCATATTTCAAGTATAGTATTTATGAGGTTTGTTTTATAAAACTTAAAGATAGGCAAAGTAATAGTGCTATGAAGCTCGGTTTTGTGAATCCGTTAATGCATTGCTCGACGTATAAATACAATATAGTTTATATTGTACTGAGCAAATAGTTTGGAATTTGAAATACCTCGCTGCTGTGTTCCTAACTCTACTCGTGCCAAGTAGGTAATTGATGCGCATACTTCAAAATATAAACATAATGACCTCCAATTTCAAAGCTGCCAACTTTGAAAATTGAAATATAATGACCTACAACAAGGCGGAGGGTGAAGTATAATAAACCTCTTTTTTGTGGTCATTTATTCATTTCAGCTTGCTTCAACCCACTGTTATATCTTTTTCGGTCATTATATTTCAAAATCATAATTAGACAATCTTTCGCTATAAAAATGCGAATACGCCATAACGCAGCTATGGTTCGGGCAACTGGATAATGTATAATTAAAACCGTTGCAATGAGCTACTCGTGGTTAAGTAGATTGCAGTGTTCCCGCTATCTCGTGTAAAATATTACATTGGCCGCGTTTTAAGCCGGACCGCGCGACCTCATAAATATTAACCGTGATTTTGTGACATTAATTACATACTCCGTTTATCTATTAAATGCCTTGTGTACCAAGTAATGCACATGTCATTTAGGTCAACTTGAGGTCTAGTATCACTCGTGTGGAGTGTTGTCCTCCATTTGCGACGACCGAGTCACTCCTGCCGTCACGCTGAGTGATTGTCCCGCTAATACGCCGAGACGTGTACGATCAGAGTCCAACATTTACCTCCCCTTGTGCGCCCCTGGGCCTTTCTACATGCTTACTGCCTCACTATAGCGGTCAAATGTCTCTCGTAAATAACAATGCTGAACCTACTCTACTAGATTTGCGGATGGAATGCTCGGGGTACAAAACTCTCAGCCGGAATTTGTTAGATATTTTCACTTAAGTGTTTTATTTTTGATACTTAGTTCGCAAATGGAAGGGGGGTACTTCCACTCCTTAATGTTATTAAAAAATTGCATCATTATTTATTTTTTTAATCATTAACTACCAGAAGTAATAAATCATACCTATACCACCATACTGTGATGGTTTATGGTTTATTATTTATGTAATTTTCATCATAATTATTTTCCCAATTTACCTAAATGTTTGGAAGTACCTCAAATTAAATATCATGAAACGTGTATCGGTTACGTTTTGTATCCGTTTCAAGAAATTTAATTTGCTGTACACAGAGTTAGTACACATGGGGTAGTATTAAATTGATTCTAAAAACAAATGCTCCCTTGAGGAAATAAGGTTACATGTTAACATTTTATCTTACATGATGATACTAAATAATTCAATTCACTCTGGGGATTTGCGGAGCGTGACACTCGATAAATTCATTTATGAAAAGCTCTGTTCGATACAGTTCCAACTACGTTTACAAGTTGTGTACGTGTTTGGGTAAGTGGAAAAGTTAAGCGATCAATTATGACCTTTTTGGCGCAACTATATGTTGAGTATAAGCGATCAAATTCTATCAAATCTATACGTTACAAAAACCAAGAATAAAAAATCGGCCAGCGTTATCGTCGAACTAGCAGTAAATTATTAAAATTGTTTTTATTATAGGATGTTGTATTATATGATGTATTATATTATGATGTGCTGTTGTTTTGTACCAAATTTCAAGATTCAGAGTTCACGGGAGTATCCTGTAGGAAAATATGCAGGACAATCGGCTGTATCTTTTGATGCGATGGCTTGGAAGTTTGATTTTTCACAGCTCCAAGGTACAGTAGACTTGAGTATTTGACATGAACTTCAGCTTGATACCTTTATATAGACGGACAATGAAGTAATCTTAACATATTGTTAGTAATGTTAGTTCAATCGTAGATGTTCCCACAGCCGGCTAGCGTGGGAACAAGTTCGGTATCTAGTATACTGAGCACGACTACCTCTCGCTGTCAACCTGTCTTAACTTGGCTTGGTACTTTATTCTTAACGCCGCCTACATTGCCTCTGATTAAACTTTTCGTCGTTTCAACATGTTGAATTGCAACCTCAAGTTTTCTAATTTATTCTGTAGGCATTCGAACAATTAATACAACGTTATTCAACTAAATAAATATGCATTTTTTTATACTTGCAAAACTGTAATGTTCTACGTAGCTTGCTACGAGACCGCTACAAGGCTTCGACTCGTAGACCACATTAATACGGCTCACATTATACAATATTAAATTATCGTTTTGCACTGGATATTGATCCGTATCGAAAGTATATAAAATATTAAGCACGAAATACGCTACAGTAATTGAATGTTTGCTTCCTTTCCATCACGTCATTGTCACAACGGTCTCTAATGGCAAATTTCTCGTCATTATTCACCGCGATATGCCTTTTTCATCTCGTTATCTCGGGTTGTTTACTCACGCACCATGACGTCCATTGAGAGCTTTATACTTAAACCTCCTTTTAACAACATTTTAAAGTATATATTATACTTAGCCAACGGTTTATTAAATAGCTGCGAGGTTCAGTTAGCTTGCATATATTAACTAGAAAATAATTTAAGAACCTTCAACTATGCAATAAAAAACATTTAAAAAGAAGATACATTATATCTTTAAACCATTCTCAAGGTATAGCGTGACCAGGGGCCAGGGCATGTAGACAAGGTAACATTATTCTCGCGCTTGGCTCGTAGAAACAATAAAAAATGTACGGGCATGACATAATTTTGTCACGTGAGTGATTTATTAGATTTTCATACATTTTTTATAGTTTCTATTAGCGTAAGCGCGAGAAAATGTTACTTTGTCTAAGAAATAGGCGTTTTATACATATTTTAAGTATATAAAAAACTTCTTATTCTAATGTATCCGTAGCAATACATCACTATAATATTAGACCGCACATGAATAGGATTTGCTTAAAATGTGTGTGTCACGGAGTAACAAACGGTAGTGAGTAGTTGCACAGTGGTTACAATATTTATGGCCCCACTGAATGTAAAAAGATCCGAGCTAACAGAAACTGTAATGTCCTACTTTTTCACCTCGCCAGTTTTCAATTACTGGCCGTGGTCCGCTGTCAGTTCTGATTTTAGCGAACCTTCGAAGTGACAGTACTGTGAATTGTAGTAATTGTTCACGTCCTTTTTTATTCAATCTTCCTATCTTTGAGATCGTTTGATATTCTTGCGTGTTTCAGCATTATATGGATATGCGATCATTATTCATTTTAATATTAACGCAAAGTAGATATACTGATTTTGAAGTAATGTTTAATCAATTTTAAGGTTCTTTACTTAACCGAAAGGCACTGATTGGAATCTGATGGTATTCCCACACTGCTGTTTAAAAATATTCACTTACATTCACAAATAATAATTGGTGATTTTATAACTCTTAAAATTATCAAATATCACAAATAAATATATGTAATTTTCCATTATTCGAACAGCAATGTGGGAACACCATTGTGAAACTGAAAATATTAAAGCTAAGCAAGAAACAATAAATAAAGCGTATTAAGATACGAAAGTCTCTTTGAAACTGTGTATTACCGAATATTTATATAATCAAAAATATGTTTTGTTTGATTATTGTATATCTGTAAACATGTGCACATTTTGCAAATGAATTTGAATAGTTATAATTACTTAATTTCGCTCTTCGTACACATTCTTTGATGGTTTCCAATCTTCAGATTCCCGATGACTGTATAAATATAATGACGCAAATTATACAACCGCCAGCGGTAATAAGAGGAGGACGAGAGGCAAACTAGAGAAATAATACCTATTTGTTTTTCGTTTTCAGCGTGTTATTTGGTTTTTGACTTGTCTGATGAATCAGTTCGCCTATTTATTTGTAATCTGGATAATCCGGAACACAATCATGTTTGAGACAAATACATTATTAGAACCGTCTTAGCCGAAACCCGCTTTAGGACTGCGTAATCCCGTTTGCGTAGGAACCTATAATATAGAAACATAAATACAATAAACGTTTGAATAGGATCCTTTCAGGGTGATATAAAAACCAACCAAGTACGATTATCACTCAGTGTATAGCTGGGGTTCCGTTTTCATACCTTAAAAGGAAACTGCGTTGCCGAAGAAGTATCCATATTCGTAAAACTGGATAGGTAACGCTTCGCGGTTTAGTCTACGCTAAATTTGGATGTTACAATCTTACTAAATGTTTACTTTACGTACTGTTTTTGGTGAAATTTAAATAAGCTTTGTTTACGCACACAACTATTTATTTCATAATTTAAAAATTGTCTTTAACTCCGTTCGCTGGCTCCGCGGTGTCTGGTATTAGCAACGAGCGAAATCCACTAAGGCATTATTTTTGCACTCATTGTCTTGCTAAGCACGAGCCATAATTTTCTCCAACTATCAGTATTAAAATACGTTATACTAGTTCTAATAATAGTTTCAAGATTCCGGGATTGGTTAGTATCTGGATGACCGAGCTTTGCTCGTTTTTATTACGTTTCCAAAAAAAGAAACCTAGCTAGTTCGATTTATAGCCCCCGAAACCACCTGCATACTAAATATCATGAAAATCTTTGGAGCCGTTTCCGAGATTTAGATTAGATATAAAAGAATTGCTCGTTCTAAAGTATTAAATTAGATAGATTTCTCACGTCAAAGTAAACATTATGCGATTACGTTATGTGATTACATTCTCATTATAAACCAAACATCTTGTTCTGTGTATTGTTTACAGGTAAAATTACATTTCCTGTCAGTTTATTAACATAACACACAAATTATACAAACTACGAACATGTAAAGTTATATGACGCTGTTTACAGAAAGTTACGTCGTAGGTACTAAAACAATTTGAATCCCGTTTCCTTTGTTCACTGTTCCTATCAATCTTGCGTGTTACCCAATCCGAGTGTCTTTTTGCCTTTAGACGTAAATAATTTATTTAAACCGTTGGTATTGATTGGTTCCGTTTCAGATTTGATATAATAAAACTTTTTCTTATAAGTTTTAAAGAAGAGAACAAGTTGTAAAACAAATATTGCTTTATTTTATTTTTAACACCTAACTACTTAAGTGAGACGAGGACTATAAAGAATACAAGGCAATGAAATGTTTTTGTCGTGGTCATATACACTCGTATCTATATCACAGGAAAGATTATTTATTTGTATTGAAAATTACTGGGCCGATCAATCGTGTTAAATGATGAGTCCTTAATAAAATATGAGCAATGCCGCGGCCTGAAGCTATTATTTAATAGCATGATCCTAAACGATATCTATTCGATTCTTGGTGTCAAGAGTCTTTAAGTTTGGTCTTCAGATTTAAACTTATGAGGACGTAGGAACTATTTTAAGCAGTCCAAATTTCAAAACTCATTTCCAAGGTATACTATGTAATATTAACTTGCTAAAGCGAGCTAGTTATTAAACTTTGAGCAGTCTGACAAATATGTACTTATTGCCAAGCATTTTTAATAAAATTGGCAAACGAGACCAACGGCTTAACGTGCTCTCCTCGGCACCAGAGGGACTAGTACCTACACGGTGTACAATGTCTTATTGTATTGACTATTGATGTATATTTGAGTCTAAGAATCTGAAACGGTGGGAACAATATAACATAAACGATTTCAATCGTTGTCCTAGATGTTGTTCTCTAGCTACATTATTTTTAATCTAAGTCAATTATCAAGAAATGTAAGCGATTCTCGAAAACGTAACTGTCATTGTTGTAAAGTATAAACATATTTTTCCGAGTGTGAAGTTTGTTTTAAAAGATGCTTTTGGGGATGTTCATTATGTAAGCCGTCTGTTTTCGGAAAGAAACAAATAACGTTAGCTGTTTCCGCAGCACCGGCGAATAAAATGTCAAACGTAGTATGCTCGACATACTGGGTAATTGCGCATTTAAAACTTTCACAATTCAACGGAGACCCAATTATCAAATAATAGCTTCTGTCCGGCTTTTACCGCCGCTGAAGATATAGCTTTCTAAAGTGAAATAATTAAAATTTAAAACCAGTCAAGTACTTTTTGAGTTAAATCGTAACATACAAACAAATCTTGCGGAAATATAGAAGACGTGCCCTTTGTGTAATCCAACCCATGCTTTGAGTACTAGTTTACTAATTATATTTGGTATAAATTATTAGTTTGACCTGCAAGCGGCGTCTTACATGACTAGGCTAGGCGGTCTGGCTGTCGGTCCTCGCCCGCGATAATTAGCCCCGTCAATATGCGCTATGCGCTTTCCAACCACCATTTGAATATTTCCCCGCGGGCGAAGTTTGCGGTGAGCTTGTTAGAACGCGCCGGATAGAGTTTTATTAATGTCCAAAATGATAACGACATGTAGGACGGTCGCGCGTATCCGACCGGATTACTGACTGCCAGCTGAATTAGTTACTCGCCAACAACTGTTGCGGACCAACGGGCGGCGCAATTTTACAGTTTAATTTTGAAAGGGTTTATGTGAGCCCTGGGATACGAGTTAGAACTTTACTAGTTGTCAAATGCAAATGCTTTGTATTATTACAAAGGTTTGTTAAAACTAAAATTTATAGCTTTGAAATTTATGAAATCATCAAAGTAAGGTTGTGTTGTTTCGATTACAATAGTTAAAAGCCGAAGAAATTAAATTATCCGAATTTAATAACTCATCAGTTAACGTTAATATAACTATGAAACTTACTACATTTTATGGGCTTTGTTTAAAATATAAATTTCTAGTGTCAAAAAGTCCGAATCTCAAAAGGGTGGCATGCGGTGTGATGTGATATATTAGTTAAGATACTGAGTTCCTTGAACTAGGGGTAGGGAGAAAGTTAATGGCGCAATTCTACTCTGGACTTACAGACCTTATCACGACTGTCAGAAAGGAAATACGTAAAAAGCACATTGTGGCGCAATTACGTGTTCACGTCACTTCCATCACATCTTTCCCGAAGATTTATGTCGTTGCAATAAAATCTCCTCTTTTGAATAAACATCTCGACGACAGAGGACTGTGACAAATTGCTCGCGCTCGCCGCCAGCAGTCGAGACGAGCATTAGCTGAAATAATTCTTTTTAACGGCAGCGAATGGGCCCGACTTTATGTCTAATTATTCATATGAACCAAGCTCCAATCTCTGGCAACTACCGCTGCGGTTTCTGACCAAACCATCGTTTACGGTTTTAATCGTATTATAATTACCCATGACGGTACCTCCAATAAATATCATTCACCCAGTTTAAGGTTGGTTAAATGTTCACTAATATCTTTAATGGAGTTAGCGTGTTTAGTTATCGTATAGAGTAGTTTAATTCCGTTTACGATTGTAGAGTATTAAACGGTTTTCACTCAAGGCTCGATGTATCGTGTTACGCGAACGACAAAAGAGTGGTATTCCATACAAAACGACAAACAATGCAATCTAAAACTCTCGCAATATTGCTGCAGTGGTCTCTAGGTCTAAAAAGGCCACTTTGGGAGAATCATAATGTGATCCGAATATGATTCATCACCGAAATGACAAAATGGTCACTTAGGTGCAATTCATATTCATGATTTACGAATGATTACAATAATTGTAGATGTTAGTCCCTATGTAACTTTTTATGTTTCTGCTACTTGTCACAAAAGCAATTCATATTTTGTGGACCATTTTAGGAATCTTCATAGGAAAGTGTCAAACAGGTGAATTATGAATGATTTTTCAAAAATATGATTTTTCAAAAGAATGATCATTCAAAAATATGAATGATTCCTGAATCATATTCGGATCACATTATGATTCTCCCAAAGTGGCCGTTTTAGACCTACTGAAGCTCGATATCGAAATTATATGATAAATCGAATTATGCTGGATTCTATTCCAGCCTCATTTAACTTTATAGCCACTATTTAAGTTTGAAATTGATTTTTAATTTCTTATAAAGATAATCTTAGAATAATATGATCATCAAATCGAAAAAGGTTTTGCTACCCTAACAAATTATTTTTATGTGGCACACGCATTGCGAGACATATGATTTGATTTTCGCAACATTAAGCTTGCCTTCACTAAAACTTGTTTTTTATAAAAAATAAACGGTACAATTCAATATTTGGCAATCACAATAAACCGTGCCAGAGCTATCGAATGCCAAATCCAATTTCAGCAGTTAGATATGTGCGCAATTTTATTACTTTACATGAATGCTTTAAATCGATTACACGCGCTTATTGTCTGGCTTATGTTTGACGCACGTTTAATTATAATTTGTGATTAATTTCGCGTATTTTCTACTTTTAAACATAATTATTTAAAATTTTATTTGAATACAATTTGAACATAGCCAAGCCTGTAAGTAATATTATTAGATACCGTCTAAATATAATCAAGTCGTATTCGTCAGACCACCAGTCTGCATCAATTGAATCCAGCTGTCAAACAACTCCTTATTGTACATACCTTTGATGGATGGGAAGACCAAATAAAATGTAAACAGATTCATGTTTAATTATAATTTCAAAATATTTTGATTAAAATTTCAATCTGATTGACTTGATGAATATTAAGTGCTATCCATCACTCAGGGAAATAAGTTAATTCGGCAAAGGAAGCTGTATTTCACCATCAACAAGATTTGTGGCCGATAAAATTCCAATATCTTCAGCAGTGTAGATCGGAGTCTAACAAAAACTAATTAAACCGAGCCTCGGCATGTGTAGACACTAAGAGTAATGAATAGAGCAGGGGAGAACCCACCTCCAGTGGTGGTAGCGTCTGGAAAAAAAAACAACTTTAATTGAAGCAGTGCGCTTTTCCAACGACACTTTAATTGAAATCTCGTTAGGTTAGCCAATATTTTATAATAAAGTAAAATAGTTTACTTTATGCTTCGTTTTATCCACTACTTGATCAGCTAATTATCAATATTTGTATTTACCTTCGCTTGCTAAAAATAGGAAATATTTAACCAAGTAGGTATAGATACATTTGACGTCTAGTTCATTGGAAGAATACGTTGCTTAGACTCGTAACTCTAGGTACCTAAATGTTTTAATTTGAAGTGTCTGTTTGTTATTCCAAAATAACAGCCTTTTCACTAAATGCATATCAAACTATATACAGTACTTAGTTGTAGTAAACAATTTCACTTTCTCTCGGTTTGTTTCGGCTAATCTTATACGGCTGGACCGATTTTAACGGGACTTTCACTGGCAATATTTATTTTTAAAATAAAGGTCGGGTTCAGCAAATTAAAGCCACCCATGAAATTAGGACTACGCAGGTGGTAGCGGTTTCGCAGTAGTAAATAAATAAGTTAGTCGAATGCAATAAACCTGGTGATAACAGGTGTGATGGTAGTACCCATGTCGATCGAGCCGGGTCATCAACTTGTCCGCATCCGGACTGTGACTCCCGGCGGGGTAATCTACGCACGTCACCGGTCCGGCCGCTTTAATTGAATTGTTAAACTTTTACCCTTCATTTAATGAACTTTACTGAACCGAGCACTATTAAGTCCGTTACATTTGTGTGCCATTGTTTCTCATATTTGTTCATATTGAAATTATAAATCTTTTATCCGTAGCTCCGAAGAAAAGTTACCAGTGAAATGTAGTCCCGTCAAATCATTTAGATGCATAATGATCATAGTGCCAGATGACAAAATATAGCAAAAGGATAAAGAGTAAACTGTCTGATTTAAATCCTATCACAAATAAAGATGTCTCCACATTTAACATTTTAGTTATTTGTCATCAGAAACTTAAGACTTACTAAGAATAGTATTAAAACTTAAATATGTGCCTTTAAAAAAATCGCGGTCAAGCAATACACAAAGGCTAGTTTGTTTGAATTTCAGTCACATCGCTGAAGTATGCTGATACGAATATTTGATGCCAGCTTTAGCGCACTTTAAATGCAGCGCCCATTCAGTATATCTTTACAATGGTATTTTATCTAACAAAGTTGTTTTTGTTATACATCTATATCTATATTATATCGAGGAAAGATTTATGTCTTTGTTTTTAACGAATAGGTTCCAATACTACAATAGGCATGGCATAATATAGGCAAGTAATATATTGTCAATAGAGTAAAAATTGGGGGTAAAAAAAGGGGGTGTCTGATAGAACGCGGACGATGCCGCAGACTGAGGCTAATTTAAAATACAGTTAAGGATTTAGCTGACTCATTTAAGCTCACTATTAGCATTGGTAATTATGAATTTGAAGGAAATATGTACACAGTAGGTTACAATGAGAAAACTAATCCAACTAATCTTCAGTGCTCGTTTCCTGCAAAAAACAACGCGCCAAGTGCAACTGTCACCTTAAGTAATGAATGGGCTAAATTGCTATTTGTACGACACCGGTACAGAGCACCTAGTTCTCGGCCGGGAGATTGTGAGACGGCGGAATGGAAGCAACGCCAGTTACGAAAACCGGCGAGGTGGCATTCTCGCTAACAGAACTGCGCCTCAAAACCTACTTCATCTTGCGGCTGCACACTACACACATACATATGCTCATGCCTGTATTGCCCGAAGAGCTAGGCACCCACTTTTCACCGAATATGATTAAGTGCCAATGTGACAAATGATGAGTAGAGATCGCCGTCTAAAGCCCTATACATACGTCTTTGAATTACTTCTCAGATATAAGCAGGTTTCCTTTACCGTAAAGTACGTGGTGTGAAATCACTAATAAGTTCTTGGAAAAGTCATTGGTATGGGCCCCGCTATGATTCGAACTTGCGTCGTTTGCGTAGCAGGTGACTGCTCAAACTCCAAGTCTACAACTGCAAATATAAACTCAAAAATTTTTTTTATCCATCTGTCCACACGTGGAATTGAGAGTATATAAAAGTATTCGTATATTCAAATGTAAAGAACGACTATCCTAATTGCCTCCTACGTACCTACCATTATAGTCAATTTTAAAAGCGTTACTCCCGTATTTTTGGCACAACATTTGGCCACATCATTCTCGGTTCTCTAACCTGTTATTGTATTACTTACAACAGTAGTAAGAAAACGATATTTAGGTAAATGGAATCTTGCCAAATTTCAATAACAAGTACTTTTATACGAGTGTCTGCTTTGTTCGTACGCCTGTATTCGGCTCAGGCCAGGCAATCTGAGCTGAATACAGAATGCCCCCCAAACAGGAAGCTGCTTTATAGCTGCCTGCTTTTACGTCTTATGGCAAGCATTTTGGTATAAACAGAACCAAATAGATTTCCTATCGTTTGAACTCAGACATAGGAAAATTTACCTAATTCGATGTAATCCTAACGACAGCACCCGCTAATTGACTTCGTGCAGCTACTATGCTAATGTCAAATCAGCATTTCATCAAAAAACACTGAGTGTACAATTTGTAGTCAAATTGCGAGCAAAAATATAACCTTCTTCCCTCTTTAAACATAAATGTATATATACCTACTAAGTGAAACTGATAATGGTCTGGGTTGGTATGGTGCCGGTGTCCATTTGTCTGATGTAATCGTCATTAATGTAATGCGTGACGACCGGTTGGGTTCCGGGCAGTGCGAGCAGGCGCGGGCCGCGGGCCTGCACGAGGCCACTCGGATATTATTCCGGAACGAGCGGACCACCCATGCATATTCATGTGCCCGATCCAGAGGCGCGTATTAATTTGCATCTATCTCGATCCAACACTGGCTCCGTTACATTGCCCATTTTCATTTCTTTAGTAAAATCCTAGAACGTTTAGCAAAGCCCCTGACAACTTTATTTAATCCTAGAATTTTAAGTCTTTTAATTTTAGTTAATAATTGCATAAATTCAATAACACAGGGATACTACTGGCTTGGAACGAAATAAAGATGTAAAAATTACATAACCCACAAACACCTCAAAGGGTTTTGCCTTAATTTAATAGGTGTGTGTATTCATTAATATTCAAGTACTAACCCTTTGTAAACTTTTGACATTAATAATTATGGTATTATTATCATTAATATAATATTCACTTCGGCCCTTACGTTTTAAAATCTGCTGCTCGCAACTTAAGTATATTATTAGAAGTTCATTTTGTTAAATGAACCTTTTACGGTATTTATTTTGCTTTGATCCTTTTACATTGAGAGTACTTTTTGTTCCAAGGTTTGTTTTACTTGTGTTGTCCCTAATTTAATTATATTTCCAATGACATGTGTGTAGAGTGGTGGTCGCGGTCGGGCCCGCTCCACTCCCGCTACTTGCACACGTAATAATGTCGAGTGAATTACTAGTTGATTTATTTGATCTCGAGTGTAGCATATGGCACAAATAGTCCACTGCTTATATTGTCGGACCAGTTCACAGCTATAACTAGCATTCTCATATTGCAGCCAAAATGCATTCTATATGAAAGTGTTTTGAAAACTCGTTGGTTAGGATCTGTATACAAAATCCATGTACTTAGTAGTTTGGTTATTTTGATAATCATTATATTAATGTTAGTTATTTCAACGAGAAATGTTGTAATAATTTATTGTGGCATGCACACATACTTGACAACATTTAAATTCAACCGCACAAACCGCTCGGATAATCTAGATCAGCTGAACCTAAATTACATTCGGTTTGTAAAGTGAGAACAAACGACAGTATTCATATATGTATCACTATTTCATATTTGATTAAACTTAAATCAATTTATCAGGGGCTTATGGCGACACGAAGTAATTAGTTATTTATTTAAGACAGTAAAGGCAAAACCAGAAGGTATTTTAAAGCTTTTAATAAATGAAGACGATATCCTAGTGAATTGTCGAACCTACGCAAATGTGACTGATGCTTAATCGAGGATGAACCGAGGTCATTAACCGAGCTCTCGGTGAGAGGAAGCCTTAAAATATATATTAGGGAATATAACAATATATTCCCAATTCAAAAAATAAACGTATTCTTTCATTACACATAACAAGTATAATATTTTGCCGGCAGGTACTTTAAAAAAATACTTGACTGGCTGCAAATAAGTAGAAAAAATGGAAAGAAGTCGTAGCTTAAATGAAAACGTATTCTTTTTATTTTTATTCGCTGAAAACTAGTTCAGTAGGTTCGGTTACAATTCAGTTTTTCATCGCTTCAAGTTATTTTCGTTGCGGAGCGTGATTGTTTGGACCGAAGCGATAATATCTTTGAGACGCTGCGCTCTATTGAACTGAGCCGAACCGAAACTACTCAATTAATTTTTTATACCACTAAGGTGGCAAACAAGAATACGGTCCACCTGATGGTAAGTGGTTACCGCAGCCTTTGGTCGCTCGCAATACCACGGGCATAACGCGCGCGTTGCTGACCCTGTAAATATCTTTCTACGTCCTTCTTGAAGAGCCCCATGCTGCACAGAGGGCAACTGTGATGGTTTAAGCAAGGCGTATTAAGAAATTTTTCGTTTTAACATTTCATTTACCAAATGAAATAAAAATGACCTCAGTATCTCAGATTCTATAATATGGTGAACATAAATAAAATAAATATACATTCTCCATTTAAAAATGCGGTGTTCTATTGCAAACAAACGATGAATTTAGGCTAATAATTTATAGTAAGGGTTATTGTTATACGACCTGAGTGCCGTTGACAAGAAAGTTTTGTATAATCTATGACGGATATTAATAAGAGAGTTCACAAAATTTAGAAGCCTTTTCCGTTGTTAAAATAAAATATCTACCATGCCGGGTGGATACCGCCTTGATAAATTCTATCATCCAATTTTATGAAGTAGGTACTTTTAACGTCTCATTCTAACAATTTATTTTTTTCCCTCAAGTGTAAATACAAGTTGCTTGTTTCCAGAACAATAAACTCCCTTCAACGATATTGAAACAACAGCCTAGCTGAAATAACAATATTATTCGCAGGCACGAAATTATAAAAGGACATTTATGTATGGACGGCCAGAGGAAAAAAAAATCGGCTAGCAAAAGTACTTGCATGCAAGCATTAGGTAGATTCTGCCAAACCTATAAAAATTTCTACAAATTACCCCACAATACTTCTTTAATATTTTTTATTGATAAGTCTTGGTAAAAATATTTTTTGAGATTTTGTCGAAAATAAAAATGAACAACTTAGTTTAAGCGTTGGTAAGGCATTCATGAACGTCGAAGCTGCACCAGCTCTAAAACTAGCCATTTTTATATATTTTATGCAAATTATAAGGCTGACTGTACAATAAGCCAAAAGGTACACATACATCATTGATTCCAAAAAAGCGACATTCCTAAAACTTGTATCATTTACATTTTACACGACATAAAACCTTGACTGGCTTAAATATTTCTAACAGCATTTTAACGGGCGGAAGTTTTTGTTTGGTAAGTAAATTAGGTTACAGAATATTCATCCTGTACACAAAAAGTGGGCTAAACTCAGATAACTCTAACAGCAAATAAACAAACTATTTTAAATTCCATGCAGTACAAAGTTTCGAGTACAACGAGTCTATCTATATACATAATACAGATTCTATTTGTAATTCTAAATTAACAGCTTTTCACTACATGCATGTGACAGTATATACGGAACCCACATAAAAAATAACAATTTTTTTTCCCTGTTTGTCTGTCTGTCTGTCTGTCTGTCTGTCTGCTTGTTCCGGCGAATGTCCAAAGAGGCTGGAGCGATTTAACGGGACTTTTACTGGGAGATAGCTAATGTTACCAGGAGAAACTTAGGCAACTTATATATTACAAAAATATTGGGGTTCCGCGAGCCAGTCTAGCCATCCATGAAATAAAGTGTACGCGGGTACAACCGCGGTGTATAGGTAGTGCGAATATAAAATGTCAATAACAAAGAGAAATGTCTCATATTTACAGCGCCATAAAGGAAGTGTTGAACCATGAACAATCTTTTAACTTCTCCTTCAGAAAATTAATTCATTACTTTTTCATACTACAATAGTAGGTAGTAGGTAGCTTGTGAAAAGTTGGAGCGTTTTTATTAGGTTCACATCAAAATTTTGTAAAGGAAATGTTTGAAGATTTGAGTACATTTTTTTAACAATGTTTTAGTATGCTTTAAATAATATCCTGAGAGGTTTTCGTATAAAATTATACTACTAGGTACTATTTTAGTGGATAAGATGAACCTAAAATGGAATAACACACTCTTATTTGCTTGTATGTAGAGTTACAGTTGACTTTAATATAAATCTGTAATTATATTACACTAGCAGACCCAACAGACGTTGCCCTGTCTTAATTATGAGAATGCAGCACGTATTCTGTCAATTCTATGTCAAACGTCATAAGGCTACATCAAAAATATGTTATTGTCCAAAGCGCTAAGGTTACAGTTAAGAAGAAAGAAATAATTTTAATTGGTGGTTAAGTATTCTTAAATTTTCAATTTTCCTCGCAATTTTCTTAGTTTTTTCTTTTATAAGAATCTTCTGACAATAACGAACACAACAAAAAAAATATTATCCAAATCGGTCCAGCCGTTCACCCGTGATGTCGTGACCAAGGGAAATGGGGATTCATTTTTATATATATAGATACCAAACTGGACAAGTCGTACGAACACCATTATGCTAATTAGAATTGTCGACTTTGTTTTCCTGGTATTGTAAGAATAATTCGCGCCCTTTATCTTTGTCTACAAGTGAGTAGGGACAACAAGTTGGGTTTACCAGAATTATGTGGCGCAATCAAGCTCTACACGAGACTTTCTTAGTGAGTCACATTGTTTCAAAAGACCTTTGCTCTGCCCTCTTACAAATTCACCCCTGTTTTTTATCGTTTTATTACCTTTGTTGTGCAAGTTCTCTTTGCCCATTTCCTTTGATTTGTTTATCTTTGATGTGTGACTTGGTCATGCCTTTTATTTTACATGAAACAAAAGTAAACCTTCAATTGTATAATATTGTGCCCTTGACATAAATAATATGATTTCTTCATCATCGTCATTATAACCAACGGTTGATCACTAGTACGCCTCACTTGTTCTTTTGCTTTCAAATTGACGGCAAACATATTAATAAAGTGGTAAAGCCAATAGCATACATTGTATGCATATTTGATGCGCGATTTCACGCTTTGGGATTTCGGTGTCCGCCAACGAGATAATTCGCGTATGAAGCCGAACGATTGTTTCCGCATTCAGATTCCAGGCCGATAAGCGTAAAGCGAGTGCCGCTTTATTCTACCATTGGTTTATGCCAACAATTTATAACCGCATACATTCGGACAAGCGCCACTAAAGTAAGATATTAGGTAAGTCCCCTGAACTTAATCCCGTCCGCTGCGATAAAAACGGTGACGAATATACACGGTAAGAGTAGCCTCGCTCAAAGAAAAATGGTACATCATTTCGCATGTTCCCAACATAGGGGGTGTGAGTGGTTAGTGTTTTATTTGTCACACAAAATGTGTTAACTTATTTTTATCCTCTTTGTATGTAAAACGTTCACGTGTCAGATGCTGCGAAAGTTTTACTAACATTACGCAAATGGCAAGCGATAGTTTGAGAACCTTAATAAATTACTTATACAAAAAAATTGGGTAACACGCGGCTTGGTAATCTGTCAAAAAAATTGGTCCATAAGGTTTCTAATATTAATCGCCTTATTTTTTCCCGCCTGTGTCGGAGCCAAAGAAGAATTATTACTTCGGCGATCTTCGTAGTTCTTACTCCTTTGAGTTTTATTATAATATGGAAATCCTTATTCGTCATGTTTCATCCAAATGATAAGCTTTCTTATAATAAAGTAATATTACATTTATTGTTGAAAAATATCGTAACAGTTATGAAAGCTTTTTGCATTTTTTTTTATCATCATAAAACAATGCATTATAATGATTCTCCCGGAAAATTCCCGATAAGTTCCAAGTACGACATGATATATCATTATTTTATTATAAATACAATAATTCGTCACAAGGGGATCGTTCAATATTGCCATAACGGCGTATGAGACAATGGAAGATATCAGATATCCAAAATGGTTTTCGAGTTCTTCATACAAATTTGATAGACATGGGAAATTAATACCACCTGTATTTTAAATTTACATAATACTATATTATGATACACAAGACATTTCGAGCGCTTCGTAAATATAATACTTTTTTAACTGAAATCCTTATAAATTGAGAGAGCTCAAATTCCACTGATTTGTGCCGTTTCAAACGTACCTCACCTATATTGAAACCCAAGCTGCTTTGTTTTACAAATGGAATAGGGTGAAAATGAAATTCTGGAATATAGGCAGTATTCTCGCGAGGGTTATCATGAACACTATTGTCGCGTGAAATTACATATTTACACCGCGACCGGTGAATGAACCAGACTCGTGTCCTGAATAATTCCAGAGTTATTATCAAAAGGAATTATAATCAGAAGAATGCATAACCTAGCAGGACAAGGTTATTTGCCGGCATTTGCAAAGGAATGTGAGTATTTACACCGGGGATTGTTTGTGCGAAGTAATAATATAAATATAAAATGAATATTACTGTGTTTGCGCACACGTTTTAACACTTCTTCGTTGCTGAATTATTCAAAGACGATGTGTGCGCCCGCCGCCCTCAAAACGTATACATGAAAACCAATTGTTTATCACGCTATGGGTCTCCCCACCTGCAAGGGAATTCCAATTTCGTTATTTAGCTACCTATGAGAGAATGCAACAATTCTTACCCTCATCTGATATGAGTTGGGTGTGAGCATATTCATTCAAATTTGCTTACAAAATATTTAATATGCTTATTATACTGAAGTTTACCTAAGAAGTTTAACTAAGCCTACATTCATACCAACAATATAAATTCAATTGGCAAATATTTGAACAAAATGTACAATTTACAAAATATGTCTGCCCTTCAGATGTATCTTTTTTACCTAAGTTTAAAAATAACTTTTGGAATAATAGCTTCAATTAACCGTTCATTCGCAGTTAAAGGTATCAACGTGTTCGCTACCCAAACTAGCCAATGTACGTTAATAAGGGGTGAATAATTGGATGAAGGCTAGGATAAAGCGGAATTTAGGCGTGTGATACCGTCAAAAAGTTAAATGGAGTCACGTCGACAATGTGCGGCGCGTTAACGCGGCCTCTGATAACACAGCATCAGGGGCAGCCGCCCTGCGCGCCCATCCGTCTCATATTTAAACTTTTGCAATGGTACCGCGGCCCGCCGCTTACATAAATCACTCGAGCCTTCCTTCACACATCTCGCCTGAATTTAAATAGGCCCCTATACACGATCTCTCGTGATTTAGGACCTACTTACGCGACCACCACTGGTTTTTATATTTTGTGCCTGATCTTTATTTCAAGATATGATAATTTATTTCTGGAATTTATCAATTTATCTGTCTTAGGATTTCATTTTCATTTCATAAAAAGTGTGCGTTGTTTTTAGCTAAGAACTTAACTAGTGACCGAATAAAATTTTGCTATGCAATTATCAACTTATTATGGCCTAGCATTATACAATATAGCTCACTGAATAAACGGAGGGAGTTCATAATATTCCGCAGGATCATAACGCTTATTACATGAACTAAGGTCTACGGAATGAATACTAATCCCGCAACCCTTAAGGCACATAATTTTAAAACGTGAATACGAATGTATGAGCTCGGTATACGTTCCAAAGTTGAGCTTGCAGGTAAATTACTCGACTATTCGTCCGCATACCCACGCTCCGTATTCCTGTAAAACTTAAATCTGAAATAGAACTTGTACGTGCGCTAAAGACATGCTGCTTCTAGGTTAAAAATAATTAAATTAAGATCACGCATCTTAAGAATGAGCCACGAAAGAGTACGGATAGCAACATCCACTTTGCACTGAAAATGGTTGGGGGCCTGACAATTAATGTATTTTAAATTTATTTTCAGACTTATGCATTTGGTTTCCTTGTAATATTTTTTTTTTACAGCGACGAAAAGCTCAAGTGACATCACTGCAATTACCCACACGATTTTCAAAACTAATATGTGCCTTAAGATTCGGTGAGATTAGAGCTGCTGTAAAAATGCGTTATTACCATACTATACTATATAAATAAACTAGCTGTGCCTCGCGGTTTCACCCGCGTAGATTTTAATTTCATGGTTGCCCGCGGATCCCTAATGTTTTTTATAAAATCTAAGTAGCCTAAGTTACTCCTTGTAACATTAGCTATCTGTCAGTGAAAGTCCCATTAAAATCCGTCCAGCCGTTTCGGAGATTACCCGGAACAAATAGACAGACAGAGAAAAAATTTAATAATTGGTTTTTTTGTGTCAGTACCGTGTATACTTTCATATGTATTTAGTGAAAATCTGTTATTTTCTAATTACAAACAGACACTTCAATTTTATTTGTCTGTATAGATGTATAGATAAGAGGCGTGAGAATGTACTACTCTGAATATCCTAAGTAGTACCGAATTATACATACAATACCTAGGGCAAATTCTGTATTTACTAACACGATGAACCCAAGACCACTTTAGAAAATTTATGTCAAAAATTCAATACACAGTAAAAGCATTCCTATGTTCTAGTAAATTCATATTAAAAATTGACATTATATTCGCTGACATTTTATTTATTGGATCTCTTTTCCGTAACACAATCGTCTTCCGTCTCGAGAAAAATGGAAAATAAATCACAAGGTTCAGTCCCTCGTAAAGTGGGTCCGACTAAGCATGGTATGATCCATTGTTTTTACATCTTGTTTTTATGGGTGGAAGGCTGGATCCTTAGAGATTTCATGTTAAAGTGTATAGGTATTTTGTATCGGGCAGTAACGACAGCGCTCATGCATAATGTATATACTGAGCGAGTCATCTGATAACCCGATAATATTGGCATTGTTTACAGGGGACTCGCTAATCCTGTCTTCCGAATTTTAACAAGATTTGAGTGATGTCCCCCTTTCATCACGTAATTTTGGAGGAAAACGGTACACAATCTTATATTGTTAGTACTAAAATAATATTCCGTGAACAGTAGATAATTTTATGATCTAATTTGAAGCAATTATAGAACAACAAATAACTTTATTATAAGTAAGCTGGCGGTTGTAATGATTTGTCGTTCAATTTACACGATGTCGTGGTTATTGACAATTACGTCACGGAACAAAGGTATTTTAACCTTATACAAATTACTTGTCACGATACTGCAATTCATGAATTAATTAATGGAAATGATTTCTTTACAATTTTATAAATACATTGTATTAATCATTTTAATGAATTGCTTAAATATTAATTTAATTATAGAACACTTCTTGTCCATTCCTAATTTTAATTTCAATGTTTTACGAGGGCCGTTGAAATGGTTGAAAATAAATTCAAATTTCATTCATATTGCGGAAAATTCAAGAGTTAAAATTATTAAAGTCGTAAGTCTAATACAAAAATTAATTAACATGAAGTACACGCTAAAGGTTGATTGGGCCTTATATAATATTAATAACCAAAGCCATTTCCTGTGTTTATACAAAGGCTACCTTATAACATAATAAAAATAATATTTTTAGAACAATATTTGTAATTCTATCTATTTGAAGACACCGTTGATCTAGTAGTTAAAATTACTGATATAGAGACTGACTGCCATTCTATAGCAGTATAGTGGGTTCATTCCCGCGTCAGGGCAAACAACGTTTGCCTTGTGTCTTGTTTGGTATGAATTATTATTTATTTCCAAAAAAAATATTTCTAATATTATATCCGTTGCCTGGAACTCATAGTACAAGCTTTGCTTAGTTTTGAGACTAGATGGCGCTGTGTGATAAATGTCCAAACATAATTTATTTATTTATTTAGATACGTATGTTAATAAGCAGCGACAGCCCTAACGTTGCGTACACGAGTGAAAATGTCTTATTCGTTCGTACATAATATCATTTTTATTGTTATGGCGATGTACGAAAATTTTCATTTCCCTCTTCGCTACTGAATTTTCTTTTCGTACTTTATCACCCCTCATGTGACGATGTGATATCATTTTGAAAGGTTTCGCTTTTAACGAATACGAGAATTCATACATTACAATAAAATTGTTAGGTTAATTTGTTTCTATTATTTTATACATACATACATACATATTATGCTCACGCCTGTATTCCCCGAAGGGGTAAGCAGAGGTGTTGTAATAACAGCACCCACTTTACACTGAAGATGATTAAATGCCAACGTGAAAGATCATAATCTATCGCCGTCTCAGGCACTATACATACGTATTTGAATTACTTCTCAGATATATGCAGGTTTCCTCACGATGTTTTCCTTCACAGTAACACATGGTGTGAAATCACTGTATATAAGTTTTTAGAAAAACTCATTGGTATATGTCCCGCTGGGATTCGAACATGCGTCGCTTGCGTAGCAGTCGACTGCTCAAACCCCAAGGCCACCAAGGCTCTGTTATATTATGTTATGACTTACTTTAATCATTTATATAACATGATAAAAAAAATTACATTCTGCCTAAGTACCTTTCTTTTGACAATTTAAACATATAAGCGTGAGCTAGCTTGAGGCCGCAGCTTCACCTGCGTGGTAGCAATATTTCACATACAAACTTTCAACCCCCATGTTGGGGGTTACATGGGGTTGTATTTCGTAGACCCTTTGGTAGTAGATACTTCCTCCAAATATGTCGCTACGACCAGCGGCTTTGCCTATGCGTTAGTACATAAGTCAGTCAGTCAGTTAGGACTTAGAATTGTATATGTAAATATTAAATAAACATTCATGCATAAAGGCTTCAAATTAATCAGTCAACCCTTATATTTCCAGTACTATGGTTACCAGTTCAAAGTAATAATCTTTCCTACCTTATGCATTCCTATCGTGTCGTAAAATTGTGAATATAATGTCTTGGTACATATTTCCGTGCAGCAACAGAATACGGATTCAATGTCCTAAAATTGCAAATATGATTCAGCAACGGTTTGGAGTACCCACACTGCCTACTAACCGAATGTGGATCCATTAGGTAGTCGTGTAATGCACCCCAAACATGCGGTGAGCTTTTTCTATCGCTACAAGCTGGCAGTTTTCCAACAAAAGTAAGTTCAATATACCCGTTAGAAGTTACTTGAGAGCTCATTTAATACTTTACCAGTCCGGCTGTCAATACATTAGTAAGTTAAGCCCGCGATGTTGCTCAGGCTCATTATTTGATCCATGATAGATAAGTGGCCGTAATTACTTTCGCGAAGTATAACGTAGATTAATGTACCTATTTATTTTGTTAGTAATATGATGTGAGCCGGTTTACTAGCTATAATATATTTCAATGGCAAAATGAAGGGATAAGGCAGAAATTGAATAAGTCGCCGTTACAGACAACTTCTTGAAATGGTTTATAGGTCATATTTACTTGATTAACTAACATACGAACACTCTACACTTATAATGTTTTAAAGCTGAAGAGTGTGTTTGAACGCGCATGTTTGAATGTATATGGTGGATGGCGTTAGGCTTTATAACAGCAAGTTGCGACCACTAGAAGTAAAGTATCAATGTTACAAAAACATGAAAAAATTGCACTTAATAACATAGTTTTTTTCTTAATCCTATGCGGGTAGAACTGCGAGACACAGCTTGTGTTATATAAAATACCTAGTTCATCATAAAAAGGTAAAAAAAGTAATGCGAAATGTGTTTATGAGGATATAAGCGACCGAAACTGCCTTGTTTATCTCAATCTGCGGATATCAAAACAGAGAAAAAATGGCGTCGATAAATTTCGGCCAAGTACTTGCGGCGGAGTTGGATAATCGCAACCCAACTAACCGGCACCGGCTAGCTGCGCCCGTTGCGCTCCGATACTCCTGTAATGAGCCCGAGACAATATTTTATTGTCTGTCTGGACTGGGATAAATTGTGATAGATGATCTTCGGCGTTTCCCAGATTTCGACCACACTGCTGACTTACTATTTGTATAGTATTCAATCCCTCTCATTCCATATCTACCTATACGTATCAGTAACGTATTCCGTTTTATACTGTAGAAAAACGTCTCGTTTTCCGCTTTCATTTCTCGCCTAATGAAATGCGAGCATCAGACTCGTGTGGTGAAACTTTTTATTGTAAGCCCCAGTGGAGAGGCTCTTTTGGAGGACATGTCGCGTTTATGAAAAATATCGCAAAGCTCTGTTGTATAAAGGCGCTAGTGTACTCAGTCGCGTATGAGATAGCTTGTTTACCATTCAGTATGACGCTCGTGTTGGTTCATAAGATGGAATATGATACATCATACAGTCATAAATCAAAAGTGGCAAAAATATTAATAATATGAATTGATCACGTATGGGGTTTTTAACGTTGCGAATAAGGAAGTAATAGTATTCAAGGTGATTCAAAATTATGAATTTGAAAAACAAGATTGCTTAGCATTTTATCCCTAATCTTCTCGTAAATAACAAAGAAATTAAATTATATTTAGGTAAGTTATGGAGGTAAAGACGCACGTAATCTTAAATAGTTTATCTGGTCGGTATAAACGTATGGGGTATGGGTGTATAAGTCATGTACGTGCGACTTACCGGTGATGATAATTTAGCCGCCCTGAGACAAATGAGAGCCCTCAGGAGGCGAGGTCACGTCGCCCATTGCCAGCGACATTTGAACGAAGGCTCGTTTCACTAAAACTCACCTCGAGTCAACCTTCTCCCTGTAATTTCCGCCCTCAAAACGACTCCCTTGGCCCTCGATTTGTCCGTGAGAACCCTCAGGTAACCCCCAACTTTTTACATTTTTATACCGCTTCTTATCTCACTACATAATGCCATAACAGACCACCGCACTGCGTTCGAGCAAAGAGCAACCCCATGTTTCTAACAAGTAAATTTCACTCTTGTGTTGGCTGGCCCCATACCCCATAAAACAAAAATAAAATAATTCGGCTTAACCTTACCTTAAAAGGCTTTATACCGATAGGTATTCCGGATAGGTTGTTGGGGCCATAAGAATTAAGAAGTAAACGCTAAATACCCTAGCTGTGCCCCGCAGTTCCACCCTCGTAGGATTATTTCATGGAAACTTATTTTTTAAATTAGCCTAAGATACTTCTTGTAACATCAGGTCAGTGAAAGTCTCGTTAAAATGGATCCAGTCGTATTGCGATTAGCCGGACCAAACAAACTGGCAGAAAAGAGAGAGAAAACACTTGTTTTTTTTATGTACCTTACCATACCTTTATATGTATTTGGCAATTACACAGAGACACTTTTATTTATCTCCATAGGTGTGCCACTTTCTAAAAAAATCCCGCAATGAAATTATCTTGTCTTGTCTTTAAGGCGACCTAAATCCCTTCCAATCAACTCTAAGACGATAATGAAGTATTTCTTTACGACAAGGAATGTTTGGCTAATAGATATTATTTTCTCCTAAACGGCATAACAAATAGATACCAATCAGTATAATCCATTCAAACATTATATTTATATCAAATTGAAAAAATAATGATGCTTAGCAATAAAAGAATAATCTCCAAAACTTGGTGACAGTGCTCCCCGGAGAGTGCTCAAGTTATCGACATAATCGGAAATCACGGAAAGTCTGTGAATAAAATTTAGCAAGAAACGGAAACGTCGGGTAAAAGCAATCTCAAAACTCATCCATATTTCATCACTTTTATAATATACTGTTGAAATTCTAATGATAATATCAACCTTCGGTAGTAAAAAGTGTACTGTGACTTGAATTGAAGACGAAAATAAAATATATACGAGTTTTTTGTTTCATAAAGATTTCTTTTTTACGAAATGTGAAATTTGCTTTTCCGAGGGAGGGGATGAGAGTAAAATACGTTCACAAACCCATCGTTTGAGTTTCATTACGATCAGATCCCATGAGTTACATTATGATTGAGAATAAACGTCTCAGCTCAGTTATCGTTACCGTAAAACGTTATAAGTTACAGTTACAGGGGATTTGTTTCACTCTGCCGCGGGATAATACGTCGTGTTAAAGTATGAGGTTATTTATAACAACATCCATTATATAAAATTCTCATGTCGGTGTTTGTTACCAAAGTCTTCTGAAACGGCTTGATCGATTTGATTTGTAAACAATTTTGTGTTCGTATCAGGTCTGAGAATCGGCCAACATCTACTCAACTCAAAAATATCTTTATTCCATTAGACTTTTTACAGTGTACTTTCCAATCGTCAGAATGACATAATTATGCAGGATTATACATGCTACCGCCAGGTTCAGAAGGTTGCTTTTACTGAGAATTGCCTCGCAATCTCTATTCTAGTCTATTTTTCACAACCCTAAATTATCTACTCTATAAAAATATATGGCAACACAACGTTTGCCGGGCACAGCTAGTTCTATAAATAATAATAACGTCATTCATTGGTTATTTATTCAAAGTATTGTAGTTTTTCCGATTTCAGATTTATGAGAATAGAAAAGTATTTTAAGAGTAAATTCACAAAATTCATTTAGAAATAACGAATATTTTTCCGTCGGAATCGTTGCTCTAATGGTTGGTATAGCTGACCTGTATCGTTGGTTCCATTTTATTTGAAAAACATTAGTGTTTGCCATAAATCTAAGTGCAGGTATTTATTTAAAAAAAGTGTCTTATATGGGAATAGGCTCGCCTACAATAAGGTAGTTAAAGATAACTGGCCATTCGGCAGGGAATACAGGCGTGATAATTGTGTAAATTATTATTATATCCTTTGTATGGTGCTGTAGTATGGACAGCTTTGCTTTATTTGGGACTAGATGGCGCTGTGTGACAATGTACGGACTTCATTCACCCGCGCTTTCGTCCGCGTCTAATAGTAACTTTGGGCTAAAGCGAACTTGCTCTTAGAGTGATGACAAATAGCTCAGAGCTTTCCTCGATAAATTGGCTACCTAACACTGAATGTTTTTTTCAAATCTGCCCAGTTTTTCCTGAAATTAACATTCAAGCAAACAAACGAACAAACTCTTCAGCTTTATATATTTAACTATTACATCTTATTTGTTCATTTCATAGGTAAATGTATTTATGAGTTCTGTAGGTATAATGACTCGTTTTTCCCGAATATTAATTGGTACCTGAGATAGAAATAGGATCGTAGTCTATTTATGATTTCATTATATACCGCCATAGAGTAGTGTGGGCCTTTATTGGAGACACTGTGAATAGAGGCAGGATGTCCGTAGTTGATTTACCGCGCTGCCCGCTTATTGAATACCACGCCCATTGAAAGAAAACTCGTATATTTTGACATGCCCGCGGCCAAATTTATGACTTCAATTTATTCCCTCTGACAAATGGCAATTAAAAGTCGCCTGTGGTTTCCTAGAGAGCGGACAAGATTCTGAACGTTTTATTATTACTCGATTCTATATTTATTCCTCGACCTTTGAAGTTATTCTATTAAATAACGAAATTCATTGTTAACATTTATTTTATCTTTTTGGAAGGATAACATTTATACGTCCTTGATTTAAATCTACCGACACGTTTTAAACCAAGAGATCGCAAATGAGCATGATTTTTGGTTCCGTAGCGGTCGAATGCTTACGATACAGGGTGCCATCCGGGCGGAACCAACCCTGCTTTGAATGGAATTATTGTGTTGCATGGACGAACGGCTCCCCACCATCCTACCACGGCGCTTCCGCAAGGAACTCCCGAAACCTTAGCCATTGTAGAAACTCGTCTCTACATATACCGTCATTTGACTATGCCTGTCTAGCGATGTGCTAGTTGAATTATTTTGCCCGAGTATCTCGAATAATATAGTAAACGAGTCAATTCGAATTTTTGTTATAACATCTCAATATTCGGTCTACCTACGAATTTCAAAGACTAAAAGCACGACCGATCACTCGGCCGACTCGGTTCAATACTATTCAAATCGAGTTGGTTGGTGATGTGAAAATAGCATACGCATTGTATTAGTCACGGTTATACCTTATTTGATTGGAACCTCCTTCAGACACCGAGGCGAGACAATTCGGGCTGTTGAGTCGCCATACAGACACGAGGATCTCGTGCCAAAAAATATTAACACCTAGTTGGATGATGTTATACTTTGAAGTAAATGCTCGTTCAGTACCGCAGAAAGGATAACTACTATTTACTAAAAGAGTGGTGATTGAAAAGATTCGAACGTCAATATTCAACTTTTTATTCAAATCTAGTGACCCGCCCTTGCTTCACTTGGGCTTACGATTTATTAAGACTTTTAGCTTTATAGCCACCGGAGTTCAATTCATATATGCTAGTAAGAATTACATCATGATTCTAAACATAGTTTAAAATAAAGGTGCAGTTAAACAGACTAATAATATTGTGTAGATTTAGACACTTTAATTTTTACTAAGTATTTACAAATCTCGTCATAGACATAATATCTAGCAGGCAGGTTTTGATACAAAAGCTTTTTGAAAAAAAATTAGTCTAGAAGATGAACTAAGTAAAGTCCTTCAGTTTCGCTATTAAAAGCAATAATAAACTACGTTTAATAGCTGAGATTCATCGGTAGGGGACCTCTTGAAAGCATTAAGTGCAGACACATTTATTAGCGCATTAACCCATCGAGTCGTTAGGTATAATCCTACATTAAAAATATGTTATTTTAAACAACTAATGATGTGAAATAATGCTGGAATACGAAGGTTTCATTTAACGCGCAACTCCTGCAGGAAAACTACTTAAACGTGAACTAAGTATCTTTCCATTTAAAATTGGAAATGGATTTTACAGATTTTTTACTCAAACCACAAATAGTTATGGACACTTTTATAAAATAAAGTTTGCGAAATATTACCATCTATTTTAATGGATACAATGCATCTGGTAAGAAACAAAAACAACGCTAATAGAGCAATTGCCTGGGTCTGTCTGTCATTCTGTCTTTGGGTGTCAGAATATGTGAGTAAAAAAAGGGTTAAGAAGAGGTGTTGTAACACCCAAATTTCACCGAAGATGATTAAGTGCCAACGTGACACACGGTGAGTCCATAGCCGTCTCAGGCGATACCATACGACATTTAATTTTAACGCATGCATCATAAAGTAAGTAAACGTTTGACATATTGATAAATAACCCCTAAAATAACACCTTGAAGGTCCGGTGATCCAATTTTAAATTTCCCAAACTACTTCTCATATTCAATACTAATAGAATGTTAATCTTAAAAACATATAGTATAAGCAATATAGCTGCACCACACGGCGACGCAAGTTAAGAAACAATTCAATATGCAGACCGTCTGTTTGTCAGTGGTACAGTCGTGTTGTGTAAAATGAAATTGTGGTTCAGATGGTAGGCAACAGGGAGCGGGTCTTTATAGGGCAATTAGTCTGAGAATACGATGTGCGTTCATTATCCGGCACACGCCGCCACCGCGCCGTTTAGCTCCTAACATAAACACAACCTACGTACGGCCTGCGTACAACGTACGTACTCATTTGTACAGCGGCTGAGTCGAGCTGTTCTAATCGTGCGCACGTATGCCATAAAGCGCACTTAATTATATTAACTTTATTACACACATTATGGCTTCTGTTGTGTTGTGATATGAGTTTCTCATTAAGAATGATTGTGGTTGCCATTCGAGACGTAAACCAGCTTATACAATTTATGTTCATGTAAGCATTATGGTTTATTAATTGTTCAGCTGTGCCTGCTTTGTTCTAATTAGGCTTGGCGGTTCAAAATGAGAAGAAATTCTTCATACGTTACAAATATATTTTGAAATTAGAGTTTTGATGAAAAAGTTACAAAACATTTACTCGCTAAAGTTGGATACAATAAAACTTATATAATAATATATGTGTGGCTAGAAGTTCGTGGAAGACTCTGGGCGTACCGAATGCGTAGCGGTAACTCGGCCAAATAGGTAACATTACGCACGGCGACTACTTACATTGCCTCTGTGTTTGTAACGAGATAATACGCATCAACCAACCGCCCCGTGTACTAACCCGACTTACTTAGCCGTACAAAAATACGTCGAGATTACCTCCAGGCCCGAAATGAAAGTAATCTTCTGACGATCATGGCTGGACCCGGTCCCTACCAACTGGCGCAGCCGCTTATCTACAAACCCCTGCCATTACTACTAATGGAAATCGAATTACTAAGTTAAACCGCAAACGTGAGGTCGGACTGCAGCTTCCCGGAACTGTAAGTCATACATGAAACTCTAAAGTTACCGCCTAATAAATAATCTCTACAAGAAACTGTAAATCCAATGGAGTGTTGTTGGTAGTTTAAGTTAATTTGTCCGATTAAAAGTACAGCTTTACTGAGCACTTAGATTACTTGTACATTATGTGCCTATGCAATGCCATAATATCGAAGCGACAAAGTCCATCCCAAATTTAAGCAATATTATTTTTTAAAGTCTTTAAAATTGTTGTGAAGTTCTACCAATGACGGTGAAGCTACAGTATTAGGCCAACCGTTTCGGTTAAATTCTTCGCGACTCCCCGCAGGAGAGACGAAACCATGGCCTTACTTTTTAAAGGTATTACCACTAAACAGAACACAATGTTTGAATCGACCAGTTTACAATGGGGAGCTACAAATCAAGCAAGCACCTAGAAATTAAATAAAAGTGTAAAAAAGCACGTTAACAGTCCTTTGTGCATTTGAGCGATTGAATATAAAACGGTTCCTATAAATTGCCACAATAGAATACAATCCCGAACTGCGCGCTCGTAAATTTGTTAAGTTTTCCAAATTTCCTTTTACATTTCTACCCGATTTATGAAGTACTCACGCGTGCTACAGAAAGTGGCATGATATTTCATACTGTCGGTGTGGAGTGAAGTGTGAAATCTTAGCTTTATTGCAAGTTTTACGTACAAAACGTCTTCACGTCAACAGCTATCATTGCGCGCAGGCATACACCGAATCTAAATATATATTCGTTTATTTCAAACTTGATATACTTGGAGCTTACATCACAGTGTGCTTGTTTATCTTCCAATGATTAGGTACGATGAGATAGATTAATTTCTTTACGAAGGCATTCACTTGAGTAATTGACTGTCAGCCGCATAGTATTAAGTGACTGTGTATTTTTTATTCTATGGTCCGACACTCTATATAAATAGGCTGAACAACAGACTGAAATGAAACATCTCAATCCGAACTCTTCAATAATTCTTTGGTAATCATAAGTACGAGTATATAATATCAGGCGAGTATCTATCAGGTATGCAAAGACATTTCGTGAAAAATGTCGCTAGATATTTATTTGCAACTCACCAATCGCACTCTTCAATAATATGTACCTGTATTTGTTGCAGCATCGCGTATTCGATACGAGATCACGAGCGGGAACATAGGCGGCGCCTTCGCCGTCAAGAACATGACTGGCGCGATCTACGTGGCAGGTGCACTCGACTATGAAACTAGGAAACGGGTGAGATGTCTCTACCATTTGCCTGCCTATCCCGCTACCGTACAATCATCTCTTGAACGTCTGTCAAATACTATCTATTGAATTCGAAAATAAATTCATATTGTTTATATTAACAACGTATGAAAAATGGTACAGATATGTATTGAACATTCAATGAAATACGGAGGTGGAATACCGATGTATTGGATTTATTACCTGTTTGCTAAGGATAATCATAGGTTGAATTCATTATGAATGTGACCTTTTTTAATCTATGAATAATATGCCATACGAAATTAATTTTATTCAATGCTTTACCTACAAAGTCTTTATTTTGATAGCCAAATTTACTTTTTCAAACAATTTCATTGATTACTCTTATAAAATGAACTAGCGTAACGATTGAAAAATATACAAACATATTATTTTAAGTAAAAGTCCAGTAAATTTCGCCGGCGCCGGTGTATAAATTATTCGGACGAGTTAAAATGTGCGCGTACCCAATTAATGATCATAAATGGATATAATAAAGCTTAAGGCGAGGATGTTTTAAATACGATCGAATGGATAATAATAACGCATCATACCCCAGGGGGACTTTACATTTATGACACAGGCAATATAAAACACATCGTAAAATATCAGTAAATACATGCAGTGGCCACAGATAGAAGCTTTGAGCGAGACTTCGTGATTTGGTATCGCACTGGATTTTTTAGGTTCTTCTAACAAACAAACTCATTTTGTCACACAATTCTGCGAAGTTCGGTTTCAATTTACTTTGGTACTTCGATGTAATTCGATCATTGAGTACGCAATACCTACGTTTTATTTGATTGTGTGGGAACTCTTATCTTGATGTACTTTTGATTAAATTATTGTGTAAACGCCTTCCCAGAATGGTCTCCGAAGACGTAGGCAGAGTGGAAGTAGTTTTTTTATGCTATAAAGGTATTAAACAAGCTTGCAGTCCGACTGAAGTTAAGTGGCTAATGTAGCCTATGGACGCATCACCTTCTTACATGAAAATGAAAATGGTTTATTCAGTGTAGGCCCTGGTATTGCATATGAAAGCCGAAGAATTGATCACTATATAAATAATGGAGTCACTGTGCCAACTAATAAAGCATGAGAAAATAGGCTCCTACCGTAGCCAGCACAGCGCCCCCATTACCCCGATGGAGTACTGGAGACCTTACTTAAGAATACAATACTAACTTAAGGTAGCATTATTTGGCTGCGATCTTCTGTATGGTAAAAGTATAATCCCCATTCGGGAAGCTCTAAATTTCGAACAGGAGATCTCGTTATGCTCTACCTCTCTTAAACGTTTGCTTGTCGATGAAGGAGTGTAATGTGGATGACGATTATTAAACTAGCAAAAATCTAATTATTTTTATATTCTGATAATAATAGTATCAAAGACATTTTAGTTTCTCATCGCCTTATTAATGTCACTTCATCTAAATCCCAAATTAAACAAATGCGGACAGAGTATAAGCTGCTTTATTAAAGATAAACCACTCCTGACAAACAATTATTAACAAGACACGGATTTTAGGGCTGAGTCATAAATTAAAATCAGTAGTGATAACCCACAGGCACGAGTAAGTAAGATATTAGATGTATACTGATGAACCCTGCGGACACTATGAGATATTTAAGATGTGAGCACACTACAAATAATCATTAACTTAATTTTACGAATATCTTCACAAACATAAAAAAGCAGGTGCTGGGGATAGATAACATTTGCTGATTTAAATACTCTGTACAGTTTTTTCTCTTTTCCTACGAGTCCTTGAAAAGGGCTGTACATAAAATTACCATATAAGTAATTTCTCACCGTTTTTCGCAGTTCCACGAAAAAATCTAATTGTATCTTTTTATTATCTTGTCTTATAAATTATATTCCAATCTTAATATTGAAATTAAATTTTATTTTATTTAATACACTCTTCTCAGAATGTTTACTTAAATGCTTATCCCCCTAGTGTAAGTAATTTGTGCCAGTTGGTACAATATTCCCGTTGGGAGCCTCGATATAAATGTTTTGATATGGCCTCAATCTCATCGTAGTGCAAAATCGAAAACATTGCATTAATGCAAACTCCATACAATTGTACAAGTACGTATCTGCAATGGAGTGGTTTTCGTATTATGTTCACAGAACAAAATATTTCAGAACATGCAGATTTTGCAACTGCCTTTTTCCCACATCGTTGAATTCTTTGTTGGAAGCATAACCTTTCAGTCAGGATATTTCTTTCATTTAATAACTGCATGAGAGACCATTATCGATGAGTAATACTTAGTTTACTTTTAATCAGCTTTCTTAAGTGTAACTCAGGTTTCAAAAATTTATTAAATAAGCCTTTAGATAACGAGCTGGTGCGGAACATTTCACTAAGCTTTTTTATCTCGTTAGTTATGTTGTATTCGTAATTAAAGTGGGAGTGAACCTGGTCAAAAGGGAATTTGCCCTTTGAAAACAATTTTGTACTAAAATAAGCGGCCTTAAACGATGAAACGGTGCTTTACTTTCTTTGCCCCTCGGCAAGTTTCAATTGTAAGGCAACAGCGTCAGAGGCTGCGCGGCGCTGGCCCAGCAGGCCCGCGGAGACCTGTTTGTGCAGGCTCATGAAACTTGGGAACTTTTTGTAAGATACATTATTTAATCTTTAGCACCCATTAAAGCACGCCGCTGCTCTTTTATCAAAGGCAGGTTGGTATCACGCTGCATTTTCCCACGGTACTTTAGTCGAAGTAGACCAATTTGCTATCTACACTTTCCTGAAATCCTTCGAGAATCTTCACTTAAACACTGAAAGAGTACGTTTGTTGTAATGTATTTTGGTGTAAACAACAAATGCTCCTTTGTAAAATAAGAGCGAGGGAAAATCGCGAAGGAAAATTGAATCCACCAGGATTATTCCATTCGTAACATCTTATGTGACATTTCTCCGCGCTAAAGCTTCCATTCTTAGGTACCTACTTGTTTGTATAGATAGATACCATCTCAAACATTCGAAGTTTAAGTAGGCAAGTACTTACTGTGAATAAAACAAATTTAGAGTTCTTCGTTCCCACGGGTCCCATTCTGAGAAGATTAACCAACACCAAACACGAGTTAAATAGTATTCAAAACTTTCCGGCCCCTATAAAACCATGCAGGACTTATAATTAATAACCGTCAGAACAACAGTTCACCTGAGCTTGAATAACGACGACCGACGCATAATATATCTTCTCGCAAATCTCTGCAAGGCTTGTTCATCATCAACATAAACTCCGCAGTTCCATATAATCTGATCTAAACTCTATCATGAAATAACTGAAGTGTAGTAAGTATCAAATGAAAATTGCAACGTTCAAACTTGTATAATATGCGTGAGATGACTTTGAAACAAACATTTCCCTCCCGGGCGAGGAAATTACTGAGCGACACTGACAGATGACACCAATAACTCCCTCGGGAGCGAACACGCTCACTCTATTTTCCTAACCAAGTGTGGACTTGCTAAATTTTTGGCTACATATCATGTACTATTGTAGTTTGTTCCTTCAGATTTATTGTTCCACGTAACAGCGAGTCATATTTTCTACAGTTTAACAAACATCTTTATAAATCGACGCTTATCTCGAGACATCGAAAGATAAATATTGATAATTCGGTACAGACATGATGACACGTCTGTATAATCCTTGGGTGCGGAAATTCCTCGAGAGTTGGGAAAGGACACATCATCGATCACGTCGGCACTTAAAATACTTACACTTCAGTGAAAAGTGTGGGTGTATATACACAACTTACTACACTATTCTTACGGGAATTTGTGGCAGATATAAATATCTAAATCCATCCCTCCACCATGCCAATGAGTTTTCTGAGAATTATTAACCGTACGTTAATTTTGAGCTCGGAAAATCTTTTTTCTTTAATGTTTAATTGAGATGTCTTTATTAATATATAAATATATTTAATTACCGTGGGCTTTAAATTACTTTTTTTACTCTCCATAACAAACTTTCCAATTACTTTCTTTGATATTATTTGTAATTAGTGAAGTAAAATGGTTTTTACACTTTCACTTTTAATAATAACTTTGTCTTGTTTCGGAGAATCATGAGCTTCAATGGGAGCAAATAGTTAAATTAACTTGATGGAACAGTACGAGCTGAAGTTGGCTGCGTCTGACAACCTGAAGGAAAACTATACGACGGTGGTGATCCACGTGAAGGACGTCAACGACAACCCGCCGGTGTTCGAGCGTCCCACGTACCGCACGCAGATCACCGAGGAAGACGACCGCAACTTGCCCAAACGCGTTCTTCAGGTCCGATTCGAGATCACTCGAAACCACATTCGACTTTTGTGAACTAATTAGTAACTATGCGATTCTCTTAAACTCGACGTTTTTATATCAACTAGAAGTTATAGCTACTTTATTGCTGTCACACATTCTATAGTTAATTTGAATTGCATCTAGCGGTTAATTGATAAAATCGAATGTGGGATGCGTCTCGATCACGGATTGATTAGTCGATCGAGTTTGCATGGCATGGGGTTTTCGTTTGTGTCACCGTTTTATTCCGCTGTAGTGTTGTTTGGTTGCTAGTATCCTTGTTGTTGTTTTGTTCAGTTTTATTTGCATACAACTTGTTTACTGCGGTCTGCAGCTCCGGTACAAGTTTTATGGATGGGCGGCCTGCTACAACATCTTGGTGTAAATATTTTCCACTGTTTCAGGTTACTTGCAAATTTTACTTTTTGTTTGAGCTATAATTATTGCGCCAATTGTTTCCTTTGTATCATTTATACTATATTATACCTGGAGTATCCAAAAAAAATATGACGTTCAAATATGTATTTATCATACGCAATGTATGCCCTTACTATGGGCCAACAGTCTCATTAAAGGCTATTGAAATGACAATATCTATTCAAACACATCTAACCATATTAAAATCACCAATGGAATGCCACTCAACTAGTAAAGTTCATTGGTTCGCGTAATACCTCGCTCAACACGATAAGACTCTTCAAACAATAGGCCTGCGGTATTAATATTTATTTACTCACCATCACCGACCTTTAAGTATTTTTGAGCATTATTTTAAAGGTTTCCTCGACTTTTATGGTTTTTGTAACGATAATGACGAGAACTTCGCCATCTGTGCCCACGAATGCTGGGAGAAAGGCGGCTTTTCGAGTTTGTACTTTAAAATTTTTCAATTATTGCTCGAATTTCGAAAAGCAAAGTTGTTTCTGAGGCAGAAATTAGTTTCTCTTTCGCCTTTGCCTCGGTGTGGCTTTTGGCAAACCTTTTAAAGATAGAGAATTACATATACATACATACATACATATGCTCACGCCTGTATCCCATGGGGATAGGCCGAGGCCACCGTGAGTTAGATAACGGGTAGTTTGACTTTTTGTATTTAATAAACTTACGATACTTAGCTATCTTTATAAAAATCTAAATATTCTATCTATAAATATTCATTATAGTTTATTTGTAGACAGTATAAAGATATACATGACAGCCATCTCCCGTCCAAGAAAAATAACAATTATGTAAACGTAAGCACCCGAACGATTGATTAGGAGTGTCACACTCTTAAGTTACCACCTACTGAAATTAACCCGACTTGATCCTTTCCTAATCTATTCTCGCGTGCGACGACTCTCGACCACTGGGAAAGTCTCTTTTCTTCTTGTTTTGGGAAGAAAAAGTAATTTGCTTACTTTGTTACTCTTTGGATCATCATCCTTCTTAGATGCTACAAACCATTTGAAACATTAGTCAATACTTTTTATCTTCGTAAAAAAACGTGGTATACGAAGCGACCCTAATAAAAAAAGCTGTATTTTCGCCGACGCAACACATCGCGTTGTCAAACACATTTCACTGAGATATTTCACATAGCTCAACTTATAACTTGTTTTGAATTTTAGCTACCTCGCCTCATGTAAAATGTACATCGAAATGTTTGATGCGTACTTTATAACACAACTTTATTATGTTAGGTGGTTATAGGCGGGTAGCCTCCGCCCGTGGCCGTAAGATTCCATATAAAAACTTTCATGCTCCTTTCACCTCTTGCAGTGGAATTTTAGAAAACCCTTCCTTGGTCAATTTCTACCTCTGACAAAACATCCAAATTCCATGTCTTTAGGACCAGAGTTTTCAACTGTGTTGAATCTTATAATACAAGTTTCTTTTTTTAATATAACTGAATACCGGATTTCTAGAAGAGGTTAAAATTAAATTTTAATTCCACTTTTTTTGTTTCTTTCTGTCTTAATGCTTAGTTGTTTAGTTTAAATATGTGTGCTACTGATGCATGAGCATGTGTTTGGTTCGATGTGGGTCCAGTACGAGCTGACGCTGGTGGCGTCGGATGGTCGCAACGAGAATTCAACGAGGGTAGTCGTGCACGTGCTCGACGTCAACGACCTGCCGCCGCGGTTCTCACGTAGCGCTTACGTCACGCAAGCGCTTGAGGAAACCGGACCCTTTCCCCGCTCCTTGATACAGGTTTTTTTATTTTCCTTTAATTTTTTTTTATTTTTGGTATCCAAGGTTTATAATTTTATATTTTATTATAATTTTTTTTTATTATGGGCTATTATGGGTTAAAATAAAATATTTTTAATTTGTATTTTGTTGATTATTATAGTCTAACGGTAAAGATTCGTTGTGAATAAATAGCACAAAATATAATGTAATCATATTATTTTGACAAAAAGAAATTTGTTATTGTATTTTTTTACATATACCATTTCTTATTATTTGGCAACGTATTATTTAACAGACGTCCTTATCAGAATAGAAGTATGTGGCCAACAAATTTTAATTATAACTTTAAAATTGATTCACGACAGTCAAGCAGACATGCTTCGACAATTTTATGTATTTTATTTTTTATCATTATTTATTTCCGTAATGTTCCTCTTCCTGGGCTGCTATATTTACGCATCTCGGAAGCATAAGGTTTGTTTATATGCGCCCCGCCGTTCTTAAGCATTAATTTTGCCACAAATTGTAGTAATTACTTTCGATTACATAAATAAAGATGAGAAACCCATCGGAAGCATTGTAACCATTTCTGCCCTCAGGTATCGTTTTTCATCGGGCGTAAGTTTACCATTCAAATATAGGTATTGAATTAGGCAAATTGTATGGAAACTTTATCCAGCCCGGAAAAAAAACGAAGACTCTAATTACAGTGGCAGATTATAATTGGATCTTCGATTTCTTCCCCTACAATAAGTAATCTTTAAAAGAGTATTTAAATGGGTATAATATGATTATGATTGAGTGCCAAAAAGAAACAAAAATGGGGGCCAACTATGATCGTTTAAGCAGAGCTTATTAAGATCTTCGTAGCTTTGACGTTTAATTTTTCGGTACTAAATTGAAACGTCAAAGCTCATTTTTCAATACGCGCTGCTTAAACCGATTATGGTAGGCCTCGTCGTTGCTACATTTCGGTGCCTAGCTATTATTGTGACAAAGACGGCGTCGTTTCGTATAAATAAACCTTCAACTTACGTACAATGTTACCCGCCTCTAACTAAACATATTATAAGCCAAGTGCTAACATTTTGCGCGGTTTAGATTACTCTGCTGTAAATGCCCGAGTAAATAACTAATTGGTCCAAGCCTCACGGGTGTGTCGGTAAGTAATTAAAGGATGGATTTTAGTTGAGCTTATTTGCGTTGTGTTTCACATAGTTGCCAGCGTGTGTGGGTTTATTGCATGCTTTCAATATACGTGTAAAGTGTAACACGAAGGTTAAATCATACAGATCGTAAAGTAGTGATCAATCCAGGGTCTGTAAACAAAGTAACATTATCCTCACGCTTCGCTTAAAAAATGAGACAAAATGTATGGGAATGACATATGTCACGTGACTGATTTATGTCATTTCCATATATTTTGTATTGCTTCTACTAAAGCAAGCGCGCGGGGTATTGTTACTTTGTCAAGCCCCGCAGTACTAGTAGAGAATAAAAAATACCTCGATATTTTTTTTTCGTATCTGATCCGTAATTATGTTTAGACCATCGTGTTGCAGCTTGTATAGTTGTGTGTATTCTAGTAATAGTTTTAAGTATTTCTTATTACGTGATACATTTTAAATAGGATGTCAAAAGATACTTTTTCGAGCTATCGATATCAGCATATTTATTATGTTGTTAATTCTGGGGGCCTACCATCATCGGTTTCAGCAGAATGTTTTAAGAACTTTTTCGCTTTGACATTTCATTTTATGATACAAAAATTAAACGTCAAAGCTCAGAAGTAAGTAAGACGTTACTGTAATAACGATGATAGACCCCCTGTTCATTAGACTTCTTGGTACAGGTTTAAGTATCAAGTAAGTACTTTATTCAAAAATATGACAAGGATCCATCGACACATGAATAAGACAACGTATTTAGTAGGTAAGTACCAACAAAGCATTAATATTGCTACCCCCGTCTAGCATAATTAGCTATGTTATATTATCTTGTTAACATACTGAATATTTTGACACAATGTAACCACAGCGAAATGTATTTCCATATTCATCAACATATTGTACCTAATAATTATACATTTGAAGCAATTTGGTTATATTTATTGTATGTTTGTTTAGGTATTTGGATAAATAGGTTATTTTAAAGTCAACAGCATTAATAACGGATGTATTAGTAACAGGTACATACACACAAACATATTAAATGCTCTCACTTGTATCCCATGAGGATACACAGAGTCTGCCACGTGCTACGAGCCGTATGTACATTTTTCGCACCGTCAAAATTCATTCATCTTTTCATACACTTCCATAGATACGAGTGCTCCGCGTTCGCTTTATTTCACGGAACCCTAATTTTAATATATAATTAAAAGTACCCTAAAATTCCCGTTAAAATCAATCCGTTTCATAGATTACCCGGAACAAACAGACAGCCTGAAAGAGAGTTAAATAAATAGTTTTATGTAGTTAGCGTATACACATTCATAAATTAATTTAGTAAAAAGCTGTTAATTTGGAATTACAAATAAACACTTTAATTTTATTTATCTGTATAGATGTAAACAAATAATTAAGCCAGTCAGTGAGCCTAAAACTTTTTTCTGTTGAAATTCAATGTCATTCACTCACATACTCGAAATAGTTCTATTTAATGAAAAATCTAATAAAAGTCGTTTTAAATTAGCTCAACTTGACTTTTATCATGGCACACGTCCGCTCAATGTTGGAGTAAAGCCCTCGTCCCTAGTCGGTTGTAGTGACAAGCTTTTTTTATAATTGGAGTGAGATTCGCAAATGATCCGAGTAATTACGCAACCGTCTACCCTCTTCATTTCTCGCTCCCGACCATCCGTCGTAATTGGACATTCCTGTTACCAAAAGTAAATGTATGCATACTACATTATAATACAATTTTGCTGAGGACACTTCTCTATTGAACCTTTGATCGATTAGCAAGTTTGCCGTAAGTTATCCGGGGTCACGCGCCTTGCGGTTACTTGAACTAAGCCCGAGTATTAATCTCCTCTGTTATAAATCGCCCAATTGATGTTACTCAAATAGTGATGAAACTTCAACTGCAAGTTTATTGTTAACCTTAAAAAGAAGAAGTTTGCGATACTTCCGACGGCGTACTTCGCCATTGTCGACCGACGCAAACAATCTGGGGAGTCGGTGGTTCAAAAACTTTGGGAAACTTTCGTGGCATCCGCGCTAGCGCACAGTATATTAATATTATATAATCACAGCTACCACACTTTTATGCTGTTCAGAATATTATACTGAAGCTGAAACAAGAATGTGAGGTAATAATACTTTATCAAAAGTTTATTAAAGGAATTTAGCTCCCAAGTGTCAAATCCATTAGGTATTTAGAGTTAGACCGTAATTAGTGTTACACAATAAGTAAATACCTTGTACACATATTCCACGATCCAAAGTTTGGCGTAGAACATTATTTTCTTCTGGGCTACAATGTTTGTTTATACCTCTACAGGCCTACAATATGTTTGTGTTAGTTGGAGAAATATTGGTTCGTAAACGCCCGGGGACAATCCCTTAAACCAACACAAAACTTTCTTTAACTGTTACTATATGAATCGATAATGAAACATAACACATACAAAACACAGTGTATTTAGCTAAGCAAGTATTGTAGTCGTGTTATAATTTGCATCTTGTTCCTTATTCTCTATGAAAGTCTAGCAAGATTGTTAGTTTGAGCGTACACTGAAGTATCCTTTGACATCTTATTAAAATAATTTAAATGTATAGCAGAGTTAATTGTGAACTTCGTCGAGTAAGTTTGTTATATAATTCTTTAGGTGACAGCAACCGACGGTGACAAGGACAGACAGCAGAATATCGTATATTTCCTAACTGGCCAAGGGATTGATCCTGATAATCCAGCGAACAGCAAGTTCGACATTAATCGCACTACTGGAGAAATTTTCGTACTTAAAGTAAGTGTAATAATTATGTAATTACAGACGTATGCTTAGATATGAACTGGGCAAGGAGAGTCAACCACCCCTTAGAACGCACGCGTGCTCTGCATACAGAACGAAATCTAACATTTATAGCGCCCCATTTGTGTCATAACCTGAAGCAAATATTTGTGTCGTAATGAGAAACTCGATTGGGTCTTAATATTAATTTCTCTCCTCATGAAAATAAACTTTAATCAAATAATTTTAAGGCCGTTGATTAATTTGACTGGAAAGTAATTAACAAGTTTTACAATTTAACAAGCTGTAACGATATTCCTTGTTAATTATTATATTCCGATTACTTTATGTGAGGTGAGTACTTAGTTTATAGAATTGCCGTCCAAATATTTGAAAGGGGACAGATGAATGGGATAAATGTTTATGTATATTATTGCTAGAAAATTACTTCCAACGAGTACTAAGAGTTGTATCATACAATCGTGTAAATGCTTACATGCTTTAAATGAGGTTTCCATTGCAGCCATTGGATCGAGATCAACCTAATGGCAGACCACAATGGAGGTTCACTGTATTTGCACAAGACGAAGGCGGCGAAGGTCTCGTAGGATACGCAGATGTTCAAGTTAATCTTAAAGACATAAATGATAATGCTCCTATTTTCCCTCAAGGAGTATACTTCGGTAATGTCACTGAAAATGGCACAGCTGGCATGGTTGTTATGACAATGACAGCAATTGATTATGACGACCCTGCAGAAAGCAATAATGCCAAACTTTGGTATTCAATAGAGAAAAATGTGATTGAAGAAGAAACGGGTTCACCTATCTTTGAGATTGAATCGGAGACCGGCGTAATTAAAACTGCTGTATGCTGTTTGGACCGCGAACGAACACCAGATTATTCAATACAAATAGTCGCATCTGATGGAGGGGGGTTAAAAGGAACTGGCACGGCATCCATTAGGGTTAAAGATATTAATGATATGCCACCGCAATTCACAAAAGATGAATGGTTCACTGAGGTTGATGAAACGGATGGCACGAACTTACCGGAAATGCCTATCCTTACGGTTACTGTACACGATGAAGATGAAACAAATAAATTTCAGTATAAAGTTATTGAAAACAGTGGATATGGTGCTGATAAATTTACAATGGTAAGAAATAACGACGGTACAGGCTCTTTGAAAATTGTACAGCCCTTAGATTATGAAGACCAATTACAAAGTAATGGCTTCAGATTTAGGATACAAGTTAATGACAAGGGAGAAGATAATGACAACGATAAATATCACGTAGCGTACTCTTGGGTTGTAGTTAAGCTTAGAGATATAAATGATAACAAGCCACAGTTTGAAAGAGCAAACATAGAAGTATCTGTTTATGAAAATGCTGAAGTTGGCAAAAGTCTTGAGACATTTAAAGCAACTGATCCTGACCAAGGTGGGAAGAGTAAAGTATCGTATGCCATTGATAGATCATCTGATAGGAAACGGCAGTTCTCAATCAACCAAGAAGGCACTGTTAGTATTCAAAGATCATTGGATAGGGAAGATACTCCTCGTCATCAAGTAAAAATTTTAGCAATAGATGATGGTGTGCCCCCAAGAACTGCCACAGCTACTCTTACTGTAATTGTGCAAGATATAAACGACAATGCACCAACGTTCTTAAAAGATTACAGACCAGTATTGACTGAGCATATTACACCCAAAAAAGTTGCTGAAATATTAGCTACTGATGACGACGATAGGTCTAAAAGCAACGGCCCACCCTTCCAATTCAGACTTGACCCTGGTGCTGACGATATAATTAGAGCATCTTTCAAAGTAGAACAAGACCAAAAAGGTGCAAATGGTGACGGCATGGCCATTGTTTCTTCGCTTCGATCGTTTGATAGAGAACAACAGAAAGAATATCTTATTCCTATCATCATAAAGGATCACGGTAATCCAGCTATGACTGGAACGAGCACACTGACTGTTGTTATTGGCGATGTAAATGATAATAAAATGCAACCAGGTTCCAAGGATATTCTTGTATACAGCTACCAAGGCCAATCGCCAGATACAGAAATAGGACGAGTGTACGTCTACGACCTTGATGACTGGGATCTTCCGGATAAAAAGTTCTTCTGGGAAACCACAGAACATCCAAACTTTACTTTGAATGAAGAAACAGGCATGGTACAGATGAAACATAAAACGAGAGAAGGTAGATACCACTTAAAGTTCAAAGTTTATGATCGAAAGCATACTCAAACAGACGTACCTGCTAATGTCACAGTATACGTAAAGGAAATTTCTCATGAAGCTATAATCAATTCCGGATCAATACGAATATCAGGTATATCTGACGAAGATTTTATAAGGGTGTGGAACTACAAAACTCTAAGTGTTTCAAGAAGCAAGTTGGACATATTTAAAGATAAACTTGCAGATCTGCTAAATACAGAGAGAGAAAATATCGACATATTCAGTGTACAGCTCAGAAAGAAGCATCCACCTGTAACTGATATTCGGTTCTCAGCACACGGTGCTCATTACTATAAACCAATAAGATTAAATGGCATAGTTCTTATGCACAGGGAAGAAATCGAAAGGGCAGTTGGCATTAACATTACTATGGTTGGTATCGACGAATGTGTTTATGAAAATCAAATGTGTGAAGGATCATGTACAAATGTGTTAGATATTAGTAATGTTCCTTACATGGTGAATGCTAACAAGACTGCACTGGTTGGAGTTCGTGTCGATGTGATAGCAGAATGCACGTGTGGAGCTAGAAACTTCTCTCAAACGGAAACTTGCCGAAATTCTCCTTGTTATAATGGAGGCAGGTGTATCGAAGGAAAATATGGCCTAACTTGTTCCTGTCCACCAGGATATACGGGACCAAGGTGTCAACAAACATCGAGAAGCTTTAGAGGCACAGGGTGGGCTTGGTATCCTGCTCTTGAAATGTGTGATAGTTCTCATTTAAGTTTCGAATTTATTACTAGAAAATCGGAGGGTATTCTACTGTATAACGGACCTATTGTTCCGCCGGAATCAGAAGAAATAATGGTATCAGACTTCATATCTGTTGAGCTTGAAAGAGGAAATCCTAGGCTCTTAATTGATTTTGGATCTGGAACTCTGGAGCTGCGAGTTAAAACAAAAAAATCTTTAGATGACGGCGAATGGCACAGAATAGATATATTTTGGGACACAGAAAACGTAAGAATGATTGTTGATTATTGCAAGTCAGCAGACATTCAAGAAATGGAAGACGGAACCCCACCAGAATTCGATGACTCAACATGTCAAGCAACAGGAACTATACCACCGTTCAATGAATATTTAAATGTTAATGCGCCGCTACAAATTGGTGGCTTATATGTAGAGCATTTCGATGCAACAAGCTACCACTGGCAATATATGCCAATTGGCAAAGGATTCGACGGGTGTATTCGAAATCTAATCCACAATAGCAAATTATACGACTTAGCGCATCCTGGATTGTCTAGAAATTCTGTGGCAGGTTGCCCACAGACTGAAGAAGTGTGCATTCAAGCAGACACAACCTCAAGATGCTGGGAACATGGAACTTGTGTTGGAAGCTTCTCAGAGGCTAGGTGTCAGTGCCAACCAGGGTGGACAGGGCCGTCGTGCAATTTGCCGACAACTCCTACTAGTTTCCGGCCTCAAAGTTATGTTAAATTTGCACTTAGTTTCGAACCGGATCGATTTAGCACGCAAATCCAATTGAGATTCAGAACTCGTGAACCACACGGTGAGCTGTTCAGAGTAAGCGATCAGCATAATAGAGAATATGGCATTCTAGAAGTGAAAGATGCCAGATTACATTTCCGGTATAATCTGAATTCATTACGCACTGAAGAACGCGACGTGTGGCTTAACTCAGTAGCAGTAGATGATGGGCAGTGGCACATAGCTAGAGTTAGTAGATATGGAAGTGCCGCTACGCTGGAAATTGACGGTGGAGAGGGCAGGAGATACAACGAAACCTTTACATTCGACGGTCATCAATGGCTGCTTGTAGATAAGCAAGAAGGCGTGTATGCAGGGGGGAAGGCTGAGTACACCGGCGTCAGAACTTTCGAAGTATATGCTGACTTCCAAAAGGGATGTTTAGATGACATTAGACTTGAGGGTAAACATCTACCACTACCACCTGCGATGAATGGTACACAGTGGGGACAAGCTACAATGGCCAGAAACCTAGACCGTAACTGTCCTTCCAATAGTCCCTGCATCAACGTTCACTGCACAGAACCGTTCGTGTGCGTCGATCTTTGGAATGAATATGAATGCACGTGAGTATGATGTTATTACTTTTCAATTATGTGAGATACCTAATTATTCTGATAAAATTGAACTTATTCATTATATTTTCTGTAAATTTAATTTGTGACAGTTTAATCAAATTTAAGATACATTTTTTAATTCCATATTGTGTTATAGCGCGCACTGAGTTATAATTTAGTTACAATTTTATTTTATTTATTTATAATGCAATTATATGTAAGGTTATTGGTTTAATAATTATTAAGTATATGTATGTTTATGTAAAATAAAGCTTTTTATAACCTACTTACAATGTATAATGAATGGTGTTTAGTTGCGGTGAGGGTTTGGTTTTATCACCGGACGGCAAGGGTTGCGTAGACAAGAACGAGTGTCTCTACTTCCCATGCCGCAACGGCGGCTCTTGCGTGAACCGCGAGCCTGGCTACCGCTGCCACTGCCCCGAGGGTTTCTGGGGCGAGAACTGCGAGCTCGTGCAAGAGGGCCGTACACTCAAGCTCAGCATGGGCGCGCTCGCGGCCATCCTCGTCTGCCTCCTCATTATCATGAGTGAGCAACCGAACGTAGCCACTTACTAGCCTTCGCGTGTCCCACTAGACGCACATTAACGCTAGCTCACTCATCAGATCACCGTTCATCTGTATCATAGAATGTATTATATGTAGCTTGTCGTATGTAGTTAGTGATATATGTTAGAGCATGGTGGGTAGGGGTCTCAGTGCGCGCCGTGGCCAAGCGCTGCGACACGGTGAGGTATAGCGCGCAATGTGTAGGTGCCCGGGAGGGTCGGTGCGCGCGGGTAGCACGTGCGCCAACGTGAACGAGTGCGAGTCAGCACCGTGTCAACACGGCGGCACGTGTGTGGACCGCGAGCCGGCACGCCGCTACGACTGCGTGTGCGCATTCGGCTACACCGGACACGACTGCGAACTAGAACTACTCGCCTCCGGAATCATCATGCCCTCCAGGGATTTCATTATAGCTATCATTGTCTGTTTGTTCATGCTTCTAGGTGAGCACTTTCATTCCTTTGTTGTATGCTTTTACCATCATTTAGGGCGATACACTGAACACTTGTTCTAGTTGCAAGCTTAGACTGATTAGTTTAAACAAATAATGAACTTAGACAGAAAATAACGTTATCGAGTTAAAGTGCTACGATTATTTCAGAAAACTTTAGCTAAGTCTTTATCAAATATATTTATTTTGATTCGTATTCATAAATCAGAATAATTACCCCGATCAGAACTTTTTTGTATTTATCTATTGAAATATATTTTGTCATCAAGCGTTAATCATGGCTTTTTGTAATATTTAACAATAGTGTAAAGACCAAGCAAAATTACTATGTACTATGTACATGTATTCCCTGAAATCAACGTTTCGCGTCCCTTCCTTTATTAAATATCTAACGGAAATTGAGATCACAGAAACAGTTTCAGCCCGGGCTCTATTATTTTACTTCATCATAGTAATTTCTATTAATTTCCTGGAGGCATATACAATCAGCTAGGCTAATCGACATATATACATTATTACGTGAAAATAATACGTACTTTAAAATAAATGAGAATAATATACGGGTATTTCAGATACCTTTTTTACCAATAGTCAAAGTCAAAGTCAAAAATATCTTTAATCGATTAGACTTTATACAAAGCACTTTCAAATCGTCAGAATGACACAATTTACAGGATTATACATGCTACCGCCAGGTTCGGAAGGTTGCTTTTACTGAGAAGAACCTGGCAAGAAACTCAGTAATTACTCTTTTCAAAACTATTATACAATTTAAAAAAAAAAAAAAAAAAAAATTTGAGAAATGTAAGCCCATGGACACAGTTCCAATGTACAAATGTCGATAAAAATTAACATAAAGAAAAGTCTAGTAGTTCTATTTATATCTAAATGCGTAGCTTGAGATGAATATTGGGTAAAGTAGATAATTAAAGTGTTTGATTCAAGTAAATAACACTCAAATTACTTAAAACAATCTTCGTTCTAAAAATCGTACGCAATAAAAAAATGTTTTGGAACGTTGTTAAATCTCGAATAATCACATTAACACTAGATTTCCATATTTACGATGTTTCTATGTAGCTACCTATTTTGTGTCTACGTATTCAAATGTAACCTAAGTGCTTTAGTACACATACCTACTCCTGTGTATACGAGTAGCATTAGTATATCGTCGGCGTAGTTGTGCTACAAATAAATCGTTTGATTCAATTACGCAGATAGGTACTTAGATACTTACATAATCACTCCACACTTACATGCTATTTCTGTTTTCGCTTTGTCACCACTAACTTGATTGACGCCTCAAGTATTTGACATGTTTCAACGTGAACGAGTATCGCTGTGTATTAGGCTGCCTGTCCACACTAGAGCGGAGCGAAAGGCGGACCGGTGAGCGAGGTCCATCAATAGAACTACATATATTCTCCGTTGGTGCAAATTTATTGTTACATTTTTTTACTTGGTTACCGCTCCGCCACGCACAGGCAGCTTTAGCGTGGCACGAAATATGTTGATCAGTTAACTTCGGAAATAACCACAACGCTCCTCCGATAATGGTTTCGTATCACGTTAATACACAACGAAATTGGTTGACACTTGGGGGTGGAGGGAATAGTTTCGCTCGCTCAGCCATATCTTTTCCCACAGTTCTGGTGTTAGTGTTCGTGGTATACAACAGACGACGTGAGGCCCACATCAAGTACCCCGGCCCCGACGACGATGTTCGCGAGAACATCATCAATTATGACGACGAGGGCGGTGGGGAGGATGACATGACAGCCTTCGATATCACCCCACTACAAATACCCATTGGCGGACCTCTTCCTGATCATGCACCTACTAAACTACCTTGTAAGTATTTCTCATTTAATGTGAGTCATCATACTTTCATATATAAGCACATAAAATGTAGTTCCTTAGTTCAAATTCCAGTGACTTTTACCTTTGGGTTTTATTAAAAAAAGAAGTTATTGACTTTAAAATACGAATTTTGCGGTGAAGGAAGACCTCCCCATGTATTGAAAACGAATTCATAAACTTATGTACCTATGATGCCTTAGACGGCGATGGACTCACCATCTGTCACGTTGCTATTTAATCATTTGTAGTGAAAAATTTGTTGTTTTTACAACACCCATTTCTGCCCCTTTTAGGCCTTTCTGGACTAGCATGAGCGAGCATATTTATATAATTTTTATTGATAACTTTCACAAAAGCTACAAATGATACTTTTATTTATATTTCAGACTTAGAGGTCGATAATTTTGTATGATTCTCAAGACATAAAATATCTCTTGATAATCCACAAAGGTACAGAAACATTGATAAGGTACCTTTTGAGCGGTGGTGATGATAAATACGGAAGCTATAAGCGTTTTTGCTACAATTTAAATTTCCATGGCAGGAAGACGAGCGATTAAAATATCTCGAATTATTTAGAAAGGAATATTTTTGTGGGTTGATAAAATGAGTCTGAAATGTATCTAATCGGGCTATCAATAACCAGATCATTTGGAAGGACTTTATTAAAAGAAAAATATATTTACGAAAGTACAATTTCGCGACGAACTTAATTTCGTAACTCGCTACGAATCGATAAAGAAAGCCTAGTTTGACAACATTGACTATTGTATTACATTTCTGTTTGATACGATAAATATTTACTTTACTAAGTTATTTCAAATTCTGTTTTTACTCCGACCGAGCCGCACCCTAAGGTCAGAAAAAAAATCTATTTAAGAAGTTGCCAGGGGTGATGTTGCTGCGATGTGACTAGCAACTGGACTTCAGATGAACGTACAATATCATTATAATGTTAATATATACTAATATTATAAAGAGGAAAGATTTGTTTGTTTGTTTGTGTTGAATAGGCTCCGACACTACTAGACCAATCTTGAAAATGTGTTATATCACCAGCGATGGATAGCTATATCATTAGCGAGTAACATAGGCTATATTTTATCCCCGTGCTCCCACGGGAACGGAAACTACGCGGGTGAAACTGCGTGCAGTCCGCTAGTTACGTATATATTAGTTGTGTCCATATTGTGACTGGATGTGTTTGGTTAGACCTTGTCTAAACTGCAAACACTCTAATGGCCTACCTCTAAATGTATTCTATGCAAAGGGAAAATACGTTTGAGTATAAAGCAAGAGCCCGTACCGAAATCAAACCACTTTTCAATAAGTTTCTAGTCATTGTATACTATGCGATTGTACTCTTCTAAAAGTCAAGCCCAATATCATGTGACTATGTGTAGATCCGTTGATTGGCGTGGGCTTGGGAGTGGGACCGATGGGCGTGACCGTGGGAGTGCCACCGGGCGTGGGCGTCCCGCTGCCGGGCGAGACCAACGTGGGCATGTTCATCGAGGAGCACAAGCGGCGGGCCGACAGCGACCCCAATGCACCACCCTTTGATGACCTGCGCAACTACGCATACGAAGGCGGCGGCAGCACCGCTGGATCACTCTCCTCACTTGCTTCTGGTATCTATGCTATTTACTATAACCACTTTATTTTACGACAAATCTAAATTCTATCTCCTGCCATATTACTGGCTTTGATTACAATCTCACCGATCTGGTGGCAAGACCGCTGAGATTTGTTTGCTCTTCTCTTGGACCTCTTGTGCCAACGAGCTGCAAGGGTGGCAAGTGGTATAAAAGCATCTGCGTAATATGTTGCAAAGATATTTTAGACATAAGCTTGGCACTAGCGGGCTATGTTATTTCCGACCTCACTTCAAAATTCAATTTATAAAGTAAATTCTACTTAAAATGTATAAGGATCCCGGGCGCTTGGAGCGAAAAATTAAAACACGTCATACTTTGGTGTTGTAATATATAATTGATACGACAGGCACAGACGACGAGACGCACGAGTACGAATACCTAGGCGCGTGGGGGCCTCGCTTCGACAAGCTGGCCGACATGTACGGCCCCGACATGGACGAGCAGCTGTAGGCCCCGCGCCGCCCCTAGTCAATTGTCTCACCACCCACCACCGCTCACTGCAAGTCCGCCGCCTCGGCGACCCACGCCCTACACCGGCGGGCTCCTTGTGTATATAAGGCGCCTCACTTGTAATTCTTATCAATTTTATACGACTTTATTTATAGTAGAAATGTTTAGCTTTTAAGTACTCCTTTAAGATACCCATTTAATTGCGTAATTTTTTATAATATTTAAACGTACATCTTCACCAAATATTTGATATAAGTTTTATTCGATTTAGCCATATTGAGTCAGTATTTTATTGGAAGTTAAAGGATTAAGCGGATTTTCGCCGGAGGGCCCGTTATGAATTTGAACCGTGGGTGTTTGTAGATAGTGTGCTATAAATGTGAATAATTTATACGAGTATATTGTAAGTCCACAGCTTTACACGAAGACACTTTATGTACGGCCCCTCCGCATAAAATCATTTCGGTGTAAAAGAATATGTTATATTTTATTATAATGGATAATTAGATACCTAAGGTGGTCCGCTCGGACGTCGAGTCTGTAATGCTCATTCGATATGTGAAGTTTAGTCATGGGGTTGTAAATAGAGTATCATACTAAAATCGACTACCCCATAATATACCTAATTAAATATGGAAACTATTTGAAATAATTCGAACTCTTTATATGAAATGTACAGTGAACTGGTGTTCCTCTCCTATGTCTCCGCGTAGTCTTAGTTAAATAGAATATTCCAGAATGGTTGCGGTCACCTCTTACATAATATAGTAGGTAATTAATAATTATGATTTAAGTTTTCAGTTGTACGCGAATGTGGTTGTGTGTGTGCGAGCGTGCGAGAAAGTGGGAATGAATGTGACTGTGCCAATTTCTTAGCGTTGTCGATGTAGCTAATAACTGAAGAGTTAAGTGTTTGCACTATATTTATTCGTATGTTTACATAATATATAATTAGGCGCACCTAGGGAAATATCAATAACTTATTAAGAGTGTTGTGCTAGAGTACTATTTCTATCGACATCGACGCGAGAAGCCCCTCGGGGATCGTAGAAGTCATTAATTTATAAATTAATTTTTAAGAATTTATATAGTAAAATAATAATTTAAATTGCCCCGAGAGGTGTCTGGCGTCATCGTCGAATTATGATCAATGTACATTTTAGAATAATACTGAACGTTAAACTGACTGATTTATTATGTGTTTGAAAGCCTAAGATTTTTAGATTCGGTTATAATAGTCTTTGAGTAACTTAACTATAACCGTAAGGTCACCCTCTAGATTGCACTAAAGACAAATAAGTAATAATAATCAAATACCTACATCAATATTAAAGCAATTCTCGTTAATTAATAATCGTGTAAGTAGACATTCGTATAGTTATCATTGTTTGATTGATATCATTACACTGCCAGTATCATACATATAGACGAATTACTATAGTGATTTGGGTCCGATTTTATATTTCTGTCTTTTACAAGGTTATATTGTAAGTTTTTTGAGATGTTTTTTATAACAATATTTTTATTTCCCCCGGTTGTGTCGTACCATGACACGCGCACATTTTTCAATTCCGTGATTCGCCCACAAAGCTCTGCGGTGTATCCTCGCGTGTACTCGCACTATTTTTTACGTTTCTAAAACCTTATTTCATTTCCAGTTTGAATTATTACTGATATAAATAATGTTAATTAAATTAGTTAGGTATTACCGTGACCGATAACTTGAGGTTAGGCGCAAGTGTTTCTTATAAAATCACCAAATGTCAATTTATGCGTTATAATTAAAGCTGGCACCAGCTGCGCCACGGCACGAGTCGGAGGATCGATCGGCCATCGAGGGCAGGCTGTTTCAATATCGGAACATTTACTAAAACCTCGTACTATTAACATGGAAGTGGCTTTTCTAAAGCGGATACTTAGATCGTTAAAAGCTTAAGCCTAATGCGAACTAATTCTACAGTCACGCTGGAAGTCACCAAATCGATCTTTGTCTACGTACACTTAACACTTTGTAGACAGCAGAGCACACAGTCCCAGTACAAAAGTATGCCCGGCCTGCGCGCCCGCTGTATTTATTTTAAGCATTAATTATACCTGCATTGGTAATTGTTTTGGTTCAACTGTGATTTATTAGTTGTACTACTCTGGTGATTACATAAAAGGAAAAATAAAATATGAAAAGGTTTTTGACGTTTCATTTCCAACATAATCCCCTTGACGACACAGAACAGACAAAGAGGAAACATTTGAAACAAATTCATGTTTTTCCTCTTTGTATGCGAACCTTTAATATAGCATTCAAAACAATTGTAGCGTGTAGGTTGTTGTAACGGTATTATTAGGTATAACAGAATATCTATTACTCACGCGCTACCTAATCATCTTTCCGAGATTGGACGCTACCAACTAATTCCAAGTAATCTTAATTGGATACATACATATACAGACGTGAACTATCGGCCGGCCATAATATCTATATGCATAATATGAAAAGGGACAAATAATAATGTTACATGTATATAAATAATCTTTGTTCTTATTGTTATTTGATCCCTGTTTCTCTCAAAGGTATGCGAATGTATTATGTATGGAACGGATGTGTACCTACATAATATACACACGACCTGACGACTTTCACATAATTATGTGATATAGAAAACAACAATTATTAATGAGGTACATACCTATCAAATTAATATATCTAAGTAAGTTGTGAATTCTTCTCAGAGTTGAGTACAAATAAATATCCTAGTTTGTAAAAGAAAACGAAACAAAATACAAAGGAATTGATAAAAATCGTTTACCAAAGCGAAGCTATCATATGTCTGGTTTCTCACAAAACTGCCAATATTCAATTATTGGTGTTCATGGCAACATGAAAAATATATTTATTCGCTACTTATTTCTGAATGGTGAAACACGGCACGATACTGTCTGTTTCTTATCTTGTTATACTTTCCTGTTAATGATACAAATGGTATTCATTACGATATCAGAGCACAAAACTAAACGTGGTTTTCACAAGTGATTCTATAAGAAGAAAGTACAGAAACATGGGAATGCTACGCAGGCGATGCAAGTCTAAAAATACATAATAATTATATTATCGTTCGGGATCCAACATAACATCAGGCTTCAATATTACCAGAGTCATAAGTATACAAAACGTTCTGACTATTGCACGCAAGCAGGGAGATATTGGGGATATGGAATGATGGCTATATAATGTATATGAAAAAAAAAAATATTTTTTATGAGCTACGACAAGAATGACGTCAATGCTACGAAATACTAGGTGTACGATGTAGTGCTACGCTGTAGTACTGTGCTACATTTCATACAAATGGAGCACGAAACATTGTATTTTGTAAGTTGGAGTTAACTAAAAATTGCAGCTAATATTAACCAGAAGAATACAGGGGAGATCCTTTATTTTACACTAAATTCTGCCCGCGACTTATGTGCGTCTGCGTCCGCGTGGAATAGTTACTTTGAGCTAACGCAAATTTTTACCCGCGATTGGCCTTAGCATGATGATAATATATAGCCTATAGCCTTCCTAATATATAAGGCTAACTAATACTGAAATGATTTTTCAAATCGGATCGGTAGTTCCTGAGATAGTAGGTTCAAGCAAACAAACAAACTCTTCAGCTTTATGAATTAGTATAGATTGAATGACACATTTTAATCTGAAAGTAATAAGCGATATGGATAATGCTTTTAGGGGTCCAAGTAACCTACCTACATGTACTTATGGCACAGTTGCACAGGAGGAGCTCGTGGCACAGTTGCTATTACGCATATCATTCGATCAGCGAAGTTAAGCAACCATACGCCTAGCCAGTAGTTGGATGGGTGACCGCCCGAGTTGCCTCCGTGCCTCGGAGAGCACGTTAAGCTGTCGGTCCCGGTTGCCAATTTAACATCTTTGGCAATCGTTACAGGTCAGTCAGAGGCCTCAAATAGTCTGACAACTGGTTTAACCCAGATCACTGATTTTCCTCGTTAAAGGGGTTGCGAAGGTCAGATGGCAGTCGCTCCGTATAAAAATCAGGTGATCAGCCACATCGGGTTGAATCAAGTGCCGACCCCAAATACATGGGATAAGGCCAGGGAGATGATGTACTTATGGCAAGACGTGGTAAGGCATAATTTGAAAGGTAGCTTTAACATGGGTACCTATACAATACATATTGTGTTCTGTAAACCTGTAAGTTTATCACATGCACACGTCATTTAAATGTTAATACGTTTTGATTTAGAGACCCGGCACAATACCCCAATTTTGCATAAATGGTTCGATGAGGGATGCGAAAGTCTATAAAGTGCGATATATTCCTAAGCAATAAATTCCCGCGGGTTTTTTTTATTGATGGTCACAATTAACAGAGCTGTATATTAAAATACTGTGAATAATTAACAAGAAGACGTATAAGAAATTTTATAGCCGATTTTTGAAGAAATAATATTGAGTTAATGTTTATAGAACTGAACCTTTCTAAATATTTGAGTTTGATATTGAACTTTACTGACTTAAGATAAAGTAATATTTTGATTAGAATCAACCGAAATGTTTACCTCGTGGAAATCTTCACCGGCCATCGGGTAACTAATTAATTAAGGTAATAATCACGCTGCGACCAATAGGAGCGAAGCATTAATGGAAAATGTTACAAAAACGGGAAAAATATCTAAGTAGCATAGTAATAGATGGAAAGGTAGGCAAGAGATAAAGAGGAATACCAAGGTGACATACATGAGACAGGTTAGAGAAAAGCTGTCTGTCATGACGTATGAGGAGGTCAAAGAGATGGCACTGGGCAGAGACAAATGAAGCGAAAGAGTTGCATCGGTTACACCTACAAGTATTTATTAAAGCAATACTCTAGAAATAGGTGTGTATGATGCTGAATAAGAAAACGCGATTTTAATAATGACGGCATTCTAAGAAAAGGACGATTTGAAAATAGAGCGTGTCACTCCCCCTTATGTCAATCCCCTTTATGGATCCATTTTAAAATGAATAAAAAGTGTTACTCTTAAATTCATGATGATGAACATAGTTCCCATTGTTAATACTACACGGATAAAACCGCGAGGCGAAACTAGTTTCTTATAAGGTTAAGTAAGCTAAGTAATAACAAAGCACATTTCGGTAAGACTAGTAAAGCAATCAGTCAGTACAATAGCAAGTTGTTATCATTTCGAGATAGGATGAAATTAATGCCCAATGGCTCCTGAATACATTAACATTTTAAGTACGTTCGGTCATTACCGTGTAAATTGTTCTCCGCTAAGTATATTCAGTGTTTTTATACAAGTTAGTAATTTACTCTTTGTATTTGTAATGGAGGTGATAATCGAGTTCTACGGTTATTTACCGGCGTGTAAAATTATAAAGTCATTTCTTTAGACTACATTTTTGTATGTTAAGGGTGTTAAATGATCTGAATTTTGTAATTGTAGATAGATAATGGAACTTTAAAGTACCTAAATAATACAATAGCAAATGCGTGGTCTTAATTAGCGCATAAGTTTACAAGTAAAAAAAGCTATAGTTTACACCACTTGTACCTAACTAAAACGTGATGAAATATGGTAATTATATTCATAAGCACCCATTATAGAATATCAGGAGATTTGTTTACTGTTTAGGCCGAAGGAGGAAGTCGTGGCTGCGTAATATTCGGGAGTAGACTGGCATCAGCAGTGCTGCTGAGCTCTTCCGCCTCGCGAAGGATAGACAGAAGTTTACCGAACTGACGGCCAACCTTCAGTAACTGGAGAGGCACTACAAGAAGAAGTTTACTATTGTTATAGTGATATAATTAAATTTTTTTTGGCTGGTGGCAGCAATATGAAAAAACACAAAGTATCTGTGCATGCCTCTCACTATAGTATCTAGTATATAAACTACACCTGTTATATATGATGTGGGTGCAAGTACTAGTTTCCGACCGCGTTAGTAACGAGCAAGATCTTTCTATGTTTTGCCATTATTATGACTCCATTTCTTTTATTATATTTTGCTGAATATGAATGAATAAGTATTTTGCCGGAAATACGTAATCTTAAGTGATTTGTCACGAATGCCAAAACGTTTAAATTTAACTACTTAAATACTAATCTACTTACTCATAGCATTCAACTGGTATATCTGTTCTCGAGCTGAAATTATAAATGATTTCAGCTATTATGAATTAGACCGACATCGCATCCGTGAAATATCTACGTAACTGGAAATAAATTACTATAAAATATTATCAAGACAAAGAGACGCCCGCTGGATGGGCATAGCCTCCAAAACTATTAATAAACATAGTTATTTAATATGCAATCCCAATCAACACACACTAATAGATGAATAGAAAGTGAATATGAATTTCTAAATAAGTTAGTTCGATATCACATTTAAATGAACACAAATTACCTCCACAGTTCTACCTGCACCTGCCCTAAGACCCTTCTAGGTGTAAACTTACATACGTCTGTATAAACATTTATACGAGTACAACTGGTGACAAGTGGGTGTATATATAAGTATACCTCTATCTACCCCTTCAGGGAATAAGACGTTAGCATTATGTATACTTGTATTTAGTAAAAACGAGAACGGGATGTGTACCTTCTCATTAAAATTTTTAATAGACGTTACCTCATTACTTAAAAAATTTCGTCTACTGAGGAATTTTACGTTTGATGTTTTTGCTCAGAAGTAAGAAAAGTAAATAATTCGGCTAAATTACTCAACGTCGAGTTCTGACTTTAATGTGTACTAACAAGTCACAATCAACAGAGACCATTTTATTTCAAAAGTCTGTATGTAGTAATGAAAGTAAGTGGTTTTAGTAATTCCTGCTACACAAGCGAAGCCGGTTCCAATAAGATTTGAAAACGTAAGCGCAATGATACTATGAGCTTCACGGAAAAAAACATTCTGCGGAAACCTGCATGCCTTAGAAGTTCAAGGCGTATGTATATTGTATGTATTTTGCCTGAGATGGTGGATGCATTCATCCATCATCATTACCTAATTTTCTTCTATGAAAAATAATATTGCAACACGGATTGACCCTTCTTATAAGCCTAAGATGATCAAATTTCATGTTCCAAAAATACGTTTAGCAATATTTGTAAATATAAGAAAATTTATTGCTACCGGTAAAAGTTGCTTTGTGCATAAAATAAACGAACCGTTTTGTTATGGCTATATATTTCAGTTAACTGGTGTGTGAAGCAATTTTGGATTGGTGCTATATTGGTGACGGATGTTGCATGTGTAGACACGTTGTTTTTGAATGGTAACAATATTTCATTTCAGGTCAACGACCTACAAACCAAAAATAAAATAAACTGTAGTGGATGTGTTCATAGGCAACATAACATTATATTTGTTCAAGAGCAGTAGATCGCATTTATTCAAAACCCTTAATACTCTTGATCTTCTTATTTGGGATCGTGTCTTGAATACTTAGCAATATTCTTAGAGGAGTTATTCTATACAATATTAAATTGGTGATCAATATTGTTGTGATGCAGGGTGAGTCACGACTAGCAATTAGTGGGAGCTAGCACAGCGTGTAACGAAACACCTTTGAATTTCCATGAAGGTATAGAAGTGCATTATATATCGGTAACCTTTATTAAATGAATCGCTTAGAATGCAACTTGAAGCTAGACTTTCGTTATATCCTGTTTGTGGAATTCGAGGAAATAAAATAATTTCCAAAAACGGAATCTTAGAAATTGGAGTTAGAAATAGAAATATACATAGAAGAATAAAACAGTATAGTATGTTTGGTAGTATTTCAAATAGGAACAATGCTTGCAAAAATATATATTTCGAAGCTAACGACTCAGATATACAAAGGAATAAAAGCAGAAACAGTACATAAAATGGAAATCGAACATGCACAATTTCTATCAATTCGAATTCGATTAGTGAATTTAAACTTGTGAAGTTGGAGGTTCATGGTAAAAACGAGACGGAACCGACGCTTCACCGTATTCCGAGCGCTGGATGAGAAAGATAAATTATTTTAATTAAAATACTTACTTAAAGTTAGTTTTTCGGCTACAACAGTAGGTACTCAGAGTTGCGAATAATAAGTATTTGAAGATTTATTTAATTATATCAGGAATACGTCATACAGTTATCAAACTTTAACATGAAAAAAAAAGTTGCCTATTGTGAATCTTTTACATATTTTCCAAAAGAAGCTTAGTTTCAAAGCAAATTATTCACGTATATCTCCATAGCACACATAACTAGGAGTGTTGAGAAACAGAGTGCAATTCAAAACAAAACACGCATTTTGAGACCTAAAGTTGACATGTGACCTACTTGTGCCTGCAAAATGCAGGCAATGTATTACGTGACTACCTAAATTCTGACCGTGTTTATATTGCACCTTGACGTCTAACAATCATCTCGTCCTTATGCTGAATACTAACTTAGAATATTTTGTGAACAGTATGGTGTTCTCATTCAGAAAACGTGTGATTGTGTAAAGGGCAACAGAAATACATCATGTGTGAGAACTTCAACTATCTAACTAACGGACAGGCTGACATATAAACACACAGATGGATGGGCAGCGGTTTCTTAGTAATAGAAGTAGATCACTAAGAATCTTGTTTACCCTCTGGGTAAGAAATCCTAATAATAATATATAGAAGCATTATTAATAACTAGTACATTTGGAAAAGAAAACTACATTTATTTGTTTTTTTTACTACATTTATCCACTAGGTACTTAATTCTATTCTATATTTTCTATGAATGTTTTTTCTAGTTCTTTTACAAATCATGTTTTAACATTGTCTCGAAAAGATATACACTTAATGAGGCACGTATTCATTAAAATGTTAATAAAGTTGATTTATCTTGTTCTCATCTGTCTATCTGTATTTACTGAATTACATTTTTATTTTCAGAATAAACTGAACAAAAAACAAAATGATTCATTAAGAAGGAATGTTTTGAAATAAGATTTCACCGCAATTATCGGAGCTGCACTTCTATAAATTATTTTGTTGAACATTTATCTTATTGTATTTTTCTGCAACTTAACTAACAAACAAAGACGTAAAATTGTTTACAAATAAAAGGAACATAATAAACACTTTATTGCATTCCAATAGAGTCGTAAATTGTGGGGTGAGAAATCGAAAAAGTATATCAAAAATAAAAGTGCACCGGCATCGTCATGGAGGGAGATTTCCAGCTCCCTCCATGGACGTGAGTGCAACAACGTTGAAACCCAACAAAATGTGTCGATACGTGTTTTGTTTACGTAAATGTTCCTTTACTTGGAAATTGGGCACATTTAAACGGGAATAAAAATGCTGAGTACTTTCTTGCAACACGCTAGTAATGCGGTATCAAGTATTTATAACTTTACTGGTAGCACAAAGTTGGAAAGGTAATTGGTAAATAATAAAAATATAGCTCTGGTTTTATGATATTACTCAGAAAATGTAAAAAGTCAGTTTTTTGTTTTCAACGTGGAAAAACGTATTTTTGTCACGAAGAAAGGCAAGAAGGATAAGTACAAAGATGTAACCATAATTTGAGATATTCTTGAAATACTTGAGTTATTCTTGATATTCCTGAAATTTTAACAAATTAGATCTGCAAAAAGAAAGTATCATATTGAAGACACCTTCATCTATACTTAAATCAAAATCAAATTTTGTTTTCATTTTTTTTCGTGGTGTGTCTGTATGTCTATTTGATGCGGATAATCTCAAAAACAGTTCCGATTTAAACGAAACTTTCACTGGCAGATAGCTGATGTTACAAGGAATAAAGCAACTAAGATATTTAAAATTATAAACCTAGGATCAGCGAAATTTTAAGTCACCCATGAAATTGAATATACGCGGTTAAAACCGCGGGGCACAACAGCTAGTCTAGATTTAATTGTTTTTATATTAGTTTTTTTTTGTTTGTTTGCATTTAATAGGTTCCTAAACTACTTGACCGATCTTAAAATTCTTTCAGCAGTAGATACCTACATCATTAGCGAGTAGCATAGGCTATATCTTATCCCCGTACTCCCACGGGAACGGGAACTACACGGGTGAAACCGCGTGACGTCTGCTAGTTTAAATAAATTTAAACGTTCTGCGTGATGCCATACAATATAAACGCTGAATTTATAGAAAATTATGTCTGATTGAAATGATCATATTTGTATCAAACATGATCAGAGATCAATAAAATTAACGCACGAGTAAGTCCTACTAAGTAAGATTGATTGACATTGAAGTTAATAAAGGCACGAAAACTTTTCACCTATGCTCGCCCACCTTCTACTGTTTTCGACGTGCTCTATGTAGAAGGAAGAACTTCTGAAATATTGTGGTACATTTATTTTACTTCTGTGTTGTAAAGTTTAAGTATGAATGAAAACGAGCGAAGTTTTACCCAGAAATGCATATACCTACGTGATATACCTACACAGGTAGGGTAATATGTCCAAAGAACATCCGTATTGCAAAACTATTAGTGGACTTATTGAAAGAATAGGTTGCTTACATTCGTAAGTATTCGTAATGTCTGTTCAATACATGTTTACCATGTTTCTATAATTTAATAATTCCTTCAATCTGTAGTTATGTAATTATTAAATGACTAGTTGTAGGTACCCAGAAGTTTCACCTTAAACTTAATTCTTTGGGTGGTATTTTTTTTTTGCGGAACCCGTTTTTTTTAAATAAGCTTTCAGAGATTAGGAACAAACAGGCAGTCAGAGAAAAAATAAATTGTTATATGTATTGAAAAGCTACTAATTGGAATTACAAACACACACGTCAGTTTTATTTATCTACATAGATGTTATAGATTGTGTCTGAAATATAGTGCTTTGTCATAAGATTAATTTAAATGGTCGCTACTTTTACATATTAAACTACTGTAGTTAGCAATAAGCATATCGAATGATTGGCAATGGCATACCAGTCAGACGAATCGCAATGTACCGTTTTGTGCTAAACCACTGGACCGACAATGCACACTTTTGCCAATAGATAGAACTGAGTTGTGTTCGCGTGTAGGCGACACGGTTTCGATTGAATAAAAGCATTTCTATGAAACCTTGTGTTACATACAACAGGAAAATATTTTTATTAACGTATTCAATTGCTACTACGTTTTATTATTATCACGTGGAATGTGGATGTAGACATATATGCATATAACAATTTGTGGAAGGCTATGCTTACTTATCCATGAATAGTACTTTGTTCAGACTCCTAATAATCTCAGATAAGCCGTGTCATCCATACAAATAAATAAAATTGAAGTGTCTGTATGTAATTTCACATTAACAGAGTCTGACTAATGCATATGAAAGTACTAGCTGTGCCCCGCGGTTTCACCCGCGTATATTTAGTTTCATCCTTATGGTCGTGGAAACCTAATATTTTTAATAATTATAAGGTAGCCGATGTCTTTTTTCAGGGTCTAAAGATTGTCTGTGCCAAATTTCATCAAAATCGGTTGAGAGGTTTAAGCGGGAAAGCGTAACAGACAGACAGAGTTACTTTCGCATTTATAATATTAGTAGGGATATACGGTACTTAAAACTAGTTTTTTTTTTGTCTGTTTTGGCTTATCTCTGAAATGGTTAGACTAATTTTGACAGGACTTTCGCTATACGTAACTTAGGTACGACTAAATTTTTTTAAATGTGTTTCGCGATATTCCTAAAATTAAGTGTATGAGGGTGAAACCCTGGGACACAGCTAGTTCTATATATAAAAGTCTAGCCGTATCCTACCGAGTCAGTAGTAGTATAATAATGTAGCGGTACCAATAATAGCCAATATCGGTGTGTAATGAATATATTTTCGTATTTGGGACTTTTCGCGACTCATCGTGTTCTTAATAAATTCTGGATACAAATTCAATATCTATCTTTGATGACGAAAGGATTGCTGTTGAGTTTTATCATAATTGTGTTATAGCTGTCACCCTGAAGGCTCTAGCTGATATCTATATTTATACCTCTATATAGATAAATTGTTTTTATAGATAAAAAGTTTACATATACATAAATAATACACCTAAATATATATAACTCAAAGGTGACTGACTGACATAGTGATCTGACAACGCAGAGCCCAAACCACTGGACGGATCGGGCTGAAATTTGGCATGCAGGTAGATGTTATAACGTAGGCATCCCCTAAGAAAGGATTTTGATTAATTCTACCCTTCAGGAGATAATATAGGGGATGAAAGTTTGTATGAAACTATATTTACGCGTGTGAAACCGCGGGGCACAGCTAGTAGCTACATACTAAACAGATAAATATATAATTCAAGGTTTTATTTCAAATTTACAGTTTATCACTAAATGCATATACGAAAGTACCTACGATACTAAAATAAAATAAAACCTTTTTTGTTTCAGTATGTCTGCCTATCCGTCCGTCTGTATTTTAACGGGACTTTCACTGGCAGATCTTGCAAGGAGTAACTTAGGCTACTATTATTTTAATTTGGGTTTCGCGGAATGAAGCCATTCATGAAATTATATATACACGCGTGAAACCAATACAACATGGCGCCACAAGTAAATTGTTACATTTACTTGTTGTTACACAGACCAATTTGAGGTTAAAAGTTACCGAATGATAAAATATAATTAACTAACCTTTAATAAAATACTCTCTCCTCACCATTTAATCCCTTGAACTCCGAAACCGTGTTTTTGCAGAGCCTAAACCAACGCTATTAATTGTAGTAATCCTTAAACGAGCAGAAAATATTCTAGCATTAGAATTGAGAAGCTAATTTAAGTTAGATAAATTGCCTTTTAATTAATTATCAACGGTGCAACAGCTAAGTACATGATTGTAACACGACCGACGATTTTAATGTATTTTTAGCCTCATTAATGGATCCGTTCAGTCCGTTTGTGCTAATTGACGGCCGCCGATTAAACTAATTACCTAGATTAGTCGCACTAATTTGTCTCAATATATAACTGTAAATTGTAGTGGCGTGCCCTCGCAGCATCGCCTACGTGGCATTATGAATTCGCTTATAAATTGTCAACCCTCATTGGGGTGGAATTTTGAAAAACCCTTAGTGTATACCTCCGTGGGGTTCAAGCAGTCGCCTGCTTCGCAAACGACACAAGTTCCAATCCCAACGGCCTGTACCAATGAGTTTATCTAAAACGTAAGTACAATAATTTCACCCTCCATGCTTTGCGGTGCAGGAAAAAATCGTGAGAAGAAGTAATTTAAAGACATAATAATAATATGCTTAAGACGGCGATGGACTCGCCCGTCACGTTGGCACTTAATCATCTTCGGTGAAAAGTGGGTGTTGTTGTTGTAACACCTCTGCTTACCCCTTCAAGGTCCCTTTTAGGATGGCGTGAGCATATTCATTTGGTTACCTACACCTCATCAAGAACACACCGTCCAAATTAATTTCTCCAGCAGTGTACGTTGTGTGTTGATATTTAAAATGTTGATGATATATTATGATGATATAAATAATCTTAAGCTCGAAAGAAATATATACTCGTAAGTAAATCAAGACTTAGAATTTGACATAATAAAGTATTGTAGGTATCAATATTTTTTCTACTAACTTTGTAGAGATTTATTGAGAACTTTCGCACCGTAAACTGAACTGAACATCTGAGATAGTTAAAAGGCTTTAATAGTTATAAGTATGGTGCCTACCTGAGTAAAAGCAAAAGTAATATATAATTATTTTCACAGATAAGTGGGCGTTGAGTACTTATACTTACTTAGTGGTGTGGTATAGATACACACATAAGTAGTAACAGCGGTTAGCAATTAGTGTAATCACTAGTGAGCTTATGTGTTTTGTTATTGGGGTACTTTAATAGTTAGTGTTAGGTGGGTAATAAAAATACACTGCCAGTTACTAAACTATTTGATACAAAATGTTGAAAATTCTTAGAGCAAAGTCAAAGTCAAAGTCAAAGTCAAAAATATCTTTATTCGATTAGACTTTATACAAAGCACTTTCAAATCGTCAGAATGACACAATTTACAGGATTATACATGCTACCGCCAGGTTCGGAAGGTTGCTTTTACTGAGAAGAACCTGGCAAGAAACTCAGTAATTACTCTTTTCAAAAATATTATACAATTTAAACAAAATAAATCATTTGAGAAATGTAAGCCCATGGACACAGTTCCAATGTACAAATGTCGATAAAAATTAACATAAAGAAAAGTCTAGTAGTTCTATTTATATCTAAATGCGTAGCTTGAGATGACCAGCCCCCACAAGCAGCACCTGTTCACAAGTATGACGAGAATGCCAGCCATCGCCCTCCTCAACCATTATAGAGGGAAGTGAGCGACCCGTCACCCTGACGCCGCCGCAAGCAAAGGCATTTTAGTGAGCATGACAACTCAAGCCAGTCAAAACAAAGATCAAAAGAAATATTAAAAAGAATTGTAGCATAAGTACAGTGTCCATGAGACTACTTACAATATTTGTCTGGTAATACATTATTCCAAGTTTCCTTATCACACATATAATCACTAACTGTATAATAACCCTTTTTAAGTAATACAGATTTTACAGTTTCTTTAAATTTATCAAAGGGCAAATTTACAATACATGTAGGTAATTTATTATAAAAGCGTATACTTTGCCCTAAAAATGATCCCTGGACTTTCAGTAAGCGGTGTGTAGGTACTACTAATTTATTTTTATGTCTTGTGTTGACATTATGTACATCACTCTTCTTTTGAAAAGAATTTATATTTTTATGTACAAGTAGTAAGTTTGCAAAAATATACTGCGAAGCCACTGTTAAAATTCCTATTTCTTTAAATTTTTCCTTCAAAGATGCCCTAGATCCTAAGTTATAGATTGATTTTACAGCCCTTTTCTGTAATATAAATATGGCTTCTATATCGGCAGCTTTGCCCCAAAGCAAGATAGCATACGACATAACACTATGAAAGTAACTAAAATAAACTAATCGTGCCGTGTCTACGTCAGTGAACTGCTTTACTTTCCTGACGGCATATGCTGCCGAGCTGAGTTTCCCCGATAGACTAGATATATGTGAGCCCCATTGAAGTTTGTTATCAAGTGTTACACCTAGAAAAACTACTGACTCAACAATATCCAGTTTTTCACCATTGATCATAATTTTGGTCGGAACAGGTTTAACGTTAGGTAAAGTAAATTTTAAGCATTTTGTTTTTTTCGCGTTTAAAACTAAGTTATTCACAGTGAACCATTTAAATACTTTGTCAAGGGCACTGTTTACATCGTCATAATCCGTTTTACCTCTGCTAACTTCGAACAAGAGTGATGTATCATCAGCGAAAAGTACAATATCACAAATATTCTTAACAAAATGCGGTAAATCATTGATGTATATCAGAAATAGAAAAGGCCCTAAGATTGATCCCTGCGGCACGCCCATCAGTACCGGGGACCCGGAAGACTTAACGCCATTTACCTCTACTTTCTGTACCCTCTGGCTTAAATATGAATCAATTAAATCGAGTGCAGTACTTTTGACTCCATAGTGTTTTAATTTGAGCAATAATGTCTCATGATGGACGCAATCAAACGCTTTAGATAGGTCACAGAATACACCTATCATATCATGTGAGTTCTCCCAAGCCCTATATACATGTCGAAGAAGTGCAACACCGGCATCAGTAGTTGACCGACCTTTGGTGAAGCCATACTGCTCATTGTGTAAAATATGATTTATGTTGAAATGGATAACTAGCTGATTTAATATGATTTTCTCAAAAATTTTACTAAGAGCAGGTAAAATTGAAATCGGTCTGTAGTTATTGGGATCATTAATATCACCAGCTTTAAACAATGGTATAACTTTACTATATTTCATCAAATCGGGAAATTTACCTAATTTAATACAATTGTTAAAAATTTCAGCCAGGGTTGGGGCTATTATATCTATTATATCGTGTAATACTTTTAGAGATATATCCCACAAATCACCCGTTTTTTTTAAATTTAAACATTAAGCAGGGGAACATTCCCAGTTTAATGGCAAAGTCAATATTTAAAACTTCCCCGTTTCATTAGAGTGATCGCTTGCGCCATTGTATTGTTGTAATAAAAAAAAAACTTTGTAAGCTTCTTGCAATATTCAGAAGAATTCCTCATCAGTGTTGCCACGTGTAAAGAATAAAATAATAATATCATACATACATACATATGCTCACGCATGTATTCCCCGAAGGGGTAGGTAGAGGTGTTGTAATTTTCAACACCCACATTTCACCGAATATGATTAAGTGCCAACGTAACAGAGGGTGAGTCCATCGCAGTCTCAGGCACTATACATACGTCTTTTAATTATTTCTCAGACATATGCGGGTTTCCTAACGACGTTTTCCATCACCGTAAAGCACGTGGTGTGAAATCACTGTACATAAGTTTTTAGAAAAACTCATAGGTACAGGCCCCGCTGGGATTCGAACTTGCGTCGTTTGCGTCGCAGGCGTCTGCTCTAACCGCGAGGCCACCACGGTTCTTCTCTAACCCCGAGGCCACCACGGCTCTTATATATAAAATAATATCACTAAACACTTTTATAACCGAACAATTTCTAAAAAAATATAACAAAGGAAAGTGACATTTTATTTATTCTTGAAATAACTCGTGCTATAAAATTCATATTAAAGTAAGCATACAATTTTACCAAACGGTAAACATTATATTCCATTCAAACAAACAATAAAAATATATTGTTACGAACGTTAGCTATAAATTACAGAAGCCGTAACGCTCTCCTTAACTTACATCACTACATTTTAAAGTTCTATCGTCTGGGTAATGATTATAAGTCAAACTGAAATGTTATGGCACAGTTTGTGGAGCAAACATTCGCTCTGCATGACACAGTTTTCACACTAAAGTTCCTGTCATTTATACCAGGAAAGGAGCAGCGAAGTTAGGACCTAAATCAGACTTCGTACAAAGTTTTCTTATAGCTAGATATATAATAGTTGCGAGTGATAGTAAGCCGCTACAGCTCAGCTATGCGTAGATATACTGCTACGGAGCTACGTGGCTACGGAGCTACGGGGCTACGACGTAGCAGATGTATCTTAATGTAATTTGGAAAAAAATATTATTGCAAAAAGCTAATAAATTTTTATATCAAGCTTTTGGGACTCATTGAGTTATCTATGCAGATAATTAAATCTGTTTGTAATTCTAAATTAACAGCTTTTCACTAAATTCAGGTCTAGCTACCTACCTGAATTACCTACCTACAACAATAAAACATTTATTTTTTTCTCACTGTCTTTCTCTCTGTCCGTCTGTTCCGGCTAATCTCTGAAACGGCTGGATCAGTTTTGACGGGACTTTCACAGGCAGATGGTCTCTCATACTCATAATTATTAATCACTTGAAAAACTTCATGTAATCTTAAACAATACGTTGTGACTATTTCCCCCGCTATGGATGAAATGAAAGACTCGTCTCGGTACTTAACATTTTATGTGAACCTCTTTAAATATCGCACCTCTTTAATGGATCCTGCTACATAAAGTAGGCTTCCAAGAACATCCCGGCCGATAGTAGTGGAGAAATAATTAAGACGAGTCCTCGAAAACACTCAACAGATCTCCCAGTTTCCAATCGTTTGAGTCTTTGAACGGGTAAGTTACTGCCGCCTTCTGTACCTGATATGAATATTATAGTTATATATTAAATTGATTTATTCCTACAGGACTTTGGAACTTCGTTTCTAGGACAGATCGAGTAGCTAACTTTCAGAACTATCTGGAATAAACACAATGTTATTCAATATCGCAAATGATGTTGTAATTTTAAAATTAGTTCAGACTAGCTGTGCTCCGCAGTTTCACCCGCATAGACTTTATTTTCAGCCTAAGTCACTCCTTGTAATACCAGTTATTAGCCAGTGAAAGTCCCGTTGAAATTGGGCCAGCCATTTCAGAGACTGCCATCGGAACAAATTGACAGTCATACAGACGGAGAAATAAAATTTAACTTGCTTTAGTAACGTATATACTCCCTTTCCGTTACCACATCATAGTGCATGATATTTTGTGGAAACATCCAATATATACATCTATATTCTGTACATTCTATACAGATAAATAAAATTGAAGTATGTTTGTAATTCCAAAATAACTGCTTTTCACTAAATGGATATGAAAGTATACACGCTACTGACACTAAAAAACCAAGTTTTAAATTTTTCTCTGTGTTTCTGTCCTACTGTCTGTCTGTCTGTCTGTTTGTTCCGGGTAATCTCTGAAACGGCTGGACGGATTTTATCGGGACTTTCACTGACAGGTAGCAGATGTTTCAAGAGTAACTTCGACTTTTATTTAATAAAAATATTAGGGTTCCGCGACATGAAGCATGAAACTAAATCTACGCGGGTGAAAACCGCGGGGTATCTTATCTTAACTTATACCTTTATCTTATCTTATACCTTTTCACGAACAATTCTTGTATATATATAATCTGGATCTCGGGAACGGCTGCAACGATTTAAATGAAATTTTGTATGTAGGCGGTTTCGGGGGCAAAAAATTGATCTAGCTAGGTTTCACATTCAGAAAACATCGTTTTGACCATGTTTTCATGCACTGAAAAAGTCACAGAATATCAATACAATACGACAGTAAATTTCGCCGACATCTGTCAAGTTACGATAGCTCAGAGGTGAAGCTGTCAGCTTACGAGGTGATAACGAAACTAGAGTGCCCCGGTTCGAGACTGACGTTCTCCGGTTCGATTTTTGTCTTTGGTTCCTTTTATTCTACTAGCTTTTTTGAGAAAACGTCAAGTTTTTTTCTGTCAACCAGGTACTATTATTAAAGTGCGAGGTCGTTACCACATCACATAAAACAGTCGAAACAAACATCTAATATTAAATACTGATATTGACATTAAGAAGGAATGTTTTAGGCTTAGTAAGTTCTCGAAGGTATTTGCTATTAGACATTCTGTTTGTCATGTCAGCCGATGATATCACAAAATTGTACGCATTACATTTTACTACCCGTATTGTACTAGTGACACATTCACGAGTGGGTGTATTGTTCCAATAATCTCGGTATTACCTTTATACTATGTATATGCCTGACTGAAGATTTCCTTGTGTGTAGATACAAAGGACTCAAACATATAATATCAATAATAATAACAATACTAGCTTTTACCCGCAGCTTTGTACGCATTGAAAATTTTTTTTTCAAATAAAAAGTTTTCTATGTTACTTCTAATACCTCCAAGAAAATGTGTACAGTTTCATGATGATCGATTAAGTAGTTTTCGCGTGAAAGCGTACAAACAGACATACATTCACATCTATAATATTTGTAGGACTAACAGTGCCCCGCGGTTTCACCCGCGTAGTTGCAATACCCATGGGAGTACGGGGATAAAATTAAGCCTAAGAATAGTATGTACGGAAAGATTTTCAAATTGTTCCAGTAATTTTTAAATTTATTATTTACATACAAAAATACAAATCCTATTTTTTATAATAATAGGTTTATTAAAGTATAGAAAAGTTTAACCAATGACTGCGTTAGAGATCCATATCACATAATAAATCATTCAATGCATAAATACATACATACGCTCACGCCTGTATTTTCCAAATGAGTAGACAGAGGTGTATGTAGGTACTAAGAGTATACCCGCATCTCATAATTCAGTTCCATAAAGATGACGAGCCTATATTTATCTATTTATAAATATATCTATAAAATACATTACATATCATAGACAACATAGTGTAATAAGGAAACTACGCACTTACGTCGTTATTCCCTCCGGTTTAAAAAAAAAAACATTTAATACCCACTCGAGATACTACAAACAATAAATAATAAATTAATAAATAATATCGACCGATTCGTTTTCCTTGTGTTCGTACACTACGGCGGAATTCGAGGTCCTGGTTCGATTCCCGAGCCGGATAAAGAGTTGGGTTTTTCTGAAGTACTCTCAGAGCGTTAGAAGGGCACAAAAATTACCACCGAGTTCGAAATGTTGCTTTTACTGAGAAGAATCTGACATGAAACTCAACAATTAAGTATATAAGCCCATTGACACAGTATCTGTTAGAGTCTGGATGTTAATAGCAATAAGCTCTCTCCCTTTTTAATGGAACATAAACATGGTTAAATGAAGGTGAAGTACACCTCTACCTGCTCCTTCGGAGAACACATGCATTCCGTATTATCTTAATAGCTAGGGTTCACAGGATGTAGCAAAATAATATCGGTAATTTTTAATGAAATCTAAAGTGTTACAGACTTACTAATGAAGCGCCGAAAACCTACTTACGTTAAATAGAAGTTAAACGAAGTAAAAAGCGTTTATCAACCAGTACAGTAGCGGCCACTCGGTAGTTTAATTAAATTTTTAATTTATCGCAAGGAGGCGCGTGTGCGGCAACGCTGGCAATTTGCTCCCATCTTTATCTAATACCGGTTCTTACCGAGATGTTACGATTTTATTAAGATAACGTGCTATTAAATTATTATATCAAAGGCGAGTGTTACCATTGGTGAAGACATTTAGGTACTTATGCTGGTTTTTGTGTTCACTGTTTCATAAAATTATACTCCTTGATTTAATCTCGAGCTCTTCCGTAATATAAAAGGTAGAGGTTCATCTGAATATCATTTTGAAATTAGTATTTACTTAGGTATGTTTCACCGGTTACCCAAAAGCGCGATAACTGTTTTGGATAATTTTAAAATACGTTATTGTGTTACAACAACCTTCCACGCCCGGCAGTAACATTTTATAATCATGTATTTAGAATTCGTCATTTTATGTCTATGGTTTGATTATTTTCGGGCAATTTGAAAGGCCAGATAAGTACCTTAGAACTTAGGTATTTATTTCTTTGTTTGGATATTTCGTTATAATTTAAGCAATATTTGGTTTCAATATCGATTTAATGTTTGAACGCCTACGACAATTAAATAAATGGTTGGTATAAAATTTTAACCAGGCTTCGGTTTACTTTAGATGCACAGGCGAGAGCATCAAGACAAGATATTTGAAATGTTCAAATCTTTTAAATTAATAGCGTGCTGCGGGGCCGGCGAGCCAACAAAACAACAAATAACCTGAAATCCTATTTGCAGCTGCTTTGAGTGCAACCTAAGCCCAGATTTGGAAGTCTTTGAGCATATTTACGGACTATTCCGTGTTACAAGTTATATGCATTATAAGGGACTCAACACTAGGTAACATCAAAGGCATAAAAATAATAAATGTGTATTTACCTATTACATAAATTAAACAGCATAATATAAGTACCCACCTACCTAGTAGGTATAGGCTCATATAGGTGCAAGACGTTGGAGTACCTAGATAATCAAAACAACCTAAATGCAATTTGACAGGATGAACGTTGGGATTGTTTCAACAATATAGGCCCAGGTGTTAGTGTGGTAATGCATCAGTTTTATAACAGCCCCTCCATTATGTGACACTCGCGCCACAAGCTGATTCATTTCTCACCCGTCTCTGTCCCACGCACACCCGATATGACAAGCAATTTGAAAGGGATCAGATGTAAAATCAATCCCAGGCTGTCGCATCCTTACGTAAAATTATGTTCAAATGGCACTGATTCTGTGACAGTCGCGGTAATTGTAGCTACCTAACCTATACCGATAAATTTTCATCGAAATTGAGGGATAAGTTGTTTTTGGGCTTATGAATAAGTATCTAGACAAGTTGCTACCTACTTCGCAATATTTCAGTAAGCAGCAATATGCTTATTTAGTGCCCTACGTACGTACCTTCACAATTTGTTCCAACATTAAAAGCCAGGAACGATCAACCCTCAAATGGGATATTTGAGGATTCAATTCAAAACTAGGGTAGGTCCTACTTAATAGCAGAGCGGAGAGAACCTAGGTATTAGTAGGTATATTATCACGCAACTATAATGAAATTAGTGTCTCTCCTAAGTCCTAAACTAAAAAGTTTAAAGTATTTTCCTACATACCTTTATTATGCCTTGTTTAAAATATCAAAATACCTTTGTTAGATAATCAAAGCCAAAGGAGGCATACCTATACTTAGGTACGTAATGTGAAGGTAAATGTTGTTTTAGGTCTCTAACAAGTCGAAGGTAGTGTAGGCAAGATTTAGATATACCAAGCAAAGGAAAGGAAGTACCTACGAACAATACTTCGCATTTAATGATACCCAAACCAACCCCATGTAAGGTAGGCAGACCAGATTGCACCTTAACAAATCCCTAATTAACGGAAGACGTGCCGTATCGCCAGTAATTTTAAACAAATATGTAATGAAAGACGTCATTATTTCATACATGTGGTAACTAATACAGTAAAGCAAAGTTAGCTTCAAAGGCACTTACCTGTGATATTTCAGCATGACGAAATGTAGCAATCTCCACTGGGTTTTATTTCCCAACCAGCAGGTTTGTAAAGTTGTTGGCTTACTGTTTCCATTAGGTATGTTACGTCTAAAAGTGGAGAACTTATCTAATCCCGAAAACATTCGATACAAAACTACCCACATACGTGTAGTGATAGTTAAGTGGGGAAGGAAGTAGCCACGGACAGAACAATCAGGTACCATAGACTAACCATAAATTCATAAAAAAAGTTAATGAAAAATGATATTGAAATAAAAAAACTGTTTCTAACCGCGGTCCATCCCAATGGATTACAGATAAAAAAACGATTATCACACCACGAGCATTGCGGTGAAAAAAGCAGACTCTGAGCCTGGAATGTTTAAATAGGTGTAAATTAAAACGAAAACATTTATGCTTTAGGTAGCATTTATACAGAAAGCATTTAATATTCACAGCTATTACCTATCTGGTATGGGTGATACAAACCAATATCAATAAAGTCCCATTAAAATCGGTCCTGCCGTTTCAGAGATTACCCGGAACAAACAGACAGACAGAGAAAATTTTTAAAACTTGGGTTTTTAGTGTCAGTAGCGTGTATACTTTCATATGCATTCAGTGAAAAGCTGTTATTTAGGAATTACAGACACTTCAATTTTATTTATCTGTATAGATGTATAGATAATACCTACTCAGCTAATAGGTAAAGTTATGGTGACTAGGGAACAAGAGCCTGTGTTAGTGGTTTGAGTAGGTACTAGCCACGCAAATTCAAATAACATTTTTATTAGTGTTATTCTAATCCTAACAGTTTTTCTAAAAACTAGAAAGATTTTGGAAAACGTGATTAAATTCGCATTGTTCTTCATCATCATGAATTTAAGAGTAATGACTCTTGTCGGTGTAACCGATGCAACTCTTTCCATTTGTCTCTGTCCAGTGCCCATATCTTTGACTCCTTATACGTCATTGTACCTATGCCCAAGAAATTCAAAGAGTAGATGTATGAATTGGATGTCAAGACCGCATCATCATATAAGCCTTTATAGTGAGGTAATTTTTCAATGATCCAGAAATGTGCCCCATAATGTAATACTCACCAATACCCCTATGACTATATTGCTTCTTTTGAATCGGCAAGGCGTGAATGTCATTATAAATGATGATAAGAAAATTATTCGAAGGTCTGACCGCGCTGCGGCGCTGAAATCAAAACACACATAGATTTTGGTTGTTTATTTGTCAGGAAGCAAATGATTCACAGCATTGGTGGGATACAGAGGTCTGACAACACTGGGCCGAAACATTAGTTCTCCTGAAACGATGATCTTTATTTTCAATATCATAGGTACAACAGCTTAGAATACACAAGTAGGTAGCCGATATAAAAGTGGGAAAACAATGTTACTTAATAGCCGTAGGATAGTACAATTTTTTATTTTATAAAGCGGTTTTTTCATTTTTTTATACTTTTTTATAATTAACTACACACCTTACTAAATCACAATTTCTAATTATGTCAAAAATTATTTATCACATTTATAACATTCTGTACAAAGTAAAAAAATATTCTCATGCTTCAACTAGTGCAAAGTAAAGCTGCATGAACGTTGCAACTATAATTGGGTTTGTTTATTTATTGTATTACTCCAGTTGCACTTGTAGTAGTTAATTACAATTAAAACACTTAACTTATACATATCATCACTTCACTGGGAGTGTACTTGTCGAATGCTGAAATTGAGCAGACAATTGTATAGTAATGGATACAAAACATCACACCCAAAAGAAATTATTCAAATGATATGGTATCACGCAACACGAGGACATCGCATCAAGCGTCAACAGCGCCAACATCGGCTACAGTAGGTCCACAAAGGCTTATGTTATGATTAAGTTACCTACTTTCACTATATTTAAACTAGTGTTTCATATAATATCATAATAAAATTGTTAAGATACAAATAACACAATATCTTTACTTTACTTGGACATACAACCTTCATAAGGAGTGACATTTTATGCAAGTATCTTAAATAATATTTGCTTACGGTATTTATTTTTAACAATAAATGAATTCTGTGTGAAAGTATTGATTAAAAAAGCAGCCAGTAGTCTTACATAAAAAGCAACAACTATCGACGGATTTATCTAGTCTAGGATATCGGGATTATGTATAAAGAAACAAGATGATTGTCTTATAATATTAATAATAGTAAAATGAATGAGTGAGTAACAATAGCAATCGTCAAGCGATGTCAAACTATCGGCCACAGCGACTGTTCCCAGCACCCACCCATGCGCGTGACGCACCTGTCTAATATAAACTTTCTTTCAATAATTCTGCAAAAACAATGCAACCCACCTAATTTTAACTTTTCTCCGAAAATGGTACTTGAAAAATGCAAAATTGTGATTTGTGACAGTGATCATTGGGAAACAATCGAATATACTCTATAGGGACACTCAAATTATTACAAAGTAATTTACAAATATACTCAATCTCTAAATATCAACTAATTTTTATATAAACTGAAGTATTTACAAAATATGAACACATCATATGTGACGTGTGCCAAATCTCTTACATATTTGTAACTATTTACAATGACTATTCAACATTAATTTTCTTAAGAGCATTGCATTTTCGTGAACTTGATCAAAATAATTCCTTGTTCAACACACTCACAGCAGTTCAATAGTACACACAAACATATTATGTGGTCAGTCATTTTAGTCATTATAGTTCACCTCTTTACAATACATTACGTCCTAGTCACTTCTCAACCATTAAACATCCAGTCCTGAAATTTTCAAATTGTAATTTAGAAAGTATTGCTTCAATAACAAGGTTCAGAATCAATTGCTAGCATACAAATCAGTCTTGGATAATAAATGGAAACGCATTCCGTACTTTTTGTATAAAATCTGTGCATGAACTGTATATTAAATAGTTTAGAAGCCAGGCTTATTATTTACATGTGACACTCGAAAAAATACATTACTGGGTATGTGTTAAACTTTAGAATTTTTGGGGAATTCCATAAATTAACATTAATTGTACACTCCAGCAGCCATCGTCATACAACGATTATCTCAACACAATGGCGTCTTCATTAATAAATAATATTAAAATTAAAAACACACAAGTATCCTTACTATAAAATATCTCTAACTAATTAAGTAAACATAATATAAAGTCAACGCTTTATATCTTTTAATTCGATTTTAACATTGTACTATCATGGGGATGTACTACTTTGTCATTAAAATCCAAACTTTATTGTCGTGACTAAAATGTTTTAACAATAACTTTTCGATTTCCGATTCCATCTTAGTACATATTATCATTTTAATCGTTATATATTTTTATAAATTATCATACTTTATTTTCTACGTCCTTAATAATTGTTTAACGATTTATCGTGTTTGTAACGAGGTATCTATTAAATTTTCAGTCAGGGCACGGAACTATTGGAATAAACTATACTGAGTGTCTAGTGCGAGTTTTCTTAAAATCGCCGTCACAAGTCACCGCGTCGACGGAAACGCAGATTTGTATGGGCTCACAATAGTGTCATGTTTAGGCCGACAGAGGCGCTGCTCCGATCCTATACAAATCTGCGTTAACTTTGACGCGGTGACTTGTGACGGCGGCAGTGAAAAACTCGCACTAGGCACTCTGGTTATAATTAATATGACTATTATCAAAGTTAGCTTTAAATCATTTAATAAATTATATCTTATTTTGATCTTATGTTAATTTTGAGGAAAGAAATAATTAATCTGGGTTTGTAAATAAATGGGAACAACTGTCATCAAATACGGAGTGTAAAAATCCTAATGATGCTTACAAATCGTAAAGTATTAAGTATCCTGAACTCATTGGAAATACGAAAAAAGCTCCTAATATGAGAACCTTATGTATTTTCTATTTGTTCCGGATTCGTTAATTCAATTTTAATTTTACTTACTGTATTAGTATTGCAATATTCAAGATAAATATCGCTTCTGACCCTGACTTGAATTGAATAAATACCAATTCAATGTATGGCACGTTTCAGCGGTTTGGGAAGCCATAAGGCAATGAGAATTCAACGGAGTTTGATTGAATGACCCATGATACCAGGAATGCCTTATCGGTGACACCCGGGTCACGTGATTGGACCTAGATGACGTCACCAATAAGTATCGCTCTAGGTTGTCCTGAAAACGTCAGCAAATGACACAGTGCCTCGATTCACGTAAAACAAACAATCGAAATATCGTTGAACGATTAGTTATTCGATTGAAATCCTCTCCCAATATAATATTCACGTTATCCGAAATCGTAGTTCGATAGGACTTTAATTCAATACGTTTTCGCGACGACTGAGCTATTCCGTTTCTTCTTTGATATAATAAATACGAAAGCACTGTCAACGACGCTAACTAAAATTCGCTACGACATAGTTACGATTTTCATTACGTGAATCGAATCGTCATGACGTCAATCGCGAGAATGGCAAATCTGGTAAAGTATGCAATTTGTACCACCTAAGGACCATTATTTGAAAGTCGTGATCCTAAAATTATATTCCTTACACCTGTCCCTTTTACAATTATTGTATACTTAAGGTACTTGATGGAATTCCCTCCAAATTCTTTGTAACAACATTGCTTGCATTGATATTCATAAATAATTGCACTTTCAAATTTTATGTCATATACAAAAAAGTGGTGTTTTCTTTAGCAACATTGAACAATTCGTACAATTAGGTGTTGTGACCAAAATAATGGTACCATTCAATTATGTGTGGAGCTTTTTATATCAAAGATAATATAAAAATAATTTTGTGTATATTGAAACACCTATAACTACATAAATTAATATTACATGTATAAAATAATAAATAATCAAATGTAAAAAAAATAGATACATTTATACCTTCTCTACAAATTAAAATGATTGCGTACAGAATTTAAGTTTAGGTACGAGATAATGATAACAACACTAAATAAATATTTAACAGTAATTTACACAAACTCAAATAAGGCAAGCAAAATACTCAACAACAAACAAAATTCACTGGAATGTGATAAATAATAGTGGGAGTCGAAAGTGCAATTACTTTTGAACGCTGGAATTCGGAGCACACTAGTGAGTTAGTTCGACAAGCTCACAGAACATCATAATATTGGTCTACTTAATACCTCAGCCTAAAATTACTCGTCCGGATTTACACTGGGTATTACGTCGCGCCGGGCACCGACGGCACGCTCGTGGGCCGCATACAGGTGCCCGTTTCGCGAAGGATAAGCCTTGTGGTACAAGCGAGTAACCATGGTAACTTTTGTCAATCGATACTTTTTCAAAAACTAAAAGGCGCACCACTGCTACTCACTAGTATTACAATACTCGCATCTTTCGAGAAACCGGGCCCAGGTCGCTATATACAAGGTCTGAGGCGACACTTTGGCTGATTACGGTCTAAACCGGCGGATACGGCTACTTGTCTGGGTCGGGCGGTGCGCCGCCGAAGTCGAGCTGGTAGCCGCCGGCGCGCGTCATCTCCTCCATGCTGGGCTCCTTGCACTCGTGGCCCGCGTGGCCCGCGCCGCCGCAGTTCCAGCACGAGAGCTTGGGCGGCGCGTACAGCACGGGCACGAAGCCCGCGTAGGGCGCGCCGGCGCCGTAGGGTGGCGGCTCGCCGTTGGCGAAGGGCGGCGGCGGCGGGCGGTAGGCGGGCGGCGGCGTGGGGTAGGCGAAGGGGCGCGGGTAGGACAGGAAGGGCACGGGCTGCGCGGCTGGGGCGGCGCGGCGCGGTGCCGGTGTGCCCGGCGGGGACGACGCCGCGCTCGACCCGCTGTCCGACGACGAGCGCGTCACCGGCATGTACGCCGCGCGCCGCCGCACGCCGTTTAGCTTCTCCAGCGACCGGTACTGGTGCACCGCGCTCAGCTCGCGTAACCTCTCCTCACCAATGTTGTGACGTATCTGGGGAGGGCACGATTGATACTCTCAATTCTTAACATTTAAATGGCAGTAACATTCTAGTACCAATCTAGGTAGATGCGGGCAGGACATATTCCTTCTCTGTAAAGGTCGTAGGACCTCATTACTACGTAATTCTGATTTTAAAGATTATCTGTTGAACTGAAACGTTTCATAAGAAAGACGAATTTTACCTCGGCGACAGTAAGGTTTTCAAAGTTAGCAGCGAGATGTGGCAGTTGTTGTTCGGGCGGCGCGACGATGCCGGGCGGCAGGGGCGGCGAGCGGTCGCGCGAGAGACGCCGGCGCGCGCGGGGAGACGCAGCGCGACTGTCGCCCGGGGATGATACTAACGGTGACGCCGGCGCACCGCCTCCCGTCGGATAGTTTATTACCTAAATACACAGCCTTTTACAGTTTCACCAAAACATTACCAGAAATACGACTTAACATTTTGACTGCGGCAGAACATTTGCTTAGGAGAGTCAAGAAAGAGTCGGCGAGAATATGTGATTTTTTGCTTGCTGCAGATTAGTATTAAAATGTATGCAATCATAAGATATGTGTGCGTGCCACAGTCTTAACATACTTTACGAAACACATGGTGTGTTACCCTACTGCCAATATTTCCTTCAACCAGTAAATCACTTAAAAGTTATACAAGATTACAAAAAACTTTAAGGATGGAAAATACTAGAATAAATTCAAAACATTGAACAACAAAATAAGACATCACATAGAGAGAAAAGATTTGTTTGTAACTAATAGATCGTTCACTGATAGAATGATAATACATATAGTTGATCAAGTTAAATTTGGGATTCCTAATAAAAAGGAGTCGGACTAGTTGTTTATAATAGTACCTCCAACGGCTGATTGAGTGTCGAGACAATGATATTAGCTGGCCAGGCATGTTGTCCTATGTACTCCGCCATGTTATACTGTGGGATGGGCAGGCCGGGGGGCGGGTGTGGCACCTCACTCAACATAGGCACCACTCCACCAGCCCCACTCAAAACGGGTGGTGAACTAAGCTCAGGCACTGCATCTGAACTGGAGGCCTGCAACACCTACAATGTCCAAATTTGTATTAAAAGTTTGTTCAGTTTTAAGTACTTTAAACAGTGGAATGATAAATTAATGAACATTCGCTTTCTATGATTTATTATATTGAATCAGGTGCTAGTTAATTTGCAGTTCAAATTGCATAGTAATTCTTACTGAACTCTAATAAGAGGGAAGTAAACATTGTGTGATATTGGTACAGAAGGAAGTAACAGTTGCAGCTGCATACTTTGTCAAATTATATTGTTAACTAGCTGTGCCCTGCGGTTTCACCCGCGTAGATTTAGTTTCATCCTTATTGTCGCGTAACCCTAATATTTTTAATAAATAAAAGTAGCCTAAGTTACTCCTTGAAACATCAGCTACCTACCAGTGAAAGTCCCGTTTAAATCCATCCAGCCGTTTCAGAGATTACCCGGAACAAACAGACAGACAGACAGACAAAGAAAAATTTTAAAACTTGTTTTTTTAGGGTCAGTAGCGTGTATACTTTCATATGCATTTAGTGAAAAACTGTTATTTAGGAATTACAAACAGACACTTCAATTTTATTTATCTGTATAGATATTTTATTAAGTGACCCATACTACACAAAGATCCCTTCAAATTATATTGGTTACAGCTGTCTTGCATTTTTTTAAGCATTGGAAATTGATACATGCCAATAAAAAATGATTGTATTTTCAAAAATGCTGCCTTCCAAATGTTGCAAAATAATTTCGGTATTAAGTAAAACCTTCTTGAATGCCTATATTCAAATCAAGAACAGAAAACAATTTGAATTGAGTACTTATTAAATGATTTTCAAAGCATATAACATAAATATTCTATGCATAGCTAATTAATATAACTAAATTCTGAGAAATGTTTTCATAACAGTTAGCATGTCAACATGATGATGCCTTATATGGTGTGTAACTAAAACATATTTATTTTATTAATATAAATTTAAAGCACACATCTAATGCAGAAAGTTTAAATAAATAAGATGAAAAGTATTTTACTGAGAACTCCTATCGCTACTAGAATTTTGAAGTTGCAGCAATAATGCTTAAGCTATGTTTGACTTCAATTTGTTGTGTTAGCAGTTTGTTTTAATATTAACATTTAACCCAAAGTCAAAACATCTCATGTCACTTTATTGAAAGGTGCCACATTGCTACAATGAGAGTGGTAACCCTTACTTAGGAGTAGTAAAGAAATATAGCACTGTGATTTTTACAAAATCAAGAATGCAGAAGATGTGATGGCATTTATAGGCTATAGTTTTCATACCAACGGATAATGCTTTGTGTTACCCACTTTGTTGTGTATAATAATGATAGTTACTGTTTCAGAGTATAATAATAATGAGACTAACCTGCATGCTGCCTGTTTTAACAAACATGATACCAGGCGGTGGCCCAATTGCAGACAGATTGGGCGGTGGGACTGACATATTGGGTGCGACATTGGACTGTGAATGGCATCCACCCACCGGAGCCATGTTTATATGCTCCTGTTGCTCTGTGTACTGTATTCGCTGGTCTTCCAACTTAAGTTTATCTAGAATTTCTCCAAAATGTGACTTTTGGTCAAATGTAAAAGCTGGGTGGTGTAACGCCATTGTGTACAGCAGTAGTATTTCCTCTAGAAGGTCGCCATACAAGCCCTTCAGCAGACCACTCTGCTCCAGGCTCACCATTGCGTTATACAATGTAGTGGCACATGCAAAATTACACGAACGTAACAATGACACATATAGGGCCATTTTCCGCCGCGTTCTAGGGTCTGTGTTTGCACCCCCGATGTCGGCTGCCAGGTCTGTAGGATTGTTGGCTCTCAACTCGGCACCACGCAACTCCTGGAAGTCCCGCTTACCTAGCTCCTCTAGGTAGGTGCCAATGAAACGCAATTCAAATGGCAAACACATATTTAATAGTGTACACATCGCGTCTATGCGTTTATAGCTTTCCAATTCTTTAAACCATGATACCACGTCCTCTTTGCAAACCATTTCCAGAACACATTGAAATTTTATGTAAAGAGTCAACCGGTCCCCTGCTGCCGTAGCGCCTCCGTTTCTTATTATTTTCGGCACTCACGATTTCTGTGATAAACTGATGGTAGTAATCCAAGTATTTTCAATTGTAACATTAGTAATTAAAAGCATTTATCAGTATTTTCCAAGTACAGTATATTGGTTAAGCGACTACAGGCAATGCTAGTAGTTAAAGTAGTTTTGTCTTGTCTATAATCTATGGCGTGATGTCTATCTCATGTCTATGATGCAAACACTGGTTTGTCTCTATGATCGAGGTGACCATAGGTAATCTGCTTGTTAGTTCCTCCCATAGATAATGAAAATATTCGTTCTTTGCTCTCCAATTTTATTTACATGTTTTCCATGTATGTTTAAAAGCTTGAATATTGCAACACATACACAGTAATTTATTTTACATTCTGTGTACCCATATTGTCATGTTCACCGTCAATGAGAAGATATATACGCAATTTGAAACCACAGACAAAATAAAAAGATATATTTCTGTCTATGGTGGTGTTCGTGCTGTTCCAGTTTTTACATGACCTATAGCATAAAAATAGGATGAGAGAAAATCATAAGTTCATATCAAGTTAGACAGAAACAAACAATTTGCAATTTATTTTATGCTAGAGTCTGCCATAGACTAGACTGAACATTTGTGTAGTTACTCGGCATTTTTTGACAAATCCAATTTCAAGATATTTAGGTCTATCATCAAAGTACTTCTTTGGCGAACAGTTTTAAACATAAATTAAAACTTAGTGATAGGTAGTGTGTTACAATAAAAATGGCTCCAGTGGAAGATGTTGAGATGAAAAATGTGGACAGCCCTGCAGCCGCTAGTGATGTGGAAGCGCCCGAAGTAAAGAAGGATGCCGACGTGCTGACTGTTCAAGATTTGAGGGAACATGTTCGTCAGATTGATAAAGCAGTCTCTTCTAAAGAACCAAGGTTCGCTATGCGAGTACTGAGGTCTCTCCCAAACACCAGGAGGAAGCTGAATGGGAATGTATTACGGGCTATCATCAATCAGCTTTATCCATCCAGTAATGACAAAGAAACACTGCTTTCTTTTCTCGAAAGCCCATTACCTGGTGCAGTGGAGATCGAAGCACCACGTTCTCGGAGTGCACCTAAGCAGCCTGCACCTGAAGTTGATGTATACTTGCACTTGTTAGTGCTTTTGCGTCTACTTGATACAAACAAATTAGAGGTCGCCACTGAATGCTCCCAGCAGCTTATGTCTAAAGTTACAGCACAGAATAGAAGAACTCTTGATTTGATTGCAGCAAAGTGCTACTTTTACCATTCTCGAGTCTTTGAGCTAACCAATAACTTGGATCTTATTAGAGGGCTACTCCATGCTCGTCTACGCACCTCTACTCTGCGCAATGATTATGAAGGGCAAGCTGTCCTGATCAACTGTCTTCTACGTAACTATTTGCACTACTCTCTATATGATCAGGCAGATAAACTGGTGAGCAAATCTGTGTTCCCAGAAAATGCAAGTAATAATGAGTGGGCAAGATTCTTATTCTATCTTGGAAGAATCAAGGCAGCTCGTCTTGAGTACAGTGATGCTCATAAGCATTTAGTACAAGCTCTGAGGAAAGCACCGCAGACTGCAGCTGTTGGTTTCCGCCAAACAGTACAGAAGTTGGCCATTGTTGTTGAACTACTCCTGGGTGATATTCCTGAGCGTGCTATTTTCCGACAAGCACCATTAAGAAAGGCCTTGGCCCCGTATTTCCAGCTGACACAAGCTGTCAGACTAGGTAATTTACAAAGATTTGGAGAAGTATTGGAGAACTTTGGACCCCAGTTCCGCACTGACCATACTTTCACATTGATTCTTCGCCTCAGGCAGAATGTCATTAAAACAGCCATTCGTTCGATTGGACTGTCTTACTCCCGTATATCTCCTAAGGATATAGCGAGGAAATTAGGCTTGGACTCTGCTGAAGATGCAGAGTTTATAGTTGCCAAAGCTATCAGAGATGGTGTGATTGAGGCTACCCTTGACCCAGAAAAGGGATACATGAGTAACAAAGAGAGCTCTGACCTTTATTGCACTCGAGAGCCACAGTTGGCATTTCATCAACGCATCTCATTCTGTCTGGACTTACATAACCAGAGTGTAAAGGCAATGAGATACCCTCCTAAGTCATATGGCAAGGAGCTGGAGAGTGCTGAAGAGCGCCGTGAAAGGGAACAGCAAGACCTGGAACTGGCTAAAGAAATGGCTGAAGAGGATGATGATGGTTTCCCTTAATCATTTATATTTAGTTACTAAAAAATATTAGATGAAATTTGTTTGAATATTATAATCTAATACAATATTTACCTATTTTTGTCATACTGCTACAACCATTGTTTTGGGAACTAATGTTTATAGATTAAAAAGGATTAGTTTTATTTTATCTTGTAGAACTTGTTCTCCAAAATTTTTCATTAATAATAATTTTATGTAACACTACTTTTAAATGAGTAAAATGTAATTCACAGTATAAGCCCTGTTTTTATTTCATTGTATCTACTGAAATACACGTTAATAAGTTTATTGCAACTGACAAATCATACAAGTGCCATCACGAGTTAAGAGTGTACAGCGAAAATAGTGCAAGTATTTTACTCGCATCACTGCATACAGACGGACAGTCTCATAAAATGAGTACTGATTCTACGTCAGCACTTATAATTCGTGACGGCACCTGTAGTTTACCTACTGGGTGTCAATGAAGTGGATACGATTATAAATAATATTTGTCTTTACGACGTGATGATTGTTATGAATGCTTTGCTAACGGAAGGTATGTTTAATCGACACTAAAAATGTACGTTTATGATGGGTAGCGATTAGCATAGACAGAACTAATTGTACCTATTAAAAGGCTGTAGTAACCGTTGTGATAGTCACCCTTGTCCTTATAGATTAAAAAAAAATAGTGTTGCATAGCAACTTAAAGCTAGAAATCTAGTGATGTCAATAATAAAGGCACGTTAGAAGGGCTTTAATAAAATATAGGTGGTTTGGCAACAGGATTCGTAAAATAGTGTCTATTGGTATTTAAGGTAGGTACATTGTATTAGTTAGATTGGCAAGTATGTATCGTAATTGCTATATTATACAAAATCAATCACCTACATAATTCGCAAAAAAGCTTTTCTTTAATAAATAGGAAAAGATAACCAGATTATCTAAAATGGAGCAGTTTTCGCCAGCGGTTATGGACAAATTGGTCGAACTGCTCAGACCTCCAGAACCGGATGTCTTGCAGGGGGATGACTTACCTGCTTCAGGTAAATAATTATTACAGTATGGGTGCTTCACATAGGCAGGTACATAGTTAATTCAACGAATTATTTCCCCTTATAGAATTTGAAATAACTTCCACAAGAGGTAAGCTACCAAATAACAGCGAGCACGATAAGAAGACTCCAAAAACTATTGAGGAATTTGAAGAACAAGAGGCCAAGGAGGCAGAGGAGTTGGGAAAGGTCGGCGTTGGTCTAGGTGACCGAAAGCCTCCTGAGTATACGATGAACTACCAACAAGCCGTCAGTGCGGAAGATGTGTTCTTGCAGGTAGACTCATCACTTTATATATCGTCACGCCTTCCTCAGAAGGGGCAGCAGGGTAGGGTAGGTTCTGGCAAGTACCCACTGCTTACCCCTTCTGGGAAGTTAGTTATCACGTATTTTTTTTTTTTTTTTTTTTTTGGATATGGTCTCTCGCAGTTGGTAGGGGGGAGTTACCTCCACTGCTTAACCGGACTATAGGGCGAGACCCAAGGGCCTCCAGCCGAGCTTAAACTTAAATACTAAGCAACACAGCTAAGGGCGCCCCGGTGCGGGGCTCGGACCTCGGCTTAGGGCGTTGCTGGGGGATGAGCTAGGGAGCTGGATCTGAGTTGTATTATTTAGGGACGTGTTTAAGGCTAGTGGCTCGGCGCGCGCCGGCCCTAGCAGGGGACGGGGGGGACGATGACGTAGAGTTCGCGACGAGCCTCGCCGGCGAGGACGGAACAATGGTCGGTTTGGTGTGTGCTTTTGAGACATTGCTTGCTGAAGCAATGTGATATCGTCGTCAGGGTCAAGGAGAACGTGCCTCGGACGGCGTCGGGAGGAGATACGAGATGGGGTATATCGGGCGGCCGATACGATTAATGGGTTCGGGTGTTTTTCGGCAGATTCGAAAAAGCGCTTAGAGGCTCTTTTCATAAACTGCTTGATGGTGGGAATTTTGAAGTCTACATGGAGTTGACTATTGCGAACATACCACGGGACTCCCGCGGCCTTTCGCAAGAATTTGTTTTGGAGGACCTGCATTCTATGGATGTTAGAGCTGGCCGTGTGTGCGAAAACAACACTGGCGTATGTCATTATGGGACGGATGCACGAGAGATAAATTCTCAACTTAGACTTAAGTGACAATTTGCTCCGTGCATTTAGTAGGTAATGGAGTCGACCAAGGGCAAAGGAAGCACGTGACCGTACTTTCTTTGTGTGGGATGCAAAGGACAACCTTTGGTCGAGGATGACGCCTAGGTATTTGGCCGTGGATTCCCAGGGAATCGGCTGGCCGAACATGGTTACAGAAGGCGGAGGATCGTGATATCGGTCGCCAGAGCGGCAGAAGAGGACAGCTGCGCTCTTATCTGGGTTGACTTCAAATCTCCATTTCCGAAACCATTTGCCGAGGGCATTGGCTGCGGTTTGGAGATGTTTGGCGATCGTATGACGGTCTCTGCCTCTATAGTAGATAGCCGTGTCATCGGCGAAGAGAGCTAGATCGGCATTGGGACTCTTGGGGATGTCGCTGGTGTACAGCGTGAAAAGGAGTGGGGAGAGCACGGAGTTATCACGTATTTTGCATCGTCATCATTTATACTCGCTAGCGTCGTCACCGACAATATTTGTATGAGATATTTTAGTTCTTCACGTCACCGCTAGGAGGCGCTTTGTGTATCCAATATATTTTTTTTATATTCGGCGATAGGGTAGGTATAGATTAGGAAAACGGTACGGAACTCGTGATAGGGTTAGGTGTTCCCAATTTTCACAAACCGAATGTAATGCGTATAAATTGTTACGCAAGCAGACCACTAATCAAACCACTCGGCCACCGGGGTTTTCATTGAGTGATGTATTTTATCTTGATTAAAAGATAAAATATAACATTCGCTACAGCCTCTCCATTTCATTTTGCATTGTCCATTTATTTTGCGGTTTTTATTACAAAAAGGCTATTTTTGTTACAAACTATGTCCATTGCAGATTGGACCAAAGACGCCGTCTTCAGCGAGCTGCGAGAACCTCATTGTCAGAGTGAAGATGCCAGGAGATAAGAAGGAGAATGTAGATTTGGCCGTAGACACTACAAGTGTGACCATAAACTCGTCTCGGTACTCTCTCACGCTACCACTCCCGCATGCGATAAACCCCGACCATTCCAAAGCCAACTGGGACGCAGACCAAGAGACTCTGATCTTGATCCTCAAGTTAGATCGAGAGTTCGATTTTATTAATTTTTAATTTTGTTTACGTGCTTTATTAACCGTTAAATATAATTAAAGTTATGATTTAGTTAACCAATATTAAAAAAAAAAAAAAATAATCTCGGTGGTATTTTTTAAAGCAACTCTTATATACCTACCAAAGTACCACGGTGCTTATCTGAAGTCATCACAAGTACCTGTAGGTGCCTTCACGAATATGAACGCTAACATTGAATAGTCGCTGATCGCTCATACCTCGTGGCGGCACCTATGCCTACTTAGGTATATTCCATATAACTGCTCTGCCGCCGTATGGTAGGTCTTATAAGTCTGTCTGGCAGTTACTAACACCTAGTTCATTACAACTGCAAATTACGAATAGTGCCTCGAGTCAATTAAGGGTTAAATAATTCCCAACGTTAGAAGTATCAATGTGATGGGTGCCTGATTGAGAGTAATCACGGCCCAGCTTCAAGGCGCCAATTTGTTTTGGAGTCAACACCACACCAATGCCGAATGCCGACTAATTGAATGACTTGTAGCGTGAGAACACACAATCTGCGGACATTTTATTGGCCGTGACTAAAATTCATAAGCAGTCAAATTAGATAAAAAAAAACAATGTAAGTAAATAGGCACCTACCTAATTTACTCGTTAGTATTTTGATTGAAGATTCTTGTTACTTAAACGCATTTGCTACTTTGTTAAATATAGTTAAAAAAAAATTTGATCTAGGTAAGTAATTTAACACTGGTGCCAAATCGCTTCTAAATAAGCAGTTTCGAGGCCTTATAAGACAAGTGTGTTGTGGTGATGACTAGCAGTAGGTACTTAACGAGATACATTACCAATACCCCTGTAGGAAAATGTTCTCTTAGTCTTACGAAATTAGGAAAGCCCTTGATTCAGCGAAACATAGAAAGGTTTTACAAAAGTTTTTAGCTAAGTTGTCCATGAGCCATGGTAGTTCAATAGTGCCACAGATAAAACCTAGGTATTAATTTTTAATTAATTTATGACTAGCTGTGCCCCGCGATTTCACACGCGTAGTCTTAATTTCATGGGAACCCGTGTTTTAGCTATCTGCCAGTGAAAGTCCTGTTAAACTTGGTCCCGTCGTTTCGGAGGTTACAAACAGACAGACAGACAGAGATTTTATGTGAGTACCGTATAAACTTCCGTATGCATTTAGCGAAAAGTGGTCAATTTGGAATAACAAATAGACACTTCAGTTTTATTTATCTGTACGGATTTACCTACGATGAGCCAACTTGGAAATATTAAGAGCTCACGGCAGGACCCTGTTTCAAACTAATGTAATCTTACTATGCAATGTAAGCAGAAAAAGATCATTCAAATCTAATGCTTAGTCGGCAGATGCGGTTGCTGTATCATTTTTTTACATACCTATTAAGTTGTGTTAGAACAATCAGACACGTGAATCGTGTTTGATTATTTCCCACTCGAAGCAGTAGGTACGTGGTCAGTCGCAAGCACCGGTCGTTTTATTTAATTTAAACAGTCGTGGGACTAAGGCGAATCAACATTTCAAATTGTCTCAATTTACAAGATCTTAACAACATAACTGTTTTGGAAGTTCAGTCACTGCATTCATGAGTTATTCTTTTAAGTTCAACCAAGTGCAAAATTGAGGTGCTGTGCCGAATTTATAAATTTAACATCAAAAATTGCCGATTTAAAATGTGAGTAAATAATAGTTTCAATCATTTCATTGTCTGCACATATTATTTTATACTGGTGCAAAACTAGAGAAATAATCACCTCGCGAGATTACAAAACAGGGTTAAACTTTTTGATGAGTAGACAGACACGAAGAGATTATGATTTCATTCATAGTTGTAGAATCTCACCACAGGATCATTTTAGGATCTTCGTGACGTGGCTCTATATTAACAAAAGTATAATTAAAATGACATAATTTATTAAAATGTAGTAATTTAGTGGGGTATAGGGCTGCACTGTTTGAATCTTGTTTTATGACTTCTCAGACACTATACATTACCAACAATTTTGAATTGCTTCTCAGACATGTGCAGGTTTCCTCAGGGTATTTACCGTTTTCTTACAAAAAAGCCATCGGTGCAGGCTACTGGGATTCGAGCTTGCGTCGCTTGCGTAGCAGGTGCAGCAAGCCCATAGCTATCGCGGCTTTTTAACCGAATATATGGGCACTTTAATAAAAAGCTGTTGCCAGGCTTCACATAATTCATTTATAAAATAGTAAACCTTAAACGATTACCCACGGTCGGAACGATTATATTACGGTACATTACCGATTTTGAAATTAATAGACGAGTGTGGTAGAGTTGAAACATATGTATATGTTTTCAGCAATCTGTATAATCCCGCATTCCGAAAAATTTTCGGCAATGTATTAAATATAATTTATTTTATAATAAGTATGTATGCCTAGAGGCGGCTGCACCTTTAACCTACTATGACAGTGTTTACTTCATATAATTACATCAGTATGTTTAACAACTGGCACCAAAAGAGATAATGTTTTTTTAAATTGTCTATTTATACATATTGGCTAGGCACTGCATAAACTAACTGAAATAAATACCTACATTGCCGGTAACATTTTCATTTAAGCACCATTAATAATTGTGAATTTCATTACTTTAGTAATTTCAATAAAATCAGGCGTTACTTTGCGGAAGTCCATATTTTATGATTGCACAAATACCTAAGTTTTTATTTGCAAAAAGTGTGTAACTTTTTATTATTTAAACCAAGTAAATAATCAAATGTCTGGGGTGGGTTTATTTTTTAGATGCTGATCCGCTGTGCAATCTGGTTGCAAGCCTTCTTATTCCTTGATACCGTGATCTGGCTGCAGAGCGCCAATAACTGGAGCGATCGCCGTATGTTATATAAACTACTATTTACTTTTTCCCATCCGTTCTATAGTCACTTATAGTAGTACAGATACTTCCAGTTGAACTATTTGTCAGAGTCATCGCTATCCCAAAAGGCCATAGGCATTAGGTAAGTAAGCCGAGCGCAACACGTGTCTCCATTTCACGGAAAACATTAACTACACAGCAAAATTAGTTAGGTTCATATAATTCGTTTTTTTTTAAGAACAATCATGACCTAATTAGCTATCCGTGGATTGTATACCTACTTACATAAAGGTGGACTTCAGGGCACACATAACTACAGAGCAGTGGTCTATGCCCATGGGATACAGGCGTAAACTTAATGTATGTATGCGTGTTATGTATTTATTAGCAATTCATATTAGTGTTTTTTATTTATCAGAGCTGTTTCCACCTAATATGATCCCGGATCATGCGTTGAGCACAAAACGCGCAGTTGTCCGTCGCAAGATAGTTCTCTACCATAATTTCTTCCGGACCAAAGTACGACCATCGGCTTCGAATATGCTGCTCATGGTAATGTTTTCTTTTATTAATTATTGAAATATTTTTGTCAATTCGAAAAAGCGAAACTGTGAAACCTCTGAACAACGGCAAGGAAAGGTTTATTTTAAATGAACGAAATCGTAGAGAAACCTTACATACAAAGACCTAAGATATCAACTGATTTTCATTAAATATTTATTCCTTACTTAGCACTTAACTATCTATCCCATAAACTCGCTAAGGAAACTAAATGAAGCGCCGATAGACATATTTTTCCTCGTTGGCACCTAGCCAATTATTTCAGTCAGTATTGCTACACCTTGGTTTACATTATACCTTATAGGACCGTTGTGGGATACGTCTTTTATCAATAGATAATTTCTTTGTATTCCAGTCCTGGCACCCGGGCGCAGCGCGTCAGGCGCAGAGATACGCCGAGGAGTGCAAGTTTCTGCAGCATAACAACCCGCAAGAGAACACAGTGCCACATCTAGGCACTTGCGGGCAGAACCTCTTCGTGTCTGCTTATAAAGCTCCTTGGTAATTATCCGTACCTATTTCAACGCCCAAATTGCTGGGCGGATTTGGTTGAAAAGAGCCTATAAGTAACCGATTTCAAGATGTAAGCAATCTAAATTTTATAATAAATAACATATTGGTTAAAGTTAGAGGATTATTAGGTAAAGGAGAGAGATCTAGACAGAGCTGAAGCGCAAACGTAGGAAAATCCTAAGTCTATAATTTACTCTCAGAACATTGTCTCCTCAAAACGTTTCGAAAATCATACATACAGCAGAAATACAATATACACTAATATTATAAAGATGAAATATTTGATTGTTTTTTTTTTGTTTGTTTGTTTGCATTAAATAGGCTCCGAAACTACTTTAAAATTGTTTCAGCTATGGATAGCTACATTATCAGCGAGTAACATAGGCTATATTTTATTCCCGTTCTCCCCCGGGAACGGGAACTACGCGGGTGAAACCGCGTGGCGTCCGCTAAGTAATACTGTATATAACTTTTGCAGAACAATGTATAGTTGAAAACTAGATCCATCCATTATTGTTCTATTGTCGGAACCTTATGACGTAATACACAACCTATAATTAAAAAAAGTATAGTGTGAGCCACGCTGAGGTATCTCCATATTTTTATAATATACTATATTCTCCTCTACAGTTATCTTCTATTCCATTTCATAAACCGTCTCAATCGAGCCCTTTATGCATGACATTGCATCTTACCATGCCGAATACAACGTTTTAACAACGTTTTCATGTTTTACTGTAAAGGTGCATTGCACAGTAAAAAACTGATAGGTTAGGATAGGAGATTATTGCTTACATGATATTTTAATTATAATTCTTGGTTGGTGATGCCGTCACGTTACGCGCCAAGGCCTATTCTAGTAAATAAGATGAATTGAAGACACATTATGACCTCGTTTACACAGTGTTTTTGCTAGAGCGCTTCATCCCGCCCATCGTTGCTGGCGATGCGCAGGCGTCACGACTCCACACAACTACCTAACAGTATAACTGGGTAAAACGTGCACATATAATTATACAACAAACAATAAAACAAATTTAGCATTGGTACTTTTTTGCATGTTGTCTATTGACTTCGTGGCTTTATAATACGGAAACTAATTTGAGGCAGTTAATGTGTCCAATATGAGAAGAAAATTACCATCATTGAATAATTATAATACGTGAGGTACGCACAAATAATACCTACACATCATTTGCACGAGACAAAAAAACATTCAGATATATTAATAGAGCCGTGGTGACCTAGTGGTTTCGCCTACTACACAAGCGACGCAAGTTCAAATCACAGCGGTCTGTACAAACGAGTTATTTAAAAAATGTATGGGTTACTACCCATTCACACCACGACCTTTTACCGATGACGGAAAACTGAAAAGAAATTCGTAAACATATATTCAGTGCCTAAAACAGCGATGGACTCACCATCTGTGACGTTCGCGCTTAATTATCATTGGTAAAAAATGGGTGTTATCACACCTTATCCCTTCGAGGACCCGCTATGCTGAGGCTAAGGATGGCATTATATGTTCACGCGATATTTTTTAGTACCTGTATAAACGTCTACGTGTCGCCTCTGTTCATTTTGTAACTGATAATCTATGTTTCTAATAAAATAATTATTTATTGTATCTCTCTAATTAAAGATACAATAAGTAGATTTCTTATCTGTTCTATCGCGAAATCTGCTCACCAACTAAAACCAATGGTTCCGTATTTTTTTCCACAATAATTGTAGATCATGACGTAGGTTCTTTGAGGTAATTATTGGTTAAGAACACAATTTAATATTGTGAGTCTGAGTAACAAAATATGATACTTAAAAAGTAACGTTATCACTTAGTTAATGATGGTGTTAAATTGTCGTGTGTGGAATCGGAAGTTCGGAAATATTCAATTGACACCTATCTAGAGAGTCGACCATAAACAATAATCGAGCGTACACGCTTCAGGGAGACCGTTGTTACTTTGCATTAATTAAGGTCATGTCAAATTGTCAAATAGCTTTTCAATTGTATTAGACCAGCGAGACTTCAGAAGGTTCAGATGTGCAATGATTTTGATTGAACAAATTATAATATCCAGAGCTGTTCAAAAGGAGTTAGAGTTGATAATCTAACCGATGTGCCCAATTATACTTATTATATATACGTATTTTTAATGTTGCCGGTGGCATCCACATAACACGGAAAGACGTTTGTAGCATTTATGTACTAATATTATGATGAAGTTTTTTTTATATTTGTTTATAACGAATAAACTTAAAACTACTGGACCTGTGGAATTGATTTAGCAATGGATAGATACATTATCAGCGAGTTACATAGCCTATATTTTATCTTGGTATTCCCAAGGGAACAGGAACAGGTAAAACCGCGTTCGTTAGTCGTAAATAAAACAAAAGACATCAAATCCAATAAATTGTTACAGGTTCTTCGCCCTGAAAACTTGGTTCGTGGAATATAAAAACTTCACGTATGGCCATCCAATACGGAGTTTCAAAGAAGTGGGACACTACACGCAGATGGTGTGGGCCACGAGCCATAAGGTGGGATGTGGCGTGGCCCTCTGTCCCGGCGGACCTTGGGGACGGTTCTACAACTATGTCTGTCATTATTGTCCTGGGTAAGATTTTTAAACTATCAATGCTAAGTATTATCAATTTGCAAGTTTATGTTGTTGCAACACGCAAATTCAAATCGCTCTATACCAGTTTATCAAAAAGGTCTCAAAAAGGTACCTCCAGTGATTCGTCACCAAGAGTTTGACGGCGAAAGCTAACATCGCGAGGAAACCTACATACTGATTCAAAGATGTAATTAATGTCTGAGACGGTAATGCACTCACAATCTGTCACGTCGACACTTAATGGCGCATATTTTTTTCTATACCATATGTTTTTATGTATTTCTAAATAGCAACGATTAATAAAATCACTGGGCAGGATCCTTCTGTTACGAGCTTACTCGTGAACAGAAATCATTATAGTATTTTAATTACTTACAGCTTGTTTTTTTAAGGAAATTCTCATAGGTACTTCAGCAACGAATAAGCTATCAAATTACCTTTAATTTTTTTCTTTTCATTTTACAGAAAATGATTAAATATAAACAAACAGAAATTTTACTGTATTTTTTTTATAATTTTTCAGAGGCAACATTTACGATTCCACGCAATTCCCTTACAAACCTGGTCGGCCCTGCAAAGACTGTCCCGACCACTGCCTCTCTAGTGCCCTATGCACCAACACGTGCTCTCGGAGAGACTACTACTCTAACTGTGAGGAGTTGGTTAGGCAAACTATTGATGCATGTTCGCAAGGTTTCTGCAATGCTACTTGTACGTGTGGATCGACCAAACTACATAAGAACTATCCATGGCTATAATTTATTCAATTAATTTTTCGGTTAGTTAATATATTAGTGCAATATACTGTATTGTATTAGTTCTTAATATATTTTAGATATTCTAATAACGCTCTTTATATTTCGTAAGTTAATAAAATTATATAAAAACATTCACAAAAATTACATCTTACTCGTTTCATTGCCGCACAATATCGGATTTATATTGTATCTCATGTGATGCATATAAGTAGGTACCCGTACATAGGTACACAGGTATTCATAAAAAGAATCTTCTTAGATAATTGTACAGTAATTTCACCCCTTTAGCTTTACGGTGAAGGAAAACATCGATAGGAAACTACATATTATGTCTGAGAAATAAAGTATGTGAAAGCGATGCGACTCATCCTCTGTCATGTTGGCACTTAATAACTTATTTGTTGCAAATGTTGTTTTGCTATGACGTGAGCGAATTAAATTAAAATTTAAAGTACAAATTAAAGATTTTTTTAATTGGGTCATGAGGTAAAGGCAACCAACTTTAATAGAGTGGTAAAACACCTCTTAATATACCGCAAGTCGCAACAGCTTACAAGACGTGTACGCGATGATCTTAGAAGATCATCAAGTGACGCGGTGTCATGATGACAATAATTACGTAAAGAGTCGCGCCAGGTTGCTCTGATGGGTTCGTAGTGCAGGTGACTCAGGTGGGGTGCACTGGGGTGCTTGCTGGCGCGGAACCAACGGTGACCCCTTTCCTTTCACTCACACCGTTTTGGATGCAAGTTTTGAGTAACATTTTTGTATTATTGTACAAAATTGAACTAAACTCAGCAATGTTTAAAAAGCAACGGTTAGATTTTACTTAGATCTAAGTTAAGTGACAGTTTAAGTTCTTGACTAAAACGTACATTGTGCCTATATTATCTAAATTTATGGCCAATAAATTAGTATGCCTATCGGTTACGTTATGTTTTATTGCTGTCGCTCGTCGAAAAGTACGTACAAAGATAAAAGTGATGGATTACGAACATAAATAATTGCCATACTATTGCTATTTAGTATTCAGCTGTGTTCCCGACTGACCGAGCAACATGTTTCCCACCCCCACCACATGTCCGACCCAATTGAAATGCGTGCAGGCGAGGAGTAGAGAGGAGGGCGCGGAACGCGGGCTTCGCGGCACATTGCACGCCGGCCTCGCACCTCGCGGCCACCTGCCGCCGCTGCGCGCCATGGTCTGCGACGACGGTTCGCACGCCTCATCGCCTCACGTCCGCCGCAAGTCACTCCGCCGGCTTGCATCCACACGCGGCTTCAAGCCCCGTGCCTCCAATGACTACGGCTGGATTCGCGTCTTCGAGGGTCTCGAACCTTTCTCCATCGATGCGCCCAGCAAGCTCGTCAAGGTCGCACTCAACACTACCGTCGAGGACATCAACAAGAAACTAGGATTTACCGATGAACTCACACTTTGGATGCAAACTGGCGGGGAGAACTCCAGAAGACTGGAACTCGACGAGTTTCCCCTGCGGATTCAGGAACAGTTTCTGGCGACATGTGGATGGAAATCGGAGGCTCGGAGATTGCGTCTGGCGGTCGATCCGGAATTGCGACACTCGCTGCGCTGGTGTGTGGGCCCAGCGGCGCGAGAGGACAGTGTACTACGTTCTGGTACTCTTTATATACTAAAAGGACATGTATTTCCACAATGGAAACCAAGACCGGCTTATGTCATTGGGTCTCGGCTACACACTTACGGTATGTCAACGTGATTAACTTCTTATATTGTGTTTGTGAAAATACATATTTAAGATCGAATCAAGCATTAAATACTTTATTGTGCATATACAATTGCAGGTGCGGCATGGGAGCCGGTGGAACTCAGTGGAGGCAGCATCGAGCTGTGCCCACCAAAAGCTCAGAGACTGGTGTTGTGCGTGAAACCACATTGCCAAGGCAGTACGGGAGACACGGGCACGAATCACATTTTCTTGGGATTCAGCACTATTTGGGAACGCAACCTGTGGTTTTGCTGGCTCAAAGAGGTATGGTGTACGCAACTTATTTTAAATAGTTAGAAATCTTTTAAATCTAATCAAAGCGTGAAAACGATAGTTAGTGCTACAGTTATAAAATAGTAGGTGGCATACTGAAGCAACTAGAGCAAATCTAGTATGTGTATTTAACTAGTAACCATCGCTGCGCTTCACGAAGTATACAAACTTAGCAGATGATTGGGATTTGATTCCGGTACACTTCTCAAACTAACGAACCAGCAATTTAACTGCGGCAAATTGTTAGAAATTCTGCGAAGCTTAATAAGTTCTGACATTTCAATGTACATTTGAGCGTCAATCATACTAGGGTTGTGTAATATATTGTATTTTAATGTCTACAATGTAATGTACCAAAAGCCCAACGAAAGTTACCGACTTAATTCGAAATTACATGATAATATAATGTAATAATTTACATCTAATTATTAAGTACCTGGGATCAAGATGCTGGATTAGTGATTATTTTAATTGCTATCAAACACACTCTCACAAAATGAACTAATTATAAGAAATTATACGACGTGAGAATTCTGATTAGTGCAAAAGATAAGTAGTAAGTGGTTGTAAGACAATTTAATATATATATATATATGAATTGTAAGTAAAAAAAGTATGTTAATTAGAAATTGTGCGCGCATCACCCTGAAAGAAATGTCACGGTCGAGATGTCCAGAGTGCGCGCACGCAATAGCGGGGCGGGCCAGATGTTCCACAAGTAAAAAGTCACTCGTCACAAACACAGCCTTTTCTTCTTTCCGAGCACACTTCACTTTCAGTGCTCTCGCGATAAAACTGTAACCTGTGTACAGTGACTTGTGTGACGGTAAATAAAAACAGATTAATGCCTCCTCATCAGGCATTCGCGAAACAATAATTCGTCATCGATTCCAAAAAACACTAGTTATTCAAGGACGGATAAATGTCATTTATGCAAGCAGCAATAGTGTGATTGGAATAATAAGGTATACCGGCAGGAGTTATTTCGTCGCTACAAGGGAATAACAATGGCCTGAGGAGTTCGTCGGCCTCTCCGTGGCTACGTACCGAGACTGGCGAATACTTACTGCGGCTACCTTTAAAATGACATTTCTCTCACTAAACAAAGAAAAAATAATATACGTGGTGATGTGTTCTTAAGTGATACCCTTCAGGAACCTAAGTGATGAAGTTAATAATACGGCAGTTATGGTAGAGCAAGCAGCAATGAATTGTGACGAAGAGGCGATAGACAGCTTGGATGTCATCCCCCAATCTTCCGACAATTTCTTGGATAGTTTAGAGCCAAGCACGTTCAAGGCAAAATGCGATGTACCGGTGGGTAATTTTCATCTCTCTCTAACAAAATTCGCATCTCATACACTGTTACTCAATAACACACGTGTTTCATGCAACGGCGTACTCGCGTAGTGCTTTAGAAAACATTAACAGGATATTTTAAACAAGGACTTTTGCAGAGTACCAGCTGATACTGATCAATAAGGTATTTATGCCATGTATTCAAAACTAAGTAAGGTCAAATTTGTTGGCAGGCTACCCAAAGCACGCAGCCTCCAAACGTATTAGACCTGAGTGGAGGCGGGCGGGCATCCCTCGGTGCGGCACTGGCTCAACACTCAGCCGGTGCCTTTACCATCCGCGTGCTTCGACTAAAAGGGAGCAGTCTCGCCACTCTGCCCCTTCAAACATGGACCTTACAAGCACTCACGCACTTGGACATAAGCGAAAACAGAATATCTAACCTGCCTGCTGAAATATGCCAGCTTACACAGTGAGTATTAATAAAAAAATATAAAATATATATAAAGTAATTTGGCTGATGATTTTGTAATCATCAATTTATTTCCAATTATTAAGGCCATAGTATTGGGGGTCATTTTAACTGCAGGTATTATTTTATTTTGATTATCGATTTGTTAACGTTTCATTATATTTATGTTCATTCGATTGTCCTAAGCATATAGGTAGGTACGTAAATTTTGGCTTACCTAGGTAAATGCATGATTAAAGAATTGACAGAGTCCATTAGTTTATCTTGCATCCTGGATAACCGTATAGTTATGAAAAATTTATACCAAATATTCGTACCAAGATTTACACATATTGTCTTAGGATGCGGTCATTACTAATTCTATTCGGTAACGCTTCGTCGGCGAAGCGTGAAGCTCACAGCGCCTCTTTGAACCTTCGAGTGCCTTCGACATAGATCAGCCTTCGACCCATGCATGCTTAACTATTTGGAACTTGTATTTTGATACATTTGTGAGAACTTGAACCTAATACATCCAGAACATATTAGGTATATTTAAGAGGTGCACTGTTGGGTGCTTTTATATCTCTCGCGACACTGGTAGAAAAATATTTAATTTCTTTATGCCTAATGTTTGGGTTTTGAGTTCTTGTCAGTTCGAAAGAGAATCGTAAAAACAGTATATTTACGTGAGCAAAAAATATATGGGACCAATTTGCAACCGCTCTTTGCGTCATGCAAGTCAGTCCAGCCGTTTCCAAGTAATCGGTATAAAACAAAAAAGACATCAGTTGAACATAGATATCCTCAATATTTTTTTTAACTCGGTTATAAATGTACATTTCAAGCATAACTATTCCACGCTGCATGTTATGATTGTTAATACATCGTATCGTGCAATCCATCGTTCTCGTCAATAAAACATAATTTATTGTCTTATACATATCTGCTAACTGCAATATAAGACTGGTTTTCTAACTTTTTGTCACATTCAATGGATTATATGAATGAGCTCTAATACATTCCTATATGGTGTACTATTGATGTGTAGTGACAGGTGCATTGATTTGTGAGTCTAACGTCATGGAAGAGTTTAAAGATACACGTAATTTATTGTCATGAAAAAAAAGATACCTACCTATTGCAGACAGATCTAGATTACGTAGCGGTCCAATTTATCATCTTTAGCAATCGTTACAGGTCAGTCGGAGGCCTAAATAATTTGACAACTGATTTAACCGAGATCACAGATTTTCCTCATAAGGGTTGCAAAGGTCAGAAGTGGCAGTCCCTTCATATAAAAATCAAGTGACCAGCCGCATCGGGTTTGAATCAAGTGACGGCCCCAACAATGTATGGGATAAGGCCAGAGAGATGATGATGATCGAATTTGGGAAATATTGGACCATAGATTTCAGAATCATATATCTGTGCTGTGCAACCTTGAGATTCATTTGGCCCATAGGTGTTATGAGGAGTGACTTTCACTGTATCATAAATTGAATGACAAGTTTAATGACGCGGGAATAATTTATTAGCAAAAATGAACTTTATATCAGCGAGAAATAATACAATTTGTTAGTAAAACTCTTTACCCGTGGATGGTGGGTGTGCCTATCTACATCTGTGCGCCAGACCGTGGCGTTACGTTCACTTTGAGCGCAACCCCTGTTAGCTCACCTACTCGCTTTAACTGATACACGATAGTATCAACATATACTTAATTAATCTTTTCACTTCTTATGAGAAGACAAACATACATTTAGTAATCAATCCTATTCTTTATTCTATATTTTATCAAGTATAAAATTGAAATCGCCACATCCATGCTAAATTATTTTGTTTGTTTTATCGCTTTATCTAAACTACGTTACGGATCTTGATACGGTGTATACTATCAATATAAATAGAAGTTGAAAACCAATGTATTTAAAACAAAAAACATATAGTCGAGTTGATAACCTCCTCCTTTTTTTGAAGTCGGCTAAAAAGGCTATGTTCAATTTAAAGATGGTAAGTAGTTAGTAGTATTTAAAGTCAACGTTTACCAACTCTTAAAAATCGCTTCTACCATCAAGAGCACCATACGCAGCCACAACCGAGGAAAACATAAGTGTTTATTTATTCAGTGTACTAACGCATATTTCAATTTAATTGCACCGACATTCGAATCGTACGTCCTTAATCGTATCCGTGCTGAACTTACATTTTAAATTTTGGATTTTAAAATATTCTTATTTTGTTATAATTATTAATACGACTCTCTCGTTAGCGATACATGTCTCGAGTTATGGTAATTATTCAAAATGATTGAAAATTATAATAAGTTCTCACTTTCCGTACCTATATTTATATTTATCCATACGTAATCGTAGCGTATACGTCGTCGTATGGTTAAAATATTCCATTGTGTATCTTTCTACAGTGGGGCGAGCGCAACGTAGATATGTGGTGAATTCGGATTTAAATCCCGTTAACTCGCATCGTATTCTATTTAAAGTAAAATTTATTTTACCTCCTTGCTCAGTCGTCTTTAGGAACCAGAAACTATATGCTCGTTGTAAATATCTCCACAATTTATACAAAGCTTTAGTTAGCGAGATAAGGTATACATATACTAGAGAGCCATCACGTGCAATGCTCGATAGGAAAAAGACGGAGCAATGGATTTGCTGTACCCGCAAGTCGATGTCAATATATTGGTACTGCGATAATCATAGCATATGATTGACATTATCAGTATGATGGCACCAACGGTGGATCCAGGGGGGTCATGACCCCCATGACCCCCCCCCCCCTTTGAGCTGGTTCCAAGACTTAGGTGGACCACTAATTGAACATAATAATTTTACTGACTTACGTACATTATTAAAATACTACTTTTTACTTGTATCTATTATTATAAAAATTTAATTATATGTTCTTGACCTGACCACGACTATGTGACCCCCTCCTGGCGCCAAAGTTGGATCCGCCCCTGGATGGCACAGGCAACATATCAACTACAGAAACTCCACTAGCTCCCTAGGTGCTATGAGCGTTCAAATACTGCAGTACCCACTTACCATCACACGTACCATGCTCAGAATAAGTAACATCGAAGAACAAAAGCGAAATACATAAATACATAATACAAGCTGCAGGCAAACAATCCAAGGTATTGCATAGATTTGATAGATATAGAGGAAACAACAATGTGTAGGTAGCATCATTGAGGAGTCTTGCAAGTGTGGCCAGTCGGGCGCCTCGGCCCGCGGTCAGTCCAGTCACACACTCTCACAATGATAGCTGTACTTTACGTGGAAATTAATAAAGTAGTTATTTAAAAGAAGTTAATATATTTCATCAGTGCATATAGGTTTCTACTTTGGGACAATGTCCTCGTACAGTGAGACATAATTTTTGTTGTCTTTGGTAAGTGTGTTATATTTTTACTATTCTTTTTTGTTTCTTCAACCACCTAAATATATATTTTAGTTTTAAATGATTGAATTGACTGAAATGGTTAAATTATTTCTGTAGCATATTCGTATCTCAAAATTATCCATTAGGTGCTTAAGTTAAGTACTTACTTAAGTAAATTAATTGCATTATTATCTGTGAAAGCAAATCTAACATTTTAACACATGTTTATTCTTATCTCTCTTTACATCGAAATAAATGAACTTTAAAATAAGATTGTTTGACTTTCTAACAATTTCAATAATGTTCTCGCGAAACTGTTGTGTATCAAATATAAAGTACTTAAGACAAACATTTAATATTAATTGCGTCGGTCACGCTATGCGCGCTTTTGGGGCATATATTAACATATGACCAATCCCCGCCGAGGAACCGAATGTAGAAATCTATTGTTAAATAAAGCTTACGCAACAATAACATTACTGGATGAGCTATTTTAATAGATTCTACATTGATTTATAAAGGTAAGATAAGATGATACAAGTAATTTGCATTACCCGGGTTTTATCCGAATTTTTTTAATGGGGATGACCTATTTGCCTCATATTGCTGCCAAAATGTGTTCCTATTGAAACTAAGTTTTATACGTTAAGTTAAACTTGAGGTTAAATCTAGATTATTATATTATTAACGTTAATATAGGCATAACATTACAAACATCTAGTACTATTTTCTAGCTGACTGTATCTAGATGGTGCGTTATGCATGCACATTTGCATGTATCGCTTGCTCAAGAATAAATGTTGGTAATTTATGCTTCAAGCAGATGGAATAGAACAGATAGTGCCATGAAGAAGTTTTATCTGACCATTATGTTGCAGTGTGGAGCCATCCGCAACGGTCCTCATTAGGAATGTTTTTGCTATGTCCATTACTGTACTGTCAGTGATCTTTGATAAACATATTTAAATGGATTTTATTAGTGTTAATATAATTTGTTTATCTCACTATATTTTTAACTCAGACAAACACTTTTTGGCATATTTTTTGCCCCATGAAAAAGTAACTAACTACACACACATTTTCGCAGTTATAATAAAAGGCCGAAGTATAAGGTTTTTTCATATTTCTTTTTCTATCACTTAGAAAAAAGATTTTAGTATATTACCTAGTCACTATTACAAGGCCATTGCGAACATATTTACAAAATATTTCCAACAGTTATAATTGCATATCTGTTTATGATAACCTTAATGAAGAACACTGTTAATTATATCGTATCCTTAATTATTTAAGGTATATACTAATGGGTATGAATATATCCGTAGCTGAGTTCCGTAAGTAACATTCCAAACTTTATTGTTTCAAGGTTGGAGGAACTTCAAGTGAGCGATAACGAGCTTCGGTCGTTAGAGGTAGTCCTTCGTCTACCTCGGTTGCGGATACTGGTTGCTGCAAGGAATCTTATCAGCACTTTTGGGGTAAATAACAAAAAAAATATTTATTGACTTTCTATTTCTCCCTTAAACATAGGTACCCGCCAGTTGACATTACTTTTTGCAAAACGTTTTTATGTAGCTGTTTTAATTTTAATTAGTTGTCACAAAGTGCTAGTAATTATTTCGACATCTTTTAATCAAAAGTTCTATGATTTCTTGTCTGTTATTACGGAGTTCATACGATTGGTGGAAAATTCTGACATTTTAATAACCAATTTTTATTTATAATTAAATTTTAGAATGTCCTGGTTGGGTATTCCAAAAGATTTTTGAAAATCCAATTGGATCTCAGAATGCAAAATCTGATAATTTAAGTGATGTTATTGTTTTTTAAGTATGTTACGCTTATTTTTTTAAAAAATATGTCTTTTGAAAATAAAATTGTACCCATTTCCAGGCCAGTAACATAGCACAAATGACGCACAACATTCTCGACGAAGAAAACAAAACAGAACATAGGGCTCCACTCACGACAGTGGACCTGAGGCATAACAGACTGAAGGGCAGCATTATACTGGGAAACTATGAAGTAAGTTATTTCATTTGTTTCTAACTAACATCTTAGCATAACTATAATCTGTACTATTCAAGTATCTGAACACAAACAAATCTTGAAGGCAATTTGCTAAAAAAGTATGTTATTTAAAAGCTTCAAATACCAATTTCTCTCACGCAACCCAGATAATAATATAACATATAATAACTCAGATAATATCTTAACATACATAGTTATTATAAAAAGGTGTGATTTTATATCAGCATATCATTCTTGATTTCGTTTGCATTCTTAGTAAAAAAAAAACATCACCTGACTTTAAAGATTGTTAAAGTACCTACCGGATTGGCAAAACGATTGCGTCATTTGAAAAAAAAGTCAAATGTGCTTTCAATCTTAGCTTATCTACTTTAGCTATTCCGCAGTCAACGCTTAAGACTAGTTTCGTGCAACCAAGTATTAATCTTAAAATATTATACCTACTTAGATATATATAGTGAAGAACTTCAGCGCCCGTCTCAATAATAATAATATCGCTATTACATCCTTTATTATACTGTTTCAGCACCTAGTGTCATTGGACGTGTCTCATAATTTGGTAGAAGTGCTGGTGGTGTCCTCCCTGCGAGGGCTGCGAGAGCTATACGCAGCTCATAACTCACTACAACACCTCGCATTGCATGGGGCTTCACTTCGTACCTTGAGGGCGCCACATAATCGTGTGTAACATTATATCTTTAATTTTAATAATGTAATGAAGCCGAAAGAAGGAGAGACGTGGAAGCCGTGGGGTTTGAGCAGGCGCCTGCTACGCAAGTGACGCAAGTTCGAATCCCAACGGAGTCTGTACCAATGAGTTTTTCTAAAAACGTATGTGCAGTGATTTCACACCACGTGCTTTACGGTGAAGGAAATCATCGTGAGGAACCTGCATATGTCTGAGAGGTCATTTAAACACGTATGTATGGTGCCTGAGACGGCGATAAACTCACCATCTTGTGCGTTGCGATGAAAAAGGGTGTGGTTATTACAACACCTCTGCCTACCCTTTCGCCGAATACAGGCGTGAGCATATGTATAACTAGTCGTTGCTGGCAATGTTCTAGAATAGCAGTGTAAAATAAACGATCTCAGGGGGCCAACTATGATCGTTTAAGCAGCGCGTATGAAAATGAAACGTCAAAGCTCAGAAGTTCTGAATACGCTCTGCTTAAATCGATGATGGTAGGCCGCAGTGCTCCAAATATTGAGTTGGACATGCAATATGACAGCCGAATGACTTTGCATTTTAGCGTGGGTCAAATATCTTGATAATTTTTCTAAGCTACGTTGTAGTTGAATTCCAAAGATAGCTGATCAACACATTTCGGGCCACAACAATTACACCACATACGCGCTCGATTGTCGACAACGTTTAGACATGGACCAACTTATAGGTACGTTTTTCGTACATCGTGTTATCAATGAAAACAAATGAAACATTAACTACTTACCCAGAAATACTACATTAACAATGTCACTAAGCAGTATCAATGGCTGTGATGTTCTTCATGGTCCAAGTAATGTCACACTTCAAAATTCCCATCCAAATTATGTTATACTTCTAATAAATGCATTCTTTTATTTTTTCAGAATTGGAAACTCTAACGACGACAGTGCCCCCGATAAATTTAGTTGAAGTGAATTTATCACACAACAAATTGACTGCCTTACCCCAATGGCTTAGTGGATGCTCCGACCTTACAACACTTCACGCCAGCAATAATCAACTCACCTCATTACCTGACCATCTGTTTTGCAGCGAACTATCAAGTCTTAGCAATGTTCATCTAGCTCATAACAAGATTTCCAGCATTCCTTCAATGCCAAGACTGAGGGCACCCCTTAAAGAACTACTCCTTCATGATAACTGCATTCAACAATTACCTGAAAACTTTTTCTCAGTATGCGATAGACTATGTATTCTAAACCTATCAAACAATAGGTTAAGTCGTTTACCTAATACAAGAGGACCTTCACACTGCTTAGAACGACTCTACTTAACTGCCAACTGTTTAACAGACGATGTAGCAGATGTTATTGTTGCATTCCGCAACTTGAAAATACTTCACATAGCTTACAATTGCTTGACTAATCTGCCAGAGAGTTGTATAAACTTCTGGCCCGATATCGAAGAGCTGGTGTTATCTGGTAATGCACTATCCAGACTGCCAGAAACTTTACCACAACTAAATAATATCAGAATCCTGAGAGCTCATTCAAATAGATTACGGTCAGTTCCAATGTTTGCGTGCAGTGCTTCAGTTAAAATTTTGGATTTTGCGCATAATGAACTTGACAGCATAGATCTAAGGCTTCTAGCGCCTAAGCAATTAAAATTTCTTGATATCTCATGTAACAAAAAATTGCAAGTGGATCCAACTCAATTCAATTCGTATAGATGTCAACGACCGTTGAGCTTAGTGGATGTTACCGGACGACATACACTACCATGGACACAGAGAAGTGGCTACCACGAAGAACTAAACGGATCATCACCTTGGAGTACAGGATTTTCAGAGTGCCCAAACTCATCACTACAACTCTGTTGTGCCCAAATTCGTCTTCCATCATTTTGCAATAAAGAAGGCCTTTTTGCTATAATTGATGGTGAAAACGATACAGAAGTACCAAAAATATTACAAACATGCCTACCGGGTCTATTGCTAGAAGAAAAATCTATTAAAGAGACTGTAAATGAATACATGAAATACGTAGTACTTTCAGCTCACAGAGAATTAAAGGAAAAAGGCCAAAGAAATGGTGCTTGCCTCATTATGTGTCATTTATCTCCAATAAACACATCAGAGAATGGTTTTGGTAATGCGCCAAAAAGATACAGTTTAAAGCTTGCTAATGTTGGAGATACAAAAGCAGTCCTCAGCAGACGTAATGGTCCTCTAAGTTTGGGAATAGAAAATAACAAACGCTTAGGGTATTCTTCAAGATACCCAAATACAGTACCTGATCCAGATGTCATTCAAACAATCATAAAGGAAGATGATGAGTTTTTGATACTAGGAAATGGTCATTTTTGGAATGCCATTAGCATGGATACGGCAGTCTCTGAAGTGCGAGCAGAACGTAACCCTGTTCTCGCAGCTAAAAGATTACAAGACTTAGCTCAGAGTTATGGTGTCGAAGAATGTATTTCTGTTATGATCATACGATTCGATGCAATCAAATCTGATGTGGATTTATTAATGAGGGAATTGCGTCAAACAATAAGCACTACTAAATCAGTGTGTAGGTCTGACTGTTGTTGTTCCCGTTTAGAACCATGTTGCCATTCCTCTACACCACCGAAATCATGTAGCGATCGGTCATCGCCAAGTGGACAAAGTGATCGCCCGCTAAGCGAAGCAATCAACCATCAACATTACGCAAGTGTGCGTTCTCAAGCCAAAGCATCGGAACGTCGAAGTTGTCGAGGAGGAGTAGCCCGGGCAATACGCGTCCGTGTTGAAGAAGATAAAGAGGAGGATTCAAGAAACGAGGAGCTCCCTAATTCAGAAGAACAATTTAAATGTTGGGAGTACATGCTAGAACAGAATACGCAGATGTTGTTTGACAAAGAACTGGATAATTTATCCAAAGGAATAAAATCGAACGTTAGTAGTCTCAGAAATATAAAAGGTTTATCGGGTAGTAGTCCACAGCTGCATTTAACTGGAAAACAATCTAAAGGTGTACCATTTCTGTCAAAACACTTTGGAAGTGCAAGATCTTTCGGCAATAATTTGAAACCCGATCTTCGTTTTGGATCTGGACGTGTACCGATTGGAGGACCAAACGCGGCGTATTTTGGTTCATTACAGAGATTAATGCCTTATCATTTGGAATACGATTTTGCCGTGATACAAGAGAAATCAGCTCACTCTCAAGATTCGTTAGACCTGGAAGGGCGTATGCAACAGTATTGGGGAGTTGCCACAACCGAACTGTAAATATTTATTAATAATATTCAAAGTAGTTGTAAATAAAACTTCACTGTAATGAGATTGTATTTATATAGATACCATTCATCTGTCGACTAGATTTTTTGCACAAAGTATTATAATCACTATGGACTTGCCTATATGAGCTAGCCTTATTAAGGTACATTGTCTTATAATACACGTAGCTAATATATACAATATTGTGATATTTCTGTCGTATTTTATCAAATAAATTGATAAAATAATTTAATGTAGCATCACGGTTTCTTTTAAGATGTTGGTTATTAAAAGATTACCAATATGATCTCCATTTGCTATAGACATTTAAAACTGTAACATATATGACGCGCATAGTAAATACCGAACTAGTGTATCTTTTGTGAAAAATAGAATTATCAATAAGTGGCGCAACTTAACAAACATCATACAATTCACATCTTGTAACTCTCAATTGAATGAATAGCGCTTCGATATGTTCTAAATGTAACAGAATATCGCAAATGTAGTTACATAATATCTGGAATATATTTTTATATATACAGATTTTAGACGGCTCTTTTACTGGTAAATAATATTTATATGTATGTAGGCAATAAATTTATACAGTGTTAAACAATTATTAATATCAACATTCAAATCGTATCCTAATAATTTATTTACAGTTTTATACGATCTAAAATGTTAAGGCTCTCCAGCGTTGTGCTTTATTCAAATGTATTTACATTATTTAATAAGGTAAAATTTATCTTTGACCGACAAAATTGAGTCCTGTGCGTTTTTGCACAAATACCAAACATTATTTTGTGCTAATAAACTCGTATAAGGTTTATCTCACTTTATCACTTTTCGCTGACATACCTACTGGTAGAGTCTAGTCAAGCGTCCATCATCCTTGGACGGTGAGAATTGTTGGGTAAAGTATTATGTAGTCACAGCTCACGCTTGACGACGAGCTCGAGAGGCTGGGCGAGCTGAGGGTAGGGCGCGGGCGGCGGGGGCGCGTGCGCCGGGGGTGGCCGCCGCTAGGGGAAGCCACGCGGTGAGTAATGGTGCTCGCCCAGCCACGAGTCTGGAGACGGCGGGAAGTCAGGATATCCCCCGGCGGCTGGTGATGATGAACTGCTGAGGTCTGACGCACCGCCCGTGCCCGCTCCTATACCCGCACCACTCATCGCTTGCCCTGAAATAAAGCAAATAAGAACCCTTTATAGAAAACTTACATTGAAGCAATTTTAATTGAATTAATAAAAGATGCCATATATACCAATATTTGTATAGACGAGGTGATCAGGTGGGTAATGGTAGTGGGGATGTGGAGGAGAATGTCCTCGCAGGTAAGGTGGTGTCGCAGCATAACGAGCCCCAGTAGTGCCCGCACCACCGCCTCCCGCCGGAGAGCCTTCCTCTCCACCCAGCGCTACAGTGCTGTAGCTGTCGTTACTCAGTTCTGGAAATTGCAAACCAAATTTAAAGACATAAGAAATTCATTCAGGTAAAAAAAATATCCGTCATCCAAACATTCAAATTCTGGTATGTTTAGAACCGTATTCAAATATTACCATGGTGACTGAAAGAGTCCAAGTCTATCTTGAGCTCGTCTTTGTCGAGCAGTCGGTCATGTCGTGGAGACCCGCTACCCTTCATGGACCTGAAGTACTGCGACCACCGCGTACGCCCGGCGTCTTTTTTTAATCTCTTCTCTTTTGCTCGCCTGGGAATTTAAATAATGCACTAAACTTAAGCTACCTCTTTAATAAGAGCTGAATGTATTCTTGTAAACAATTTTTACTTAGTTATAAACAAGTCATTTGATTCCACGACACAATCGAATATCATGAAATGTATAAATTCGTTCTTACACACACATCATCGATTTAAGTATTAAGTAGAGCGTATTAAGAACTTCTTAGCTTTGACGTTACAGTAAGACGTCACTGCTATAACGATGATAGTAGGCCCCCAGCTGATTTTAGTTGAACCGTTAAAAATATTCACTCCTGTTTTAGCATATAATACGGTAGATATTTATAGAGCTCACTCCAACTACAACCCACAACTATGTTGATAGAGAAATCAAACAAGAGCTCAACAGACAAACAGTTGTTGAATTTTGATTGCACCTCTAAATATTAACGCATGGATGACTTCAATTTGAGCAAATAACCGTATATGTTGTATAAACAGAACACCCCATAATGTTCCGCGTGCGTTATTACGGTGCGCGGCGGGGTGCTTTCAGCGAGCTTGATTAATTAAAGTGCCTCCGCCCAGTCCGCCGGGACCGTGCCTCGGTGAAGCTATGCCGGATTATTTGAACAATGCTCCAAATTGCCTCCTTCGTGCATAATGCTATCCCACGGCGCTACATTTTTATGAGTTCAACCAACTTTTATTTAAGCACCTATGTATACGAGTTATATCTAGGTACATTTTAGACACGAAATGCCAAAACTCAAAAAACACTTTAAGAACCAAACAGCCAGATGAACATAATAAATTCGGAGTGTTGAAAACATTTGAAAGACAACGAAACACGCCATGGTATATTTTCTTAATATTTATGGACGAGATTGATATAAGCCCTCACGAAGCAGTAAAAGCTATTAGTTGTTTGAATGTACACAATCTAAGTATAAGATTAGTTATCTGGAAGGACATATACTAGAAATCAAGGGACAGTTCGCTGACCTTCGAACTGCGGTGCAGAAAGAAAGGGGAAACTACTGCACAATACTCCCAACTCATGTAACTGATGCAAATGAAAATGAAAGATAGTAACGTTCTTGAGAACGGGCTTCCGCGATGTAACATTCCGTGGCGGTCCGAGTCCGGCAGGAGTAGGAACAAGGCTACTCAGGTCGTCATCATGCGAAATCCTTGTAATGTTGGAACATGGAATGTTCGGAATATGTTGCCGGAAGGGAAATTAGAAGAGGTAAAACAGGAGATGACAAGATTAAACTTGGATATACTGGGACTTTGTGAAGTTAGATGGGAAGGTAGCGGAGATTATTGGAGCGATGAATACAGAATAATATATACAGGAGAAAAACAGGGTAGTAACGGTACAGCTATAATTTTAAATAAGAAATAGGGACATCTAGTCGAAAATACATTACATCTCAGTGATAGAATTACGGCGCTAAAAATTAAATCAAATCCAATAGACACATTCATAATCCAAGTTTATATGCCGACAGGAAGTTATACAGATGAAGAAATAGAACAAATGTACGAACAAATAGACTCAGTCATTGATTTATTTGGAGAGAGGGACAATCTAATTGTAATGGGTGACTTTAACGCAATAGTAGGAGAGGGAAAATGTGATAATATTGTAGGAAGCTATGAACTGGGAAACCGAAACAAAAGGGGAGACAGATTAGTACAGTTTTGTAAGGAATATAATTTGACAATAGTGAACAAAAACTTTAAACAGCCCAAAAGAAGAAGATACACCTGGAAGATGCCAGGTAATATAGGACGATACCAACTAGACTACATAATAGTAAAAAATAAATATAAATATATGACCTTAAATAGAAAAACATATCCAGGAGCTGACCTTAATACCGACCATAATTTACTAGTCACTAAATTAGACATACGAGCCTTAAAACTAAATAGAAAACCAAAACCCAAAGATATAGATCTCAATAAGTTAAGAAATAATAATAGTATTAAAGTGCAATATAGTAATAATATAACTAATAAACTAAATGAATATATAAGAAATAATTTAAATGTTAACGTAGACTCAAAGTGGTGCAATATTAGAGATATAATTAGGACTAGTGCAGAAGAGAGTTTAAATAAAGAGAAAATAAAACCAAGGAAAAAGTGGTTAGATGCAGAAATAGCAGATTTATTAATAAATAGAAGAAAATACAGGAATAAAGAAGATGATGATAGTATTAAGAAGTATAGAAAGCTAACCAGTATATATAATAATAACATGCAAATGTAGAAAACTTAAAGAAAAAGATATAGAAAATGATTGCGAGAAAATAGATTATTATATGAATAAAGGTAAAGTAGATATAGCGTATAACATAATAAGAAATCTTCAAAAGAAACCGAAAACTAAATCAACAACTATTCTTGATGAAAATAGTAATGTGTTAATGAACAATATTGATATTTTAAGCAGATGGAAAAGATATATAGAAGAATTATATAAAGGTGAAGGACTAACGAAAGAGGATATAGAAAATGAAGAAGATGTAGAAATATTTAATTTAGGACCAGATATACTTAATGTAGACCAGATATAAAAAAAAGAAGTGAATTTGACAATGCATTAAATAGTATTAAAAATGGAAAAGCAGCCGGAACAGATGGAATCTTTATAGAATTGATAAAATACTCAGATAACGAACTTTTACTTAATGAATTATTCAAATTAACAAGAACTATTTACAATACTGGAATGATACCAAACGACTTTAAAATATCAAAAACAGTTACTCTACCCAAAAAACCTAACACTTTGAAATGTGAAGAGCACAGAAAATTAAGTCTCATATCTCAAGCATCTAAAATAATTAAATAATCTCAAGAATCAGACCCAAAATAGAATACAATTTAAGTGAAGACCAGTATGGATTCAGAAAAAACAAAGGAACAAGAGAAGCAATCTTAGCCTTAAGACTAATTATTGACAGAAGAATGGAGATTGGTTTGAATACTCACATAGCATTTATAGATTTAGAGAAAGCATTCGACACAGTAAATTGGAAGCAGATAATGAAGGCATTGAAAGAAATAGGATTAGATTTTAGAGACCGAAGAGTAATATACGAACTTTACAAGCACCAGGAAACCACAATTAAGATAGGTGAAGAAAACACGAGTTAGACAGGGTTGTTCACTCTCACCACTCATATTTTATATTTTTATTGAGTCAGCTATTAAGAAAATTTCAGCTTTCACAGATACAGGAGTAAAATTTAACGGAGAAATAATTAAGTTTATTAGATTTGCTGATGATATAGCAGCAATCGCAAAAACCCACGATGATTTACAGACACTTATTAATACAATGGATATCATTCTTAAAGAATATTCACTAAAAATTAATATTAATAAAACCAAAGTAATGACCGCATCCAAAACAGAAGTACACCCACCAAACTTAATAAAAATAGAAAATAACACATTAGATAGAGTCAGCAGTTTCAAATACCTGGGCAGTCTCATTACGAACAACTCAAGATGTACCCCAGACATCAAATCCAGAATTGCAATAGCGAAACAAGCATTTAATAATAAAAGAAATATTTTTACATCAAACATTTCAAGGAGGGTAAGAAAAAAGTTTATAAAAACATATATTTGGAGCATAGCACTATACGGATGTGAGACATGGACGATGACAAAAAGGGATAGAGAGATAGTAGAAGCGTTTGAGATGTGGTGCTGGCGAAGGATGGAGAAAATTAAATGGACAGAAAGAGTAACTAATGAAAATGTACTCAAAATTGTGAAGGAACACAGAGTACAATCCAAAATCGAAGGGGAAAGATGATTGGCCATCTCATGCGACATGACAGCTTCTTTAAAAACATAATAGAAGGAAAGGTAGAAGGGAGGAGAGGAAGAGGAAGACCAAGATTAACATACATGGGACAAGTTAAAGAAAATGTGTCTGTCATGTCGTATAAGGAGGTCAAAGAGATGGCACTGGACAGAGACAAGTGGAAAGAGTTGCATCGGTTACACCGACAAGAGTCTCATTACTCTTAAATTCATGATGATGAAGTATTTTATTTATTAAATAATCTCACCGTGACATAAGATTTACGTATTGTTCGAATAGTCTATAGCCCAAAAAGTAAGTACTTAGTATTAGTAGCAAAATCAATTATAAGCCTAAGCAGGATGCTAATTCTGAGCTAACCATAGCATTACTGGTTAGTAACACATAAAGTAAAGAAGTGGAGTATTGTGGTATCGCGTTCAGGTTTACGAGGCGAGGCCGATATGCAGGGCGTGACACCCGCCGTGACTGCGGCCGGTCGCGCGCGACACAACATACTTCCGCGACTATGCTTACAAATATTTAACAAACGACCACAATACCCTATACTTTGCATTTTGCACACCGACAAAGCGCAATCATCAAAGCAAAGGCCGGATGATTGTGTTCCTAAGGTCATACATGTTTTATAAAAAATCCCAACAAAGCGACAAGTCTGTGCAGAACGTGCAGTTTTCTGTCGGTCAAGTTATTATGTATCTGTGTTTAATATTAGGTATAGACTTTGTATATTTTAAATAAGTACATATTTAGTATGGAAATTAAGAAATCAACTGAAGGCTCTGCTATCCTGAAACAATCACAGATCTTTCTAGCAGTCTTGCTTAACAAAATAATTACAAATGAAAGAAAACTAAAAATTTTAGTTTAATATTCCGTTAAGGTGACTTGGAATGCAATAATTATGCCCTATGATATAGAGATCCGTTTTCAAACACATGACATGGAGAACACCTAAATGTGCAGTCACGAGTTATTAACGCTCAGCAAAAATTGTGGAGGTAAAAGCGTATTTATTTTATTCGCGTCGCGCCATACAGACAGACAGATATAAACTCATAAATTTATTATTTTTCAAGGACAGCGCTCATAATTAGTAACAGCATCTATACTTATAATTTCGTTTTTAACAGAGACCTCTAACAATATAGCTACCTTGCACACCCCTATTTACCTGTCAGCGATAAAATATTTTCTTTTTATGCGCCTCAATAGAAGAAATCTTTTGTTTTGAGGCGGAATTAATTTTACGTGAGACTTTAATGCTCCAGTACCGACAGGTAGCCATAAAACTTCTAATCTCAGTTTACGTCTTGTTAAGTCACCTAACCATTTCAAAATCATTCTTGCTGCATCGACTCGCATTATACACTTGTGTAAATAACCAACTTACTCTCCTTTCCACGGAGAATTGATTACAGATATCATATCGTATGTTTTGGTTCATTTCATACGGTCGTACTTGTTGAAAACGCAGCTGAAATGTTTTACTATGACTATCTTTTTTTTACTGCCTCTCTTGGTCTAGCGGTTGCAAACGCTACTGGAAACGCGAGGCCCTGTGTTCGATCCGCGGGTCGGGTAAAGTTTTATTGGGTTTGCCATCTGTAATTTCAAAGTAGCAGGCTGGCATTTCAAATGCCATTAGGCTCGCCCCCTTTGCATGGGACTTAAACAACTGGCGGAAAGTGGGTGTACTATAAGTACACCTCTGCCTTTCCATTCCGGGAATACAGGCATATGTTTTTTTTAAATTTCGTTAGATAGTTCGGGAACATATTTTATTACCATCCTTTCAATTTCTAGGTAAACTGTGAAAATAATATGGGGATCAACCATTGAAAATGAAAAAGTAATGAAATTTGAGTAGCGTGTCGATTTAAAAAATAAATTATTTTATTTTATTAACAATTATCTTCCGTTTAACCCTTGTTTTATAACTAATTCCTGATGAACCTCGGTTAGCAATATAATCTGTGTTACTCAAAAATAATGAAGAATTTTATGAGTATTTTTTAAATCGTTCCTGTATTACAAACAAAGCAACCTTTCCTCTATAATATTAGTATCGATATAGAAAATCAGAAACAGATCCGCCTCACAGTGAATAATCTAGGTACCTTTATATTTTCTACGTCCAACATGTCAAACATCTTTGGAACTACTTTTTATCTCTGAAGTATTCACTTCGCTAAAATGGTTTTACACTCCTGGGTTTTTGGAACTTTCTCCTCGCGTCCTTAATATATAATTTAGAGCTCTTCAAGACTATAGTGAATATGCTACTAACAGGCAAGCGAGCTTAAATTTTTGACCTTATTGTCACTTCACCATCAGATAAGATTGCAGTTGACCCTGGTCCACCGACTACAAAAAAAATTGAGGTCCAAAGAAGAGTAAATACAGAAAATATTCTAAAACTCACCTATTCTGAAACCACACTTGTACGACGCGCATGTCCAAGCCAGTATCATGTGCTAGCTGTTCTCGCACGTGCCTCGCTGGCTTGGGACTGCTGCTGTACGCGCTCTTGAGGGTCTCCAGTTGTTTGGCCGTGATGGTGGTCCGAGGCCTCTTGCTCGCCGCATCGCCGTCGATGGAGCCTTCCCCGCCTGCGCACGAAGATCCGACTGTTTGCTTTCAAATAGGTACTTTACGAAAATTCCATCTTATAGATATATAAATAAAATTGAATTGTCTGTTTGTAATTATAAATTATCAGATTTTCACTAAAGGCATATGTGGAAAATTTTTTCACTGTCTGTCTGCTTGTTTTTTAAATTTTTTAATTTCTGAAACGGGTGGACAGACTTTCGACGGGACTGTCTACTGTAGGTAGCCGCTGTTACAAGGAGTTCCTTAGGATAGCTTTATTTATTTAAAAAAAAAGTGTTCCGCAGAGTAAAGCCACCAATGAAATTAAGTCTACGCGGCTGAAATCACATAGGACAACTAGTCATTGAATACAAAAGTAATTTAATTTTGAAAGTCGTTATAAAACCTTTCACACTAATAAGTGCCATTTCAAGACCCTATGTAAATATTCACTCTTTTCTCACACACTACTTTCTTTGTCCATATTCATAGCAAATGTTTTCAAATATATCTTCGTTTCATGTACATATCGGTAAATTTGTTTGAATTTTATAATCAACATTTATCATATTATATGGCCCATGGTGACATCTACCTACTGTCGAAAACTAAATACCTATCTCTAAAGTATTTATCTGGTTTTAAGCTAGATGAAGGATTCTTCCTACGAAAGAGTTGCGAAAGCGTGCTAGACTATAAATAAAGGAACAAATCACAATGGCTGAATTTGGGAGCCGACCCCAATAGTCTAAGAAAAATCGGGGAAGGCGATCGAATAATACTTGTGCTAGAAATGAAGCTTCCTCTCGTTCCAATATTTCTAGGAAACGTTAAACACTTACCTTTAGCTCTAGCAGCTTCGTAGTCGGGTTTACAGACAAGTTTCCCATCTTCCATGAGGTAGAACTCGTCGCCCGTGTTGAGCGTCCTTGCACAGGCGGCGCAGGCGAAGCACCGTAGATGGTAGACGTGTGACTGCGCCCTCCGCACCACCTGCGTCGGCGGGATGCCTTGGCCGCAGCCCGCGCACTTTGTGCCGAACCGCCTGGGACAACAGCCACAATCACAACAACATTATCAACGTGACTTAGCTATCTACATTAACAATTTAAGTGATAATCGGTACATAACATTGGAATTTAAATTGTGTTAATGTTGGAACCTGAGTTAAAAGTATACCTATCGAGTTTAATTCGGTTTACATAACTTTATCTAGCCTATCATTATAATTATGAGCGTGTTGTGTCCCACTGCTGGGCCTCCCTTCTACTTATCTTGTCTAGTATGTAAATAAATAAAATAAAAGACTATGCCTATCTCTCTGTTTTTTCGGCTAACCTCTGAAACGGCTGAACCGATTTAAAAGACACTCTCTGGCAGCTAATTTAACAAGGAGTAACTTAGACTACTTTTTTTCTTTCACCCGTGAATTTAACTCTACGCGGATAAAACCATGGGGCACTGCTAGTAAATAAATAAATAACATGGTTCCCATGAATCAAAAATATCACATTTTATTTGTTTTTATTCTGTGAGTTAAGCCTCCAGCCAGAGGTATCGCTAGGAGCGTCAGCTCGCGTCTACGCCACACGTACTTAGGTAGGTTGCTGTCAGACGTACATAGTCTTACCAATATAATGAAGTTCAATAGACAAATGAGATAAGTTCACACAAAGCTCTTGAACTATATGCCTCATTAGTTCTACAACTTTTCCCGTCGATTGTGACTTAGTTCTCTTAACCAGCTCAATAAGGTTTTTGGTAATAGACTAGACATATAGTAATTGGCTAGACATATCACAATGTAAGAAAACCCATGAGGCTTACTTGAAGAAGTCATCGGTGCAATAAAGCTGGTTGTTCCTGGCGAAGCACTTCCCAGAGAGCATGGCGCGGCACTCGACGCAGCGTAGGCAGCCCGCGTGCCATGTCCGCTCGGACACCTTCAGCACATACCGGTCCACTATCATCTCATGGCAGCCCCCACACTTCGGGATACTGGCTGCAGACAACACAAAGACTACGTCACACACACACAGTTGTGTTTGTCTTTGGACTTGAGAAGTATAGGTGCTATTTGTGAGTTGTGAGGAGACACTTCGAAATAAGTTCCTAAATGCTAAAACCCTTACTATTAATTCTTTATAAAAAAAGCAATGATGGGGATAGTGGCTTAAATTTTGGCTAAAGTAATCATAACAGAGTCACGGCGACTGCAATACTGCAGAGTGATAGTAAACCTGACTAAACACTACGTATCCCTGTATTCGATTTCATCACCTGTCTCAAAGATAATGGCATGGGCTACCCTCATAGAATAAGGCATAAGCTTAGTATTATGAGGTAGCAGCAGATAGGTAATAAACAATTTAAACAAAGATAAACATTAATTCTGGTTGTGGTAAAAGGAAAATTTCAAACGCCTGAAATGGACGAGAAAATATTTTTTTAATATTCATTTCTTGAATTTGAATAACCAATTAATTTTCCCAAAACGTAAACAAGACTAGTCTTACGTGTGCGCCTTGAAAAAGTTCCCCATAATTCTGAGCACGAGTTCATTTTAAGAAGAAGATACGTACCTACCTACCTCTTACTTTATAATTAGTTTCATAGTAGGTAGGTATATTTTATTATTATCAAGTATCACTTCATCGGTCATACCGAATATTGTAGGAAAATACAATACTTTGACCTCCTCTATTAGGTACACATATTTGTGTAGTAAGAAAACTTGAAGATACATAAATGTAAGGTAGTTGAGTAGAGTACAATGTAATAGAACCGATGAGAGCACAATAAATCACGTCACTGGCTAAACGCACGAGCACACACAATATTTACGTACACAGGAACACTTCTGGCAGGTGTTCGAGTTGTATCGGCGGCACGCGCATGTCCTGCAGGTCAGCGTCCTCCGACGGGTACATCATGGTGGCCAGCATCGCGCGGCTGCCCCGGGCCGCTCCGTCCCGCGCACTGACGACACCCCACCCTCACCAGCCAACCCCAACCCTCTTATCACCGCCATTACGCCATTGGCGCACGCCGCCGCCGTGATAACAGACACCACGCCCAACGACCAATCCACAACACAAGCTACACCCATCGATCGATTGCAAAAGAGAATTTCCCTAGCATTTCCAAGCCATATTGAACACTTTATATCGCCCAAGTGTTTACAGATGAGCGCTTTTACATCGCTCTGCTATTCTTTTCAGCAGATTAATATCTATAGACGCCGCACTCACTAGATCAAACGATTTTATATTCCGCAATCAAAACTTGTTTGAATTCATTCCATTGATATAACTTACCATAAACTGCGGTGTACGAAGATTTCTTATTACCTTTATAAAGACTATCAAACGGTTGAGTGGATGAACCGTACGTAGATACTTACTTACAACTCGTAGCTGATGATTTCGTTGCACTTACGTAGAAATATTAAGTTGTTGAGAAATTTGATAGTATTTTGTGTTCACACTATCTTACACAAAACAATTGCTTCGTAGACAGTAGGGTATTTCATAACATTAGATTCGTGCATTTCTACAATTGCTAATATCTACGCCTCGAGGTCTACGCCAAACTTCCTAGTAAATCTTGAATCTTGATGTATGAATATTCTAATCTACCTGAACCGATGAACTTGTGTGCACGTTTTAGCCAACGTCTATAAATAGTGGTTTATAAATCGGTACACACAATCCGGTCTAGGCCCCGGTCAAGCGTGATCCGGGCGTAGTGTTGCTCACAATAAATTATACAAGTGAACGCGAGGGCACAGGCGTGTGCAGTTTACGACGACATAAATCACGGCTTACCGTCGCTCCTCCACCCTCGTTGGCTCCAAGACTCCAAGGTTACGTGTTATGAGCTGCTGGTTAATTCAATTCTCATGCAGATTTTAGCCAGTGTGTACTTGCTGTAGTGGGTACGTCTACTTTAGTTCAGTTGGTACCTACGGTGGGCGAAATTATGCGTATAAGCTATAATGCGCACAGATCAAATACTTATGTTCTACGTAATTCCTAGTTCAATGAATACATACTTCGCGTAAATCGTTGTAAATTTAATTAGTTGGCACGGTGATGGTGAGACAAACTTAACTTTAGCAGTTGAGGCACCTTGATCGAGCAGCAATGGCACCAAACGAAATTCCATGCTAGGAACTTAAGATAGAATAGGCCAGAAATAGTGGCATCCCAAACCAAACTGTACTCTACCCACCCTCGGCTGACATAAACATGTTAACTGACCTCTGGCGACCGCCAATGAGTAGATTTAAAAAAAAATCGATATGCAATGACCTATTGCGATTATCATACTGATTATGAAACAGCAAATCTAGGAATTGATAGACTCAAATGCTGAAATTACATTTCTAATATTATAATAATTTTTCAAATGATTCAGAATTTGACCAACTCGAGCTCACACTACTCATGAACTTAAACTGTATGCCACAGTAGTAGTATTTCTTCGGTATATTCGTTCCGCACTGAGTATATAAGACGCTCTTAAAAAATACTCAAACGGTCAAGAGACCAACTATGATCATTTCAGCAGCGCGTATTAAAAATTCTTAGCTTTGTTTAATTTTACGGTACAAAAATGAAACTTCAACTCAGGAGTTCTTAATTAATACGCTCTGCTTAAACCGATGTTGGTCCATACCAGCCTGTAGCCATGACCTGAGCCAGACCTGTTCAGGTCGCACGGGTACTAAATCAAGGAATAAATCAATAAAAAATTTGGAAAAAGTCAATTTGTTCTCATCAATCCCTGCTGGAAATATATTATTTGTGAATTTTAAATAAGGTATTCCCAGTATGCGTGGTAGTGTTTTGTTTCATAAATTGTTAGGGGCGGCCGCGTGCAGAGTCCCTCGGGCCCCAGCGCGTGCGCGGCCCGCGGTAATTGATGGTTACGAAGCATTTCAAGAGCTTCTTTCCCTTCAAATCTGCACATCGGATGCGACAGCCGCGAACTCACTCGGAAACTCTAGGCTTAGTGCTAGTGCTTCTTTGAGCAACCCTTTGTTTATTTTGCTATCATGTTGCTTAAATATAAGAGTGCAGGCTCTTCGTTTTTTATACTCTTGACTTGGATAACAGGTAGAAGTCAACCTATGATCGGAAAAAATAATAAGATTAAGTTGCAGTACTTTGAAAAACTAAATAATCGATATTATTATAACAAAAGATTGGTTATCAACATATGTATCATACCGTACATTTACTAGTACGCTCCCGTCAGAGCGGCTCTACGCCTACGCGTGCCGTAGCGGGAAGGATCACTGCGGTGTCAGATTACTCTGGGAAATTGCTGAATCCAACTATGTATTCCCAGCGCGATACGATCAAATATTTACCATTGAATATACTTGCAATTTGTCCCTTATTTGTTTATATTTCGTTGAACATTAAACCAACATCCATTCTGCCCAAATACAATGATCATTCCTATTGACACCAAAATTATAAAGTACCGTACAAAATAATAAGATTCATTGTAGATTCTTTTATTCTTTGATGATTCCCAAATACAACAAAGATGTCTTCTTCAGTGCTACTATATACTCCACTACCTTCCTGGATAATAATCTCAGTTATTTAACCCCGTCTTGTTCCAAGCGGAATAATAGAATTAGTATGAATAATTTTATCGACGCGCGAAACCCGCCCGCTCAAACGGCGCTTTAATCTGATAATGTCACTGTTATCTAATTACGGTGGAACCGAAAAATTATATCATTCTCTAATTAGGTTAAAATGCAATTTAGAGATGCGCCGCGGGCGGCACGCGCCGTGACCGAAACACTTTTATGGTCCCCACTCTAGCAGCTGGGGCTGTCTGCCTACAACTTTGATATAAATGTTTTATTGGTCTGATGACTCCTCTTTGGATCTCACTGAAAGATATTTTGAATAAATTAATATTAGAAATAATATAGAAAGCATATATATGTTTTTTTAAGGGTGGGACCGGTTTGCGACTGACTTTCATCTAATTGGTGGTAAGTGTAGCTGAAGTCGAAATTCACTCTTTTCATTTATAAATAGACAAAATTAATAATGTGTAGATAGACGTAGAAAATTATGTAGAAACAGCAATTTGTACAGGCGCTTACTTTGATAAACTACAAATTGCGGAACATTAAATCACAGGCGCATTCTTCCTTCACCTCCATCGCTGAATAACTAAATATAAGCACCTACTTAACTATAAAATCAAAACCAATAAAACAACGATGGCACGATGTCGCACACCCCTTCAGAAGACTCACCCTACTTATTAAAATTAATAAGTGGGCCCTTCGTCTGTATTAATGATGGCACTGTGTCAATAACGATATAATATATTTGGCAAACAACACAAACCATGCCGTGGCTAACTTTCCAGCCCACGAAACCCACCGCGAAATTTCGTGGGTTTTGGCAAATAATTGGCTGTTTAATAAAGTGTGCATATTTTTTGTTGCCTCCAAGTTGCATCCTCTTGTTTTATTGGATCTACTTTTTGAACATGTTTGTTGGAAAACTTTAGCGGACAAAAAAGTAAGTGGAATAGCTCCGTAGTTTTATAAGGTTTTTATGAAAAATGATTATTTATCTATCTATACAGATAAATAAAATTGAAGTGTCTGTTTGTATTTCCAAAATTACAGCTTTTCACTAAATGCATATGAAGGTATACACACTATTGAGACTGAAAAACGAAGTTTTATAATTTTTCTCTGTCCGTCTGTCCGTCTGTCTGTCTGTCTGTTTGTTCCGGGTAATCTCTGAAACTTTTAACGGGACTTTCACTGGCAGGTAGCTGATGTTTCAAGGAGTAACTTAGACTACTTTTATTAATTAAAAATATTAGGCTTCCGCGACTTGAAGCATGAAACTAAATCGCAGCTTTTAGTTTTCTACTATAAGCGCTACTGCAGAACACGGTTCAGGGTTTGCCACCTGTAATTTCCTAGTAGCAGCCCGGAGTCTGAATTGGTGCCTAGATAATGGCAATAGGCTCATCTCCTGTTATATGGGGAATACTAGCAATACTGGCGTGAGCATAATATGTATGTTTGACACCGAAGCAAAATATGCTCGTATTTATCACACCAAACTCAGAATCTGAAGGTATCGAATACCTACGTTGTGTACACTGCTTTTCTCATAGCTCTTATATAAGTCTCTATGGTTTCCTAGATGCTATGTTATTGTTGTTGTTACTAATGTTTAAAGATTAATTTAAAAAAAAGTTATTTTAGTTTACAATGCCACTCAAAATTAAATTGATAATAATTATCCAAATTAATACTTCAAGTTAAGCTATGTTAAACCTACTTGGAGTACATTCAGTCTTTGATCTTTGTTTGTTCTCCTCTACAGGCCCTCGGCCAGCCGCGAGGGGGCCAAAGTGTTTGTTGAATAAATATTTTTCATAAGAGCACTCACATTTATTGTGTAATCATTAATTACCGGTATAGATAAAGCCGATCACCATGCAGATTGTATTTTAACGGTTTTCTATAATCACCTCAATGCTTGGTGACGCAAAATGGTAAGGAATTCATGTCAGTAAATCCACAGTAGTTATAACCCTTTCGATATAGATGATATTAATCTATTAAGACAATTAAGTAAGTACTTGAGTATAAATTTTAAGAGCATTGCAAATTCTATAAAGATGAGGGTATAACTTCAGTCTAGTCAATATGACTATGCCTTTTGTGGGTGACTCTACCTACTCGTATAAGTACTACCTCTAGCATTTAAATAGCCTTCACTTTATTCGTTAAAAAATCGTATATTCTACGTTCAAATAAGTAGATAAATAAGTTTGTCTGCGATAAATAATAGTTTCAATGTTTCTAATATCCTCGACCCATGACTTCACACTTTACCAGGTGAAGGTTAGCATTTTGAGGTTCCCAAGTTGGTGAATGCAATTTTCATACAAATAATACAGTGGTCCATGTTTTGATACAATGTAATTCTATCCTCGGTACGTAAATTCGTTGTACCTCTTTTTTCAACAGGTTCGAGTGGCCTGACACTTAATGAGACCGAGGTTTGACCTTGGTGGTCTCTCGTACCTTACACCTGGTGAATCAAATGTTTCCTGTAATTAATTATAAACTGAGGAGCTCGTGGCACAGTTGCTATTGCGCATATGATTCGATCAGCGAAGTTAAGCAACCATACGCCTAGCCAGTAGTTGGATGGGTGACCGCCCGAGTTTCCTCCGTGCCTCGGAGAGCACGTTAAGCCGTCGGTCCCGGTTGCCAATTTAACATCTTTGGCAATCGTTACAGGTCAGTCAGAGGCCTGAAAAAGTCTGACAACTGGTTTAACCCAGATTGCCGATTTTCCTCTAAAAAAAGGGGTTACGAAGGTCAGATGGCAGTCGCTTCGTATAAAAATCAGGTGATCAGCCACATCGGGTTGAATCAAGTGCCCACCCCAAATACATGGGATAAGGCCAGGGAGATGATGATATTATAAACTAACATAAAAGTAAATAAATAATACGTCATCCCAGAAGGGTCTCCGAAAAGGTAAGCAGAGGTTGCAAACCCACTTTTCATTAAAGATGCTTGAGTGCCAATGTGTCGCGTCCTCGTCTGATGCACTTACATATGTTACGTCATTGAATTTCTTGTTAGACATTATACAGGTTTTTTCACGATTTTCCTCCACCGTAAAGCTCGTAGTGTACATTGACTGCATTAAAGTGTTTAGAAAATCTCACCGGTACAAACCGCTGGGATTCGAACTTGCGTCGCGTGAGCAGCACAGTAGGCACTATTCAAACCACTCATCAACCACGGCTAGTTTTAATCAATTCTGTTTACAAAAAGATAATATTTGAATTTACTTAAGACCTCAAGCTTATGTTTATATTTCAAGTACGAAGCAAAACGAGGTTGTTATTTCAGGTTTTTGAGTCAAGTATGGTATAAAGCGGTGTAAAGGAACACTTTCTTCATAATGGACCTCATTAAAGTGCGTGTCGAAGCAGTGGCAGCGCTCGACAGCCGCGGCGATCCGGTAGCTGAAATTGAACCTCGAACGCATGCCGTCTATACAACTCTGCGTTTAGTTATGCTTCCGCGCAATGAAATGGACAAAACAAAAAAGACCTCCTGACTTTTTATGCCACCCTGGTATGTGGTCCTTGTAACTTTTTATGCATGAGAAAGTAGGTATAAGTATGTAATATTAAGGTCATAATTATGATGCATACCTTTAGCTTATATCACAATAATGAAAAAACCAATGAAAACGATGAAATTCTTTGAAATATACAAATTAACTTTCCGTAGACACAAAAATGTTTCTGAGAATCTACTACTCTACTAGTAAAATAAAATACTTAGTTGTAATTTGAAATTTTTTATATAAGGTACTTCCTTTAAGTTTTTGTCCAGTTAATGACAAAAAATCGGAGCGAAACTAAATGTTTCATAGTAAAAAGTTTACACATTTTTTATAGTTAAAACTCATTCGTGCCTCTGGGTACCCGGCACTGACCAAACGTAGTAAAGTGACAAAAAATACAGACTTTCTAATCATGTACCGAGCTGCAATTACCTAATTGTCAAGGTCCTGGATTCGATCCTAGCATCGAATAATTGACTGTTGGCTATTCTAAATGTGAAAAATAATAATGAACACTTTGAGTTCGAACTGTTTGAAATATTTCCTTCGACACATTGTAATAGGTACCGTAACCGCGCTTATTTTTGTGCGTTTAGTGGTGCCAATTTCGGTATTTTTCTACCTCTGCCAGCCTGTATATTATGAAATAATAGCGTGAGCAGTTTGAATCATCATGATAAGCGATTGTAAATGTTTAGTTAACGCTGCAAACAAGGATGCAGAGTAGTATGTTGTGGCTACGAGTTGTGGCTCGTACATAATGGCACACGTGCATGTAACCTTGTAATGGAACATGTCGGTGAGAATCGTAGACTTCGCAAATTATTGCAAATAGTCCTACAAATAACCACGATTTTATTAAGAAAAACAACGAAATTTTTATAAACCTAAACATCACGCTAGGCAACAACGTGTCACAAAGCAAAATGCGGATTCGTTTAATTTTTTTAAGAAGTGCGAATTGTTGATAGTTTTTACTCGCCTATTTCGTTGAATCACTTTAATCAATACATTTAATGATTTATCTGTTCATTGTGTTGGTCATTCTGTTGATTCAGCGCGTAAGGATTTAAGTAACTAGGCAGGTGGTTTATGTATTGTAGAGTAGGTCAGTGTAATATATGTGAGTATGAGGTTTAATTTAGTAATTTTACAAGTCATGACCTACACCGATCAACACGTCCTCGACGTGAGTACAATTACTGTGATCGTCCTGTCCTCGTGCTTATTCCACCGTCGCGTGTCATCGGGATGCCTATTATACAACGGAGGCTTACGCTACAGATACATTGGGTATGGTAAAAATTAATTAACATCGCCTTTGGTTAACTCTTTATATTACGTTTTCGTGAGTAAGAGTCCCAGAAAGCTTTGATTCATTTTGAATGTACAGGAATTAAGACGTAAGCTCCTAAAGCCCCGTTGCAAAACTAAATAAATTATTATGCTTATATATATAATTAAGGTAGAGTGCCGAAATCCAAAAATATCCAACCAATGTTTTTAGTTTTGTGATATAATACTAATGAAGAGCTCGAGGCACAGTTGCTGTTGCACATATCATTTGATCAGCGAAGTTATGCAAGCCTAACCCAAGCCAGTAATTGGAAGGGTGACCGCCCGAGTTTCTTTCGTGCCTCGGATAGCAAGTTAAGCTGTCGTCCCGGTTGCCAATTTAACATCTTTAGCAATGTTACAGGTCAGTCGGAGGCCTAAGAGAGTCTGACAACTGGTTCAACCCAGATTACGAACGTCAGATCGTAGTCACTTCGTATAAAAATCAGCCACATCAGGTTGAATCTAGTGCTGACCCCAACAATGTATGGGATAAGGCCAGATGACGTGAGAAAGGTTAATGAAATAAGTGGTCCACTCAATCGAAGACGATAATCCTTAGAAGAAGCTCTCTTTCCATGTACTAGCATGATAAATAGAGACTATTAAGATTTCATGGTTTTTTTATTGACTGAATAATTGTCATAACAAAACGAAAAGGATTATTATAATTTACTCAAGTCAGAGCCAAGGCAAGTAACTATATAAAAAGTGATATTATTAACCTGAAACTGCTAGCACAAGTCTATTAAAAGTTAAATGAACAATTAATCGAGTTGTTCCGCGTCATCAATTGTTTAGCTTCATTGTTTACTTTGTTGCTACATGGATTTCGTAAAGTGTTGAAAGGTACTTGAAGAAATGCCTCTCCATGTTCAGTGATGTTTATATTTCATAAAAATAAATAATGTTAACTATGTTGAAAAAATCATCAAATAAAGAAGGCCCCCCGAAGAGATAAACAGAAATGTTGTAAGTAATATCAGCACCCACTTTTCACCGAGGATGGTTAAATTAGTGCCGACGTGGTAGCGGTAAGTCCATCGCCTACTCAGGCACTGAAAATATATCTTAGAATTACATCTCATACAAATTCAGACTTCCTTCATGATCTTTTTCTTCACCATTAGAAATGTAAAATCGATGTAATTCAGTTTTTAGGAAAATTTTATTAGCAGGCTACGAAAAAACTAGCCACCTCGTCTCTTCTCTAACTATGTCTATTATATATCTATTACCGTTTTAATCTAGTACCGTCGAGCAACTAGAGCTAAGCAATGCAATTGGTACCTTTATCTCGTACGAGCAACCTACAGTGTAATATAAACGCAGTAGTAATTATTATGGAAGGTCAATAAATCAGGATGGGTCAGCTGCGGCAAGAAGTGGCGCGTGGCCGACCGAAGCCCTGCAGGGCTTCGCGTGACGTCAGCCACATCTGCCCGACAGATGGCGCGCCCTCCGCATCAAGATAATATGGCACAGCACACGCCAAGCTTTCCGGGAATCAAAAATCATGTATGTGATGTATATGTCCGCAAATAATTTTAGAATTGTCTACTGCCAATCGAATACTAACTTGCGATCGCTCAATCAGTATTACATGTTTATTACACCAGTTTGCCAATAAAAGTTAAATACTTCAGAATTTAGTTAATTTATTACAAAACAAATTATAATTGAATTAATGAATAATATTTATTTAATACTAATTTTATTATTTTAATATTATTATAATAATAAATATTGGTATAATATTTTAATAGTATACAAGATGTAGCTTTTCTCAGAAAATCGTTGAAGAAAAATACACCTCTCTCCTTATTCTACGTACTACTAAGTAGCTTAAAAATATAAGATTTTATATTTATTAATAGTAGGTACAGTTAAGACAAATTATAACTAATAGAAACAAATATTTTAAACATTGTTCATTGTTGTTCAACATTGTTGTTGTTGTTATGAACTTTACTAAATTATGTTTTCCTGCGCAGTTTACGTATAATATGTGATGGGTGATATGTCCATGCAACTGCACCCTATTGTTTTTACGAGCCACTAAGTGGTAATTATCTGGCATCATCATAATAATAGTTTAGTGATTTTATTATTTAGGGCGACCATATGCTACCTTCATTACCTAAACTATACACGAAATTCACTAATTAACTTTTCGCTCTTTTGATCATACATTAATTTGTGGGAAACTTGTTACTTACTAAGTAGATCCTAGATATTTTATTTATTTTAAAAACCAATGTCTATCTGGGAAGAGTTTGAACATCTTTCTGCATTAAGTACAGTTGTAACTATAACTAATTTTTAAAAGTAAAAAATAAACTTCCATTTTAAAATTATCAGATGACGAGCTTTAACGTCAACGTTTTTCTCGTTAAAATTATTGCCAAGGTTACAGCAATATACAAAAAATTACACGGACAAAATTTGCCAATTAACAGCGTAACTTTGTGCAATTCGTGGTCAAAGTCAAAGCTATACGTCGTACAGTCGTAGACAAATTTACCTATAGCTTAAGCTTCATTTGATATCTGCCATCGTGCAATTCAGCCTTACCCTGGGTTGCATCAACTGACTTTAGCTATAACTAATTGTTGAAGTACTAGGGGCCTACATCATCGGTTTAAGCAGTTACTTACTTCTTCGTTTTGACGTTTCATTTTTGTACCGTAAAATTAAGCGTCAAAGCGAAGAAGTTCTTAGTACACTCTATTTACACCCTATGGTAGGCCCCCTTTTTTAATATTTTTTTATAAAATTTGTTAAACCATTTTAAAATTGTTAGATGACGTCATGTCTGTAACTATTTAAAACATGGACTTTAACTGCCTATTTTTTTCTTTTTAAAGTAATTGCTAAAGCTAGAACTTTTCATACAAAAATTTACACTGACAGCAAATATACAAATTGACAGAGCAATTTGGTGCAACGCATTTTGCCATCAAAACTAAAGTCATAGCTATAGTCATCGTCAAATGATCCTTTAGCTTTAGCTTTTACAAGTATATTGTGCAACCAAGCCTTTTTAACTCAACGCTTACCACTTGCTGTATTAGTGCCTCAATATTTTTTATTCATATTTTGACGAATACTCTTTCCATTACATAAGCCTTCTTACTTCATTGAAAAGAAAAACAAGAGAGGAGTCTTCGAAGAGACTTAAAGCTGCTTAGTTATCCCTCGTAACAAATGATTGGCAGTTGATATAACAAAAGCAAATTGCGAGGGAATTGTTAGTCAAAAATCCTTTTTAGTTTTAAGTACGAAGTTACTTATTTGTAACAAAAAAATTATTTGATATTTATTCAGACTGTTTTAGCTGTGAATTTGTTAATGAAAATACATGCTTACGTAATACAGGCTTAACATGACAAATAGTGAAACATACATTAAATACAAACAGTAGAATGACATAAATGTAGAATGACAGCAGCATAAATAAGTAACAGTCTATATTTCCCGCAAACACCATCGATCGCAATGACGCGATGCCATTAGTTAATTGCTGAGAAAGCCATAGAATAGTCAATCATTGCTGGCTGCTTATAAGTAAAAATAGATTTAACCTAAGCATGAACACGTACCTTTCCGTTTTAGTTTTACTAGACCTTTGGGACAAAAAATACTAATGAGTATTATGTTAAAAATATACATGTACTAATATTCTTCGATTAAAATACACATAAGATATAAGTAGGTTATATTTAGCTGAAGTTATGGTAACTACACCAATATTATAGAGGTAAATGATTTGTTTCAATATTAATGACATAGAGATATGGAAGAGAAAACACATTGCGCCGACCCCAAATAAAACGGGATAAGGGCATAATAATGAAGAATACATTTAAAAAAACTTGACCGATTTTGAAATTCTTTTACTATATTATCACTGATAAAATTGTTCATCGGATAAAATTTTGGAAAAGGAATACTTGAAATGTTCTATTTCAAAACCTCAAATTAAAATGTCTTTATACTTATTCACACAGACTATAATAGACACCAATGATATTTTTTCTCGCCACAATAACGAATCCAAATGAAATAGAGAAAAGAAATATGTGTTGGGGCGAGTAAACAATGAACTTTCACACGAGATGAATCCAGGTTGATTTAGCGCGTGTATCGTGGAATCAAAGCGGAAAAGTCTGCGGTAAACGTAATTGAATTTGGTGAACAATCCGTTTCCCGCGGCGCTACTCGGCCACGCTCTGCACACACAGCACCTGCTTCTAATAGTTTATGGGTAAACAACGGCACTAAATTTGGGAGGTAGTAAGGATAAAAAGACATTTTGTCGCACGTTAAGATGAAAGTGATCTTATTTTTTGTAGACCGAACTTAACTCATAAAATAGTACTAGTATCTAAATATATATAACTCAAAGGTGACTGACTGACTGACATAGTGATCTATCAACGCACAGCCCAAACAACTGGACGGATCGGGCTGAAATTTGGTATGCAGGTAGATGTTATGACGTAGACATCTACTAAGAATTTTGCTTAATTCTACCCCCAAGGGGATAAAATAGGGGATGAAAGTTTGTATGAAACTATATTTACGCGGGGCACAGCTAGAATAATATAAATAAATTAATAAATATAAATACGAGTAGGTACTTAATACTTAAATAAAACAGATTTTAAAAAAATCTGTAGTTGCCTACTGATCCACGTCGGTCGATTAATATTTTTTTAAGTTCAAATAGGTTATTTATATTCCCCTGATTACATGACGTTCAAAAGCTGTTTTTAAACCAAAGTTAAGTAGTGTGCTTAACATTATATTTCACCGCAGCACCATCCGCTTTATCAAAACGTTGACGCGTGCTCGCAACTTTTTAACCGCGAGAAAAAACAATAGAGCAATCTCTCACAAGTATCGTTTTCACCCAGCGGCAGTTCAATGTAAGCCCGCGTGATAATTGAATTGGAGGGTCAGTCCGACCCCACGGCTCGCATTAGTGCTACATTTGATTCATATGTGGCTGGAGCCGGTGCTATTGTCCCGGTCGGGGGACGTTTATCTCAGTCATCGTCATTACAATGTCTTCATGTCCTCATTTAACATCATCCGCTGCTATTTCTAAAGAGTTAAAAGTTATTGTGTCATCCGACTGTTTCATACATTAAGAAAATAGTTTCTAGAAGGCAAGCGCAATCCGAGAGACAGATGAAGAAATGAAGCTGATAAAAAGTTATGCGCCAAAGTAAATTAAGTTATACAATGTTTGGCTCAACGAGAAAATTAAGGAAAGCTATCTAGACTAATATTGTATTTATAAGTATCATAATATCGACAGCAATATCAACATATTGAGCACTATATAACGGGTTTGGACTCGTAGAGATGAAAACAAAAGTGGCATCTCTCAGCGGGTTGGCGCAGTTTGTATTTGCTCTCCTCTGGGAGGGGGTCATTACTAAACTCCATTACACTTCTTGTGCCAAGTGTTTTGGTGGTATAACAAGGGTGAAAACGACCCTACAAAACAAATGACACGCTCTCAACAGCCTCTGTTTTTTATCATTTGTGAGAAACAAAAATATTTAGTTCGGAATTGTATTGGTATTGTTTGTTTTTATAGTTGGAATTGGGGATACGGGTGTAATTGCATCGTTTGAGATTATGTCTATTGGAAATAAATGTTCTAATCGGATATATCAGAAAATGGGCATAGAATGTAGACATATATTTACCGATTTTATTTGGACGGCAGTTCTTAGCTAACAAGGCATATCACCTATTAACTAAGAACTAGCGCTAAAAAATATTCAGTGTAACTAAAGGTACCAGTACAGTGAAAATAGTGGGGATATTGAGGCTGTTTTTACATTTATATAGAGAGAGACAGACTCATAAAATGACTACTGCGCATTCAAGATTAGCGCTCATAACCTGTGACGGCACCTGCCGCGTTATTCACTAAGGTTTCCTTGAGAAATCTTAGTGAATAACGCGGCTGTAATTCACTCCGTCTACTTACGTCATCTCAGCATCATTTATATTGTCAAGTTGTCAAGCATAAACTTAATATACGTCAATATTAATATTGTTTTAAAAAGAAAGTAATCAATTATAAAATAGAATAATAAAATAATATGACGCAAAATGTGAATCAATAAAAGCAACTCAATACTATTATATTTGGTTCTACTTACGTCAGAGATCGAGTTTATGCTTTTGTTGCGTGTGATTTATTCTCTGCTTATTTAAAATTGTAGATTTTTTTTTTCTGGTTTTAAACCCCCTTGTTACCAAACATCGCCTGAGACAATCGATGGCTTAAAAGTAGTTTTTGTAAGGCGGATATCAAAAGGGACATGATTTAAGTACGAGTCTTGGCTTAAATCATGTTTGTTATAACGGGGATTATCATATAATATCACTTCGTGATGTCTGTGTAGTCAGTTACATGTACAAAATACCAACAGATTTAAAAATATTGCGGCGGTCTTATGATTATCTATGCACACAAGAATATGTTTCAATATAAATTAGCAGGTCGTGTGAATTTACAACGTATGAATACAACCTAATTAAATGAAAAGAAATCCAAAGAGGGGTTCAACGACCTGACAACGATCTCTTCCTTCGCAATCAAGCGAGTGAGAATAATTTAATGACTCTTTGTGGAACCTGTTGAACAAGTACATGTGAGGAGACAATTACTTAAGAAACTAGTTAAAACACACCTACATCCTGATATTTCGTATTAATTTCCATCATCGAGACATGTGACTAAGTACTTAGTTAAGTGTATCATACTGAAATGTAATTTCGCGAGCTATTTGACTAAGTGATCGCATAACATTTACATGCCCTAATACTTTTGAATGTGGAATCGTCATCAATCTCGAAGGGTGCACGGAGCGATAATGCGCACGACATATGGCAACACATTGGCGCGATGCTCGCTAGTACTGCTCCTTGCCGTCACACTTCGCTGGGCCCCAATGGTGCAGTCTAGTGACCCGCACCGACCCACCAACATGGTCACTCACTACCGCTCCCATATAGATCGGATCGCACTACAAGTGGACACCTCTCTGGAGCACCTATTGTAAACATACCCTATTATGTTTGTCAATGACAAATGTTACATTCATAGGCAGGTTTAATACTCTTTATCCGTCCATTTGCAAATTACCCGCATGTTGAAGTATACTTTGAAAGTTAATTCATGTGCTAAATTGTGACCCGGGCCCATTTTCATCAATGTCATGTTTGACTCAATTACAATTAGAAAGGTACCTAAATGCAAAATGCATACTTCTGGCGATTGAGGCTTTCGTGCTATAAGTTCTTTACCACTGACTGCTGATGTAGAGTCGAGAGACGACGATGCCTAAGACAGAAGAGATGCTCTTAATATAGTTATAGTCCTAAACTTTGCTAACGGTCGGCTTGTAGTTGGTAAATAGGCTTGATGAAAAATGCAAAGCACTTTTAAGGATCACATAACAGCACATATGTTCCCCAGGACATGGAGCACAGGGCTCAAGGTAAATCTCTCTGCCAGAAAATATATGGACGTATAAAGTGCAACTCAGCATTCTCCATCCTTATAGCCAATATACATTTATAAAATAGAATAATTATGTATAATGAAGCATAAATATGCAATGAAAATTTGGTGTGCCAGTATGCACGTACATACGTAGGTAGGATTCCGGGAGTGCCGCGGGGGGAGCTAAGTGCCGGGAGGCCACATGTCGCTCTCGTCGCGCTAATCTCCAGGATTTGCCATCCAGTGTCCCCATCGCCTGTCCCTCTCGTATCCATTCAAACACAAATACATCTGTCTCATCGTTCCATGCGGCTCATTGAATATTATTGCTCTATGGGGATTTTGAAAATATGGAGCCGTTTAGCGAAAGCCGTACATTGTATCCATCCTGTGGAATTATTCATACATGGCCCGATGCATTTATCACTTAATGGTATTAGCTATTAGACCGTTTAATCGCACGATTTGCAACTTTATGTGCTGAGATTAACTTTAGTACGGAGGGACGCACAGACTTTGTTGTAAAATATATTTGCAGACCGCATTACGATTCAAGATCAAAACAATAATAAATGTCACACTGAACAAAAGGAGATCCAGTTATTAAGGTAATAGCTGATCCAGTTTCAGCCAGGTCCACCTTGGATCAGCATGCTATTGCATTTTAGAAAACGTTTTTTCTGCACTTTCATTAAGTACTTTGTAAATCAGTACGAATCCATTATTATAATAATGCCTGTCAAGGTATTCAGCGGCAATTGCTGCCCCTCTAAGCTTTGGAACATAATCATCGCACTGTGCTGTCAGCGCGCCATATGATGCACATGTCGACTTACGTTCAAGAACCAGCATAATTTCAAGCACCTCGTCAAAACGTATTGATCCTTGCTCCTTGACTATACGGTCTGGATTTCTGTAACATGTACCTGCTGCAATGCGTCTATAACATTGTTGTGCGAGTGCATTGTGGGGACTTTCGCTTGTCATTGCTTCCCTCGCAACCCTAAAATCATTCCATTCTATGCGCCGCGCCGTCCTGGCAGAGTCGACAGGTTAACTTTTGTTGTTCTATAAAAGCCGCGCATTACACTCAATTGTTGGCACAAATGTTGAGTATTATCGAAGCATTCCATGTTTACTAACAATTATTTAAAGTTTAGTTTTTATTTCAGATTTCCTACAATAATTATAGAAATAACGCCGAGTTTTATAGTTTCTTAATCCATCTTCTTATCGTGTCGATGACACAATTTGTTTCTCAGTTGATGCGAGAATATACTTTCCAAAAAAGCGTTTATTGCTCATCTGGGATTTTCGTATTCGAAAATGATATATATGTAATTGTGTATGTATTAATTCATTATTATTATTGCCATCTTGAATAATTCTCGTGTTGAGTAGTACTTAGTATCTAACATAAGTACTTACAGAGAAAGAGTATAATAGTAAGTACGATGTAGGTGAATATTTGAAACCTACGATATGACTCATATCTCGGTAATGAAATCTGTATTTGTTACCTTATGTGTGTGGTAGGAAGAAATTACTTTTCTATCCGTGTAGAGGCCGACGATTTGACACTAGTTTAGATTTCATGCCAAATATCTTCGAAGAGGTTCAGTTGCAACATATGCAAACCTATAAAAATAAGAGGAATAATAAAATTAAGTACTTCATTTACTAGTCATCTAAAAAATACCGTTTTATTTCATACCTAATATCCTATTCAATCTTTTTGTGTGGTTGTTTTACGGAGTCCAAGGGTATTGACTTATATCAACAAAGAAAATGCAAAAATAGGAAGGTATTTGTTGGGCGAAGTTGAGTCAATAGAGGTTTGAGGCATTGCCCTCGCGGCGCGGGCGGGCGACGGCGTGAGACGGGAGGCCGGGCGGCGCCCTGGGACGGGTACTCTTCTTGATTACAGCACTCCCTCCTATCCTCCCGACTACCCCCTGTATTATTCCCCGCCCTGCTGCATCCCACGTAAGCCTACAATGACGATCGCCTACATTACACAGCTCTTTACCGACAACAATCTTTTTTGTAATTAAAATTGTTAAAATATTATTTCGAATGATTATGATGAATAGTTACATAAATATTAAAGAAATAAAGTTACACATATTGAAATTCTATATCATGCTACTCCCACGTACCTACCTATCTATATATCTCGCGCTTGCGCTAATAGAAACGATAAAAAATGTATAGAAATTACATAAATCAGGCACGTGACATAAGTAATTCCCGTACATTTTGTATCGTTTCTACTGGCAAAGCGTGAGGATAATGTTACTTTGTGTACCGGGCCTTGAAACAACTTAGTTTCTGTACATTTTTTTGTTAAGGTAACGGGCGTTTTAATATTCATCGATTGAATGATGATGAAAGATTCAATTTCAATTCAATAATTTATAGTTAAATATTATAGATATCTCATATGTTTAATGAAATCGATTAACTGGAAAGAAACCAGGACGTAAAATGTTTTTTTTAACTTACAGTTAATTGCTATGTGTGCACTCAACATAGGATTTCAAATAGTTATATCATCAATATCTACTCACAACAGTATTGGTAAATATTAACAATTAAACCTTTATTCCAATTTAATATGAAGCCCTATCGGTTAGTTATTTTATCATAAACGCAGAGGAATCAGAATTGGGTGCCCTTAGCGCAGGTGGCCGGAGTCCGGACGAGCAGAGATTGTTCGCATCAAACTTGCACGAGCGTGCGCCCTGCGAGCTCGTAAAAATGCATATTCTATCAGAAGGGCGGCAGCTTTTAATACTCCACGCACGTAATGAGCAGCCGAGGTCGGCAGTCTTCTTAATTTTCTCTTTACTGGCCCATTCAGGTAAATTGTTACACTTTATTAATTGCCTTACAGCGGGTAGGAGGAGCTGGCTGGAATTTATCGACGGGGATCGTTGGTATAAAGATTTACTTGCGTTGACTTAAGGTAGGTACTTAATTTTTGTTGTAGGTGGTACGAGAATATTGCTGTATGTATGTTGTATGTTGTTTGCAAGGACACCCACAGCACATGCATTTAATTTGAAATTAATGACAAACACCCATGTCTTATTTTTCCATCCATGTTCTTTTGATATTAAATTAGTTTTTTTTTAAACTTAAATTAAAACTTTATTTAAAAAAACACTCAATCTAGAAATAAAATTCATATTAGTATCATGTGATCCTCTCTTTGAGTGTTTATATACGTATTTAAGTTTGATTAAACACCAGACCGTATCGAACATTCAATTTGGTATAATAGAAGTCAAAAAACCAGCTACCTCATAATTACCCACGCAACCATGGTTCCCCTTGCCTTTCACCCCATACGCCGCACCCATTTTGTTTTGATATGAATTTAGTGAGCAAAATATACTCATCCAGATAAGAATCATCTACATTCTGTAATACTACTTTGGAATTACGTTCATTATCGGCGTTATATTGGCGTCCATATATAGTGGTATGCATCTGCACTTCTAGTAGCAATAAGAATAATTACGAATTAGATTCATTATTAATTGCATTAATTTAGGTATAATATTAAACCTATCTATACATCTATATCTATATACAAATATATAAAATTGAAGTGTCTATTTGTAATTCCTAAGTAACATCTTTCCACTAATTGCATATGAAAGTATACACGCTACTGACCATAAAAAAACAAGTTTTAAATTTTTTCTCTGTCTGTCTATCTGTTTGTCTGTTTGTGCCGGGTAACGGGACAGGGTCACTGGCAGGCAGCTGATGTTACTAACTCTACGGATGAAACTAAATCTACGCGGGTGAAACCGCGGGACACAGCTAGTATATATATAAAGAATGTCGTGTTAGTTACACTATTTATAACTCAAGAACAGCTGAACTGATTTGACTGAACATTGGTGGGGAGGTAGCTTAAAACCAGAAGGACATAGGATTAGAATTTTATATCCGGTTCCCGTGGAATGTGATATAAAACGTGGTATAACACAATAAAGTCTACGAGTGTGAAACCGCACGGTACAGCTAGTTTGAAATAAATACCAATCTCAAGGCTTTGGGACTGTACTGGGGTCAAACCTATTAAACCTAGCTTAGCACCCACATGAGCTAGCCAATAGATCAACGGTGCTGTCAATCACTTGTATGCAGACCTAGACATCTAAATTGGCTCAAATAAAACTTTCGTTTTCTTACTCAGAGAATCAGCGTTGCATTCCGATTGGTATTGTTGCCAGCCTTATTTTCCCAGTCACGAGAGATACCGATTTGGGTGAAGTTTTCTACTTATTAGGTTTTTATTAATAACATGTATTAATTTATCATTATTTTTATTGGTCGCTCATTGTCAGTTTCCGTTAATAACATTCATACTTTTCTAACGTAAGTCAAAATCAATATCAGATCTTCTAGGTAATCCATAAAGTAAGTCTTTTTTGAAAAAGACATTTTTCGCAACACAAAAGTTAACCCTAAGCTTTGAGAACAGTCCGCTGAATCTCTCTGATTGATTAAAACGCTAACAAAGGATAAAGTTGATCATTGTGGGCTTTGTGCCGGGAAGCCCTTTATATTGAAGTAATCAAAGTATTCCCTATATAAAAAATCACCCATGGAAATAACAACTTTTCCCCTTCTCGGTAGAAATTAATCGTGACTTGAGCTATGAAATTATGAGAGATTAGAAATGAATGCCGGTAAGTGGAGCAAAGAGACAAATATAAATAGAAGTATATAGGCGATAGACTCACCATCTGTCACGTTAGCCCTTAATCATCATCGGTGAAAAGTGGGTTTGTTATTACAATACCTCTGCCTACCCCTTCGGGGAATACAGGCGTGAGCGTATGTATGTATATAAGTATATAGAGTAGGTACTATCTTTTTCTCGCAGCTTCTTTCGCATGATATGAGTTTTTTTAAACCAAATGGCGGTCTGTAGTTATTTGACTCAAAGCTATATCAAAAATTAGAGTAGAAAGGTAGTCTGAGAATGGCATTTCTGCATTATTTGATTATTAGTCACTAAGTTTCGATGCCAATAAAAGACCAACCCAGGTGGCAGGAATTGCTTGCAATGGGCCAATCGTAACGATGGTTTTAATTATTGGTTGTGACGGTTCTCTTGATACATAGACTCTATAAAGATATTTTATATTCACAGGGCGAGATACTTAGAAAAAACATTGCTCCTTTTCACTCTATACTAAGATATATCTTAACCTTAAGTTAAGATACTTATTTATAAATTGATCGAATGCAACGATAGACTTTGTACTTTGTTAAAAAAAATTATAAGTACATCGTATATCACAGATTTATTTGTGATTAAAAAAAAATTTGTATAGCTATATTATCTGCGAGTAAAATAGGCTATATTTTATTAGAAAATTAGAATTAGAACTACGCAAGTGAAATCACGTGACATAAGCTTGTATAATACTATATTTTCAGAAATACAAAAACATAAGTAAAATCAATCCGGTAATTAATTACTTCTTAGAGTCAAGTACCTATGTCCCACAATTACCTGGAGCATAACGGTAGGTAGGTAATATCTCGTTGAATTTAACCACAGATATACACAGGGTGTGCAGGTAAGCTCGGTAACTAAGAGGGGTTATATCGACAGATGTCACCCCCTGCCGCGCGGCTGATCAACTACCCCAACTGGAAACTATTGTTCTTGGATTAATTGTTTTAGATAACGATTTGATACTATTTTATTTGGTATTATTATAGATTATGTAAGTTGATGACCAAAAAGACATTGTAGAGGATTGAATCAGTTTTATGTATAGTAATTTTAGATAAACTTTTATTAAGTACACTTAAAACGTTACGTTCCACGGGAACAGGACAAAAGGTATCCTACGTCCCTCTCCTGGTTTTATGCTATCACCTCACCAATTTTTATCCAAATCAGTTAAACCGTTCTTGACTTATAAGTAGTGTAACTTACACGACTTTCTTTTATATAGTACTTATTTACAGTAGAAGATTATAGATATGAAAAGTAATTTAATTATAATTGATAAAGATTTACACATCTCAAACAACTTGATTGCTGACGGATCATCTAAGAATCTATCTAAAAAACCTTATTATCAACTTTTCATTTGATGTATTTTACTTTATTAATCCGCGATTGGAAGTTGATCAAACTTACATTTTGTTTGTTCATATTTTATATATACATACATACAGATAAATAAAATTGAAGTGTCTGTTTGTAATTCCAAATGAATAGGTTTTCGCTAAATGCATTTGTAAGTATATAGGGTACTGACATAAAAACACATTTTTTTATTTTTCTCCGTCTCTCTTTCTTTAATCTTTGAAACGGTTGGACCGCATTTAACGGGACTTACCGGCAGATAGCTGATGTTTCAAAGAGTAATATAAGCATAAAACGAAATCGGCGGGTGAAACCGTGGGCCACAGCTAGTTAGTAAATATAAAGCATTATAACAAAGAGTCGATTATTATATATTTTTCCCCATTCACACCAGTTTGTATACTACTTAGCGGACGTTACAGTCATATGTGGACGTGTGAACATAAAATTGCATATCACCATTGAAAGTGTTCAAGTCAGGTGAAAATAAAACGGAAAGCATCCCACGCTAAGTGAATTGTTAACCGGAAGACGAGGATTCGCCGCGCACGCGCCGCCACGTGCTCTACTTCCCGTTCTAATGCGACAACACAATACGAGACATCTCCACCGCTTAGTGCCTTAAATACATAATAAACATTTACCCTTCTGTTTCATGCAATTATTTAAATTAATAGTCATCAACTATTTATTATATATATAAACCGAAGATGATAAAGAAATTATGAGACTGTTATTCGTAGGTACTGTATCTACCTAGAATATGCAGGTTAAATTTTTTGGCTTAGCTATTAATAGCTTTAAAACCTTTTATTTACAACTAGCGGACATCACGCGGTTTCACCCGCGTAGTTCCCGTTCCCATGAGAGAACGGAGATAAAATATAGCAAATATTAATCAGTGATAATGTAGCATTCAAATGGTGAAAGAATTTCAAAATCAGTCCAGTCTTTTTGAGCCAATTCGTTACAAGCATGTACTCGTATGTATGCTTGTAACGAATTGACTCAAACACCTTTCTTTTTTATAATATTTTTATTTCAATATATTTAAATGTCTCCTTGCTATTTTTTTATAAATATTACGTGTACTCTTCCATAGTATTTTCTTGAGGGATAAAATCTTTCAAAAGCTGCACGACCGTCTTAGGGGAACTCTATGCAGTATAGCCAGGAGATACATTTAGGTAGCTAGGAAATATTAGATTCAATTAAAATCCACGAAAGTGTTCTACACATCCCCCGTTGGGGGTGTCACAAGGCCGGCGGAAAATTAATCTGACGAAAGGCATGTTCAGTCACATGTTTACTTATACTGATTAGACAAAAAGTGTTTATACTTTTATTTATTGGTACCTTTTGGCTCTTTATTTAAATATTTAATCAGAGACTAAGCAGTTGCTTTGACCGAAATCGGTCTAATCTCATTATACATTTTCATCAATTGAGGTCGTAGTCGTTGTAGACGTGGAAGATGACCACGATTTATAAGATACGTCATAATACTACACATGGTATTAGATAAGCCAGCTTGAATCATCCAGGCAAAGCTAGCAAGCTATTTTATTCTTCGTATTCTATGGATTCCTCCCTACCACAGAACATAATAAAGTTGTCTCTACGGCTGATATTCTGACCAAAGTAGTTACCGGAGAAACCGTTGAAAACTGTTGGTGGAGAGTCTTAGCAATAGCTGTAAATTATTCAATTCGATTATGATAAAATGTAAATTCCTCTAAGAAACAAATGCTCTTCGGAATAAATTAATTCATGATATAACTTATAAATATTTTATAAGCTAATATTTAGTTCATTAACTTTCATTAAGTTCTTAATTTGTCTACTTGCGTGCCCTGTAAAGAGTTCAAATGAAATATTATTATATTTGTGCATTTATGTTGTTTTTCTGTGTTTCCAGTCCCACCCTACCCACAAGTGTATGGTCAGGGATATGGTCCGGAGTACAAAAACTTACTTTACGCTACACACTTAAACATCTGAAGATGTTTTTCCCCTTCCCAGATCATCTTGATCCCACATTGATCTTCCTGCTTTCTTATTATTTGAATTTTCTATTCCCGCACAAGATTTCCTTACATGAATAACTTAGATTAAGTTACATTAAAAAACTTGTAAACAAACAGGTTTCCCCACTGTCAGAGAAAATACGAGTAAACACGACAATTACGGTAAGTGCGATGTTATCGAAAGTAACGAGTGACTGGTGTTAAAATCGAAAAAGCTCATCGGCACTCCTGCAGGCGGCGGCGGCGCGGTAAAGAGCACTTAACTTAATTATACGAAGCCATAGTCAGCCTTATGTGGGTGTGCACTTGCCCACGCGTGCCGCCATCCTTCACCAAAACCCCGCCACGTGGCGCCTAGCCCCTAATTGCAGCCTACGTTTTGAACATCGCTATTACAAACCCATAGAAATCTATTCTCATGATGTGTTTACAATAGACATTTAATTTTTTTTTTACATACACCGTGATCTTTAGAATGGATAGTACTCGTATAAGCCGGGTATGAGTACAATTTCCCTCAAACTTCCGTTCTTTAAACGAGGAAGCATTATGTTTTACATTTTTTTTTTCAAATCCCCATTGGTCCAGTCCCGAGTGAGGCACGGAGTAAGAGTAAGTACTTTGGTACTTATAACTATTTACGAAAAAAATACCGCAATAACTGTTATTTCTACCACTACTACATTGGTTTTCACATGTATGGCTATGTATTTGATAACTTCCTGTTTACAACATCTACAAATTGTTTAATATATCGCAAGATACAGTTTTCACTAAAGAAAAAAGTCTCTCCGTGTTCTGTATTTGGCAAAGTTGATTTTCATAAGTTGCTCGTTCTCATTTTACGGTGTTATATAGGATAAGCGTAGTCATCGAGTCTGTGCTGTGTACCTTCGAGAGCCTTGTTCCTGGCGAGGAGTGCTAGCAGCACGTCGGGCGGCGGCGGGTCCAGCGGGTGCATAGTTTCCAGCGATGCGTCCATCGTCCGCGTCTCACACTCCACCACCTCCGCGTAGCCCGTATCCATCAATCACTACGTCCTGCAGAAGCACTGGGAACACTTAACTCCACGCTTTAGCATCCTGCGGGCACGGCAGTAAACACCACGGCACCTGTACGCAGCTCCAAGGAGCGGGCACAAAGCGCGTCGCGGCGCTCCTGAAAGCCGGCGCACGTGGCGGCGCCGCCCATGCCCGCCCTCTTGTCGCAAGCCGCCCTCCCACCTCCCATTGAGAACTCATTTTTTACCCCCTGAATCTGATAAACCCCGGGGCTGAAGTGGCGGCGGCGGGGCTCCCCCGCCCCGAACTAATTTACCAGAGTCGTACGACACACCCCTGGTACTTACATCCATCTACAATATTACTCTAGCACGTTATCCCGTTCGCAGGGGCACTTTATTTCTACTCATCTGGTACTATTGTGAAGAAAGGAAGTTTGAAATTATAATCGTATTTGTACCTTTTTTCACTTAGTTTGCATTTGGCCGTATAGGGACGTAAGTTTGAACACAATCGATCCACATGGGTTAAATTGGAAACCTATGTGGATCGAGTTTTTTACATAATGTGGTCCTTGTTATGAGGATTTCACTGGCACATACATTCTTCTTATACGAAGGAGATATGCGCTTTTTACATGTGCTTATACTGAATGAATTTATAGTTGCATACGTTCTACGGGCTTTTTTAATGTCTAACTAATAATAATAATGCCGCGATAGTATTATTATATTTATTTAATGTTACAACTTATTGATGATTGAAAAATAAAAATAAATTAAATGAAATATATTGCTCTGAATGAGTAGGAAGTTATACTATAGGTTACAATACCACAAGGCGGGCGGATTGATTATTTGCAACCTTACATTCATAGCTATTAAAAATACATCGAATACTTAGGTGTGTTTTTTATATCTATGGAACAATCTGTTTCGATTTGAATTTGTGGATTGTTTTGTCTGTAATGTTGACACTGGTAACGATGCGCCTAATCTCTACACTTATGTCAATGTCATATTACCAGTCGTAATTTATTATTTAGAATATTTTAATGTTATTAGTATTATTTTTTGTATTTCTAATTAATTAATTATTTTAATGTGAGCTATGTACAGTTGCGACAATCACAACCCGGACAATGTATTCAAGAGGTTCAAAGTGGTTGAGTTTCCGACATCATTCGTTAGCCTGTCTACAACACAGGACCTCGACGTTGACGCCGATCTGTTTTCATGTGCCTTGCTAAAAACAACATGTGAAGCCTCCTTAATGGTAACATTACATAAAGTAAACTAACGCTTCCGACCGCAGCTTTTCACCCATTTTAAACCCTTTAAGCACAGCACTAAGTATGGAATTTTGGAAAATCCTTTCTTAGTAGATTCGATATCTACACCTGACAAAGAACAAATCGTCTACATTTCATGCCTCTAGGACCAATGGTTGTGCGTATGTTTAGATCTATCGGAACTATTTCATTGCTAATTGATAAAAAGAATTTTGTAAGTGAAGTAAACTGTATAACTTTTTTTTTCTCGTTTTAGAAATTCGAAGACGCTCGAGAAATATCCGCATCGCATAGAGCATTCAATATACAATTTGAAAATAACCATACAATACGTATCACTTTCAAACCATTAAATGAATGTATTTCTAGAGCAAAGCGTAAGAAACATGAAGATAATCGATTTGTATTCGACTTACGTCTACTTCAAGTAGATGGGACAAAATGTTGCAATAATGAACTACATTCAGAGATAGGACGTTACTATATCAGTGGCCAATATGAGTATTGCAACATTACAAATTCACCAACAGTTATCGATTTCGGTGAAGTTATCCTGAACACGAAAGTAACAAAATACGTACGCATACGAAATGAGTCAGGTGTGATAGCAGCTAAGTTCCAATACATAAAAATGACCGGTGTTGACGTAACTCCTCAAAAATTCACCATACTTCCAAATTCTTCAAAACGTGTAGCAGTTTCATTCAAACCTACATGTTTTAAAATGAAAACTACACTTGATTTCAAAATAAAGAACCCCCATGATCTATCCCACGACGAATTTGAAACTTGTCTAGATGATGAAAATAGCATATTATATGCCGTTCCATGTCAGTTGCGAGTTATATATCCGAAAAAACATGTTAATACAGAAATAGAATCCCTACATAAATTACGTGATTTGGACTCGAAATACACGTATATTGATGAAGAACTGAAAACATACAACAAGAACAAGAAAAAGGCTTTTAATTTCTTAGAATTAAGCAAGTCAACACATGCTAAACAAAATACTGTCGTAAAATTTAGCACAGGAAACGCTAAGTGTTGTTCCAATTTTGCTTTGGTAATAAATAAACCGGACGGGCTGTTTTGTAGGCTTGTCCGAGATAAAGCCACAATATATGATCTTTTTAATATAACATTTGACCCTACTAAAATAGATTTTGGAAGAATAGGTCTCAACACGTATGGGACCCAAGACTTCAAAATAAAAAATGATACGAGGTTCGATATTTCTATTCAGCTCCTTGACGACGAATGTGTTTTGTACACTGAAGGAAGATTATCTCGAGTTAATATCAAGATGAAAGCTAAAAGTGAACTTAAGGTTGAAATTAATTGCCTCGGATTTGTCGAGGGGCAGTATAAAGGAACATTCGAATACATGATTAATAATACGTATAAAAGGAAACATCCATACATTCTCAATGTCGGTACTCCCACATTGATGATAGTAGACAAGAGTTTAAAATTTGGTATGGTCACCAGTGAAAGCTTCATAACATCTGTGCCGGTTCGAATTTACAACAACTTCAACGTCAAAGTAGATTTCATGTGGGATGAACTCCTTTCTGAAACTCCGTTTGAGATATATCCTAGTTCAGGATCTGTGCCACAGCACTCTTGTAGAATTTGCGATGTTGTTTTTACATGCAAAGCCACGAAAACGAAAACTCATGAAATTGAGTTTATATCAAAATGCAAGACTACAAAAGTGATTCCACTAGAACTAAGCATTACTACTCGTAAGCTGTCAATAAAGTTTTTACAACCAGCTGTACTTTTCAAGGATATAGCTTTAAATCTTGAAACAATCGAAAGAGTACGATTAGAAAATTCTTCTAGGGAAATAGCTCTCTTCCATGTTGTAGAACCATTACTCCCAGGCATAAAGATTGAACCTATGAGTGGGACTATAAGAGCGAAGATGATAATCACGTTTGAAATAATCGTCAAAATTTCATGTGTCATGGAATTTACTTACGATATCTTAGTTAAAATAAACAACAAAGAGAACGTAATATTACCTATTAGCGGAAATGTAGTTGAGCCCAAAATTACAATTCAACCCAAAAACATCTACATGGCACGCATACCATGCAACATGATGACCTATGTTCCGCTGACATTACAGAACCTAAGCCCTCTGAGAGCTACGGTAGAAGTACTAGATACTGGAGATGATAACATTTTTGATGTTTATGTGGCGCAAGGCAACGAGAAACAAAAAGTGTTTATGTTTATAATTGAAGGAGGACAGTCAAAAACAGTGTTTATTAAAGTTTATGATGTTTTTCGTCGAGAATACGAAATGTACATACCGTTTAAAATTAATGGTCTTCTAGGACCACCAGATACAAATTCGTGGTCGACGGAGCTTCAACATTACACGGGAGAATATGAGCTGTAAGTATTTGAAGTAGAATGTCCGAAAAAGGAAAGCTGCATGCACTTCGTGTAATGTATTTTTTTCATTGCAGATATTATGAAAACAACCCTAGAGTAAAATTAAAAACAATTAATAAAGATATAAGTTATTGTCGCATTGCGGGAGTAATTACAGTGCCTTGGGTTTATATTTCAGTTGATAACTTTGAGATAGATTATATACCAAATGCGAAAAACTCTATAGAATTTACAATGTCGAACATATCAAAGTACTACCTTTACGTCACCATTTTAACATCCAAATTGACGCCATACTTTTCATTAGACCTGGAGACTGAAGAAAATCAGTCAATTATCAATGAGACAAACATAAAATTCGAATTAGATAGAGGCAAGGAAGCACGGTTTGTTTTGAAGTTTCATCCCAAAGGTCATGGCAGATTTGTTTCTACGGCTGTTCTGTTTTTAGACAAGCATATGACTATACCCTACTATAATCTTACTTTCATTGGTAAACGACAAACACCAAAAATGACGCCTAGTGCGTATCGAATAATATTTCCACCGTGTTATGTTGGTACTGAAAATGTCCGTTATGTTACATTAAGACTCGAATTAGAATCGGATTTGGATTCTTTTTCGTACATGTCAAAGGATGAGCCAAACCTATCGGTGAAAATAATAGGCGTAGAAAATGGAATGGATAATGATGAGCCATATACAATAGCAACTGTACAAGTGAGAGTATGCTGCTACGTCACCTATGGCCAGAATATCACACTAGGATTTAATCATGACTGCGGGTCTTTTTGCGAAGTTGAAGTTTACTTTTGCTTCACACACTGTGTCTTAACATTGCACACTAATTTCTTAGTTAAGCCAGAAGATAATCCTTATCCATACTTTCCACTGAAATGCCAAACTGCACTTTACGATTATTTGGAGAATTGTTCAACATTTTTGGAGAAATGGATGTTCCAACAAGGTTTTCGCAGAGATTTATTTCCCGTAATACCTGATACATTCCATGCTATTTCATATGCCCTGACGTCTCAAGTAACCGCATCAAAACCAAAGGGAATCAATGTATCATATCTCAACTTCATAAGAAGAATTGCTGGACCTTTAATGAAGCACGTCCGCAAGATATCGTAAGTTTATAAGAATACTCTTTCACCACGTTATATCATTATTCTAGCAGTAGCAGCTGTACTGTGTATCTATATAAGGGTTCGTCTTTTCAGAATTCACGGTGTGGATGATTCTTTTAAATGTGTGAAAGAAATACATGATACATACAGAGAAATTATTTATTTGATGAGGTCTCGTGGTGCCAATTTATGGGTATTGCAAGCAAAATTTCTGTTGAGCTATGACCAATTTATAATTTATTCAGAAAATGTTACACCTAAATGCAATGCTGACATTTTACTGACACAAGAACTGTTAGCCGATGTGAGTTTGTTTAATAGGCTAAACAAGCAAAGTTGGATTGATTTTATTTTGCAAAGCTACAAAGTGTTTGTTATGGACAGCTGTTTCTTTGAATGCGTCTGCGTTAGTTCTCAACCAAGAGATATTGTGAATGTTTTAGTAGATTGGTACAACGAACAACTAATAATTCAACGTAATAAAATCCGCAAGAATAAAGGTCAAAAGACAGTTGCTAATATCACAACCGATCTGACTGATGGAATCGCTATCATAATGACAATCATAAATTATTGTCCATTTATAGGAGAACATTTCTCAATATACTGCGAAACAGATCAGAATAATGAACAATTATCTGTTATTAATAATGCGTGTTTAATCATAGAAGCGTTATCTATACTCAGGCTTTATTTTCCTATAACTAGCCAAGATTTTTTACAACCCAACTTTTTACAGATGCTATTTTTGTCCATTCATTTATATGTTACTCTTCCCATGTTCAAGCCAAGAGATGTTATACATTTTAGCCCTCCTTTATTGAGAAGCTCAACACGACAAGTCGGTATAAGTCCAGCAAGTCAAGAATCGTTAATATTTAGTTTCATAGTTCTGAATAATTCTAAGAACAATTTTTCGGTTGAAAAGGCACCAGCGGGAGAAAATGGGAAGAAGATGTTTTTAAATGTAAAATATGTAGCGAATTTTCTTGAAAAAGAATCTTGTATTCTGCTTGTCCATGGATACAACAAAACAAGAATTTTTGATACTTATATAATCTTCCTCTTAGAAGGAGTGGTAGGTCTTCTTAATCCACTGAAGAAATGTAAAGTAACCGGACCTTTATATCGACCTAGCAAAGTAGACGTACTTGTTGCCTCGCCATTTACAACGACTGCAACATTCGATGTTTACATAACGGACACCGAGCCTATTCTTCCAGTTAAGTTCGAAGACTCTACGAAATCAAAATTTTATGTTCAACGTCTTAATTTAATAGACAAAGAAATAACTCTGACAGGGATACCCAAGGAGAGCGGACAGGAATTAATGGAACATAAATTATATTTACAAATGATTTGTCTCAGTACACAAATAGGTAACTCATGGATTTGGTTTAGAAGTGAAGTTGGAGAATTCTTTATTAGAGTGACTACTCAATCTCGATGGGATCTGGCAATTGATACTATACAGGCCAAGGTCCATACCTGGCCGATGGATCCCTGCAGCTGCGGGGAAGCTTGTGAATGTTACAGGACTACCGTGCTAATGATACCTCATCGCAATGAACTTATGATAAAAGCATTGAGATATGCGTTGCTTGAACATGCGTCTGTTTGTATGATGCGGATATTTGATGAATTGATTGGTGAGTAGAGTATATAATGTACATCGGTAATATGCAGTTTGTATGAAAGTCATATAAATTAACTAGTTTGCGCCATCAGCTTCGCCTGTGTGGCCACTCTCATTTCCTTGGTATTGATTTTAAAATAACTTACGATCAGGGGTTTAAAAACTAAATGTAAACACACAGTAAGATTTTACATACAAGCACTAAGAAATAATTAAACTACAAAAATTCAAACCCTGGGGAGGGGGGGTAGATAATTTCATGGTACTCCTTTCTGTATTACGACAAATGTACCCTCATAACTTCAAGGCTCTTATTGTCTGACAGTGAAAAAGTCGGGAACTCAGGTCTTTGATTTTCATATAATACATCAAATTCTCCTTACAGAAACTACTACTGGGAAGATAATCTTGGGAATGTTGCTAAATGAAGGAGGTACGAATATGTCGGAGGTGTACCACATCCTGCGCAGTGAGGCCAGTTTCCGTATCACCTCGCGGGCGCTGCTCCCTCGGCTTGAACACGTAACCCTGGCCCAGCACACAGGGGCCATGCTACCTCTGCAAGTCACAGTACCTGCCCGTGACACTGCTGAGAAATACTCCGTCATTTTCACATCCGACTGTGGGATGGATATACGCACGTACAGAATAATCTTTATTGAGACTTATGAAGCTCTATCAAACTAATTTCTTCAATAGGAGTGGCATGGCAATTCAAAAAACCGAACTAATGAATAGTTCGGTTTTTTGAACTTTAGAATAATGCCGAAAAAAATAAAATTATGTTTTTATATATATACATAAATTGAAGTGTATGCCGCACCAAAGGACGTGTTGTGCCAAAAATACTCACCTAAAAAGTCTATACCCTTTATTGATCCAATCGTATGAGATATTGTATGTACGAGTTTGCTTAAAGCTCCGTGCGCAGATATTTTACATATTTTATGAATTTTATTATCATATTCGTATTAGATTTTTGTCGTGTTTTACTTAAAGATTGCTATTTTTAAACCGTTCTACTTTTGACAATCTACATGGTAAAGGTCGAATTATTCAACGTTGTATAATGCACTATTATATTGCTCAGAATACACTTACTACTTTTTCGGTAATTGATTTTTCATTACTTTTATTAACATCAAACTTTATTATTGTTATATTTAATTAGATTTAAAGTTACAAATATTTCAATAATAATATTTAACTGCTCATGGATTTTTATTTTATTTTATAAATGCCTTACCTATATTAATTGTAAAAGTAGTGGTACTTCAATAGCAATGAAATATTTAAATATCGCATGCATTGTTATGGTAACAAAGGACTAAATAGGAAATCGTTCACTAAAACGTGTTAAGAACATGATCAGTTATTTGTGGGGTGTTATTAACCCACGTTTTCCTGCTCTCTATATTATCCAATCACCACTTATAAAGAAGAAATCAATTTCCTTATTAGTTCTGGCTCAGATATAATACCTAAATAAAGTTTGATACATTCCTGCTTTAATACTCATGATTACCTATGGTAGAAGATATGATTACACCAAAAAATCAGGCTAAGCCTGGTGTGGAACTGGGGCTCTACTATGTCCTCATTGCCGTGTATAGGTAAACCGTGCATACCGTGTATCTATGACGTGTTTAGGTCTGTCACTGTGGAATTATGACGGCAATAAAAGCTTCTGGTAAGGCCTCTGAGCATCATCCTGCCTTTATCCCATGCTTTTTATGGTCGAAGCAATGTGTCTTCGACTTCCATTTCTCTTTCAGCCGTCATAATATCTGGGAGTATGGACCTAAAAAACAATGGATGGATTGTGTTACAAAAGATGATTATGGCAACAAAGGCAGTGGCATGTCATTTTATTAATTTATGTCGATGTTTAAATAAATACAATTACCTAGTATTAGTAGTATATATTGTCATTATTTATAGAAGTGGGGATAAATCATATAATTAAAGCGAATAACTGTCGCGTATAAAAGAAACCTTACCAAAACAAAAAGCAATAATTGCTTTTACACATGACAATTCCCAATTAGAATTATGATATTAAGTTTAGGTTATGGTTACATGTAAACTTAATTTCATCTCCATAGAAGTCGATTTAGCGTGACCTACGAAATTCTTCGAAGGTAGATGGTCGAAAAAAACATAACCTCGATTAAATCAAAATTGTAACAATCTAATTGTTGCAAATAGGACATAATATCGGTACTCGGTAGCGGAAGAGCTATACCCCATGGCTAATTCTGAAATAGCGTCGCTGTCGTCATCTCGCGCGCCGCTTCGTGTACCGCCTTGACCGCTCCATTCAGCCGTACGCAGATTGACCTGACTATGACGTGATATAGCGTGAGCCTTTACATACAACCCGACCAATTACTCACATTTGTTGTATGAAGAATTCCATTTGCTGATAGAGCTGGGATAAAATATAAAAAGTTCGACCAGTGACCACGCAGCCTACTAAGAAAAGATTTTCTTAGTAAGCTGCTGGCGGAAACTAGTTGGTGGAATTAAAAAGTGATCTGAAGGGTGGCTACTGCACTACCTATTGATTGCTGCACATTATACAAGAATAAAGCATTATTATTAGTTTATATATAAGCAAGTTATAAAGAGGTAAAGTTTGTATAAGTAAATGGTAATAATTATTTGAATAACTCATTCTATTTAAAAAAAATATTTTCTAATATTTGAATAGAGACACAAAATATACGCTACCTATTTATTTTGTATATACCACGTGGGCAAAGTCGTCGACGAATGCTGAATAAATATAAGCTGCCAAGCACTACTTATCCTCACTGAAAAGAGGCTAGCTACGTCTTCGAGAACACTTGTGTGGAAACGTGAATATTAAATTAATGAATCCATGAACATTTTTTATTAATATAAATAATAGTTTCTTGACCTTGTATAATACGACGACACGACGTCCGTCTAGTGACCTGCCACGGTCAGGGTCGTAGGTTCATTTCCCGTAAAGAACTAATGTCGTGTAAGTGTGGGCTAGATTCCTTCTCACATTTTTAGAATCTGTCATTTGAAGAAACTAGCAGTTTAAACTACTATGGCGACAAACAGCTTAAAGTCCGCCTAATGGTAAGCGGCTACTGCAGCGTATGAATGCATGTTACTACAAGTGTCACCCACGCGTTGCCTCCCTTATAACGAATTGAGTCCCTGTACTGACATAATTAAACTAATCATCCGGGCCTTGGGGTCCGGATGCTCATCAACTTTTCAAAGAGGTTGCACGTCGTCTGGTAGAAGCCTCTCGTGAACAGCGGGCTGGGGTTTTTCTCGCTCAGAGAATCAGCATTGCTATTCAACGTGGCACTGCTACCAGCCTTCTTGGCACGATCCCGAGAGACACCGATTTGCCAAGTTTTCTACTTGTAGTTAGTTTTAAGTACTATTAGTTGTATTATAATTTAGCTAATGCTAGCACGGTGACTCCACTTCTACGCCTCTCCTCCATGAGGCAGATATCGTCGGCCTACCGGGCGGGTAGTCTGCCCGTTAGTCTTCGACCTTTTGTCGACTACCATTCGGTTACCACTCAAAGTAAGTATTCTCTTACCTCAGTTTATTTTTAAAAATAGTTTACAATAATATTGCTTAAAGGAAAACATAAAATTGGTATCAATTTTTAACAATCATATAATTATCATGGTATTTTTCTGTTGTTTCATAACAAAGCTGAGCTAATTTAACACGCCATGTAATAGGGCCAAGGTGCAACATTGTTGCCATTATTTAATAAGTTGACAAATTGGTACGAGATCTGAAGGAGATAACTTAATTTGAGGAAATCATGGGCAAGCACATTTAATCGCCACCGATGGAAATGTATTGATTATCTATTGGCGCAGATACTTTACCTTGGAAGGAATAAATGGATGAACTAGGAAAGTCAAATTAAAACAGCAAATTAATATTATAATTGTTGGTAATTTGACGATTAGAAAACTAGATTACGTTAATAGATTTATTATTTTAAAGATAGATTATTACTACATCTATATACAGATAAATAAAATTGAAGTGTCTGTTTGTAATTCCAAAATAACAGCTTTTCACTAAATGCATATGAAAGTATAAACGCTACTGACACTAAAAAAACAAGTTTTAAAATGTTTCTCTGTCTGTCTGTCCGTCTGTCTGTCTGTCTGTCTGTCTGTCTGTTTGTTCCGGGTAATCTCTGAAACGGCTGGACTAATTTTAACGGGACTTTCAGTGGAAGGTAGCTGATGTTTCAAGGAGTAACTTAGGCTATTAAAAATACTTTCATTTATTAAAAATATTAGGGTTACGTTACAATAAGGATTAAACTAAACCTACGCGGGTGAAACCGCGGGGCACAGCTAGTATAATCATATTTTGACTGAAGAAAACCACCGCCATAGTTATTTTCTCAATCTCTGGATCATCAGTCACCTCTTTCCGCTACTCATAACTTCATCACAATATTTTACACCTAAAATAACGTCGCCTAGTTACAAAATATGGTGTTGAAAATTGTACACTCGATCTATCTGATCAGGGGTATGGTAAGGCCATGAGCTCTTATTGCCATGATAGTTTCACTCATTTATGGGACAGATGTATGTGACGTGCATACATCTGTCACTGTCGCACAACTGAATTAACATTGCAATAAGAGCTCATGGTTGGGCCCCAGATCTATTCACAAAAGGAGATTAATTTAGCATTTCTGGCGATTTCGTATCCTTTTGGTGTCTCAAGTGCATTAGAAAAATGCGACTATTATATTCAAGTTCTACTTTCATTTTCTTTAATTTTACAAGTATTTCATTCGCGTATAATTTGAGTACCCACCTACTTACCTACCACGACAAATCTTTTGATATTTCGGGTTTTGCGTAAAATCTTAGTTCCATAAAAAATATTATATATAATATGCGGACTTTTTTAGGACTATTAAAGAGTATCTAACTATAAATATCTAACATGATTTTTGCGTAACATAGCCGTTTATGAAGCGCACTATTTTTCCCGTTTATGCAAAATTTTCCATTGATACTCGCCCCTATTGCCCGCAGCGTGGTGTTATAAAGCCTAAAGCCTTCCTCGATAAATGATTTTTTTTTTAATTCATACCTGTTATTCGCTCTTTGAACCAAACATACAAACAAACTCATCAACTTTATAATATTAGTATAGAGCGATGCACTGTAAAGTTCCCACAGTTAATTATTATAGTTGGTTGCGTTGGTTTGAGCGAGCTACAGCGCAGTAGAAAGCGAGTTGCGGCTATAAATCCACCTCGCGTAAGATCGCGCCACCATTGTCTTGCAGCTCCTCATCTCAACTCCAAGTGTCTTGAATACTTGAAATAATAACGATACTTCAGTAAAAAGTTCTTTGTGTGTATTTAATAAGGCAAGTGGTTGTGATTGTTGTGCAAAATGGACGTGCAAGAATTCCGCGAGTTCGGCCGAGCTGCCATCGACTTACTTGCAGACTACATAGAGAATATCAGAGATCGGTGAGTACAGATTAATTTATGACAAAAGTTTATTTTGTAACTTGGGAAGAAATGAGACGACCACAATATTTTTTTTGTACTTATCTGCATCCTGGAAGAACTCCTACGTTCTTTGAGGTTCTTCTAAATTGATAGGCTTTGTTCTTGTAAATGTACATGGTCAAGAACTTATAGTTACTTAAATAAAACAAACAAATTTGAACTCAGTTATGTAAACGTAAACAATAATAGCCCTGAACGTGAACTTCACCGTTCACTTAAATGACCAACACTTTGCTTCCAATACCACTTCGAGCGGAAATTAATTGTTTCTGCCAGATTTACTTGGAAACTGTATAATCATTCATTTTTTATTGACAATTACAAGAAAAGGCTAATAATAAAAAATGATGACTGTATTAGTGATGATCTTTTCGCTCAATACGAATTACAGCATTTATATTTAATGTCTCGTCACTTTAGTGAGTTTTTTAAATACAACAAATATAAGTATTCTTTAATCCTACTAAGTATCCTACTAATATGAAAAACGCGAAAATTTGTAAGAAAGAAGAATTTTTGTTATTTGATCACGCCAAAATTGCATGAATTTTAATGAAACTTCACAATAATAAAGCTTATCCATGAGAACGCGCGGGGCTAAGAGATTTATAAAATAAGCCTAGTAGAGTTTAGACATTGCTTTCCGATACAATACTGTGTTATACCAAAAATTTCAAAACCGAGTATCACAATTTAATTTTTGTATGATAAATACGACTAATATACCTTCTTGTATTACAAATCGTTGTGTAGTTCCTATGGGTAAACATAATTATACTATGCTTGCTTACTTAGGAACTGAGTCAATTCGAGCACAATTTGTCTCATAGATTTCTTCAAATCACAGATGGTAACTTGAGTACTGGATAAGCGTCGTCACGTAACCGAATTAGTTACAAAGTTATAAAGTAAAACGCAATACAAACATCTTATTATTTTGTGATTTTAAAGAAGTATGCCTAAAACAAGTCATTAATTACAATAAGATATATTTAAGCTTAGTAAATAGTTGAGCCGTGGTAGCCGAGTGATTTTAAGTAGTAGTTTAAATATCAGAGATCTGATTTAATGAATAAATTAAGTTAAAATACTCGTCAGCAGGTACAGTGATTTCATACAAGGAGCTTTAGGATGAAGAATAACATCGCCTAAAATTTTTGTTTAAAATTTTTTTTATCAACAATAAATATCAATTGGAACATAAATACCACTAGTATTTATGTTCCAATTAGTCATAAGTATAATAAGTATCTGTGTCTGATACACTTGATTAAACACAGGCCTATTGCTGATGGCTTTACCAAACAGTGCAAGTACTTAATTCAAATTGATTCGTTAAGTAATAATTACTAACAAGAATAACATAGATAATATTAGCTCACTCTGAATGTCTCTGCAGGCAGTCGTTCAGTTAGGTAGACATCGCAAAAACTATATATAGTACGGTAAGTACTACTTCTACTTACTTAGTACCCACTTAAGTACGTACCTCGATTATTACACGCCGTGGATTCATAAAGCCAATTCGTCACAATGATAAGGTTTGCCAATCTTACGCATCTGTTGATTTACGTAACCCTACAATATCCGTTTAATAAGGTTCAGAGGTTCGATTACTAGATTTTCGAACTAGGTCCTAGTTTTTTTTTTGTTTTTTCCGAGATATTTGATAACTACGTAGTTCGATGTAACCTAGCTTGATAACATTCTTGAAGTAATACAGAATTGAGCTTTCAAATCAATTCCAGTCATGCATCAAATACTTAATTTAATTTCCGTAGGTATATATCGTAATAGATATACTTTACTCATAAGCTAGATAGTTCACCATAACATCTTATTATTCGTTTTAGGCCATATGTATTCAAATGGGAACAATAACCCACCCATTATTTTATTAAATAGCCATGTATTATATTTTTTAGGCTTATTTTACTATCGAAACACACACTAGGAAAAACTTTCTAATTTTGTCTAATCTGTACATTATGAAAGAAAAAGAAAAATTAAAATTGAAAGCCTTCCCTTAAACTAGGGATTCTGGCAACTTTTATTGACTCTTCTTTAGAAATAAATACACAAATGTTTACAAAAATATTCTGTATTCCAAATTCCACGTAGAAAAGTTTTGTATTTGATTGATCATCTTTATATAATATAAATATACATATACAGATAATTAAAATTGAAGTGTCTGTTTGTAATTCCAAAATAACAGCTTTTCACTAAATGCATATAAGATCAATCTTTTTTGACATAAAAATAATGTACACAATGTGTTGCTCTGGAATAAGAGAATTTATTGAACCTTAAATAAAATAACTAAAATATAATACAATTATGTCAAATAATAAACCAGACACTTACCTGGAATAAGAGAAACGACATTTATGTTAATTCTAATGCCTAACTATTATAAAACAAACACACCATATTTTATAATTGTGAAAATAATTATCTGATGACATATGTCATAACGTCAAAACTCTTTTCCTCTGACTATACGGCCAGGTACGGTTAAGGAGTAAATACTCCTTACATCTCCCCCCTTCGGGAAGAAAATTTTCGGTAAATTTTCCAACCAACCACCACTTCTTCTATTTTATTCTTCCTCTTCTAACTCTAAGACTGGAATAAGCTTTGTGACATGAAAAAGGTTCGATTCTGTTTTCCTGTGACCTGTATCTATTCGGAATATGGAGTTTGAAATTTTCTCAACAATTTCATATGGCCCAATTCTTAATTCTTCCAATTTCTTCCTATTCAGCCTGTTTCCATTTTCTACATATACCATGTCTCCTACATTATATTGGTAGCATTTTCGATCTTTATCAAATAATGTTTTGTTATAATTATGAGATTTTATTGTTTTCTCTAATGCTGTTTGCTTATCTCGTGTCCAATCACTATTGGAATATCCTTGCTTCAATTCTTCTGGTAGGATAGATACATTAGTGCCATACAAAAGATAGCTTGGTGCAAAACCTGTGACTGAATGAGTAGTCTCATTATATTTTTTAATACATTCTTGAGCTATTGTTGTCCAGGCACATTTATTTAACTTTTCATTTATTTTACATCTGATTTTATTAACTAATGTTTGATTCAGTCTTTCATTCAGACCATTGGAAAATGGTGTATTCACTGCTGTAAAGACTATTGGTATTTTCTTATCATCTAGAAAATCCTTAAATTCTCTAGAGTTTATTCCAGGATATTGGTCAGTGAGAAGCATTCCAATATTATCCGTTTCAGTTTTATAAAATCATTCTCACTCTGAGTTTTCGAGGTCAAAATGAAAGCGAATTCTAATGCCTAACTATTATAAAACAAACACACCATATTTTATAATTGTGAAAATAATTATCTGATGACATATGTCATAACGTCAAAACTCTTTTCCTCTGACTATACGGCCAGGTACGGTTAAGGAGTAAATACTCCTTACATGCATATGAAAGTATACACGCTACTGACACTAAAAAACCAAGTTTTAAAATTTTTCTCTGTCTGTCTGTCTGTTTGTTCCCTGGCAGGTAGCTGATATATCAAGGAGTAACTTAGGCTTTTATTTATTAAAACTATTAGGGTTCCGCGCCAATAAGGATGAAACTAAATCTAGCTAGTATAATATAAATACATGCAAATTGATTATTTTCAGAGATGTTCTGCCGTCAGTGGAGCCGGGGTATCTGCTCAAGATGCTGCCGGAGGATGCGCCGGAGCAGCCGGAAGATTGGAAGGACATCCTCAAAGACTTCAACGAAGCCATAATGCCGGGTGTAAGTGCATTCATCAGACGATTTATTAAGATACGCATATAAAAAAATTAAAATAAAAATAAGCTCACGCTATCCCAGAAGGAGTACAACACCCACATTTCACCGAATATGATTAAGTGCCAACGTGACAGAGGGTGAGTCCATCGCCTTCACAGGCAATATACATACGTCTTTGAATTTCTTCTCAGACATATGCAGGTTTTTTCACGATGTTTTCCTTCACCTTAAAGTACACATACGTTTTTTTAGAAAAATTCATTGATACAGGCCCAACTGGGATTCGAACTTGCGTAGAGGTCGACTGTTCAAACCCCAACGCCACCACGGCTCTCATACTCATATAAGGATTCAAAACGTTCTAGCAGCACCACTAGAGTACTAACAGCTTTTTTCTCTTCTAGGTAACTCACTGGCACTCTCCACGTTTCCATGCCTTCTATCCAACTGGTTCATCATACGCCAGCATCGTGGGAAACATGCTCGCCGATGGCCTGGGAGTCATAGGATTTAGCTGGGTACTTATGGTTCATTATGATATTAAAGACTTTACCTGAAGACTATAGTATTATATGTAGTAATTAATTCTCGAGTTCTTTCAAACTTCTAGTCACCAAAGTCACGTGGCTTAAAGGTATAAAATGGAAAGAATCTTAACAGACACAGAGAGGAAATTTTATATTGCTTATCAAGAAGTATGAATATTCACACATTCTAGAACATCAACGCTAGAGTAACCAAAGGTTAGAATAAATTATTGAAGCAATTAATGCAATACTTACGAGTTAACTGTGTATAAGTAGGCACCTAAGACTTCATTTACAAACAATAGGCGAGTCATTGGGCCAGGAGATTCACTGCGTATATTTAATTAATAGGTTGGTATGAAGCGTATTACTAAATCTTATATAAGTACATGTACCTATAGCTATAACACGGTACAATGAGGCAACTAAGTAGGTAAATACCTAAGTAATATCTAGCTACCTAACTGGTGCTTTTTCAATGTTATATGCCTTACCGACCATCCAATGATCACTCGCTCTCCCCACACCTATGTTAATTAAATTTTGATTTGCTCCTTAAATTATTTAATAGGAAATATTCCCTCATTAGGTACAGATACTAGGGAGAGGTTTGGATGCATTTTTGAATTGAAAACTGCAGGCCGTCGATATTATCTATACATATACATACAGATAAATAAAATTGAAGTGTCTGTTTGTAATTCCAAAATAACAGCTTTTCACTAAATGCATATGAAAGTATACACGCTACTAACGCAAAAAAAACAAGTTTTAAATTTTTCTCTGTCCGTCTGTCTGTCTGTTTGTTCCGGGTAATCTCTGAAACGGCTGGACCGATTTTAACCGGACTTTCATAAACCTCTGTATTTACAAAAAAAAGATTTTAGTATTATATCAGCTGTTTTCTGGTACCCATAGTAAACAAACTTTGCTTGGCGCTGTGTGATAATGTCCAAATATGATTTATTTATTATTATTATAACTGACTGATCTATGATTTAGATGTCCAGTCCCGCGTGCACAGAGTTGGAAGTGGTCACGATGAACTGGCTGGGTAAGCTGTTAGGATTGCCTGAAGAGTTCCTGAACTCTTCATGTGGCCCGGGCGGAGGAGTTATCCAGGTAAACACAGCATTCATTCTGCTTTAGATTTAAGTAGTAGGTTCTAAGGTATAAATATATGAAGCAATACATTTAAATGTTTTGATTCCAGGGTTCAGCCAGTGAGGCGACATTAGTAGGGCTACTTGTAGCTAAAGAAAAGATAGTCCGTAGAATAACCAAAGATGACCCGAGCCTCGACGAAGACGAACTAAAACCAAAACTTGTTGCATATTCGTCGGACCAGTGCAACTCGTCGGTTGAAAAATCTGGTCTCCTTGGGTCAATGAAAATGAGATTACTGAAGTCTGACGCTGATGGGCGGCTTCGAGGGGAAACTTTGAAAAACGCAATGGAAGAAGACATAGCCCGCGGACTTATTCCCTGCTACGTTATTGCCAATCTTGGGACCACTGGGACGTGCGCTTTCGACCCGCTTTACGAATTAGGCCCAGTTTGTAAGAAGTATAACGTATGGCTGCACGTTGACGCAGCATACGCTGGATCTGCATTTATATGCCCCGAGTACAGGCATCTAATGAAAGGTGTAGAATACGCAGATTCCTTCGACATCAACCCTCACAAGTGGATGCCTGTCAATTTCGATTGCTCAGCTATGTGGGTTAAGAACGGATACGACATGATCCATGCCTTCGATGTACAAAGAATTTACTTAGATGATGTCAAAACAACTATGAAAATACCAGATTATCGTCATTGGCAAATTCCACTGGGGCGCAGATTTAGAGCTTTGAAGCTATGGACTGTTATGAGGTCGTATGGCGCAGAAGGTCTACGGAGTCACATCAGAAACCACATATCTTTTGCTCAACATTTTGCTAAATTAGTAAGGAACGATGACCGCTTCTTGGTCGAACCAGAACCCTCCATGGGCTTAGTATGCTTCAGACTAAAAGGTGGCGACATAATAACAAGAAAGTTGCTTGAAAACTTAACGGAAAAAAAGAAGGTATTCATGGTAGCAGGGTCGTACAGAGGTAGATACATGATTCGCTTCGTGATATGTTCCCGACTGGTGACTGTTGAGGATGTCGACTACAGCTGGAACGAAATCAAGAACGAGGCTGACCTCATTTGTGCAGAAACTGTGCACACTAAGACCCCAATACCAGCCATGGACCAGCTAATGGTGAGAGAGCTGTGTGAGAAATCTAAGTAGGTGTAATGTTAGGAACTTAATATTCATTTAGTTAGTTAATACTGAAACAGAGATACGTAGATATTTGGTTGTGAATAGGTGAAGTGTGAGCAAGTTAATTTCATATTAATAAAGTAGTTACGCATCATAAAATAAGTTAATGTTATCCGTATCGTGCAAAATTATTATTATTACCTATAATGCAAAAGTGTCTTTGTTTGTATGTCTGTTATCTTTCCACGGTCAAGCAACTGACCTGCTTAACTTTTTGCCCCGAGGAGAGATCATAGAGTAATTGCTGATAGGCTCTTCTCGATCAAATCAGGAACTTCCAAATCTTATGGAGGGTTTAAGAATATATAATAGCTAAATACTTATGTTATTGTACTGTTTAGAAACTAATATATTTTGTAATGTATATTTTAGTGAGAACAAACGCAAAAATAGAATTAATTGTTGTTTTATTAATTTAAATTAATGCCAATTTCCCTTTTTACATAACAGATTAGCGAGTACATTTTCAGTCGAACGATATAGGTACCTATAGTCAGTGGTTTTTTATAGCTTCCTACCTATATTATTATCATATAGGCAGGAAGGTACCAGAACGCAATACCTAGGTACCTACCTACTACGGTTTGCATAGCTAGAAGCAAATTTAAAAAAAAATATATACCTATACTAGCGGACCCGAAAGACGTCGTACAGTCCTAAGACGCCATCTACAGATCCAATTATTATATTTGCAAAAAATTTAATTTTTTCTTACCATCAAAGGATCTACTCAAATATACTTACACACAGAATTAATCTAAATCGCTCCAGCCGGAGGTAGGGGACAATAAAAGGTAGATAGATACAGACGAATTATATAATTTATATAAAGATTTTCATTAAGTACCTAAACTGAATTCGCGGGCACATTACCTACGAGTGGAGCCAATATAATTAAGCTATGAATGTTTTTACTAATCAGTCAAATAGTTAATATTTATATTAAAAGTAGAATTTATATACAGCTGCAAACTCTGCTGACGCATAATCCGTAAGAATATCCTTTCGGTATACAGTGTTCTTGACATACTGGGTCCTCGATAGCTTCTTCAAACTGGCAAACAATTCTTCCATAGTGTGGCACTTCTGAAAGCAAAATATTAACAGAAAATAAGAAAAAGCACATACGAGTTCGTTATGATGCATATTTATATTAAGATAATAGGTATAGGTGTAGTAATAATATGTGTATATTGGATACAATACATAGTACTACCTACTTGTAAAACTGTCTGCATGACGTAGTTCCAATAGAAAATTGTACCAATAAGTAGGTAGGTATATAAAGGTATATTAAATGACTCACATACCATTAAACAAAAGATCTCATAAGTTTTTATGTAAATGCTTATCCCAAAGGTGAAAACAGTGAAAAATATCGGAATCTCTCACATGCACACCTAGAATAGGTAGCATTCAAAACCATTTTCCTATTTCAATTAAGCTGATTGTCCATGCATAGACAAATTATACCTAACTAGTGGACGTCACGCGGGTTCACCGCGTAGTTCCCGTTTCCATGGGAGTACGGGGATAAAATATAGCCTATATTATTCAGTGATAACGTAGCATTCAAATAGTGAAAGTATTTTGAAAATCGATCCAGTACTTTTTGAGCCAATTCGTTACAAACATACATACAAAACATACATAGAAATGATAATTTGGCAGTGAGTAGGTAATCATTAAAATGTTATCAAGATAATATCGTTCGAATACACACCTTTTTCTTCGATATCTCCTGAAGGCTGCCCAGATTTTACATTGTCAATACTGACTGATTGAATTTCTCCAGGTCTATACACGGTACTGTCTTTAGGCATTGCAAACACAGCTTGTATTAAACAAATAGTTAACGCGATGTAAAGATACACGAGAATTGACTTAACACTCATATTGAAATGTTTCTTTATTCTCGAAGAACAATGAGACAAGGAAATGGAGCTAATTGTTAGCAACTATTGAACAAGTCACATGAAGAAACGTCGAACACGAAATGATGAAAGGTCAACACTAGCATTATATATATGGTCATGCCTATCAATATACACTTACATACTTACCAACTGCGTTCCGTGTGTTTCTAGGTAATAAGCATGACTAATGCAATTATTCGACCACTAACTTCACACGGCTTCGTGGTAAAATGATTCAATGTCATTGAGTAAGTTTTAACAAAGGAATAATTAATAGCAATTACCTAAGTATCACCTGAGTAGGTAAGTACCTCGGCAGTACTTAGGTAGGTGCCTAACTACTTAGTTAATGAGCTCGTGAATTTAGCAAACTAATAATGGGTGACATACTTTCATATTTTTGGGTAAGTAGGTTAATAAGTCTTGATTAAGACCAATAACATGTAGTAACCAATGTAGGTAGGTATTTGGTACCTACTAGGTACTTATAATGATATGCATTTTAAAATAATAGCTGACGTAAGCTATTTATACATTTCAATTGGCAATTGTATGTGTATTTAACTGCTTTACTATAAAAAAAAAACAATAAATAAAAAAAAAAATCTTTTAATCTGATATTGGACCTTAACATTACTTACTCATACTTCGGTCATTGCTAAATTTACGAATGAGGCGCTATAATTTGTCTCATAGAATACCTACCTACCCTTAATAATTTATTGCAGCTTGAATATATCTTTAGCCGTAGTTTCAATACTAATTCACTGCGGATTCCATTCAAAATTCGTACTGAATAGCACGTCGTAAAATAAAACCGTGGAGTGTAAAAATAAAACAAACTGAATGGATTAATTATTTATAAAATACGTACTAAGCTTAGTCAAATATATCATCGTAAGTAAGCAAGGTGCGTTTGGCGTCCTTGGGCGGCGCAGAGGCTGCCTGGCGCGGCTCCGACGGCGGCGGTGGAGGCCGACGCGCTGCAGCTGTGCGCCAACCCTCCTCGTTACCTTCCAAGGCAGTCTGCGCGAGCGGCACTGATTCTTCAGTTTCAAACGTCAGATATACTCTGCACACAACAGATAACACATCAAAATTTGTATAGGTATGAGCCTGAACACATCTACAGCAATCTTTGAATAGGAACAAGTTGTTAATTTTTTGTTGGAGCAATTGTTTGAGCTGAAATAAATTCAGAGAGTAATAAGCGTGCCTTCACGATTTATGTGTGCTGTCCTTGAATATGCAGTAGCCATTTTATGAGTCTGTCTGTATGGCGCTATGCAACTAAAATACATGCGCAGTTACCTTCATTATTATTCCTGAGCGTTCTTTCATAACTCGAAACAACACCTGTACTTACATACAATATAATTTGTCCAAAACAATGGAAGCCATTTATGTAATTGTTTGTTATTTCATTAAGTACATACTTGTCATCATCCGGCTCCTGAATGTATGTAAATGGTTCATAAGATGCCAGGCGCCTTCTAATTACATCTTCAGTGATGTGAGCACCAGTCACTTGCAGGGTTGTTGTACGACTTGTATTCTGTGTTGGTGTTTCACTACCTGCTGCAGAGACACGGGCAGCCTCCTTTTCCCTGGAAAATATTACTTGGTTATGGAACATCACTAAATACATTAATTAAGGTATATTGTTTGAAGAATAGCATCTAGATTAGAAGTCTTAGATTAAGCTAGTAGTAACAGGAGAAATTAAGTGATTGTTGGTTTTAATAAGAAATATAAGTAAATTATGTTTGAAAACCACTAGGAAGTATAGGCATAACTATGATAGAATAATGTGTGATCCATGGAATAGATTTTTTTGATAGCATATTTATTATTTTATATGTTATAAGAGGTACTATTGCTAGTGGACAATGGAGAGGGCTGACAGACTTACTTATCCCTGGCAGTAACAAAGGAGTCATAGAGATATTTGACTCTTGGAGCAGATTTTTCTTCAGGTGGAGGTGGCTCTTGTGAAGCACTGAACGGCTGATATGATGCTACTCCACCAGCTGTACCAGCAGAACCACTAAGCTTTCTCTCCCTGCCTAAAAACAATATATGAATTTACACCTTTTATTATACAGCTCTTATCCCCTTCTTACAAAACATTGCTTTACTTTTTGTGGTTTAAAATTAATTCCATCTCTTTTTTGAGACAGATTTAAAAAGGACTGAACATAGTTTTATTCAGAGTTTGGTCTAGTCTTGGTTTAAACCATGCTTATAATAAATGGGTCAGGGCCCAAGTACGTGGACTGATTAAAGCAGTCTAGATTGATTGCATTAAGCAGCATTGGCAGACCAAACTATAGTCTTCTATACAGCCCGCTCTAGCAGCAAAAACTGCTGCATATTGCAGCAAGCAGTTGAACTTGATTGCTCAAGCAATCTGTTAATGTGAAGCACTGGCTAACAACTTGAGCTGTCTTTGAAAGAGGGCCATTACTCACTATGGACTGTTGTAATTCAAAGGTTATGTTTAGTAATGATTGAGTATTACAAAAGAGTGAGCCGTGGTGGTTGTGGGATTTGAGCAGTCCCCTGCTATGCAAGTGAGACAAGTTTGAAACCCCTGCACCAATGAGTTTGTCTTAATCTTAAGTGCAGTAATTTAACCTCACATGCTTAACAGACAAGGAAACCTGCTAATGTCTGAGAAGAATCTCATAGACGTATGTATAGTGCCCGAGACGGAAATGGTCACCCTCTGTCATGTTGGCACTTAATCATATTCGGTGAAATGTAGGTGTTGTTGTCACATCTCTGCTTACCCCTTCAGGGAACCGTCCGGGATGGCGTGAGCATATTTATTTTTTATTATTTTTATTATAAATTACTAGAAAATTAGAAGAAGTTTGAAATTATGCCGTTTCCTATACTATGGAGTAAGAACATGGAATATATACCAGCTCGTGGTCTCTTGAAACTGGCATTCTGTGGTTGGGGCGGTGGACTCTTTATCGCCTGAATTGCACCACTTTTAATTAATTTACGAGCTATCTCGCGCGCATCTCGAGCTTCAGTTGGTCGCTTCGGTAACACAGGTTTCTCAGGCTCCTGTTTAGGTGCTTTTAATGCCTGTAGTGCTTTCTTTTTCTTTTTCAACTTTTGATATTTTGCTTGAAGCATCAATTCCTCCTCGGTCAAGTTTGAAGGAAAATGCAAGTAGACCATGTTTGTATACAATTTCTGTAGTTGTTTGTTATTTTGTTGGTTTCTAATAAATAATTATGTATTTATGACCAAAAGAGACATCTGTCTGTCGTCAGTCAACAGTCAGCCTGTCATTGACATTATTTGACATGACATATAAAGTTGAATTGACATTAAGAGTGATGTCATTAATAAAGATTTTTTTCTGTTAAATTTTGTAATAGATAAAGAAAGTTTTAAAGTTTAATAAATATAGCTTTGGTTATGCTCGGATATAGATAAAGAAAAAGGTCGAGCTCGTATTTTTATGTTTATGACATAAAACATTGTTCGGTTCATGTTACGGTGTTCGTTATTAGAATCGAGGAAATTGAGAATATGGGTATAAAATCTTCTTCTGTGTTAATTGTTGTAATACGTTTGGGTTACATAACCCTGCGGGAACCCTTCTAAAACCATGATAAAACATGTCTTTAATTCTGGAATTACATGGCTGCGCCGCGCCAGAGTTTTTTATTTATTATATCTGTGAGCGGAATTTTTATCCTGTCCAATAACTTAAGGACTGAGTGGCAGAAAGTAGTCAGATTGACATTAATTTGACAGACCAATACTTTACAACTGACAGAAAGACGGAATTATCTTGTTTTAGAAATAAAATAAATTGATTTTATCAGGCTGATCGATACATCACTTGTGTTTTTGTATCCACTAATGATTATGTGATTGTTGTGAGAGATATGCTAAGAAAAAAAAGTGGCCAAGAAAGAATACTAATCATTCTGCTTCCTTTAATGCCAGTAAAAACCTTGTGAACAATGGCAATGGTAAAAACACCAGTTCTGAAAGTGATATTATGCGGTGAATATGGTGTCGGGAAAAGCTCGTTATTCCGTCGCTTCATCAATAATACATTTGTTCCGAATTCAGATAGAAGGGCGACATTGGGATTAGATCACTTTGACAAAGTTTATCAGCTTACAGACAAGGATGTGAAGGTAAATTTAATGTTTCATTGATAATCAGCTTATATTATGTATTTCTGAGTCATAGTTGACATTGCACAATAGTTATTATACAGTAATCTAATACAGTAAAGTTGTCCCCTGTTTGTCCTTGACTTGGACTAAATGTAATCTAATTAAGGTATCAAATATGTAGGTATGTCCATTAAATACCAACCCACACAATCAATATAACATTGTACTAGACTGATTCACCATCAATGTACTTACAAGTTAAATAAAATTAATCTGAAGGTTTCAATTTTCTAAGAGATATTTGTCTTAATTTTCAGTTGCAGTTATGGGACACTGGTGGCATGGAGAGAATAGCCTCTGTCACATCGAGCTATTACAAGTTTGCTGAAGCAGCTATATTAGTGTTCTCATTGGACAATTCATCATCCTTCCACATACTTAGTCAGCATTTGTTAGACATTGTGACATATGCTGAGAATGCCAAAATATTCCTATGTGGAAACAAATCTGACTTGGAGGGGTCATCCCCACAAGTCACTGACGCTGATATAGAAACATTTTGGTAAGTATCTTTTGACATTCCATGGTCTAGCTACTATGTATTTATGAGTTGTATGAGGACATAAATAACCTATTACTTTTTAAATAAAAATAGTCTATGTTACTCCTTGCAATATTAGCTGTCTGCCAGTTAATCTTATTAAAATTGGTTATACTTTATAGATTAGCTGTCACAAACAGACAAACAGAAAGAAAAAAAATATATTATACTTACCATATTATATACCATGTGCATTTAATGAAAAGCTGTTCATTTGGAATTACAAATAGACTATTAGATTATTTTTTTGCAATTAGTTCAATTATTTATGCATGCAACTTAAATAACCTATTTGTATTGTGTATTCCAGTGAACAGTGCCACAATCTGATCAGCACCACCTACAAGACTTCATGTAAGACTGGCAAGGGTGTTGAGGAAATGTTTACTGATATTGCTCTGCAGCTGGTCGAGTCAAACAGGTCAAGGATTGAACTTCAAACTCTTGACCACAACAGCTTCAAGATATCAAATCCAGACCCACCAGAAGATCCCCCATGCAGTTGTTGATTACTCACTCACTATATTAATAAGCTTCTTGTTGTGTTGTCCAATACAAGCAAAGTGTAATCTAATAGGGTTAAGTTTTGTACATGCTAACAGCCTCTGTTGTTATCTGCATAATGTGGTAACTGTACTTGCTCGGATCTTTTTATTTGTGCAAGTTTCTTTTAAATTTACATTGGTTTCTGTACTAATATGTAATTATTATTGATGGCAATGAGCAAATTATCAATGTGCACATAGAACAGTTATCTTTGAATGGTAAGATTAAACAATTTATCAATTTCAAGCATTTTTATTGGAAAGACCAGAATATACATACATATAGTTGCTTCTTAAAATATTGCTAAGTCAAACAGAAATAATTTTGCCAGTATAAATTATACATCTTGTCTTTAAGAAATTTTATTATATTTTAGTTTAAGAGATGTTCAAATATATTTAATATTATAAGAATTTCACACATGAAACAGCTTAAAAAAAGTTTGAACTAATGTCCATGTAACATTTAAAAGTAAGGATGTAAGTATATTTTTATCACAATATTTTAAAATGTACAATGATTTCCTAATTGACTAATAGCGGAATATCGAAATTATCACATCAAATGTATCTACATTAAATCAACTTTATAGTTGTCTTTAGATGAACATTAAGAATCTCAAATTTATTTGAAATTTGATGCTGTTTACATTGCACTTTGACTCATCAAATCCGAAATAAGCTTTCAGAATTCTTACAAACTATGGATTTTGGTACCACAATCGTTTTTATCTCATTTCTACATTTCATTGTACAATTAATTACTCAAAACTAACAAATAACACCTAAAAAATGCCTAAACCCAAAAAATATAGGGTAATCATAAATAATACAGAGCCAGATCTTTTTGTGCAGTATATTTGAATGAGTTATTAAATTATTTTCGGAATCGCTCACGAAATTACATTTTAGCTTTACATTATATTTGAAGACAAAATTAACAAATTATTTTAATGTTGGGACCATTGAATGTTTTTTATGTCTACACCCTCTTGTACCATTTCCCAAAGAGGACTCATTTCCCTGAGACGTTCAACATGTCGGATGGTCTTCTCAGCTGTGTAATCTACTTCTTCAATTGTTGTGAATCTGCCAAAACCAAATCTGTAATATAAAAAAAATACACAATATAATGTGACCACATTACATTAAGGATTCTAAAAACTATAGAAAAACTAAAATGCTCTTGCTTGCGTCCCAGACGAGACATAAGACAAGCCATTAAGTTTACTAATTACTTTTGAAGAATATTTTTTAAGCCTACCACTATTCTACCTAACTACCTACCTTTGATTACGTCTTTTATTGGATAAACCTAAGAAGAAACTTCAAATATTTTTACTTAAAATTAAAAAATATTAATACTAAAATAAAGACTTATTGGTCTTATTTCAATACTTACATTTTCGTGAACCGTTAGATCGAAAATAGAAAGATAAAATAACTTTGAGTCAGTAAACCTGAACAGTGTATTGTAATGCTTTTTTGAATACTTCAATGTTCAGACAAACACACCACATATACTTTAATATTAGAGTAGACAATATACCTGATAGAACTATGCGCCAAGTCTTCGTCAGTTCCAATAGCTCTTAATACATACGATGGTTCCAGAGATGCCGAAGTACAAGCTGAGCCACTTGATAAAGCAATATCTTTTAGAGCCATCAACAAAGATTCACCTGTAAAGAAATACAGATAGAATATGATATTGTATAATCACAAAACAAATAGATGTACGACATGTTAGTACATGATGGGTATTATCTCATATATATTTTAGTTTATACTAAAACCCCAAAAAATCATGTATTGTTGATTTTGGTGTTCAAAACCATAAACCCTGATCTATGAATTTGTTATATAAATTGTAATATTTGCAGTCAAATACATTATGTAACTGCTTTCCACGTATCACTCAGCATTCTATTCAAAATATTGGTGGAATAATTAACATCAGTCAAATGAGTTGTCTCAAATATTCCATACACAAGTTAAGATAGTACATCAAATGAAGTTTATATTTTACCTTCAACATAAGCAAATGACAAATTTAAACATCCAGAATATGTCTCGCTCGGATCTCCATTTCTTATAACATGTGTTAACTTTGAATTTATTTTGTCTAAGAATCTCTGTGATAATTTCTCAATCCATGCTTTGTCATAAGCCATTTCTGATTCAGCAAGTTCACAAGCAGCACCTAGAATAAAAACATAGTCAATTTAACAGTAATCCTATCCTAGCATATAATAGAGAATTTTCAAATTTCCTCCAATGGTTTCCCAAATTACAATGGCAATGCTATCACTCTTTTCGAACTTTTTAAAATTTATATTTTCCCCCTTTTTCTTGGATACCTAGTTGGTGTGAGGGCCTCGCAGTTGCCTAATTAGGCCCTGCTAATATGTATTATCATGTATTTATACTAACCAAGTCCAACAACTAAGGGTGTTGGAACAGTTCCACTTCTCATTCCTCTCTCTTGACCACCTCCACTTTGAATGGGCTCCACTCGCACTCTAGGCCTGCGTCTTATGAACAATGCTCCAACTCCCTTAGGTCCATATAGCTTGTGGCCAGAAATTGACATTAAATCAATATTCATGCTGTTGACATTCAAAGGTATTTTACCCACAGCTTGGGCAGCATCAGTGTGGAAAAATACTTTTTTGCTTTTACATATCTCTCCAATTTCAGCAATAGGTTGTTTTACACCTGAAATACAGAAATGTAAATGTTTATACAGTTTGAAGCTTGCATATTTATACTATAAAGTGTACTGTCTGCCTATTGGTGAGTGACTAGCCACTGCAGCCTTAGAATGCTTACAACTTTATGTCACTCATACATAGTCTACCTTATCAAGAACTAGCGACCTGCCCTCACTTCACTTCGGGATGGATTTTTAAGATTATTACAAATCGCAAAACAAGTAATTTAAATTATACACAAAATAAGAGTTTCAACTACACTCAATAAGTTAGTTATTTTACAATTTACAACCAGTAATAATCAAAATAACCTTGTGTACTTTATATTTACCTATTTCATTATTGACAGCCATAATTGACACAAGACTTGTTTCAGGTGTCAGAGCCTTCTCTAATTCTTGTAAATTGATTATTCCATTCTGTCCCACAGGGAGGTATGTGATCTTGAAGCCCTCTCCTTCTAAGGCACGGCATGAATCCAGCACACATTTGTGTTCCTGGAGGAAAATACAAATTTATAAAAAGCAGAATAGAAATTAATAATGCATCAAAAATATCATCATGTGTGATATTTATACTCACAATTTGTGTAGTAACAACATGCTTCTTCCTCGGACCATAAAATCTGGCTACTCCTTTGACTGATATGTTATTAGACTCTGTTGCTCCTGAAGTGAATATGATTTCTTTTGGGTCAGCACCAATTAAGTTTGCAACTTGTTCCCTGGCTTTCTCAACAGCGGCTTCACTCTCCCATCCGTATGCATGGGTTCGAGAATGAGGATTACCATGATAACTTACTAAGTATGGTAACATTTTGTCAAGAACTCGAGGGTCCTGGGAATTGAATAGATTACATTGGTTTAAAACAAATTGCTTAGATAAAAAAACACTTTTTGTAATGTGATTCTTACCATAGGTGTTGTAGCTTGTGTATCAAAATATAGAGGTCTGCCAATAGCTTCATGCTTTAACGAATATTTATCTGTATACGCTGGAAAACAGAGTGTGGATCTTAATATCATGCGGCGCATTTATTACAATGATATAATAATATGCAATCATTACACTGACATGGTTTTTGAATATAAACCACTATAGGTGCTATCGTATCTTTAGCCTCGAAGAACCGAAGCAATTTTAGACGGATTTATTGTAATTTTTCATCAAAATATATGAAGTTTACATACCTGTATCAGAAAATAATTTCTGTCCTTGTATAAATACTAAAACATTATTGTCTTGAGGATTTGTCTTTTTTACTGATGTTTTAGACAAAACTGATATAATACTTTTGGATAAACGAAACATTTTTACGGTATTTTTATAGGAAAAGTTTTCTTATCGCGTTAATAATTTTACCTTTTTTAATCACGACATGCCGACCGACATAATGTAGACAGATTTGTCAGATTTTCACTAAACAAAATGACACTGACATTTCACTAAAGATATTTTCATCTTTGCCTTTCTTTATCTATGACTAGCTGTGCCCCGCGGTTTCACCCGCGAAATTTAGTTCCATACAAACTTTCATCCCCTATTTTATCCCCTTGGGGGTAGAATTAATCAAAATCCTTATGAGCGGATGCCTACGTCATAACATCTACCTGCATGCCAAATTTCAGCCCGATCCGTCCAGTGGTTTGGGCTGTGCGTTAATAGATCACTGTGTCAGTCAGTCAGTCAGTCAGTCACCTTTCAATTATATATATTTAGATTGACTCACAATGGGTCCACAACGCGCGTTTAATGCTGCGATATAAAAATATAAGGAGTGAGGCAACATACGTAAAGAAAAACATGTGAGGAAATCAATGTAATAAAATAAGAATTCACAGATATATAATATGAGGTCAGGCAAGACGGGTGACAGGCTAGGGCAGACCAGTCAGAAGATCGGACGTCAGTTAATAAATAATAATGTCAAAAACAATATTGTCAATTGTCAAGTCAATTTAAATAAATAATAATTTGTTCATGTTCATTCGTAAATTTGTATTGTAACAATCAAATTGAAATTGGTACAAATACAAACCATTATAGTCATACGTTTTTTTTCTTGGAAATGAATACAGTGTTATGTTTATTCGATTTCATTTGAGCATCAACATTTCCTGTTACGCTAAGTATTCGTTTGTATCACATCGTGCATAGAGTGTACTTCATCTTGTTTTCCTACTGTACAACTATGTATTATTGAGCACGAAAGACTCGAATTCTTTATACATAATGGATCTTCAAACATCACATCTGGCAGCTGCCTTGATGGCAGGCAGTACATACAATAATAATTCTAGTCAACAAGAAACACCTCTACAGGTTGAAGCGCCTAGCGCGCCTGTTGAAGAACCTAAAGTCGAGAAACCTATTGAAGTACCAAAAGAACCATCTGATGAAGACAAAGAGGAAATTGGGAGTGCAGAAGAATTTAGTGATGAGGTAATATTATTTTACGAAATGTTGTATACTCTTTATTCATCTTTCTATAAAAGTAGCAGAACAAAACAATGTTTTCATAAGTAACAATAAAATTCACCTTCAAGGGTATACTCTGACCCTGATATGTTAATACAGACAATGTGCTTCATTCATTAGGTAACCATGTATCTATAATTAAAGGCATATGAAATGTAGTGATTTAATTTGACACTGAAACACTTTATGGTGTAAAGTAAAAAGTTATATTTCTGTTTGTGAGAAAGGAAGAATATCACATATTCTATTTATGTAGGAGTATATAAATTATGTGTAACTTATATTTTCAGGAGTCTGAAGCACAAGCCGGCAGCAAATCAATGCCAGGTAGAGGTGTTACTCTGCAAATGTTGTTGGAAGATAAAATGCTTGAGCCAGGGACTGCTGCTATGACAATTGAATATTTGGTAAACCACCTTTAATAAACACATTTCGAATGCTCTTGATGATACTTAATGATGATCTCCTAGCTGAATTTTGGTCATGGTCAGATGTTATTCTCATAGTCAGATGGAACGTAAATCCGACATGACTGGAGCAATTAGGCATAGGTCTTACATGTTTTTGGAGACATGGGTTGGACCTCCATATTCCAAATGACATATATTGTGAATTTCTTAAAAGCCCAAAATCTGTTTTTGACCCTACCCACGAAACAAACCCAGGCCCCCGCGATTGGCAGGCAAACATGATGACCACTAAACCAAAAAGGCAGTTAAAGGCTCCTATAGGTGCCTTCATAAGTTATATGAGCTTTACCAAATGAATTGTTTCAGGGTCAGAAATTTGTAGGAGACTTACAAGCAGATGGTAAGATTAAGTCTCATGAGACAGAGACAATATTTTGTTCCCCGTCTGCATGGGCTATTCACTGCAAGAGAATAATTAACCCCGACAAGAGATCTGGCTGCGGGTGGGCATCTGTAAAGTACAGAGGAAAGAAGCTAGATACTATAAAAGCCACATATCTTCGGAAGAAACAGCTGCAGAGAGAAAACATGCATACAGATGGTTAGTTTCAATTCCAACATATTTTAGTCTTAAGAGTTATCATATGTTGTGGCAATAAGTTTGACCCAATCTTGTCTCAGCTGTTAGAGGATTTCACAACTACATTATACATGCTTTGTATGGCCTGTGTAAGACCTATAAGTGTATATTATAGAGAAATAATTATCAGTCTAAAACACTAAATTGCAATGGGCTTAGATTGATTTATCATTGCATGCATTGACACTTTATAAGTTTAGGAAAATGTTTTGGAAATATAGCTGTGATAAGGTAACAGCCAAACAGACAGATGGACAGAGACATTTTCCCATTTGTAATATTAATATGAGAGATACTAATTGCATGTATGAAAATTTCAGAAGAGACTGAGATGGAGGTGGAATCTACCCCAGAACCTCCACCACAGAGGACTGTGATGAAACACAACACCATACCTAACAGGATGATGCAGCAGTATGTATGATTACCAATCATATTTTATTCAAATACATAAAGAGGCAGATGTGTCATTAAGGTGCATAATAAGAAGATGCATAAATGCCCCAAATTACACATATTTTTTTAAACTATAGATTCTAATAATAACTCCTGCAAATCTGTAATGTAGTTCATAAGAATGATGCATGCAAATCAATAATGTCACTAATGTAATGAAAAAGGTCATAAAAATTGTCACACTATAAGACAGTGCAACTTTGTTGAAGTGTCAGTAATACTAAACATGTATTATATTTTCAGTGATGCAAATATGCTGATTGAAGCAGTATCATTTTCATCAGCTGGTAAAATCCAACCATTCCTCGTGTCAGTCAGTTCCAATGCTAGTCTGGTTCTTGACATACATTGTCACTTGAAAAAAGAAGAGGTGTATGGATACCTGGCTGGTACTTGGGACTTGAACAGTCATAGTAAGTACATGACCAAGCTTATTAAGATGAAAATTGTGAAATTTGTTTTGTAGAAGATAGTTTCCAATGCAATGTTACACTATTCTTTATATGGTAATTTTTAGTTACGGATTTGGTCTATCATTACTAAAGACAGACTGAAGTTATGCTACCATACAGTGTAGAATTATGTCCATGCTTGTTAAATGTGTTCTTTTACACGCCCATCAAGTTGTTTTGTTATCTTTCAGACTTGATGATCACCCACACATTCCCATGTCTGATCAGCAAGAATGACAGCAGGCCACGTGTGTTAGTGGAGCTGGACATTCAGATGGAGATTGAGAAGCTTGGCTTGACACTCCTCGGGTGGTATCACTCACACCCTACCAACCCGGCCATGCCCAGTCTGAGGGACTGCGATAATCAACTGGAATACCAGATTAAAATGCGAGGACCTTCCGAGATATCATATGTACCTTGCATTGGAGTTATATGCTGTAAGTTTGCTTTTAGTATAGTTATTTATAACATTCATAGTTTTTTATGATTGGTATTACAAACCAAAAATGTTCAAAGAAACAATATTAAAAAAATATCTTGTATGTCTGCCTGGTCTGGCAATCACAAAGTGCTGCTGCATAACATGAGGGTTTGAATTCCGATTTGGACGGTTGGGTTTTCTCCACTTGTTATGCCCCAGCAGCAGCTTGAAGTCTGGATTAGTGTCCGGTTAAAGGCAATAGGCTCGACCTATATTACATGGGACTTTAAACATTACTGAAGAAATGTGGGTGTACTATAAGTACTGCTCTGCTCTCGGGGAATACAGGCACATGTATGTCTTTTGTATGCAGAAAAATAGGTATTTGTCATTGTTGCTACTAATTAACATACTAAACAATGTATAAAATATTTCCATTACAGCACCATACAACCCAGAGAGTCCAGTTCTGGAGTCTTCAATGACTTTCTTCTGGGTGATGCCGCCCCCTGAGCAGCGACCCACCGAGTACCCGCGCCCACTTCTGCTGCAGTACAACATGATCCACGACAGTAATCTATCCTCGCACGCCATGGAACAAATACGGAAAAGCATTAAGTATTATTTCACTTTTGCTGATGACACATTCGTTAATTTTAAGGACAATTTTAAGCCCGATATTTCTTATTTAGATAAGATGAAGTGTACGTTGACCGCCAAGTTTCCACGCGAACAAAGCGATGGTTTACTTTGGCACTTTATTAGAGATGAATTAGGGTGCTCTTCAGAACATGACGATAAGATGGACTTAGACGCATTGTTGGCTGTTCCTCAGCCTATCCCAGTGGCTAAGCCAAGTCAGAGTACGGCTGTATCTAACTACCCCTCCGTGAGCACTCTACAACAGATGGTCAGTCGACCGGCAGGTGTTCCTCCCATCAACGTTTCATCAGGAATAGGATCAGGATCTCCGCACAAGTTTGAAACACCCCCATTGAATATACCCGTGTTGCCGACATCGTCGAAATCTTCTAAGTCAACACCTCCTCTTTCTTCGGCTTATCCAACAGGACTTGACATGCTGACAAGTATGGCTCTAGGCTTGGGTCCCACCAACATGCCCTTGCCGCTCGGAACCACTGGGTTAGAGAGTCTGGCCGCTGCTAACAGCATGCTCACTGCACTAACTCCAGGGATGTCGTCCAGTTTAGCGGCCAGTTTGACAGGCGGCAAAATGCCTGATCCCCCATCCTACGCTGCATCTCTTCAGAACTTAAGCAACAGCATTGGTAGCTTCGATAAAACCACAAGCACCTCTTCTACAACAACTTCAGCAACGCCAATTCCTGCAAGCATTGCTTCGAATCTCATGATGAGCTCGGCAGATATCGCCAATGCGTTGTTTTCAGCCAGTAAATATTCCAATGCAGGCATATTGGGGATACCTGATCCAATGTCCAAGTCCACGTTAGCCGCAAATAATATGTTTTTGTCACCGTCCTTAATAAAAATGCAAGAATCTCTTATGAAACCCCTTTCTAGTAGTAGTCCAATATCTACTAAAGTTGGCTTAGATCAGAACGTCCTTATGAAATCCCCTCACGATCTTTTAAAGGGCAACAAAGATTACTTGCCGCCCGATTTTGGTAGTATTGGGAAAGGCAAATCGGATCATTCTTTGGATGTAATGAAGATTCCGGAGACAAGTGTATCCTCAAAGCAAGAGTGTAAACCTGATAGTGCTGACCCACAACCGTCTGACTTCAGTATGCCGTCTCGCATAGGCGGTGAATCTTTCCTTAACCAAATGTTGGAGCTCACCAAGAAAACCACGATGCCAGATTATATGCCCGAATACAACCAACCTATAAAATTGTCCAAATCAGAGGATTTATCCACTTCTGTTCCGCCGTCTAGTCATTCGTACTTAAATTCGTCCAGTATTGTGGACACCATCGCGCAGGTCGCAATGGGCAATTTTGCCAAGCACGACGAGCCAGTTGATTACTGTAAGGAACAAGATTACAGTATGAAAACTGCTGCGAGTGAAAATGAAAATTAAACTTAGTAGTATTATAATTTATTCCATTAAAATTAAGACTGTCTGACTGATGCATTAATAAGCTCTCTTTTGTTGCCACTTGCGACATTCCGACAAACAACGTTTCTATGTGGTTGGTCGGTTAGAACGCTACATAATATGAATTATGCATGCGCGTGTGTGTGTGTGTATTTGTGTGTGATAAAGTGCAACAATTTCTTTGTTGAGTATAATATATAAGTAATAATAAGTAGTTTGTAGTTTATTAATATAATTCATTCGATGTGAATCCTTCGACTACATATTTATGTAATAAATCTAATAAGAATCAATAAATCTGTTTAAGTAGAATACTGAACTGTGCTACTGTGTTAGCTACTGAATTTTATCTTTGAATAAAATGTGATTCAGAACAACATACTTATTTCTTTCTTTGAACCTTTCAAGGGTTTATTTTTATCTACATTATCGTTATTAAAATTATCTGTTTACATTCTTAGAATTATCGGGGAGTCCCTATGATTAACGGAGAATGCAAGGCAAACTTGTGACAATGAATTTATTTGATACCAATACAAGTGGGCTGGGTAAAGTGATACGGCTAAGGAAATAAAGGACTTCACGAGCATATTTTACTGATCGTAGATACCATCTAAATGCCTGATTGCACTTGAAAGTTTAAAATCACAGTCGCAAATGATCCGAGATCTCCGATAAACACGTAATCAATGCGCGATTATCACAATGACGGTCATTTTGATATGGGGATTATTATAAACGGGCTCGTATGTTAATACCTAACTATACCTTATTTACTACGAAGAATTTAGTGATAGCACATCGTCTCGATTAAAGTAATATATTTTTTATTAATTGGTGGAGACAGTGAAGTTGTATTGTGTGCGCTCTTGGTGTGTTATTGACTTAAACATTCAAGCAGCAATGGTTTTTCAAGCTTGAATTTAAGGTAAGTTATGTTATGTACATGTTATAAAATGTATATTACTTTTGTTATTATTTACTACAGTGAAGGGAGAACATATCGCAAAGCAAAACAAAACAATTCTAACAGATATACTTAAAAGTAAAGTAGATAAAAGCATCTGAGGGCAAATGCAATTAGGTGACTACAAAATTAGATAGGTACCTATCTAAAGTATGCTTTGCCAAATAATCTTGTCTAAGAGCTAACATAAAATAATTTGTAAATTATCTTGTATAAGATCTCATAGATAATAATTGTTTGTACCTACTTATTGTTTTAAATATATTTGATATTTCATCTATATTATTTACATAGGTAAATCATTCCGCTTTATAGATATTACCTACGCTTACGATTTACATCCTTAGTATAATAACAAAGCATGGTGAACAATACATACTCAACTCAAGTATAATAATATACAAAGTGTGTTATTAGGTACTTGTTCAAATCGTGTGATTATATGATAAATAATGATAGATATGATATAAATAGGTACGTACTCAAGAAAATAATATTTATTACACTGAGAAATCAAAATAAGAAAAATGATGATTCAGTTGATAAAAGTGATATCATCTACATTCCATTTACCTATTGACGATTGTTTTATGACGTCAGTTATAGATATGTACCTGTTTAATATATCGCCATCGTCATCTATTCATAATAACTTATCAGTTAAGGTTAGGACATGTTCTAAGTTCATGTGTGAGACCGTTTTAGAAGCGTGCTTTCCCACGTATAATATTTCCTTGATGTCTCCGTTTGTTTTGTTCCTGGAATATAGTGGAGGGTCGCGCAGTTCTGACTTAGACCACATAACAGATAGTAGAGTTCTCTATTTTGTAATATCTTTATAAACCTTAAACTTTATAATATCTACGTCATTATTGATTGAATGCATTGTTCCCCTGGCTTGCTGGCTTGTAGCTAGATTACCTTTATTTAAAAAAACCTATTTGGCTTTTTCATCATCATGAAAATTTGTCTACGCGGATGAATCCGCGAGGCACAGCTAGTAGTTAAGTAAATATGTAGGTATTTTTATCTCTCCCTCATGGTAGCTCAAAGCCATGTTAGGCAATTGGTGAATTTTTCAGGATAGGCGATGACCACCGTCACTCCAGGTTTCAATTCGCTGCGGGATGATGACGACTCATCCGAGTCGGAGTTCACTCCGCTCTATGATGATTTTGACGAGTTAGAGTAAGTGCCTAATATACATCTAAATTGTTTATACCTAGAACTGTACTGTAATAAGTAGGTTCATAAACACCAATAAATTTATATAGAACACAATTATTTGGGGCAATAAACAGATAAATTTGATTAGTGTGAATTAAGTGAATTTAGGTGAATTGTTAATAGGTTTTACATTTTACATAGTAATCTTTATTATTAGTTTTTATCACACCTAGCTTCTTAGCCCGGATTCGATCAGGAATAAGGGCACACGTTCATAAGTACGATAACGATTCGATACCTGAAACAGACTCAGATGGAGATACTATGTGTCTTAAGTAACTAAAAATGTGTCCACAGTCAAAGAACAGTACAAGAAACAAAAGGATGGAACCTCTTCAGAGAACTCCCGGTAAAGAAGGAGAGTGGGTCGATGGTATCGACCGAGTGGGTGGATCAAAGTGTCAAAGTCCTGAAACTCTTAGCATATGTACTTGTTTTCTGCGCAATCCTTGGATCGGCGGTCATAGCTAAAGGAACCGTGCTATTTATTACGTCACAATTGAAGAAGGGTCGTCAAATCGCACATTGTAATAGAATAATAGGTATGATCAATCGAATATTTATCTACCTACCAATAAGCATTATCCATACAATGTACTTAAAGAAAGTTTAATTTGTCTACAGCGTTAGATCAACAGTTCATAACAGTCCTACCTTTAGAAGAACGCCTAAGCTGGCTTTGGGCTATTCTCATTGCATTCAGCATACCAGAACTGGGCACGTTCCTTAGATCTGTCCGAATATGTTTCTTCAAAACTGCAAAGAAACCACGTCTTATGGATTTCTTCTTGGTAAGGATCACCAAATTGACTTGCTCTTTTAACGTGTAGTCAAACCAATGCCTACACCTCCTTTTTAAATTATACTTGCAGGCATTCTTGGTTGAAACTTTTCAATCAATAGGCATCGCGATGCTTCTGCTTCTAATATTGCCGGAACTCGATGTTGTGAAGGGAGCAATGTTGATGAATGCAATGTGTATTGTACCAGCGATATTGAATGCATTCTGTAGAGACTCATGCGATCCCAAATACTCGATGAAGATAGTTCTGGATGTGCTGGCCATATCCGGCCAGATGACAGCATTTGTTGTGTGGCCGCTCCTGGACGGATCAGGCGTCCTATGGACAATACCAGCAGCCTGTATGTTAGTGTCATTAGGCTGGTGGGAAAATTTTCTTGGATCTTCCGAAAATAGTACATCAGGTAGGTACATATCTATCCTATACCTATCGTAATTTTCAAAGCAAATTCTCGGAAATTCAAACTCAAGATGCCATTTAAACCTGTTATAGACAAAGTTATAATTTATAACAATTGCACAAGGCGGTTCCTCAACACGCTCAAATAAGGGATGAAAAATTCGACACAAGTGGTAAGGATACGAGTTGCGGATACAATTGATAGAGCAACTGCAAGGTTTGCAGGACGACCTCCTAGATTGAAATTCCACCTTGTGGTTGGATTATTTCTAACCATTTTATGGATTTTGAATCAAAGTATGTGTTTCATGCCAAAAGTCATAAACATACCCATGTGCCTTCAATTACTTTCTAGCAACGATGTTATATCTGCTCGCACTGCGCGATAGTCTCAAGAGAACACGATATTACACTCAGAGAATTCTATCAATCTGGAAGATTGCAGTGTTCATGTGTTGCATCCTGATTTCATTATACATTCAAGAGGATGCCCCGTTGAAGTTTTTCAGTTCAGCATTTGCAGTTTTCAGTGACCGCAACTATACCGTTTATGAGGTAAATTAAGTTTGACATTCTAGCAGTTTTAGGTGCTTTCAAATAGCTTAATTTATTTTGGCCCTATTTCTTGTAGGTGCAAGTGGTACTCCAAGAGGGATCAGATAGTGTGGAATACGCTTTAACGGGCAGTAGTATTGAGCTACCTTCGTACTGGCCGTCGTCCCTATGGGTAGCGCTGATCCAAGTGGCAGCAGGTTACTTCTGTTTCGGCAGCGCAAAGTTTGCCTGCAAGATTCTCATACAAAACTTCAGCTTCACGTGCGCCCTGAGTCTCGTCGGACCTGCCGCCGTAAACATTTTGATTGTATTCTGTGGCATAAGAAACGCGGATCCTTGTGCATTCCACGGAGTGATCCCGGACTATCTGTTCTTTGATATTCCGCCAGGTACGTGACAAGGGTTAAAACAAATAGTTTTCAATGGTCTTGAAATATATTTCAAAAATGTTTGAGATAGTCTTGTAAGCCTTTTGCAAATTTACTGCAAATTATATGACTTTGTAAGACGACACTAACAACGTCTTTTGGTAATCCTATGAATTACTAATTTTAAACGAACTACTTACGCTGGCTAACGTAGCTAGATATTTAGGAAAAACTTTATTAGGTATTTAGGTAGTGTTAAGTGTTTTATTTCAAGCCTAATATTAACTACATAGGTATAAAAACGGATCAGGATATAGTCATGAGTCTTAGGTGCAGGAAATTATTTCTTTATGTAATATTCAGTATATTTCCTGCGTGACTTCGTGGTCCGCGAGGTGGCATGGGTATGGTTGCTTTGGCTGGCGTCTCAAGCGTGGGTGACGCTGCACGCGTGGCAGCCGCGCTGTGAACGCCTCGCCGCTACAGACAAACTCTTCGCGAAACCCTGGTATTCTGGCGTCTTGATCGATCAGTCGTTGCTGCTCAACAGAACTAAGGATGAGGATACAGAGATAAATGTTGAAGTATGTAACCCCTTATTTCAAAACATGGTTCAAACCAAGACTAGACCAAACTCGGAGTAAAATTATGTCCATCCCTTCTGAAATCTGTATCCCAAAAAAGAGATAGAACTATTTTTAGACCAAGAATTATCCTAGGCGATTTATTCTAATACAGAGGTAGGTAAAAGTTTATTAAAATATATGTGATCTATGGTGGAAGTCATTGCAAGGAAATGTGCATATGTTATGAGAAGAATTTCAAATACGTATTTGGCAGAGAGGTGGATAACAGCTGCTTTCTTGTAGTACTTGCCGTATTTTTATTTCTTATAATTTTCAATCTGAATTGACTTAATTTTTTTAAATCCTTTTCAGGATCTAAAAGTACTTCGCGAATCTATAGCCACGTCGGATCAATCTGAGAAAGATATCAAGCCATCGGATAGTATTACGAGGTAGCTTATTTATTTTTACATCTTCTGTACCTGTACTTTCCTATATAAAAATACGTCACTATGCCTAAGTATTTTGTTCTATAAGTCTTCACTTTTCAGAAAAAGGTTAAAATATGCTATGCAAAAAATTTGTTAATATTTTCAGGATCTACATTTGCGCGACCATGTGGCATGAAACGAAGGACGAGATGATAGAGTTCTTGAAGTCTATCTTCCGGCTGGATGAAGACCAGAGCGCCAGACGAGTTGCACAGAAATATCTAGGAATTGTGGACCCGGATTACTATGAACTAGAAGGTAGATCATCTACTATATGCATATACTTTACTTATATTATATAATGCGCTACGGCGTCTACAACTCTTTTGTATTTGATACAGAGATAATTCTGACTCTGAAGAAGGACAGCCTATTTTATCACGCATACGAAGTCGTAGACAAGCTAGTCCCTCATATTTTTATTATGCCCTTTATTCTTGTCATTCATCTTAATAAATAAATAATGTGAGTTACTATAAGAGTGCGTTTCTATGAGACGTGCGGGGATGCGTAGCGAGGGATGTGTTAGTTAAGAACCAATAAAATCGCTTCATTTACCTAGTCTGGCTCAGCGTACTGAAGTATGATTCCATCCCTTGTGTCGCATCGTCGCACATCTCTGGTGTCCTACCTATACACATCCTACCTCTAGTCTTCTGAAGATAAAACCTTTCCACATTCTAGCCCATATCTTCATGGACGACGCATTCGAAGTATCAGACCACAGTTCAGAGGATTCGCAAGTGAATAGGTTCGTGAAGTGCCTCGTGGAGACGATAGACGAGGCAGCATCCGAGGTACATCTTACCAACGTGAGGCTGAGACCTCCCATGAAGTACCCGACGCCGTATGGAGGCAAGCTGGTGTGGACCCTGCCGGGGAAGAATAAACTCATCTGCCACTTGAAGGACAAATCCAAGATAAGACACAGGAAGAGGTGGTCTCAGGTGATTGGATTAATTTGAAATTTTACTTAAGCCATCATCAGATATAATTTTAATGATTAATGTTTTTAAATGTTCTTGGGCTGTACTATGACAGTTGTTTATGAGACAGATGTATAGGTAAGAGGTGTATAAATCTATAACTGTCACACAGCTAAACTTAACGCACTCAATTTCGGCACATTAGTTACATATCAGATGTTTTCTTAAAAATAATGTGTGTACCCTACCCTAATAACGTACGGCTAGATCATAAATGAATCTTTATTATGTAGGTAATGTACATGTACTATTTCCTGGGTCACCGGCTCATGGACCTGCCCATCTCAGTGGATCGTAAAGAAGTTATCGCGGAGAGCACGTACCTACTCGCTTTGGACGGAGACATCGACTTCAAGCCTATCGCGGTCACCCTACTCATTGACCTCATGAAGAAGGACAAAAACTTGGGAGCTGCTTGTGGACGTATTCATCCAGTTGGTTCAGGTATGATTGAGATTCCTTCCGGGTAGTGATGATGAAACCATCTACTAGGTTTAAGACAATGGTTCTCTTTTGTTTTCTCTCTTCTCGTGTCACCTATAAAATACAATCGTATCCAAAGTTATATTTGCGTTTACTTTGCTAAACTAAGAGATTTCCCCCCAAAGTTCTTCTTAAAAGTTTTTCCTAACAATAAAATATATGATACGGGGTGTAGGTAAATAAATTTATGAATGGCAATCAGCACATTTGTTAAATAGATGGTAATTTTTCGTCGTTCATGAATTCTAAGGGTTTCAATTTAATAAATAATTTTCATACAATCCAACAAAAATGGGCTAAAATAATTAGTCCAGATTTCTAACGATCTCCCTTCTAAGTTCCTTCTAATTATTTTTTGTTATTTTTTTAGTATTGAGAAGTCAGCAAATTGCAGATTTTCGGTCACATGTTCAGTTATAGAAGTATTAATGTTTCAGGTTTCATGGCGTGGTATCAAATGTTCGAGTACGCCATCGGTCATTGGCTGCAAAAGGCGACGGAACACATGATCGGCTGCGTGCTCTGTAGTCCCGGATGCTTCTCACTCTTCAGAGGGAAGGCTCTCATGGACGACAACGTCATGAAGAAATATACACTCACTTCCAATGAGGCTAGGCATTACGTGCAATATGATCAAGGTAACAACTTTTTGACATTAATAATAATCAAGGCTTAACACTCGACGCCCTACGCTAGGATTCCCCGTGTATACAATGCTTTCGATTGACTTGAAAATCATAATTCCTATATCTTCTCACCCTCTCACTTAGAGAACCCGTTGTGGTGTTCAACAGTATTAAAACGCCAACATACTTCCCAAGATAATCAAAACATATGAACATACAAACATACAAACTTATTGGTGTAAGCCGCTGAACTCAAACTTGCGTCGCTTGCGGAACAGGCTGTTGTTTGTCTCTGAACGATTTATGCAGGTTTCGTAACTTTTGACAATATCTGTTTTCTTTAACCAGGCGAGGATCGATGGCTGTGCACGCTGTTACTGCAGCGAGGTTACCGCGTAGAGTATTCAGCAGCGTCTGACGCGTATACTCACTGTCCGGAGCGGTTCGATGAGTTCTACAACCAGCGACGTCGTTGGGTACCCTCCACGATGGCTAATATCTTCGACCTGCTCGCCGACTCTAAGCGCACTGTCGCCGTCAACGACAATATATCTACGCTCTATATTATCTACCAGGCAAGTCTAGATATATAATTATAAGCTTTTATGTTGTCTATGGCCGATGATGCATAGACCGAGTAGTTCCGAGTAGGAATGGAACTTTTTCTCCCAGAACTTCTGGTGAAAATATCTTAGCCATTTAATTTAGTCATTTGAATATCTTTAAGTAGTAGCTAATATATATGGCGCAATATCTATGTTGGTTGACTTGAGAGTGTCATTGAAAAAAAAATATCTATTCAATATGTCAATAAACTCCTTTGAAACCCTCATCAGTTGCTTTACTTCCTTATTGATCTTATCAAAAGACGCTTACCCCTTTATTACAAAACATAGACTAAATTAGTCCTTGGTTCAAAAGCAGCTCCATCTCTTTCTGTCATAAAAATTGAAATATGAATGGATATTTTAGGTCCGATTTTGTGTAGTCTTCGTTTGAACCAGGTATTGTAATAAGGGGGTTATAGTTTCTAAAGAGTACAATTTGTCATGTAAAATTGCAGATGATGTTAATGGTGGGCACGATCTTGGGCCCGGGCACTATATTCCTTATGATGATCGGCGCCCTCAACGCTATCACCGGCATGAGCAACCTGGACGCACTGTTGCTTAACCTGATACCTATCGGAGTGTTCCTCATTGTATGCATGACTTGCAAATCAGAAATACAGGTAAATTTTCCTCAGAATTTTTTATCTGGACTTAAATAGGCTTGGCTTGATGATAATGAAAAAAGGTACCTTCCAAACCCGGTGGTAACATTTATAATCATGTATAATGTATTTTTTATGTGTTTACGATTTGAAAGTAATTCGTAAGAAGTCTAATCAAATACAGATATACTGAATGTCAGATTAATCTTCAGCGGAGATTGAAATCGCGACCGTTTTGCAGGGCCACTCACTACACGGACTATCAGAGTGCTTAGTGCGAGTTTTCTTAAAATCTCCGTCACAAGTCACCGTATTGACGTAAACGGAGATTTGTATTTGTAAGTGTTAGTGGGCCGACAGATGGCGCTGTTTCGATCCTATACAAATCGGCGTTTACGTCCACACGGTGACTTGTGATGGGGCAGTGAAAAACTCGCACTAGGCCCTCTAAGTGATGATTCAATGAACTTAATCTATATCTATACAGATAAATAAAATTAAAGTGTCTGTTTGTAATTCCAAAATAACAGGTTTTCTCTAAATGCATATGGAAGTATACACGGAACTGATAATAAAAAAACTAATTTTAAAATTTTGCTCTGTCTGTCGATCTGACTGTCTGTCTGTCTGTCTATCTGTCTGTCTGTTTGTTCCGGGTAATCTTCGAATCGGCTGGTCAGATTTTAAGGGGACTTTCACTGGAAGGTAGCTGATGTTCCAGGGAGTAACTAAGGGTTCTTTTGTTTATTATAAATACTAGCTGAGCCCCGCGGTTTCACCCGCGTAGATTTAGTTTCATCATTATGGTCGCGGAAACCTCATATTTTTAATAAATAAAAGGTAGCCTATGTCCTTTCTCAGGGTCTAAAGATTGTCTGTGCCAAATTTCATTAAAATCGGTTGAGAGGTTTAAGCGGGAAAGCGTAACAGACAGACAAAGTTACTTTCGCATTTATAACATTAGTAGGGATTAGGATTCCGCGACATGAAGCATGAAACTAAATCTACGCGGGTGAAACCGCGGGGCACAGCTAGTAACTAATATTGTGACAAGTTTAGCAGATCATTCGCCCGCCCGTGAAGTGCAGTGCTTCTCAAGTCTGCATTGCGTGTACGAAAATAAAATTTCAGTATTTTTTTATGTTAATAAATATTTCATATCTACGACAGCTTAACAAAGACTGTCTGAAAACTTACCCAACGACACGAAATATTACGTACTAAGCGAATTTCTCCCAGTTCCGTTGGCAATTCTTGTTTCGTCACAATTAACGATATTTGCACTCGGCTGCTACCGATATCGTATTAGTATCTTTCGTACACAAACCTCAAAGTACTAAGAATTCAGTTCATTATCATTTTTCTTTATCGTGCAATCTTGATAGACGTTATCAAGATCATTTATGTACATATTTAAAATAATAATAAACAATTGTATATAGGATCATTAAACGACTTGTTGTTGTAGTTCATATTGGATAGCATTAACCTTCATAAATAAGTACCTACCATTCTAACGTACCTACTAAGAATCTAGTATTTTCTCGCAACTATGTCTGCATGGAATTCGGCCGTCTCTCGACGCAGAAACAGTCGGAGAAAAAAGAACAAATCTATACAGATAAATAAAATTGAAGTGCCTTGCTTTTAAAAGCATAGACCGGACCTACATAATTTTTTTTTTTTTAAATTTCTTTGTTTTTGCCTATCCGTCTGTTCGTTCCGGCTAATCTCTGAAAAGGCTGGACCGATTTCAATGGTATTCCTGCTGGCAGATATGTAATCATGCATGGAGTAACTTAGGCAAAATAAAGAAGCCAGTCATGAAATAAACTCAACGCGAATGAAAGCGCGGGGCACAGTTAGTAAGTTATATAAACATATCATACTCGTATTAGTTATAAGTTTGTATATTAGTTTTTGAGTAACATACATAGTACCTACGGGTGTCGTAAGTACCTAAGGTTCAATAACACTAACGCGGGAGGATCTAATGGCTGCCACCAATAATGCTGTTGAAGTAGCCAAGTTCTGGGCTACAACAATTTAAACTGTCTGTCATCGACACGATAAGAAGAAGAAGAATAACACTAACTGTCACATAACACACAGATTAGTTTAGACGTCAGATCATCATCTCCTGCCCTTATCCCATGTTATTTGGGGTTGGCGCTATGTGTTCTTCTCTTCCATTTCTCTCGATCAGCCGTCATATCTGTATTCACTCCCATTCTAGTCATATCATCTTTCACACAATCCATCCATCGTTTCTTAGGTCTTCCTTTCCCCTTGTAACCATCCACATTCATAAACAAAACTTTTTTGGCAACATTATCCTCATCCCTGCGCATAACATGTCCATACCACGACAAATGTTTATTCTTCAACTTCTCAGTCACTGGTGCTACTTTCAAACTTCCCCTTATAAACTCAAACCTTACCTTGTCCAATCTCGTTACGCCACACATCCATCTCAACATTCACATCTCAGTTGCATGCAGCTTCCTTTCATCCGTCACCTTTGTGGCCCAACATTCTGATCCATAGAGGACGATTAGACGTTAGATGTTGAGGTGGTTTAAACGTAAATTATTGTTCCAGTTGATGCTGGCGAACATAATAACATGCCTGTACGCCATGATAATGATGTTGGTAATCGTAGGCATTGCCTTACAAATAGTCGAGGACGGCTGGCTAGCCCCCTCCAGTATATTCACTATCATCACTTTTGGTACATTCTTTATAACCGCGGCGCTTCACCCTCAAGAGATCATATGCCTGATGTACCTGGTGATATACTATATAACCATTCCGAGTATGTACATGCTGCTGATTATATACTCGCTGTGTAACCTCAATAACGTCTCGTGGGGTACGCGAGAAGTTGCGCAGAAGAAGACTGCTAAGGTAAGTTACATGAAAAAGATAAAGACTATCAACAAAAATCAGAGTATAACATTAAAACTACATAGCTATAGCAAAATTTTCTGCTGAGATTTAAGAGAAGTTCTTTAGATAGTTAAGGCGGGATTCGAACCAACGACCTACTGCAATTCGTTCAGTTGATCGATGAGTTGATCAACTGAGATACGTGATCTCATGTGTCGAAATTATTGTTCCCTGGTTCTTGTTTATGAACCGCCTTGCGACATTTGTTGGCGGGAGCACTGCAGCTTACCAAATGCGAACGTGTTTTCAAATTATAAATGCGAAAAAGACCTACACCTCGAACTTTCATAATAAAAGAACTAATATTAAATATACTATCAGGCTTAGTTCACTTACGTAATGTATTTTTTTAATCAATAGTCATGAATATATTCCAGGAAATGGAAATGGAAAAGAAGGAAGCAGAAGAAGCGAAAAAGAAAATAGAGAGTCAAAGTTTATTGAAGTATTTCGGTGGTAAATCTGAGGAGACGAGTGGGTCTATGGAGATGAGCGTGGCGGGCCTATTCCGCTGCATGTGCTGCACCAACCCGAAGGATCATAAAGAAGACCTCCATTTGATGCAAATCGCTGCCACTCTCGATAAAATGGACAAGAGATTGGATTCTCTGTAAGTCGCTACAACTTCTAAGTATCATAAAATAACGTAATAGATATTGAAAATACCTTGCATTGCGTGGATTCGGTCACAAAGCAATATTTTAGTATTCCTAAACACCTACTTATGCAAACCAAAAAAACGAACAAAAAAATATATATTTATAAAGTGTTAAAGTTATAATCCGCAAAAGAAAGGGTTTTATGAGTCTCAAATATATGAGTATTTCTTGGGGAAATTATTATATTCATAGTCTGCACACAGAAATATCATTATGATATTCTCTTAAGAGATATGTGAACGGAGGAATGGCTTGATTTCAATCCTTGTGTGCGTAATTAAAAAAACGGTGACATTATTATTTAACATTATTATTTTAACGTTATTATTAACATGACTATATCCTCCTTATTACAAAACATCGCCTAAGATAATCAAAAGTAGCTCCATCAGTTCTCGTGTTACGGATTTCAAAAGGGATGGACATAGTATTAGTCCGAGTTTGGTCTAGTCTTGGCTTAAACCATGTTTTGTAATAAGGGTATGAGACTACCTTTAGTAATTGTATTGTAATACAGGGGTGCTCCAGCAACAATGAACGAGCCGATGCGCCGTCGTTCCTCCATGAACATGCGCGGGGACCCCCTCATCGTCGTGCCTGAGTATGAAGACAGCGAGAACTCTACAGACATACCCAGGGTACCAACTAACTGTTTATTCAACTGAGTACCGTTTTTAAACGTGTAGAATCCATTATTATGGATGTACAGACTCCACGGTGTTCCTGCTGGTTGCTTGTGTGAGGATGCGCGTGTTATGTCTTCACTTGTTTCACCATGATCCCCTATACCAATACCTATGACTGACTACTACCAAGCCATAGTAGAGATTGGATTTTAGCAGACGTATGTATGTATGCATTTAAGCTTAAAATCTCGAGCCCTGAAATGTGTCTGAAAGCCAGGGACAGACTCTTTATTATTGCTATTACCAATACCAATACTTTTATAAAAAAAATATTATATTGATGAAATATATAAGATGTCTGGCTGAGTTTCTTGCCCTGATTTTTTCTCAGAAGACTAGTTTACAAACCGGTGGTGGTGGTAAATTTTTGACGTTCACACTTGTGAAGGCACTTGCCTTACCAGAGCCCAAACTGAATAAATCATTGTCGTTACATTTTCGTTATAACATCGGTGCCAAAGAAATTGTATAACGTGGTTGCTGTCACACCCCTTACCGATTTTGATTTAAATGTTGATTTATCGCACACAGGAGGACAGAGACGACCTTATCAACCCCTACTGGATTGAAGACCCGAATCTGCAGAAAGGAGAAGTAGACTTCTTGACTACTGCTGAGACAGAGTTCTGGAAGGACTTGATCGATGCCTATTTGAGGCCCATTGACGAAAATAAAGAGGAGCTGGTAATTTATATATACGTCATGCTTACTTGATTGTCACTTGAGAACACAAATCACCAAACAAGCTGAATAATGCTACCTTACGGTAGAAGATCACAAGTCTTTTATACGTTAACATTTATACATTTTCAATGCAGGATCGTATCAAAGCCGACTTGAAGAATTTGCGGGACATGATGGTGTTTGCGTTCGTGATGCTGAACGCGCTGTTCGTGCTCGTCATCTTCCTGCTGCAGCTGCGGCAAGACATCCTCCACTTAAAGTGGCCCTTTGGGCAGAAGAGCAGCATATCTTATAATGACGATCAGAATATTGTATGTTACAATTTATTTTTATTACAATATTTATTTTTATTACTTGCTAGGCACAGCGGTGTCTCGCGGTTTTAGCCGCGCAGTATTATTAAAAAAAACAATGTAATTTAGATACTAAAAAGAGCCGTGGTGGCCTCGAGGTTTAAGCAGTCGCCTGCTACGCAAGTGACGTAAGTTCGAATCCCAGCGGGGCGCGCACCAATTTCACACCACGTGCTTTACGGTGAAGGAAAACATCGTGAGGAAACCTGCATATGTCTGAGAAGAAATTCAAAGACGTAAGTATAGTGCCTGAGACGGCGATGCACTCACCCTCTGTCACGTTGGCACTTAATCATATTCGGTGAAATGTTGGTGTTGTTGTTACAACACCTCTGCTTACCCCAAACTATGGAAAGCTAGACAACGGATGAAATACTTTTTTTTCACACAAATGCTCATTCCATAATATGTTTATTATTTGTTTAGATAACCATAAAGCGTGACTACCTATTACTGGAGCCCATAGGGTCGCTATTCCTGGTGTTCTTCGGCTCAGTAATGGTGATCCAGTTCACCGCGATGCTGTTCCATCGACTCGGCACGCTCACTCACCTGCTCTCCACCGTGCAACTCAACTGGTACTTCACTAAGAGGGTAAATATTGGTTTATTATCACCTTTTCCCACATTTCAAGGCAAGTTGTTCCGTAGTGGAACAATATATGTATTTAAGTATCAACCTACTAACACCATTACACATACAAGACAGCACATTCATGGTTTTTTATATTTTCGTCTGTTTTTGTATGTACTGGCGACTTGCTACGATTTTCTGTTACCGCCATTATCCTTCGGGTGATGGCATCACTGGGCTGGATGGCAACTACTAGCGCCATCTCGTGAGTTGAGCCGTCGTCTACCGGCGTCTCGAACTTTGCAAAAAAATCTCTCTGCCACCCGCCGTCGTCGCGTGAGCATGTAATTACGTGTGCTTCTAATTAAATATCCCGAGATCTCTTTCTCCCTGGAGAATCGCTGAACCGCTGACCTATGGACTAAATGTGCGGTATCTTAGCTAAAGAACATCAGTGTAGTGTTGTGTGTCGACTGCCCACCGGACCGACGCCTAGCCCTTGGGACCCTTGGCGGTGTTGGATCATTTGCGGTGAGTCGCCAGATTTAGCTGAATATCGTACATAAAGTTTTTTGGTCCTTCGAGCCGGATTGTATTCTCCAGTCTGTGCTGCCTTGTTGTGTGTATCAGTATTACGTACTAACCTCAACATTTTTCTCACACGAATTCCTACCCGCCATCTTTGTTTCGCAAAATGTCGGACGAGGAATATCCGTGTGAACAAGATATTTTCGAAAGAGACCTTATTTTTGACGAACTCAGACGTTCTCTTCAGTTCGCAACAACTGATGAACAACAGTTTCGTTCGCGAACTACAGACTTAACATCACATCATCGTAAATTCAATAAACTTCAAACTAAAATTGAAAAAACCCTAATCAAGTTAAAATCGTTTAACAAAGAGGAACAGATTAAGATTCGTAATGATTTCAATGACCTGTACTATGCCATTATAACCCATTTAACTCGTCTAAAGAAGTTGGATGAAGAACAGCGACGTATGAGTCGTCCTGTTGTCAATCCAGTTGCAACATCTCAGTTTAGTCACTGTAAAAATTTACCTACTTTACCATTACCAAATTTTCATGGCGATTCTACCGATTGGCCGTCATACTTCGATTTGTTTCGCTCACTTATTCATAACAATAGTGCCTACACCGATGCGGAGAAGTTTAGATACTTACTTTTAACGGTTCACAATGAGCCACATAATTTAATAAAATCCATTCCAATCACGGATGAGAACTATACGGTAGCACTGGATATATTAATCTCCCGCTACGAGAACAAACGAATCATTGCTACAAAACACCTTGATAGAATTTTCGACATCGAGCCGTGTGCAGATAATTCCAATCAAAGTATACGTAATGTACTTAATATTTACCAAGAAAATATCAAGGCACTCGAAGCCTTGCACTTTCCCACAAGTCAATGGAATTTTATTTTATTAAATATTTTACTTCGTAAATTATCCATCACTACACGAAAGCATTTCGAAAGGTCGTTATCTAAACCATCCGACATTCCAGATGTCAACTTACTTATTTCATTTCTTAACAAAGAAATATCTGCGGGTGAAATAACAATGACTGTTAGCGGGCAGTCCACTAATAAATATTTTATGAACGGGGGTAATCGGGGAACTTTGCACAAGTCAGATGGCAGTGCGCCGCATTCCACACGCCGCCAGTCATTCAAGTCACTCGCAGCTAACGTCACTCCGGCTAGCGACTCGCATCGGTTGACGAGTCATTCTCAATCTTATGTTCAAGGTCCAAAGTACAAATGTTTATGTTGTGAGGCGCAGCATACATTAACTAAGTGTGCAAAATTTTTAAATTTCACCCCTCAACAGAGGTATTTATTTATACAAAATAAAAATACTTGTCACAACTGCTTACATGTAGGTCATGACGTACAAAAGTGCACCTCCAATTTTGTTTGTCGCACATGCCATAAGAGGCATCATAGTTTGCTACACTTTACAAGTAGTCAGGCTTTACCAATATTACATGACACGGATAATAGTGCTGTCACACTCCCTCCCAGCGAGCAGTGCAGCTCCGCTGCTGCGAGCGGTACAAGCGTGACTTATGAATCGAACGAAGTTTATAATAATTGTGCGTCGAATGCTCTGTCTGGTCAGACAAGCACGGTACTTTTATCTACTGCGCTCGTTGATGTTTGTGTTGGCGGAACGAAATTATCGACTGTTAGATGTATTGTTGACACTGGGAGTCAGGCATCTTTCATAACAGAAGCTTGTGCGCAGCGCCTTTCTTTGGCGCGTAAATACATTAAAATGCCGGTTTTCGGGATCGGGGACTCTGAGCCCGTGCAACCAAAAGGGATGGTTTCGTGCATTATCATGCCTAAGGGGAAACAACACCCTTCGATTCCAGTGGATGCTCTCGTTCTACCAAAATTAACTTCACAAATGCCAAGTGTTCCACTGCCTCATACGGGGTGGTCACATTTGGAAAATTTAAACTTAGCTGACCCTACTTATAAAACTCCCCAGCCAGTGGAGATGCTGCTGGGAGCCGACATTCTGTCTAACGTCTTGTTAGGTAACATTATTACGGGTTCGCCGGGATCGCCGATAGCGATGAATAGTATATTCGGGTACTTGTTGTTAGGTAAACTCGCTTTCAATTCCGTTGTTTCTCCTCCTCTACAGGTATGTTTTAGCGCTTTTGACAATGATAATCTTCAAAAATTCTGGGAGTTAGAATCGCTTCCTGAAAAAAGAAGCTACACCCCAGAAGAACAACTGTGCGAATCCTTTTATCAAAAGACGCACACGCGTGATGATTCAGGGCGATACATCGTCGCCCTCCCGTTCAAGCCCGACGCTCCGCCCCTTGGTGAGTCACGGCAGATTGCGCTAGCTAGGTTCCGTAAATTAGAATATCGGCTAGAACGTAACCCTAAGTTGAAGGCTGAGTATCACGCATGTCTTCAAGAGTACGTAGACAACGACCATATGGAGTTAGTCGACAAGGAGACCACCCCCGGAACTAGTTACTACATTCCGCATCACTGTGTGGTCAAAGAGGCAAGTGAAACGACTCGCACTCGCGTAGTCTTCGATGCTGGGTGTAAATCATCTAGTGGGCATGCTCTCAATGATGTACTTCTAACGGGTGCAAAACTACACTTGGAAGTGGTTGATGTGCTTCTTAAATTTAGAATACATTCCGTGGCGTTTACCGCGGACATCAAACAAATGTATCGAAATATCCTAGTCCGAGAGTGCGACAGGGATTTTCAGCGTATCTTATGGCGTCGGTCACCCGACGAGCCTGTGTGTGATTATCGTCTCCGTACAGTCACATTCGGTGTTAACTCGTCCCCTTTTCTCGCACTGCGAACAATTCAGCAGTTAGCTCGCGACGAGGCTGATCACTTTAAACTTGCCGCGCCTGTTTTATTGAATTCCGTATTTGTTGATGACGTAATATCTGGAGAGGATTCGGAGGTCCAGGCTCTCGCTCTACAAGCCGAGTTGATTGGTATCTGTGCAGCGGCGGGTTTTGAACTCCGCAAATGGCATAGCAACTCCCCAGCAATACTTGCAGCTGTGCGGACTCCAGGTTCTCATGGTGAGCGGCTGGAGAACGTGCCTATTGCTGAAATGGAGAACGATAAGCAAATCAAGGTCTTAGGGCTCCAATGGAACCCCCACACGGACTGTTTTAATTTCAAGGTGCAGGTGTGCTCCGACCTATGCACAAAACGTTCCATTCTTTCTGAGATAGCCAGAATCTACGACCCGCTCGGGTTTTTATCTCCAGTGACCTTGTATGCCAAACATTTGATCCAACTATTGTGGATTGCTAACATCGATTGGGACGAATCTCCCCCGATTGATATAATAAATTCGTGGAAATGCTTTACAACTGAGCTCCCGCTCTTATCACAAGTTTCTTTTCCTCGTCATATTTTCCTTACGGCGATCGCATAAACTGCGACCAGGTTTATGCGTGGTCGGACGCATCTATCGTTTTAGCGTGGCTCCGCGCTCCTCCGCATGAATGGAAAACATTCGTGTCCAATCGCACCAGTGACATTTTAACACGAATTCCCGTGTGTTGCTGGCATCACGTGCGCTCGGCGGACAACCCGGCAGACTCCGCATCCCGAGGATTGCTCCCCTCGACGTTTACACAAAATGATTTATGGGTACATGGTCCCGCTTGGCTTAGGCAACCCCAAGACTGCTGGCCTGTCTCTAAGGAAATCTTAAAGACCTGTGAGGAGAGACGAACCCTTCCCTTGACCTCTAACACGACTACGACGAGTCCTGTGGAGGAGTTAGATATTTTTTCTCGATTTTCCTCGCTTGGTAAGCTCGTTCGGATAACTTCATTAATATTTCGGTTTTACAACAAATGTAAAGGGATTGACCAATCTTACTGCAAATATGTATCAGTACCTGAATATAACTTTGCACTAAATCGACTTATTTGCTTAGTTCAACAATCGAGTTTTAGTGATGACATCGATAATATAATGCGAGGTAATTTGCCCTCATATCAATTAAGACGTCTTACGCCATTCTTGGATAGTGACGGAACATTACGTGTAGGTGGACGAATCCACAAATCATTTTTACCGTATGAATCGAAACATCAATTGATTTTACCAAAGAAACATATTCTAACTAATCTTATTATCGACGACGCGCATGTGAGTCATCTTCATGCTGGGCCCCAGTCCGTTCAACATGCATTAATGCAGCGATACTGGATCATATCTAGTCGCGATATCGTACGTCAGCGCATACATCGCTGTGTGCGCTGTTTCCGCGTTCGTCCCGTGCGCAGCCAGCCGCGCATGGCACCTCTCCCTGCCACTAGATTACGTCCAGCGCGACCTTTTCTAAAGACCGCAGTTGATTATGCTGGTCCCTTTTACGTGCGCGCTAATAAAGTACGTAATGCTAAAGTAGTAAAATGCTATGTCTCCGTATTCGTATGTATGAGCGTTAAGGCTGTACATCTGGAGATAGTTTTGGAGCTGTCTACGGACGCCTTTTTAGCAGCCCTGCGACGCTTCACGTCCCGCCGGGGTCTGTGCTCTGATATTTTTTCGGACTGTGGAAAGAATTTTGTCGGCACTGATAATTATTTAAAGTAGTTATATCGTACACAAGTTTAAAAAAAAAGCATAGATATTTATATTTTTGTCAAGGTATTTGAATAAAGCCCTTACTTAATAAACGTGGCAAAAGGAAAGCGTAAGATAAATCTCAGATTAGAGCAGTTGTATTTCTTGTGTTATGGAATAAAGGGGATCGGTGTTATAGTGTTATCTGTACCAGTAGATTCCACACAAAATTTCTGAATAAGGTGTCTAAAGATTTACGAACGAAGGCATTGAAATCTAAAGTCTTTGTGTCACTGTCTTGGATTGAAATATTTCGCAATAGAGAGCTAGCCCTCAAACGCTGTACTGTGAATGTATTTGCATATACCGTTTATCGTGTAGTTTGTATACACCGTTATAATCTTATAAATACCTTCATGCATTCCTACAAAGTTCTTATAGTGGTACTCATAAAGTTTATTTTTTTATTTCTTTATTTATAATAATTTTAATCGTATCCGAATATGTTGTCAACAGCCCGATGAAATGACAGAAGATGCGTTGTTAGAGAAACGTGCAGTAGAGATAGCAAAAGACCTGCAGAAGTTGAACATGGATGACTTGGAGAAGCGGGGAGTGGATGACTCCCACGTGTCTCGGAGGAAAACCATTAAGAACTTGGAGAGGGCGAGGGACTCCAAACACGGCACCGTCAACTTAGACGCTAACTTCAAGAGAAGACTTACTATATTGCAGAGCGCTGATCCTAGTAAGATTATGAAATTATATTCTGGTTAAGATACACATCAATTACGCGTACCCAGTAACTACTTGACAAAATTGTTTTCAATTTCTTCTATTTGCTTAAATATTTTATACAATTTACTCAAGATTCGTTTTTGGAATAACTAACATACAATATCTTCACAACTTTCCCGTAAAGACGAGCTGAAAGAAGGTTGTATAGTTTTTTTTTAATTGTTTACTAGCAAGTAGCCGCCGCCCTAGCTTCCTTTTGAGTTAAAAAAGTTTAAGACTTACTAAAAGTTGGATTTTCCCTACTTTCTATAAAATATAATATAAATTTTGATTTAAGCTTTAAACCCATTCGTCAACTCCTACATGTGTAAAACCGTATCAAGATCCGTAACGTAGTTTAGAAGAACGATGTGTTCAAACAGACAAAATATTTTTGTATTCAAAGCAAGCAGAAACTCATCTTAGCAATTCAGTGCTGATGCTCTACAAATATTGGTGGTGACCCTAGCGAGTATTGGTTACGAAAACGGTGCAAAACTCGTGATAAGTGTACTGCATACCACCTAGTAATAAGTGATATTGTTTGTGTCGCTTGCAATGGTATTGTGTGTGTTCAGAAATGATGTCTCGTCTCCCATCCTTGGGCAACAACCCTAACAACCGTCGTGTGACGCTGCGCGCGTTGATCTCACGCAGAGACTCTGTGATGGCGGAACGACGCCGCTCGCAAATTATGGCACGGGACTCGCTCTACGAAACACCTGGGACACCTGTGAGATTACCATATTATATTTTAGATGTTATAAGTACGATAAGAGCTATGAGATTAAATTCCAAAATATCTGTATTGGTTTACACTTTTAAACAAGTACTTTAAAATCGTTATTATTTAGGTATATTATAATCATTCCATATAATCACGTAATGACAAAAGCGATAATAGAGCGCTATTATTTGTTAGATTTTCAAACTTTCAATCCATCTTTATCTACCTACACTATTTTCGCCATATGATCTCAGTTAAGCTTTATTTTTCAACTTCCATTTCTTATTGATAAAAAATTTGACCACGTTACACAAGTCATCGAATTTGCTGGCAATCGTCAAGTTTTCTCACAGTCTGATAGAGTTGTTTGTTGCGACTTGCAGAATACTTAAGCTAAGATTGGTAAATACCAAAGTTTCAATAGATTTGGTAGAGTCCGCTTGTGTTTCGTAGTTAACGGATTTGGGTGCGCGTGCGTCGGCCTCCGGCGCGTATATGAACCGCGGCTACGAGCCTGCCTTCGACAGCGACGACGATGACACACCGATGCCCAGGCAGTCCACCGTCCGGTTCAGGGAACATTACGCATAATCTAACTGATAAATCAATCGGAATATAATTTTCTTAACAAAATTGTAACTTGATAATTGGATAAGTACCTACTGACTTAAATATATTCTGCATTCAGTTGCAATATGCTTTTTATTTTTAAACCTGTCCTTGTTTAAAAAACAAGTAACTTTCATGATTATTTATTTAATTTTTTTTTATACACTTAGAATTTTTTATTAAACCATGTCCAACTAATGAGTAGTCCTGAAACAGAGTTAAAAAGTGATTCGTATGCCGTACCGATACGATCATACAGTGAGAATCGTTTTGTTTTTTATTTTATTTATTTATTTATTAACACTTTAGAAATATTTTTTGTATATTGTTTAGATTTTTAAATACTTAACATACATTTAATTAACATAAACTACAAAACCTCAGGGCTGCTTATTCAAAGTATAGATACGGTCTCAATGGTTTAATTAGTCAGGGTTTGAAAACTTTTAGATTCTTAGATTTAGATCTTAACAATATTTGGGAAACCGACAGGATGATACCTGCAATGGGGTTTAGGGAAAACCAACGAAAAGTTTAGGCAAACCCTGAGTCAGCAGTGAGGTTAGAGAGCGAGAGAGCGGTCGGTGCGCGCGCGCAGGCGGCAGTGAGCGCGCGGCGAGCCCACCGGACACCCGCCATGATCACCGCTCCGCGAGTGAACTCGATACTTGTGAAGTGACTTACCTTAAGGATTACAATTAAAGGACTTACAAAACGGTAAGCTTAACCTTTCACATACCTTACTTTTCTATTCTATCTTATTGAAATCACTTGGTTGATTTGATATTTAGTCAAAAGCTGAGACATTGGATCAGCTGCGAAAGTTCACAACGATTACTCGTACTTGCATAATTTGTCTTCGTGCCTAAAACTTTTCGAAAGTATACAATGCCATGACTCAATCGCTGCCTAAATAGTTGTTTTGAAAATAAATATACCCAACTGAGAAGTCGAAAATTACTCGAATGTCATAAAATTTGCATTCGCTAATAACTAACATTTGGTTTCGTTCGCCAAAGTTTCTCTTTGGAAAGTGTCGTAATCGTATGTAAAGTGAGAATGCTGAAACTTATTCCAAGTGTAATAGACGTTAAGAAAATCTCACGACTGTAGATAGTTGGTTGCAATCGTAAATAAAAGTGAATGTAGGCGGTGTTGGCCTGGGAGAGGTGAGACACAAAGAGTTCGACGTCATATCCCACCAACTGCTGCACTCGACGACCTCCAATGCTACAAACATCTGATCAAAATATACTGATACGAGCATAATTTCAAAATTCAAGGTTCAGCGTCTGTCCATGCCGCAGACGAAACGACTTGTGGTCGCTAAAGAGGTTTGCCTATTTCGTATTAATTAGAATGACCATTCAGATAAATATTCGTCCAAGGTATTTTAATCAGTATGTGTTTTTATGAAAAGAACAGATGAGACGATGATTTTTTTAGTCGTAATAATTAGGCTACTCATACTCATATAATGACGTGTATAAATCTGTCACCGTCACACTCGAACTGTCATGGCCATAAGAGCTCAATGTTAGACCCTGGTTTGCCATGTGCCACAACAAAACATTGAATCGGCGATTATTTCAACCTTTCTAAATGCTTGTTTCTGATTAACTTTAAGATAAGACTTCTTAAGTGAAAGTTATGGCTTTACCTTTAATATATAAGAACGAGATATGTCTAAAGTACCAACCTGCTGTTGAATTTGTTGAAACTACAATAACATAAACATATGGTCTCGGACTGTTTGTTCTACCGCTTGGTTCTCAGTATAGAGGTCGTGATTTAACTCTAGGTTACTCCACATACATAATTTATGTCTACTTAAACAAGTATAAATGTTATTAATTAGTTCTTGAAGACTGGCATCACAGCCGGCCCTAAGGCCTCGCTTGCATCCGGTTCCGACCAAAGGACAAGTCGGGCAGCAACAGCTAGCAATGAATGGGCATTTTTAGGTGTAAAGTACAGTTAATTCTCGGGCCCAGTACCGAAGTAATGAGTTTGGATCATGATACAGAGGTTTAAGGTTTAGTCGGCCCTAGGCAGGGAAACAATATCCAAAATGTTGGAAATAAACTATAATGTACGTTTATCGAGCAAAATAATTACGTCCCCACTTCTTTTATCACACATACATACTTTATACACATATAAAGCTCAGGCATGTATCCCATTTTTTTATTACATCTACACTAATTATAAAGAGGAAAAATTTGTTTTTTGTTTGTTTGTTTGTTTGCATTGAATAGGCTCCGAAACTACTTGACAGATCTTGAAATTTTTTCTCGTACTCCCACGGGAACGGGAACTACGCAGGTGAAACCGCGTAACGTCTGCTAGTCCCTAATAAATTTGACAAGTTTAGTATTCTTGTATTTTGGTCACGTATTTTTAAAAAGAGATTTGAAACAAAGTGCTAATCCTATTTGTTAGACTCCGTGGCGCACGCAATTTATTTACAATTACTTAATTCATAATAATGGTCGTTGCGTAGCTGCAGTTGCCCGACTTGTTCACTGCAACACTTAAACTAACCATTATTATGTTCTAAGAATGTATGCTATTAATGTAGCATGAGAATTACACAAAACTTTGGGAACAGTTCAAGAAAACAAATCGCTTGCAAATCATAACACGAAGTTTTATTGTAAAAGAGCCGCGTTGAGCGAGTGGTATGAAACCAGCTGATTTATTCTTTACGATATCTCAGCTACGATCTCGGCATCGACTGTTAGTTACAATCATAGGAAGTTAAAACATAGTACATACGTTTTATAGTTAAATTTTGGAAACGACACTCGACCTCATTGCAAACGACGCGAGTTCCAATCGTACCAGTTTGTACTAATAACTTTCTGTGTCATAGTATGAGTTTCTGTCTTACAGGATGAGTTTCTGTGTCACGAGATGAGTTTCTGTCTCACGGGATGAGTTTATGTGTCACAAGATGAGTTTTTATGTCACAAGATGAGTTTCACGGTGAAGGAGCAGAGAAACGTTATGAGGAATCCTGCCTTAGTCTATGTAAAATTCAAAAACGTATTACTGCCAAGGCAGCGATTTACTCGCCATCTACCACGGTGGCGCTTAAAATAAATACATTATTGTACTAAGAATGACTAAGAATAATATGAGCATTATAAATATCTTATTTTAAATCTTTACGCTTACCCTAAAGGGAAAAGGTTCTAGTCACATATTACTATAGATGAATTTGAATAGCCAACGTGAACCTCTGAATCGATAGCAGTATCGTTTTTAATTATAATTAACACTCTGACCTTTAAATCTATATATCATACAAATTAAAGTTTTATCTAATGTAACGTGAATTTGTGATGGGACAACATCATTCCAAACATTGAAGTTTATAATATCTATAAATCATCGACATCTGATCAAGTTGAATCTATACAGATAAATAAAATTGAAGTGTCTGTTTGTAATTCCAAAATAACAGCTTTCACTAAATGCATATGAAAGTATACACGCTACTAACACAAAAAAAACATGATTTGAAATTTTTCTCTGTCTGTCTGTCTATCTGTTTGTTCCGGGTAATCTCTGAAACGGCTGGACAGATTTTAACGGGACTTTCACTGGCAGGTAGCTAATGTTTCAAGGAGTAACTTAGGCTACTTTTATTTATTAAAAATATTAGGGTTCCGCGACAATAAGAATAAAACTAAATCTACGCGGGTGAAACCGCGGGGCACAGTTAGTAATAAATAAGAAACAGTTCATAACAATATGTGTAGCTGTTTCGGAGTTCTGTTACAAACACGAGAATTTTATACATCAGACTAGCTGTGCCCCGTGGTTTCTCCCGCGTAGATTTAGTTTCATCCTTATTGCTGCATTATACTTTTAATAAATAAAAGTAGCCTAAGTTACTCCTTGAAACATCAGCTACCTGCCAGTGAAAGTCCCGTTAAAATCGGTCCAACCATTTCAGAGATGACCCGGAACAAACAGACATACAGACAGAGAAAAATTTTAAAACTTGGTTTTTAGTGTCAGTAGCGTGTACACTTTCATATGCATTTAGTGAAAAGCTGTTATTTTGGAATTACAAACAGACACTTCAATTTTATTTATCTGTATAAAAGATGTACAGATATACTATACGACCAAAACACATATATCTTTAAAGTATGCATCATACATACAAGCATATTGATTAGTGTACCATTTGATTGGTTTGTGAACCTTGGCATTAGACTAACCGGAAGAAAGTGGAGTACAATTAGCATTTTATTAACATTCTAGCTGAGTGTAGATAATTGAAACAGAGAACTAACAATTAACTTTAATATACGAGAATGAAGGCATTGGATGCCTTATTAAAACATTTTTTTTGTAAAAACAATAAATAAATTATCGATAAATATCACTAAATCAAAAAGACGATAATAAATGCTTGATATAGTTATTTCACATACAAAGTGTATGATCAGTTGAAGCAATATAGCTTGATAAAGAATCTATACAGATAAATAAAATTGAAGTGTCTGTTTGTAATTCCAAAATAACAGCTTTTCACTAAATGCATATGAAAGTATACACGAACTGACACAAAAAAAACAAGTTTTAAAATTTTTCTCTGTCTGTCTGTCTGTCTGTTTGTTCCGGGTAATCTCTGAAAAGGCTGGACGGATTTTAACGGGACTTTCACTGGTAGGTAGCTGATGTTTCAAGGAGTAACTTAGGCTACTTTTATTTATTAAAAATATTAGGGTTCCGCGACAATAAGGAAGAAACTAAATCTACGCGGGTGAAACTGCGGGGCACAGCTAGTAAGTAATATGTTTTGTAACAAAGCATGTTAATGTTTCATTAGCATTGAGCGAAGTTTGTTCATGCACTATATAAAAGACATCAACGCACGCCCACCGCAACACGCACGACTCCCTTGCTGCACATATGCACGCTAATAAATACATTTGATATAATAGAATAGGCAATTCAAACCGAATGTGTATAAAATAATATTTTCACGCCATCCTAGAAGGGTCTCCGAACGGGTAAACAGAGGTGTTGTAACAACAACATCCACATTTCATCGAATATGTGTATAATACGTATATTACTTTAAATTTTAGTCTTTATCAATGAGTTTTCTCAATAAGTACAATGGTTAGATCTTCTTCTTCCCTACGAAGACAAAAAAATATGATAGTACAGTGAATATGTAATGGTATGCTTATGTAATTATCATAAGTGTAAATTTATAACTAAGTTCTATAGATTGGCCTAATAACTTTCTCTTTTTGTAACCAACATCTCGTGCTTGGTTCCAGTGCATAACAATAGCTTGTCTTATAACGTTCTGACGGCTTTAGATGATTGATATCGTACTCTGTAATATATATTACTAGCTGTGCCTCGTGGTCTCACCCTCGTAGACTTTATTTAATGGTTGGTTTTTTTCACGGAAACCTAACATAAAAAACTTGTAACATCAGCTACCTGCCTATCTCGAACCAGGCCACGTTTCAGAGATTACCCGGAGCAAACAGACAGACCGACGGACAGATACATTTTTAAATAATCGTTTTCTTTATACCTTATATACTTTCATATGCATTTAGTGATAAGTTGTTTATTTGGAATGAAACAGACACTTCAATTTTATTTAAGTACAGTATGTATAGATGTCATCATCATCTCCCTAGCCTTATCCCACACATTGTTGGGGTCTGCACTTGATTCAACCCGATGTGGCTGATCACCTGATTTTTATACGAAGCGACTGCCATCTGACCTTCGTAACCCCATTTAGGAGGAAAATCTGTGATCTGGGTTAAACCAGTTGTCAGATTATTTTTAGGCCTCCGACTGACCTGTAACGATTGCCAAAGATATTAAATTGGCAACCGGGACCGATGGCTTAACGTGCTCTCCGAGGCACGGAGGGAACTCGGGCGGTCACCCATCCAAATACTGACTAGGCTTATGGTTGCTTAACTTCGCTGATCGAATCCTATGCGTAATAGCAACTGTGCCGCGAGAGTATGTATAGATGTAAACATATAGATTTGGCGGCGTTAGTGTCGTGAAGGGAGACCAAGAATCTTAACAGATTAATGTCTCCTAACAGTAAAGGAGGCGCAGTTTTAAGACTTAGCCATAAAAAGTAACTTGTACCATTAAGACGGCTGTAATCCTTTTAAAGTTCTACGTTTTTGGTATATAAAACAGTTTTTTTATTGCCTACTTGCAGCATAAACGGTGACCTTAATTTTGAATCTTATTAGGTTGACATAAAGGTCATTATCGAAAGTGATTGAGTGGTGATTAGTGTAGATCCAAGGAGGCTCGAGGTCGGATCGGCTCCGTCCACGCTCTGGCGGTTTTCTGGCACGCTTGTTATATTACACACTGTGCCTTAAATAGTCTATTAAAATTGTAAAATGGTTATTTGTCAGTTATTTGCACGTTACATGTGATATAGGAATACCTTTGCGTGCAGGTTGCCATTTCTTTAGAGAGGTTGTGGTAAATCTAATCAGCTATTATTTCAATAGATATTGTGTTAGTATTTATATTCAAAACTGGCTGTGCTCCGCGGTTTTACCCGCGTAGAGTTAATTGCATGGGTGACCCGTGGAACTCTAATGTTTTTTTAAATAAAAGTTTCTTTAGTTACTCCTTGTAATATTAGTAGACAGATATAAAGAAATGCTTTTTTTATGTGAATACCGTATATACTTTATTATGCATTTAGTGAAAAGCTGTTAATTTGGGATTACAAACAGACTCTTCAATGTTATATATATATATCAGTATGGATGTATAGTTGGAAAAATATTAGTTTTTGGTGATTATTTGAGCCTAAACATTGTATTATGTTAACGCTGCAAGGTATTATAGAAGAGCAGTTTAAGTACTGTCTACAGTAGTACTGTACTGTAGACAGCACTTAAACTGCTCTTCTATAATACCTATAATACCTTGTTTGAAGGCGTCTACGCCTTCTTTGTATTTTTTGAGTAGAAGATAATCTTCAGTTATCATTCGCTAGAAACAGTGGAAAAGGGCAAGATTTACTGATTCACAATGTTTACTAGACAAATGCCTATATTTATGAGAAGGTTACTCTAAAGAAAGCGTAACCTAGAAACGCCTCTGCTAATTAATGACAACTTTCGTTTTCTCTTTGAGAAACAAACTCCATGCCAGTTGTCAAATATCTTTGAATAGTAAGAACTAAGACTATAATAATTCATTACATAACGCATTGTTTGTAAAACTGGTTGGTCTGGTGTTGGTCAGTTGCAGGTTGAACATTGGCATAAAACAATATTTTTCGATATTTTTTTCTATTCGTCTGGAATGAAGTTTGTCTTGTAAAATTCCAATGTGTTTTCAACGATTAATGTTGTTGGTACGCAAAATGATTTCACTAGAAAGGTGATGAGGTAATAAATCATTATTAGTAATGCGTAAGCGTAGCAATTAGTGATGATGATGGAGCCATTAGATGTTATTTGCTCATGATTAGATTGTTTAACTTAGTCATGCAACAGGAGAAACAGGCGGTCTACTCTATTTCTCCGAAAACGAAACTTCGTGAAAGAACGAAAATTAAACGTAGTTTCATTATCGCTTTGTTTTTATCATACTCAAATTTTTCTTCGTCTAATAAGTTAATTAAAGTTGTTTAGAAAATATAAACATCAAATAATTTTCTAGCGGATCACGTTCGGACGTAATTTTAGAACGAATAATAACCGTGGTAGGAACTTTGCGAACTTTCGGCCGAAGGTTCGTTTTTCGGGGAAAGCGAGTAGGCCCCCAGGTGCTTAGGGAGTTTCGCAAAATATACCTTTATTAATATAACAATTAGTTACCATAAACTTTAAAACCAGTTTTTTACCACTCATATACTATTAGACGCTTTCGATATCAGTTTATAAATAATATTGGTATAATGTTCACTTTTCTTAGTGGGAAATGAACCGCAAAAAGTACGAGAAGCTATGAGCGCTCAGTGAAAATAACTGCGCATGTATTTGTCCGCACTCGCTCCATACAAAACCGCGAATTCAAGTCAGCGCTTTTAGCTCGTGACAGCACATGTATTCTGAGCCAAATTTGGCATGTAAAAATGAAAACTTAATGATTTCCATAAGCAGTATGTCCACAACATTGATGACAAATACGTAAAGCATAGATATCTGTCTGTAGGTACTAGTTAATCAACCAGGGGGCCTACCATGATCGGTTTCGGTTAACGTTTCATTTTGCTACCGTAAAATTAACGATTAATTAAATTAAACGATCATAGTTGGCCCTCAGTTCCATATCATATTATAGGTACATAGTAGTTACTTGCACTCAACTATGTAAGGCAGTGTTGCGCAGAGCAGGCTGTTGGAGGGGGTGTGGGGCAGGTGATGGGGGGAGGGGAGGGGGGCAGGGACCAGCTGATGGCCGTCAGCAGTGAAAGTATCCACAAGCCCTGCGCAGTCGGCTCTACTTAGATACTCGTTATATTTGCTCAATACTTTATATCCAGCACTCGACTACCGTGAATAATGGATAAGCAATGCGTTGTTCATAATATACTAATATTATATTTGTGAATGAGCTTCTGTCTATCAGTTCTTAGTTTGACACTTTATTTGGAATGGAAAGTTTTTATGTAGAGAAAGATAGTTTGAATTCCGGTAGACAGCCCCTTTGTCACCTACCTACACTTTGAAACTAAATAAAAATGAAATTATTATTTGCTATCACAACTTAAATACAACTTTATAGAATTTTCAGACAAAAAATAACGAATTATTCCTATGATATACGTACCTATAATACATTTAGTAAATATATTAGCATTTACGAACTGCGCCTGTGGCTAAATCTTGAAAACTCGTTTAAGAAGCCGATAAATAAATGTTTTATGGCATTGTAGCTTTTATGTTTTATTTTAATAATATACTTGTCGGCATCGAATGTAAGGTCCTAGTACAATGGACAAGTATAAATCGCGAACGTGGGCGGGCTGGACTTGCTCTATTAAAGCACTGCGCTATAAAATGTATAGAAGGAATGAAGGTAGGTAACAATAAACTCATGAACTTATCCCTTACTTCATTTAAGTTCGTAGTAGTTGTAACTAAAGAAATTGAATATTTATATATAGTGTAAATTAGTTACTTTTTAATTACAACTTCGTTCGCGTAGAATAAATACTTTGGGCTAACGCTAACTTTAATCCGCGATTAGTCTTGCGTGCAGCGCCTTCCTCGATAAATGGGCTATCTAACACTGAAATATTTTTTCAAATCGGACCAGTAGTTCCTGAGATTAGCGTAAACAATCAAACTCTTCAGTAGTCTACCTTTATTCAGTATAGATAAAGATATTATACAGCTCTACCAATCGACTCTATGTTTATCGAATAAGTAGTAAACAAAAAATATATTTCGCATAACCTTCCGGTATAACAAATTACGTCACAATTAAACATTTGTTTATTACGACTCGAGAACAGTCGTATTGAATTTCGTTTTATATGTGAAAAACTGGGGGTTATCAAGATAAGGAGATAGATATGTGTCTATAGACAATGTAATAGTCTCAGTACAATGGCGCCTGCAAGGGTGAGGCTTTTGTCCAGTCAGAGTCGTGAGTCGCTGACCTTGCGGCCAACGATACTGGCGAACCTTACAGACACCAGCCGCGTTATTCTGTAAGGTATCTCAGCGACTTATACGACGTCGAGTTTTAATTTCAATCCTAGGAAATTGATACGTAATCCATACACGATAAAGTTCAATTCGTCGCTGAGAAACCTTACAGAATAATGCAGCAGCAGTGCTATTCTGTTGTATTACCTCGAATACGCAGCGAGATATTGAAAATAGAATACGAAATTGATATGTATTTATACGCGCACTATTAATAATAACAACATGAATTCCGTTCATTAAAAAATATAATGTTTGCACGGAATAGTCCTGCAGACTTACAATCTCGCTTGAATTCTCTCGACACTGATACCACAATGACCATTATTCTATCTAAGGCGATATGTTTACGCCAAGGATATCTATTTCAAGGTTCAAAATAATTTGTTCCAAAGAATACTTTTTGCTTTTAAATGTCTGTCATGGGTATGCAGAAATACTTAGGTACTCTCAATTTCCTAGAAAGGTATTGTTTAGCTTATGTTTGCGAATTAAATGCCTTATTTAAATACTAAATAATACAAATGATCTTAAAAAAATCTTGACACCATTTCGTGAACACATTTCACCTTCAATAATAAAAATAAAATATAATGTATTATAATAAATAGTAATGTACTGCGTATTCAAGGCAGTTCATCGAGATCTCGAATTTCAGTAAAAACTTAGATAGTTAGTTAATGCTGTCGAACGTAAAGGAAAATACTATCGATAAAAACAAATCATGTATGGGAGAGTGTTGCTCTGAAGGGATGAATGACCGGCAAGGCCGCAGGCAATGCGGGAATGTGCACTGCAATGATGCGAATCACTTCGAGAATTTAAATATTTCCAAGCAAATAAAAATGTATGACGAATTCCACGTACTTTAGAAATTACATTATAATAATATTATTGTACATTGCTTTACATATAATGTTTGCTACTGAAGATTTCATTATAAATTTTATGATGAGTTGCTAGTTGAGATTTCATAAAAGTTCGAACTTATTTGTATTTCCACGTAACTTTATCCTCCTAATTACAAAACATAGACTAAGATAGTCCTTGATTTAAAAGTAGCTCCAACTCTTTCTGTGATACGGATTTAAAGGCATGGACATGGTATTCGTTCCAAGTTTAGTCTATTCTTCGTTTAAACCATGTTTTGTAATGAGCGGGATTCGGTTTTATTTGCGAATCAAAACAACTGTTAAAAGCGTGACAGCGCGCAACGTTGGTATGAAATTGTCAAACGAAAAGCTGGAAACTCTATATAATTAGCAGAAATTGTTACTCCTACTTTAGTGATTACTGCATGTATTATGAATGTTAAAGGCAATGAGCGCGTTATTTTTCCACCTATTACATTACGAATAAGCTGCGTGTTATTAGGATATTATGTTGTATGCTCATTAGTTTGTGTTACGATCCGCTCTATGCGTTGCATTCTGTAAGTTTGTTTATTTGAATAAATCATATTTTCAGTAAGACACACAACGACATACACGCAGCATAAGCATACCTCGTATTATATAATTTTCATGGAATGAGATATGTGTGTCCGCGCCAACATTGACGTATATATTTTATGAAAACAAATAAAATTGATGAGTCTTTAATATAAAAGTAAAAGTCAAAATAAATAACTGAATAATACTTGTATTCACTTTGGAACGGTAGTAACCATACAGTACAAACAAGCTCATATCATATTATTATTAACTTTAGCAAGGCAAGTGTTGCGAAGATAAAGAAGTTTTAAGAGATTGTTTCACGAACCAAAGCTCTGAGTTAATATGTCAAGGATCGAAGCACGATCCGTTTTGTGTCCTGCATTCCGCGCGAGGTTCATACAATATATTCGTACATATGATTGCAATTGTACTGAGAAGAAAAAATATTGATTTAGTTCGTAACTTTTTAACAAATTTCAATCTTACTTTAACGTAGCATAGGAAGGCATACGAGATGTATTTACATGTTAAAAATTGCCTTAAAATATTTGACACTTATGTGATAGTAATTGAATGTATTATATTATGTTTTTAGATAAACGATGGCGACGTCGGGAGGGAAGCGGCGGGAGGAGGGGAGCGACAACTCTGACGACGAGCTCACTCCGCTCGCCAACGAAATCTACGGCGGCAGGTACGAACCTGATTACTAGATACCTACACTAAGATATCACAAGCCACCAAAAATGAAACTATTTTATAACGCCTATGTGACAATTCTCAGATCATTGTAAAATTACCTAACTTTCACGGTTCATTTTAAATCTCGGTGCAAACGACGCAGATTTTCACAATGGCAGATTTTCTTTTGATTTATTTACAATGCATTTTCTGCTCTGCTTCAAATGATTTCTAAAACATTCAAAGCTGCGTATAAAATCTAACAATAATTTCATTACATGAAGCGCTCAGATGACCTATGACATCATCAAAAGCCGTAGATGTACATTCAGTGTAACACGTCATCGCATTCCTACCGGTACTGAACTTATCGTCACTCTCAATAATTACGATTCTCGCGTATGACTCGTCATAATATGACCGGTATTTTTTGTCACTTTCAATTACCTACTCTTCATATTTCACAGTTACACCAAGATGACCGGAATGTTAGTTTCTCTCCACCATTATATAAGAACATAACGTCCATGTTCAGACTATTTTGCATACACATTTTTGAATAAGCCAAGAAGAAAATTCGTTGTACCCATATAATTATGCGCGGCTGTCCTGCAATATACGCTGAGACTAATTATGTTCTACATGGTTATCGTCTGTAAAATGCTATGAACAATCCGGTTTCAATATTGGAGGTTTTCTCAAAGTATACAATATATAATTAATAATAGATGCTCGTCTATAATAAACGTGGGACATTGGACGTATAGGTATGACACAATATTCGTAAAGGTTATTGATTAAGTGACAAATAAACTTGGCATGACCTGAGGCCAAACATTGTCAAGTCTACTCGTACTATTGTGACACGTTTACGCATCTATTCATTGGTGTTATACCTTACGAGACCTGTAGTAAACTTAAGTATGGACCTTATTATATTAACATTTGGACAATATTTATCTATAACTCGAATTATGATTACAGTTTCGTTTATAGCGCCATCCATGTATATATTTATAAATAATAATTCAAAAGCCGTCCAATATGGAATGCTTGTAGGCCTTTTTTACAAATCATAATTTTAGGTTCAAAATACCCTGACTAAACAATTGACTGACTTATATATAAATGCGCGGCATAAACTTCTGGGCTTAGGGACATGACATTTGGAGGGCATTTTCTTTCTGAGATATAGGTATCCAGTAAGAAAGAGTTTCCCAAAATAACATCCCTAAGGGGCTGGAAAGGGGTATTAAAGTTTAGTATTTAAAATCTTTCTGCCATACAGGCAAAGTTGCGGGTGGAAGCTAGTGTAGGTATACAATGGTATTAAGTTCTTACACAATTAATATAATAGAATCTCCGCTAACTTTAGATCATTAGCGGCGACTGGTTGACATTAACGCTACATTCAACGTATAATAATGCAGTTACATACTCGTGTAATGACTATGAAATATATATTTCCCATTACTAGAGAGACGGTGTGGAATTGAGCAATAGAGCGGTATATAAAGGCGCATGCACATGCATCATCGATGATTCATAACCGGAATAATAAATCACTTGTCAAATATTAATTTTGATTGACATTCCTAATCGTTTTGTTAATTGAAAATAGTTCATTCACGCAATTTCCAATCAATTAGCTGATTTCATTCTAGCAATGTAGTAGGTAAAATAATTGTTATCGTTACTAATTACTGTGCTATTTTGACAGAAAGACGACTTCTTATGATTTCGTAAAATAGGGGGCATCGTGGGCCTACGTTTTGTGTATGTATTGACAGTTTAATACAAAATACCCAATTAACAAATTCAGTATCACACTGTAAAGGTTATATATTTTTCTACATTGCAACATTACCTAAGCTAGCATTATTAGTATGAGCAAGCGTAAGTGTGTAGATGTCATAATACTTTGTACTGGCAACAGTTTCCGCTTCCACGACAAATCTGGTATCAACTCTCACTCACGAATGTGCGAGCTTCCTACATCTACGCAAAATATTATACAGAGGAAAGGTTTGTATGTATGTTTGTAACGAACTGGCTCATAAAGTACATGACCGATTTTAAAAATTCTTTCACAATTTTAATGCTACATTATCACTGATTAATATAGGCTATATTTTATCTCAGTACCCCCACGGAAATGGGAACTACGCCGGTGAAACCGCGTGAGGTCTGCTAGTGTTAAATAAACAGTCATGTCATACCCACAGCGGCTTAAAAAATATCATAATAAATAACTTAGGTAGCTAAAGTAAGTAGAATACCTGTTTGTAAGATTTCGTATTATTCACACTTTATATTGAGCGAATGAGCGCACGTTTTAGTAGCTTTAATCTTGTGTATCGAATTTTAATTGAAATGCAAAGTATAGCTTCAGTCACATGCCCTAGAAAACAAAAAAGATACACGTTTCTATTCGTGTTTCTCTAAGATTTATTTACCAAGACTTGCATTCTCTGTTGGCATTTTATAGGTACTCAATTCAATTCTCAATTTCTTATTCAGGCATTAATAGTTTTTTAAGAGACGATTTGAAATTAGTATATTGTATTATATTATCTATTTGAAAGAATTAATGTATGTAAATATACAAGTAAATAAAATAAGTAAGTAAATCGTTGTCATGAAATAGATTTTACTGATATGAATGTCACTAAAAAGATACATAATTATTTTGCTCGACTTCAGTAGGCCTAGACAAAGTAAGATTTTCTCGCACTCGCGCTAGTGAAAACGATAAAAAATTTAAGGGAATGACATATGTCACGCGACTGATTTATGTCATTTTATCGTTTCCAATAGTGCAAGCGCGAGAGAATGTTACTTTGTCTATGTCTACTGAAAGGTAAGAAGTAATGGATAGGAACAAAGCTAGAGCATATTTAGAGTGTGAGGTCGAGTCACGTTCGGCGCGATCGGTCACCGCGGCCCGGAACCCGCTCAAATGCCAAGGTTGACAACTCTGACGACACAACTTTCGATCGATCGCGACTGCGCCACATTTTTGCGCCCCACTTCGCTCTACAATGGCCTCAGCGCAAGAAATAACAATGTTAACAACTATGACTTTATTGTAATTTTGCTATTAACTAGATATCTGCTTGTTAGATAATGCAGTCTCCTCTAGTTTATTCAACAAAGATTGCAAGAGAGAATTACGTGGCAGATTTTTTGGTGAAACATCGTGATTTCGTAGAAAACAATATTTGGACACTAAACTTCTAATGAAACTTTTTACACAGCAGAGTACAAGTAGTTATTACCTGTAGTAAAAAAAAAATTTTGGGGTACTATTAACTTCTGTTGTATGGGGTGTTTGTGGGAAGCCGTGAAGAGAAATGTTAACACGTAGCACGTGAATTTCATCAATCAATTTTTTTCTCTATTGATTAAGAAAAATCTAATGTTTTGAATTACACCGTTTCTCGATTTAGTAGGCAGCTTTCGACAGTAGGTAAATAATGTTGGTACCATGCATTAGTACGGGACGGACGGACCACAGAGGTCAGGCGTGAGCTGTATATGGGATGACAACGGATTGTTAGCTATCATTTTACTACTGTTGGTATTTACCGGTTCTGAGCTACCGGCGACTAATAATGTATATTTTGTCGACAAATGTAGATATCTTAGTTAAACGAATTATTGTTATTGAATATCATAAACTAGTTAATTGAAAATAAAACTAGTTATCTGTATTAAGAACAGGTTCGCTAATTATCAGCATGAACAAATATTATATAATTATAATTTATTAATTAAAATTAACCATGGTTATAAATTATAGTGTGTGGAGGGAGGTATATTGTATTCGAAAATCTAATATTTCAGGTTTTTAGGATATTAAGAGATATTTCAATATTTCAAGCGATCATAAATAAAGTAAGTAGCTAAGTGGTAAGTATTCAAAGTTTGAGCTTCCCTGAATGGTGACTGACAAGATCATTGACCTCCACGATGGACATTGGGCCTGAAACAGGAGGTGATTCGCATTTTAAATTAACTAAACATTTAAATGCCTCTTTATTATTAGAATATTCTGAGAAACAGTACACACCTAACTAAGTTAGATTACTGCAAAGCTGTACATTTTTGTTAGTTATTTTATCATAGTAGGCAGTTGGGCTCTCAGCGTGCATACAGTTTTACATAACACATTTTGTAAGTAGGTGTTTGGAGTGTACAGTCATATACAAAACGTATAATTGTAGGCTTTGTTATGTAAATTAATCTGTTGTAATGTTTTAAAATGTCGGTCATATATTTCACATATTCTGAGTAATATTGTTAATTTAATAGCAATTCCCACGAGTGCACAATTGCCAACCAAAATGAGAAGTGTTTTAATTTCTGTACGAGAAATAATCGCTCAAAGTAATAGTAATAGTTACAACATTGTCTACGAGGTAGCACGTGTACCGAGGCTTTCGTAAGTTTTCGTGAGTCGGTTCGGCATTGAGTGATGCATTGTTCTGCGCCTGCGCGCCGCGCCGAAGCACAAAATAAATGTGAACAGAAGGTCAGCTTTTATATATTTACTGAAGATAATAACACACAGGAGCTTGTAGCACAGTTGCTATCGCATATCATTCGATATGCGAAGTTAAGCAACCATAACCTCGGAGAGTACGCTAAGCCGTCGATCCCGGTTGCCAATTTAACATCTTTAGCAATCGGCATGCCTAAGAGAGTCTGATAGCTGGTTTAACCCAGATTACCGATTTTCCTCCTAAAAGGGGTTACGAAGGTCAGATGGCAGTTCCTTCGTATAAAAATCAGGTGATCAGCCACATCGGGTTGAATCAAATGCCGACCCCGACAATGTATGGGATAAAGCCAGGGAGATGATGATGATGATGAGGATAACAACAAACACGTGCGTAAACGAGGATTTCAACTCGAAGCTACTTCTCGCATTCTATCGAGTTCTTTTATGAGCGAGTGTACCGTTTCTTACTCAATGTATGTAGCCGAGCTTCTGTAGCAATTTATTTTGTGCTTGTAGGCTCAAAGCAATATCCAATCTACCTAGTCTTGTCTGGATCGTGTATGGAGGAAGGTCAACACAATTTATTAATACAGCTACGATTTCAAATATTCTGACCTCGTATTAGCGACTGTGACTGTTGCATAAAGGACTATTGAGTAGTATTAGGTTTCGGTTTTAGAGATGCTAAAAAAGAGTAAGTAAAAAAGAACACCTCTATATATTTTAAGTGAAGATACATTTCATACATACATACAGAATAATGTTCACGTGTATATCTATTCTAATATACTTATAAAGCTGAAAAGCTTGTTTGTGTGATTACTTGGACGTGGCCATCTCAGGAACTACTTGAAGCATTATTTCAGTCGAGTCCTATTTAAAAAAAAAATCCAGGATATCATTATAGTCCTTTTGTCGAGGAAGGCTATATATCATCACGCTAAGACTAATCGCGGGTTAGTCCGTTAGACCAACGTAACAATTCCATGCGGACGAAGTTGCGGGCAAAAGGTTGTATACGTAATAATGCTGTCGCTGGGTACTAATCCAGACTCCGGAATGGCACTGGCAAATTACGGATGGAAAAAACCCAATAGGAACCCAGGAACTTGTGCTCCGTAGTAGCACTTGTAACCACTAGTCTAACGAGGCAATCATACACAATAAAAATGTCCGTTCATCCCTTAGATGAAACAATCGCTGGTAGAGCGTAGGGGTTATGTCTTATAAATAAATGTATTATATTAATACCCTTCACTTGTTCCCATAGGGGTATGTTTTTCAATTTAGATGTATAGGTGCCAACGTGATAGATAGTCAAGTGGATCTATCACCCATCTCTCTAATGATTTTGCGTATAAATTTATTCATAGACGCAGGTTCCCTCACAATGTTTACCTCTACCATAAAGATCGTGTTTTTTGTCTTATCTCTAGTAACAAATAAATGTTGCTATCATTCCAATCTTGTTATAGCAAAGAAAAGATTTTTCTTAAACATCTTGCAAATTTACGAAAATTAATATCTACAACAAAATGCCATACATTAGACATCAACGAGTATCCAGTGCGTTGATGTCTAAACTTCTGTCAGACACACTCTGGTATTATAAAATTATAGTACTTGTTTCTTTATCGAAACGTCCTTAAGTCAATGTTACGTTGAGTATATGTAACACATACATAGACACTTTTAAGATTCTCACGCTAGTATTACATGGAGTAGGCAGAGACTGTCGCGAGCACAGAAACCTATAAATAAAAAATACTTTTTCATACAACAATTATTGTAAGTGTTATATTATTATAATATACTTTCCATTCTTAAAAAATGCTTATGTGTAGTGTGTGACGTGGAGTAATTACCGCCTCGACGATTTAATTTCACATGACCACTGCTGCAGAACGAAGAAATTACTGCACACTGTTTCTTACACTAGTCTGTTAGGACATACCAATAATATTAAATGTTTATAAGGAAATATTACTTTACAAACCCAATCACTTCAGGGTTCCCCAATGTTCTTTGGTAAAAATTAACTTTTTCCAAAGTTTGTTCCCATTTTATGTGTTTTGGTTTAAAATTGTGATCACATCCTTTAAATTTACATATACTTACTTAATCATCTGCTGTATGATATATAAATAGTAAACCCAGTCCATGAACCCATCATCCAGTTATAATATTACGTCATAGCTTGATCATTGTCAATTTGTATCACGACCCTCTTTTCTGAGAACTCAATTTATTATTTTACAAGCGATTTTCGCAATTTGTAACGTATCGTCTATTTAACTAAGTGATATTATATATGCAAAAGTGTCTGTTTGACTGTAACCTATTCACGGTCAAACCGCTGAACCAATTTGCTGCAATATATCTTTGACTCCAAGCACGGATATAGGAGTAGCCGCAAATACCTTATGATGGTGCTAATATAAAATTACGAAGCGTGTGTTGTCCATCTTTGTAGAGACAAAGCGAGAGTTCTTTGTAGAGAGCAAAAAAAATACATTTCTGATAGATATTTTTTATTATAAATAGAAGATTTTGGTTGTAAATAGCGTGGGTGAAGCCGTAGGACGCTGGTAATAGTTTTATAAACATTTGGCAAAAATTTATATTCACAATATGTCCCGGGACTGACAATAGCGGCTCACTGTGCGATGCGGTGCGCGTCCATCGCACCAGTCACTCTTTCGATCGCACCGTTTACTGTCCTCATATCAAAACAATGAGTTATTAAACAATATTCGTACCATACGTCTTCGTAGCCCTTATTTTAGCTTATTGGTGTGTGTCAGTACTATGGTGGTGTAGTGACGTGAATATGAGTGACCAGGAGTACCAGGATCGCAGGAGTCACTACGGGAAGGAGGAGGCAGAAGAAGCTATTTACGTCCCAAATAACAACAACTCGATATATAGCACTGGAACCTTGCATTACTGTAGCATTTACAGGTTTGCTGGATTTTACACGTAAATTAATTGAATTGGCCCATATTCATTTTAATAGAAAAACTATCAATTTACTTGAAGTGGGAAACTACTTTGAAGTTTTTAGGTGACTGCTGGGCCACGGAAGCACATTCCTCATTCACACATACATCATTTTTTATGTTCTTATGATACCAATTTTTTTATGGGACTCTATTTCGCAGTTAACTGTCATAGCATTAAATGCAAATCTTAACCAAATAAAATATTGAGGTGTATGCGTGTTGAAAAATTCTAGGAGTCACCATATTCAAAAAGTATATATTTTGTAGGTAGTCTCCTATTATTACCGAGTATACTTACCTATAATTATGTATATCTCCTATCATAGCTGTCAATGTGAAAGTTAAGGATATTTCTGAATAATGGTCAATAATTATTTGCATTAAATAAGTGAATAATAATTAAAAAAAAATCGTATCCGTTATTTGTAATTTAAGTAAGTGTCGGTTTTGTAATAACTTCCAGGAATACCATTTGTATGAAATATTAAGTACAAAAACGCGTCTTAATTATTATCAGCCTTGGAACTAATTGTTATAAAATCAACCTTATGTGTATTGAAGGGAAGCACAAGCTGGCGTAATGGCTCCTGTACATAACATAACGCATAGATAATTAAATGGTGCTCAATCAACTTTCTAATATCATGTATGGCATAACTGTATTGTAGGACCTCAGCCCGTAACTGTCACTAGTAAGGTGCTATAAACGAAAATAAATATCAAAACACCAGGGTTTCTCTTATGATACTAGGTTTCTATGAATATAGACAATCAATTATTGAATACTGTTTTGTAATATTGTTTCTTGTACGATATTAAAATACGAGAACTGAAATATTTTATCAGTAAAAAGGTTGTTTTTAGTTTTAATATGTATGAAACAAACAGTCGAATTGATACCCTCCTCTTTTTTGAAGTCGGTTAAAAATCTGAAATGAGCATTATCACTATATTTTAAGTAATTTCTTAAACGTATCACTTCACGTACCTACAACTAAGCCAAGCCCTAAATATTTGTTATCGAACTGAAGCAAGGCAGTTGAGTAGCGCGCCGGTCGTAAGCATTAATTGGGTTACCACAGCACTGGCTTGGTGCCTTACGTAAACTTAGACGGCCTGTCACAAATAGCCAGCTCGTGTTGAAACATTCAACGTTGTTACAATTTCCTATACATGTAATTTTGCATACAAAACGGAACACGCGAAGGTCATCTGGCACTGCATATTCTGTCGGCAACATATCGGAAGGAAGTCGCACACGTGAACAAGTGCATTGAGATTTCTCCCTCGACTAAGTGGCGTGTGAAAGTTGTTTTTCTCGCTTCAATGTCGACGGTATTTTGCTGAGGATTTCTAGCAGCATTCGAATAAACTTTGCTCGAAGGAATGACAAACTGTTTGTCGTACAATAATTACTGAAATCATATATTCGGTTCTTTATATATTTGTAAAGGAAATTTAATTTTATAAGCGTATTTCTTCTTTGGGCTATATCTTTTGTGTGTGAAAACTTAAGTGATTGCTAGTTCACACAACATAGTTTATGTGGATATTGAATTTGGAAATAATAGTAAATATTAATTATTTTCAGCCAACGAACGGTTCAAGAAACGAAAGGATGGGACGTGTTCAGAGAGTTCCCGCCGAAGCAGGACAGTGGGTCGATGGAGACGCAAAAGTGCCTCGACTTCACAGTGCGCCTGCTCAAGGTCCTGGCCTACCTGGTGACGTTCATTGTAGTGCTCGGCTCAGGAGTCGTCGCGAAAGGCTCCATACTCTTCATGACTTCGCAACTTAGAAAAGATAGACGACTGGCTTATTGTAATAGGAATTTAGGTAAGTTACAGCTTCAGGTTATTAGCAAAATATACTATTGGCAGCATCGATCCATCCAAACTTAGCTATCTTACCTGAATAGACTTACAGCAAACTGTTATAATTTCACTCGCCTTATGTTGAACAGAAAAGGTGTAGGAAAACTAAAAATGAATTTATCGCAATTTCAGGTAGAGATAAGCAATTTGTGGTGGCCTTACCCGATGAAGAACGTGTGGCGTGGATGTGGGCAATTCTTGCGGCATTCGCCATTCCAGAAATAGGAACACTCATACGATCTGTTCGAATCTGCTTCTTCAAGTCTTCCAAAAGGCCATCCAGCGCCCAGTTTATTGTGGTATGTTCAAACCTCATTCACTTTTTAGGAAACTAGTCAACTGTGAAGTGATTGTTCATTTCAATTGTTTTCGTTAGTTTTTTAAGTACATTCACCAGGCTCGCAGAATTTCTATGCCACTTTAAATTTCAACAGTAGTGTAAAAATTTATCGAATATATCTGTATTAATTTCAGGTATTTATAACTGAATCATTGCACACCGTCGGGATGGGTCTCCTGTTCTTCAAGATTCTTCCAGAGTTAGATGTAGTCAAAGGTGCAATGATAACGAACTGTCTGTGCATCATACCAGCAATCCTTGGGCTGCTGTCACGGAACTCAAGGGACTCAAAACGATTTATGAAAGTGATTGTAGATATGGCAGCGATAGTCGCACAAGTCACAGGTTTCATTGTTTGGCCCTTGCTTGAGAATAAACCAGTGTTGTGGCTCATTCCGATTGCGTCCTTGTGCATATCTTTGGGATGGTGGGAGAACTACGTAACACGGCAAAGTCCAATCGGTATGCTATATGACGTCAAATAAATCAATTACATATGTTTTTTCGTTCAATGGACTGCAACCACATTTCATATGCAACATTTTCTTTTCAGGAATCATAAAAAGTTTGGGAAGATTAAAAGATGATCTCAACTTGTCCCGTTACTACATCTACAGGTTCATGTCAATATGGAAAATTTTCCTTTTCTTGATGTGTATACTTCTAGCGATTTGGATGGACGGGGACGAGCCTGCTATGTTCTTCCAATTATTCAACACTGGATTTGGACCACATAATATCGTTGTCGAAGAGGTTAGCGAGTATTCAAAAACATATGAAAATCACTTCGTTATTAAAGAGCGAGCATATCAACATTATAACTCCACTTTCACAGGTGCAACAACAATTAGGCGGAACAGTAATCCCCGATCTAGCCAATGTAACCCTGACTGGAGATTCTGTTGAGGTGGCAGCTGCATACAAGTCAGCAGTATACGTGATGCTCATCCAAATATTCGCCGCCTACTTCTGCTACATATTCGGAAAGTTTGCGTGCAAAATTCTTATTCAAGGCTTCAGTTACGCCTTTCCCATCAATCTGGTGATACCGTTGGTCGTGAACATGTTGATTGCTGCGTGTGGCATAAGAAATGGAGACAACTGTTTCTTCCATGGCACCATACCAGATTATTTATATTTTGAAAGCCCACCAGGTACCACTTTTTATATTTTAAGACTCTAGCTTGCAATGATCTACTTTCTTTTTCATATAATTCAATAGCCTGCTCGTTGTCTCGAGACATAAGGTCTTAAGTGTCTCTGTCTATGAATCACACACTGTTTCTTAATTAAGTCATCAATTATATCGTCCTCTTTGCTCTGTTGTCTAAACAATGCTATTATTTTTTTCAGTGTACACATTGAGCGATTTCATATCTCGACAAATGGCATGGGTATGGTTATTGTGGTTGCTCTCTCAAACGTGGATAACAATTCACATCTGGACTCCGAAGGCAGAACGTTTAGCATCCACTGAGAAGCTTTTCGTATGCCCTATGTATAATGGTCTGCTTATTGATCAAAGTATGGCGCTCAACAGAAAGAGAGATGACCAGAAAGATGTAAAGACTGAGGTAAGAGAAATTTTTCTTGCAGTCTTTACATAAGAATTTTTATGTGTGAAACTAACGCATTTGTTTTATGTATGATACCGAGAGCAATTGTGTCGATTCTTTCGGGTATATATTGTAATCAATTAATATTTTGTTATATTACAGGATCTAGCAGAAATAGAAAAAGAGAAAGGAGATGAATATTACGAGACCATTTCAGTTCACACCGACAACACAGGCTCTTCTCCTAGAACCGTCAAGTCTTCGGATTCCATCACAAGAATTTACGCATGCGCTACTATGTGGCACGAAACTAAAGACGAGATGATGGAATTCTTGAAGTCTATTCTCCGATTGGACGAAGATCAGTGCGCCAGACGTGTCGCTCAGAAATACCTAAGAGTTGTTGATCCCGATTACTACGAATTTGAAAGTAATTATAACCCTTTGATAATAGAAGTACCTACCTAAATGACATGAAAGTATCGAACCATTATTAACATTGACTTGTTTTCCAGCCCATATATATTTAGATGACGCTTTCGAAATATCAGACCACAGCGATGATGACTCACAAGTAAATCGATTCGTGAAGCTCCTTGTAGATACACTCGACGAAGCCGCTTCGGAGGTACATCAGACAATTATTCGAATCCGACCACCTAAGAAGTATCCAGCGCCATATGGTGGACGTCTCACATGGGTGTTGCCAGGAAAGACCAAGATGATCTGTCACTTGAAAGATAAGGCTAAGATTCGTCACAGGAAGCGTTGGTCTCAGGTATGCCACTCACAAATTATATTATTTAATTATTATATCTAGCAGTAAATAGTAGAGAATTCATGGAATGCACTTAATTCCAGGTGATGTACATGTACTACCTTCTCGGGCATCGGCTGATGGAATTGCCTATATCCGTGGACCGTAAAGAAGTAATGGCCGAAAATACATATTTGCTCACTCTCGATGGAGACATTGATTTCCAACCCCACGCTGTAAGACTACTTATCGATTTGATGAAGAAGAATAAGAATCTGGGAGCTGCTTGTGGTCGTATCCACCCTGTAGGATCTGGTCCTATGGTATGGTATCAATTGTTCGAATACGCCATCGGTCATTGGCTGCAAAAGGCGACGGAACACATGATCGGCTGCGTGCTCTGTAGTCCCGGATGCTTCTCACTGTTCAGAGGGAAGGCTCTCATGGACGACAACGTCATGAAGAAATACACTCTACGATCGGACGAGGCTCGACATTATGTACAATACGATCAAGGTAAGAACACTACACTAAGTTGAAGAATATAAGATAAAAGTGACTTGTGTACGGTACAAGAACTTATGAATATATTTTGGTTGCAGGGGAGGATCGATGGTTATGTACGCTGTTACTACAACGTGGCTATCGTGTGGAATATTCGGCTGCTTCAGATGCGTACACGCATTGTCCGGAAGGTTTCAGCGAATTCTACAACCAACGTCGTCGATGGGTGCCCTCTACTATTGCCAACATTATGGACTTGCTAGTTGACTATAAGCATACGATCAAAATTAACGACAATATTTCTACGCCATACATCGCATACCAGGTACCTCCATAGTTTCTAATTATCTTCCAAATTTAATTCCTTGTTCAAGTTCAAAATATATTTATTTTTATTTACAAACAAAGATTACAAACAAATATTGAAACATTTTTAAGTGAAGCTTTATGAGTGTATTATTCGTAGTATTGTGAACTATGAACACAATTCGTTTTCTAGATGATGTTGATGGGTGGCACGATCCTGGGTCCTGGCACTATATTCCTTATGTTGGTGGGTGCCTTCGTGGCTGCGTTTAGAATCGACAATTGGACCTCCTTCGAATACAACTTGTATCCTATTGCTGGCTTCATGATTGTTTGCTTTACAATGAAATCGGAAATTCAAGTAAGTACCTACTTCAACAGCTATTCAAAAAAGGCAACACTGGTTATCTATTAAATGGTGACAAACTACAAAAAAAATGAGTAAGCCTAAAGAAGTAAAAACTGTATACTGACAAATAAATGGTGTGATTTCAGCTACTGGTGGCACAAATTCTATCGACAGCATATGCCATGATAATGATGGCTGTGATTGTCGGTACTGCGTTGCAATTAGGCGAGGACGGCATAGGATCTCCATCAGCTATTTTCTTGATAGCACTCTCAAGTTCATTCTTCATAGCAGCTTGTTTGCATCCACAAGAGTTCTGGTGTATCGTGCCTGGTATCATCTACCTGTTATCTATACCTTCTATGTACTTGCTCTTGATTTTGTATTCGGTTATAAATCTAAACGTCGTATCGTGGGGTACACGTGAAGTTCAGGTCAAGAAAACAAAAAAGGTTAGTGCTACAATACATATCTACAATTGATCTAACTTATTATATGGCAATATGACCTACGATATTTTTTGTCTTCAGGAAATAGAACAAGAAAAAAAGGAAGCAGAGGAGGCAAGAAAGACGGCAAAACAGAAATCTTTGTTGGGTTTCCTTCAAGGAGCAAACAGTAACGAAGAGGAAGGTTCTATTGAATTTTCGTTTGCTGGCCTCTTCAAGTGTTTACTGTGTACGCATCCCAAGGGTAACGAGGAAAAAGTACAACTAATGCATATTGCATCCACGCTTGAGAAGTTGGAAAAGAAATTGGAAAATGTCGAGAGGTCGGTTTTACAAATACCCTTACTCTAAAGCACCAGCAATTAGGGCCCCGCGGTCCGGCTGCCTATGATCTAAAATAAGGAATATACCTTCACAAAAGTTGTTTTTTCCAGGTCTGTTGATCCTCATGGACTGAATAGAGGTCGCAAGTTGTCAATGGGACACCGTGGAAGCACAAATGGTGACCACCAGCTGGACGCCCTCGCCGAAGGACCAGAAGACGAGAACGGTTCCGATTCTGAGACTGATACTATGTCCTCTGTACCTCGAGTAAGTGTCCAATAATTTAATGAAGCTATTGGAAATTATCATATAAATAACCTTACAATACTAATATATCCGATAATTTTCAGGAGAGAAGAGACGATCTCATAAATCCATATTGGATTGAGGACCCCGATTTGAAAAAGGGAGAAGTGGACTTCTTATCGCCATCTGAACTTATTTTCTGGAAAGATCTTCTTGCTAAATATTTGTACCCCATTGATGCCAATAAGGAAGAAGAGGTAAAAATAGCAAACAATAGTTAAAGAAATTGTTAAAATTACAATTGGCTCTACAACAATGATATTAAATAATCAATAACAAACGATATGTCTATGGAGAAACCTTGCTAATTTGAAGTAGTTTTATACATCAATAATTCTTCATTAAGAAATAATTTTACTGTATTACAATATCCAAGTATAAATAGTCGGGCCCATATTTTTGACGTTAGCCATTAAATTATCTATCACCAGGTTTGAAAATATTATGATTGGGCTACCAGCTGAGTGTGAGATTAACTACCCTATGGAAAACTACCCACAGTAAAGGCCTTAGAAAAAGGGTAGATTCATGATATACCTACTGTCATTAAACTGTACTGGGTGATGATATTTTACAACGAATGTGTATTAACAAATCTTTATTTCAGAATCTTTGGTGACAAATTTAATTTAATAAATGTGTAAGAAGAGTGTCACTTCAGTAATGAATCGATACTCTTTTTATTCCATGCTAATGTTCCCCTAATTTTAGGCACGTATATCCAGGGATCTGAAGGAATTGCGAGACTCCTCCGTCTTTTCCTTCATTATGATCAATGCCCTATTTGTGCTCATTGTATTCTTGCTACAACTGAACAAGGACAACCTTCACTTTAAATGGCCCCTCGGAGTTAAAACTAACATAACTTACAATGAGGTTACACAAGAGGTAACGTGAGAATCCACTACGTGGCGATCGGCCTTCAACGATGACTTGGGACCCCGACCAGACCAGTAACAAATAGCCTTCAAACAATTAGATACTACATAAGTCTCAATCCCAGTCACCCTTGAAAGTTGATGCATAATAATAAAAACTTTTTGTTTTATTAAATTTACAGAAACGAATCGCTGCCGATTTGATAGAACTCCGAAATAAGTCAGTTTTTGCGTTTGTAATGTTCAATGCTTTATTCATATTGATAGTATTTTTGTTACAACTCAACAAAGATCAACTCCACGTGGATTGGCCTTTGGGAATAAAGACAAATATAACGTACATCGAGGATACAGGCGAGGTATAGCCAAATATTACCACACGTGTCACTTTACCCGTCTAACGATCTTCTTCTAACCGGTTTGTCTTGGGATGGCACACCAGCATGGACCCCGGACACAGAAGACTAAACATACCTACTGGGCGACACTTTGTTTCACATCTTCTAATCAATTCCGAACCTTTGAAGTCCTTACCTTAGTTGTTAAATTATGCAAAATTCCTTTCACTTAATGTATGTATATAATTTAAATATAAATGGATAGTTTTGTTGGAGATGGCGTGAATACCACGTGTCCTATAATGTGCACATTTCAAATCAAACACACTGAAGGAGTTAGTTTTATGTCTATTCTGTCTATTAAGGTGGCGGAATCTTTTCTATTCTAAACAACACGGTAACAGGGTTCTTTCTGTACATACATGATACATCAGAAGACATGGTGAATTGTTTAACTATATCTACTTTGTCTTTCGATAATATCACAACGTATAATTCCACATGTGTATGTGTATCAGTAAAATTAGATTTAATAATTAAGTTTGTTAATCACAATGAGTGTTATGGTATTTCCATGTGCATTAACCATTTGCACTTGTATGTAACACGAATATATTTATATCAACAAATTTTGGTATTCCTACTTGCCCACATTACAAGACCTAAAATATACCAATGATTTATTTTATATTTATATGAATATATTTTAATTTATTTTCAAGTATGTGTAGGTAACGATTTTGTTGCTATAAATATACCTATTTGACTATCTGTACTTATAACATTACCTATACAATAACTTTCCGTTACTGCACATTTTTTGGTATTATTACATCGAACTCATTCTAATAATTCCATTAAATGTTACAGGTGTTGATCTCAAAGGAATATCTACAACTGGAACCTATAGGTCTAGTGTTCGTGTTCTTCTTCGCTTTGATCTTGGTGATTCAGTTCACTGCTATGTTGTTCCATAGATTTGGAACACTATCGCATATCTTAGCATCAACGGAATTGAACTTATTCACTAAAAAGGTATTTATTTGATTTGATATCGCAGTTAAAGCAGTTATTGTGTTATGTTTTATAAACGAATTGTTATATTTTGTCTACAGACAGACGACTTGTCCCAAGATGCTCTCCTGGATAAGAATGCAATAGCGATAGTAAAAGACTTACAGAAATTGAATGGGTTAGATGACGACTATGATAACGATTCCGGGTCGGGTCCCCACAATGTGGGCAGAAGGAAAACCATTCACAACTTGGAGAAGGCAAGGCAGAAGAAGAGGAACATTGGCACACTAGATGTTGCTTTCAAGAAGCGGTTCTTCAACATGAATGCTAATGACGGCCCAGGTACACAATAAGATCTAAACCTTCCATGTTTTATACTTAAAAAAACATATATACGTCCGAATTGAGTAACCTCCTAGAATCATAATAACAAACGATCATAACTGTACTAAGCGCGGAGAATCGTAGTATTTAAGAAACTTTCTTCCTCGTCTCTATGGAACCCTAAGACCTTACACATCACACATGAGCACAGCACTAGGTACCTTCTCGAATCGAAAGTAGGTAGAGTCAACCCTGTTCTATTGCATATTCCTGTAATAAGTTCCTGTGAAAAGATTTAAAGCTCGATCGGCATATATCATTATCCACAAAAATCCATATACAATTTTTTTACAGGTACCCCTGTCTTAAACCGAAAAATGACGCTGCGTAGAGAAACATTGAAAGCTTTAGAGACGAGAAGGAACTCAGTGATGGCGGAAAGACGGAAATCTCAGATGCAAACGCTCGGTGCTAACAACGAATATGGAGTCGCAGGATTGGTATTTGAATTTTAAGACTCTAACCCCCTTATTACAAAACATCGCCTTAGATAGTCCTTGGTTTAAAGTAGTTCTATCTCTTTTTATTATACGGATTTTGAAAGAGTACTCAATGTTAGAACGAGTTTGTTTTAAACAATGATTTGTAATAAGAGGGTAAATATTTAAATCTACTTAAGCGTTAATGTGTATACTAACAATAAAATATAATTTCAGCTGAACAATAATCATGGTGTGATGCCTCGGAACAGAATATCGAATGCAAATATATCAGTCAAAGATGTGTTCGCGGAACCAAACGGTGGTCAGGTGAACCGCGGCTACGAGACCACTCTGGACGACGAGGACGAGACCAACGCGATGAGACTACAGCCCAGGCAGAACCAAGTGTCCTTCCAAAACAGATTTTAACGAATTTATAAAGCACATCCTATGAGTTGCCAAAACTAAATTTAGTACGAGTGCCTAGTTGAATGAAATTGATACCTAAATTAAGTTAGTTTAGCATTTTATACTGACGTGAATATAACTCATCAGTTCGATAGTTCTAGGAATTGTAATGCTTGTGATATTTTGAAAAGCTCTACATCGCGTGGCGTGGTGTATATCGAGTCACAAAGATGTTTAATAGGTAATTTACAGCTTTATTTTTAGATAGTACCTATGTTTTACACTGCCACTTAGGACTTATTTACATAAGACATTCTTTTGTTAAGGTACAGATAATTCAATGTTAGCACTGGTAGCTTACAAATGGTATGAAACAGGCACAGCTACCATGTACTGTAAATAAGTTCTATATTACATAAACAATGTAATTTTATATACTCAAAGTGAATAGTAACATTAACACTACTTATGTAATTTTTTACCAAGACTTGACCATTTGTTATTAAATGAGATTATGACAATGTATGGATTGTTTGTTTTTGTTCTGGTTAGAAAGTTTTGTCACAAATAACTGTACTTTTTTACTTTAAATATAATTATAAATACAAATAATATTAGAGAATTTACTTAATTTTCTAAGAATGAAACAAATTCTGTAAGTTTGAAGAGTTGGTCTTCACTGGAGGTGTGAAGTGGTGCTGGTTGGACTGGGGGCTTGGGATTTATGGTGGTTCCATCTTCGTTTAACAACCATTTACGATCCTGACAGGCGTGCAGCACTGCTTCCTTGTTTAGGCCGGTCATTGATACTACTGTGTCGATGGATATGTTGCTGTATGAACGTCCAATCAAATTAAATGTGCGTTCTCTCACTTTTTCTGAAAGTTAACAAAGTGAAATTATTATCAAATTGTATGCCTGAAGTTTCTACCCACAAGATAATCCTGAATGTAGGTACAGTAAAAATATTCGTAAGCATTGCTAAGTTTGTACAAACACGACTTATAAATTTGTGGAATTGATGTGACACTTTTGAAGTGATTTAATTACTTTATTAGGAACTAGCTGTGCCCCGCGGTTTCACCCGCGTAGATTTAGCTGTCCTTTAGCGTAGTTATCCTTATTGTTGCGGAACCCTAATATTTTTGATAAATAAAAGTAGCCTAAGTTACTCCTTGAAACATTAGCTACCTACCAGTGAAAGTCCCGTTAAAATCTGTCCAGCCGTTTCAGAGATTACCCGGAACAAACAGACAGACAGACGGACCAACAGACAGAGAAAAAATTTTTTACTTGGATTTTTAGTGCCAGTAGCGTGCATTCTGCATATAAATTTAGTGAAAAGCTGTAATTTTGGAATTACAAACAGACACTTCAATTTTATTTATCTGTATAGATATATAGATGTCAAAATAAAATGACCACAGGTTCGCAAACTAATCTTCTAAGAAGACCAGTAGGGCTAGACAAAGTAACATTTTCTAGCGCTTGTCCTAGTACAAGCGATACAAAATGTATGGGAATGACATAAATAAGTCACTTGACACATTCCCATACATTTTGTATTAATTTTATAAGCAAAGCGTGAGGATATTGGTACTTTGTTAAAAGGCAAGAAACTTATTAATGGGTATCAAATCCTTTGCACTTTATTAGAAACAGATCTGATAATGTAGTCTGTTAGTACCAATAAGTGTATCTAAAACCGATTTTACAACACAAAAAGTGTATGCAAATGAAGGAAGAAATTCAAAGATGTTTGTATGTATATTGCCTGAATCTGCATTGGGCTCACCAATTGTCACAATGGCACCTTATCATCTATACAGATAAATGAAACTGAATTGTCAGATTGCAAATTAACAGCTTTGGCTCTAAATTCTTGTGAAAGAATATATGGTACTTAAAAAAACTTGTCATTATGTATGTATGTTCGTTTGTTCCGGCTCATCTTGGATGGCCAGACCGATTTTGACAGGACTTTCACTGGCAGATAGCTGATACAAAGAGTAGTTTAGGCTACTTTTAATAAAAAAAAAATATTACTGCGTAATATAGTTTTTAATGTTAGTCCTATGCAGGTATGAATAAACATTGCATTTACCTTCAAGTGCCTCGATAATATGTGCAACAGGTTCCGTCCAGTTGTGAGCCGACAAACTCTGATACGTCCCAGCAAGATCTTTCTTCCATAATTTCCGACCTATCGCCCAGATGGATGCAATTTCTGGGTTACTACTTATAATGTTTTGTGGAATCCTCTTCCATAAGAACTTTGCATTACATCTGGAAATAAATTCAAAATATTTTTTTCACACATAAATAATTTGATAAAAGATAAACTTTAAATACAAATATGTTTACTCAGTACACCATTCAAAATAGGCACATTTCTAAATTAATACTTCAGTCCAAGGATATACCATCAAATTTGTTTATTTACTCAATACTGGTAAATGAATGGCTAGTATCTTATGTCTGTTTAAAAATGTTATCCACGCATAAAAATAAAACAAATATCCTTTGGCCGTTCGTCAATGCTATGGATTTTGAACCTATTCAAAGCGAATGTAAGGATATAAAACCAAACTTGAGATAAAGGTATCTTCTTTATAATAATTCTCATTATATGTGGTGTGCTTATAGAACAATATATACTTACAAATCATTTTGGTAAAGATAAATGGCTAAGAGCTGAGCATATGTTGATGGTGAAGCCACACCATTTGGGGCCTGAAATTGGAGAAATAATAATTTAAATAAAGGCAGATACATAACCTATCCACTGTTCACTGAAAACCTTGCTCAGCTGAACTTGAGCGCCTATACCATTTTGAACATTGCTTACCTCTAACTCTTGTTTTTCTAGGTCCCCACAAAGTTTATCAAAATTAGTAATCATTTTGGAACAAAATTGGGTATATTTATTGAAACAACTTTTTATCGATAACTGTCAAATAAATAAATCAAAATTTGGCCGGTTTGATGTTAAAATGTCAAAATGAAAATGACAGTCACACAGACCGCGTTCCGTGCTTGTCGCATGAGAAGAAAGTCGTAGATTTGTTTAGCTTCTAGTATACTTATTAACAGTGAAGTAGAATAATTGTTATTATTTTTATAAATAATGCCCAAATTTCCTCTTCTAAAAGTCCTATTATAATTAATGCATACCCATGTACAACCTATGGCCTATACGTTTAATTTTGTATTGTTCTGTGCCCATCACAGACATACAGGTCCGCCTGTTGTCACAAGATGGCGCAAGTAGTACCATGAGTTAACCATAAAGATAACTCATCTTGCATCCGAGTAGGATGGTAAATGTGTTTCTCGAAACAATTTTATGGATTAAGTTAAACACACAAAGAAATATAAAAATATTATGTGGTATGTAGATTTTAATGCTTGCTATGTCCCACGGCTTCACCCGTGTGGACTCAATTTATTTCATTGTTGTCTTTTGCCTCATTCATTTTATGAGTTTTTAACCATTTTCTTTCATACGATTCCTGTTCTGTAAATTTAAAAGAATAGGAATAAAAAATATTATTGTGAAAATAGTTGCGCAAATATAGCTTTCGGGAATAGATTTTATTTATTATGTTGATTGGCGACTACGCCCGCTTATATTTTTTTTAGGTGTGTGTTTTTACCCTACTGTATGTACTTACGAGTTTTGCGGTTATGGAAAACTTCAGGAAACCCGAATTATTTCCCAAATATCGGTGCCTATGTTCTTCATCTTCAAGAAAGTACCTACCTATAAGTGAACAATTCAAGTAGTAAGTACCTCTTTACTCCATGTACCTAATGAAAACTGTAATTGTAGGGTAGTCGAAACGCGTATAATTTCACTGATTTTACGTAGATTAGTTATGTATCTACCAACCTAGGTGAGTATATTTTAAAGGTTGCGGAGAAAAGCACTAGAAAATGTATTAGTAACTATTTGGACGGAATCAAATGTAGGTATGATGTTGATAGAGAAAGCTAATAGATACCTAAGTTTAGCTGTTAATTTTGAAAACGCCGTATGCCATGTAGTAGGTTTCACCTACTTCACGCACTGCTTGGCTATAGGCTTGTCAAATGGGAACTTTTAAACTCAAAGATAATGCCCGAAAGATTAAAGTTTAATTTTAATCTCTCTCCGGTGTAGGAGGCACTCACTTAGTTTTATGTAGATGAATTAATTTTGTAGGAATGTCACATGCATTTTTTACGCTTTGTGACCCCAATTTTTATAATCGAATTTCATGGCTATTGATCGAGGGTTTGGGCGGGCTCGCTATTCGACTTGTCGGCTCCACTCGCCTTGCACGGGTTGCGTCACAATAGGCTGGTAGGCATAACCGGAGGTGATGGACTGACACGCTGAGTCACTCTTCAATATTGTCGCTCATAATGCTAATTTTCTCGTTATGCTTGTATCAATTTGCATCTTAATGCTTTGCGTTGAACGAAATCAGAGCGATGTTTGTTTATAATAAATATAATATTCGTAGTAGGTAAGTACATAATGCATTTTTATAATTTTTACTGATTACATTTATAATGATAATAATGACATGCAGCATCCTAACGATTTCGGTTTCTAAAACCATAATTATTTCCGCATTAATGTATACATAATTAAACTTCTTTAGTAGGTGGTAATTCGTTAGCTGCCTCTTTATTAGTTGGATTTAATTATTATCACCTGAATCATTAAGATTGGTAGTTAGTGGTATTCATCTTCACTGTATGTGGCACGTATAGGTACTTATTATATTTTACGGAAGTTTACTGATTGTTTATTTCGTCCACCAATTGCGCCCATTCGAATCTCCAACATCTTTTTCGATAGTTCCTTTGTAATAAAAATTTAGAATATGCACTTAAATTGTGTATTTCAGGTTCGTACCTATATGATTATACCAACGTTTCAGTAAAGGGTGTTTATGTTTCGTTGTATCAACGTATTCATCTTGATGTCAGGTGCAATACTGGTCTTGTTTCAAAATACAACCTTTGCCAGAGCCAATCTGTAATAGGTGAGTAATTATTTTGCAAGGTGCTTCGAGGAAGGATTGTTTCGTCACTTTCACTGCTGGTTGAATTGTCCAATGAAACAGTTGTCACGCTCTGTCGGCAACCAATGGGTTGGCCAGCGCCCCGCCTCGAGCATAGGCGTGCTGCTCGTACCGAGTCCGACGCTGGCCCAACAATACACAGTCCCACGATACCAATAGATAACCACCTTGTTATGCCGGCGATGGCCCTCACAATACCACTGTAACGTAGGTACGTGCGTAGTACCTACAATACAACTACAATACAAAACTTACTACGTTGTATCGTGTTTGTAATACAAGCTGTGACATTCAAGTTGCGAAACTTGCTTGAAATGATGCACTTGCGTCATCGTCCTAATTGTATTAAATTATACTATACGACTTATCGAATAGTAGATACTGTCCGTTTAAAAAAAGCATTGAGTATTTAACTTACTAGTCAATATTTTTTGAAACAGTTAAATTAGAAAAGGCAAACAATAGTCCGTCCACCAGGGGTACAGACGTGAGTATAATGTGTACTTAAGTGTCTATCATGGAAAGAAGATTACAGCCAAATAATGCTATCTTTCAGTATTGCAGTTGTGCAACTGCGGTGAGTTTGGTAGCCTGTGCTCCAAGGAGAGGAGTACTATGGGTGATGTCGCAGTGTTAACAATGGTTTTCATTAAGTTGGCACAGCCTTATAGTGTTTTTTTAATTGTTCAAATTACATATTTACATAGCGAATCATTAATCTACCTAAGTAGGTATATACGATATCTTATAATGTTAATAAGTATTAATCTGTACCCCGCAGTTTCACCCTCGTAGACTTATTTCGCGGATCCCTTAATGGTTTTACTACAAATATCTACCAGTGAAAGTCCCGTTAAAAACGGTCCATCCGTTTCTGAGATTAGCCGGAGCAAAGAAACAGACAGACAAAGGAACATCATTTTTTTAAATGTATTAAATAGAAACAATATAGTTTGAAATATGTATACTTATTACAAACAGACACTTCAATTTTATTTACTAGGTGTACTAGGTGTATAGATAGCGTGTAAGTTTCAGGATAGATACGATCTACTCTGAAACAGATAAGCGCTACGGAGGTATGTATTGAAAATTCGCTGTTATTTCAGTTCAAACGTGTGCCTTTCCTATTGCACTCCAGTAAGGTTGTATGTGGTGCAACCGGCACGAGTGACCCACGAGAGGGGTCACGTGGTTTTACCATCGCGATTCCACGCTGCGCCCACACCGCTGTGCAAAATCGCTAATTACATTCAATTTCGTCCTCGGTTCACGCCACATTGCAGCATTCTCATACTTTGTGACATTACACACATTTCTCTTTTTATAAACGCTTTTAACAATTTGGATTTGCCACTTACTAACTTCGGGACAATACTCATATATTAGTGGCACACAGCTACTGCCGTGCCGTATGTCGATTGCGTTCTCGTCACGTAGTATGCGCACGATCTCATGTTATGCTAACACGATCAAACTCTAAATAATAACCACGTCAATCAAAATGGTGTCAGAGGGCGCGATAAATACCCATGATCTTTACCGAATTTTCGGTGATTAAGTAAGCAATTTTTGAATAAATTTATTTTACCTCAGTATCTTCTGCCCGCGACTTCATACGCGTGGAATAATTTCTTTGGGCTAACTGTAACTTTAACCCGTGATTGATCTAAGCGATGATCTATAGCCTATGAGCCTTCCATGATAAATGGGCTATAACACTGAAATTCTTCAGTAAGTAGTTCCTGAGATTAGCGAGTTCAAGCCAACGAACAAACTCTTCAGCCTCATATATTAGTATCGATTGAGAAAAGACTATGTGGTACTATATATATCCCTGTTCAAAACATCTAAGTGGTATGGTTTACTTTGCAAATAATAGTTTGTTCTGTTGCGACACAATGCAGAGCCTACATGCAAACAGAACGAGGTCAAAGCTTAAGAAAAAAATTACACAAAACAGCAACAGTTTTAACGCATCCGAAGTTAATGGACATTAATTAATACAATTAGCCCACGGCAAATTGCACGTAAAGACTGAAATAATGAGCGTAAATTGAGGCAACTTTACACTTCTGATTTATTGTCCTGCACTTGCACGATTTCGACGAAAGAGAAAACAGACCAGTTCAGACGGATATTATGAACAGTATAAAATTGATAATGAATATTTATAAAAACTTAATCACGGCTCACCGCGTTTTCCAAAGGGTCACGAGGCGAAACCATTAATCAGAACATTTCCACTTAATCATGCGAATGCCGTTGTTTTCTCTTTACCTTAATAATTTTATTTCACTTAAAACTCAGGGTGGGTAGCACACTTAACATCGGTGTGGAATTATTACATTGACATATTCTGTGATAAAGCCACATATAACAGGATTCTTGTATCTTAAAGCTAAAATTAGTCAATACTTACAAAGTAGGTAATATGTAAGATAAAGTCTTAATATGTATCGACGTTTCCAATTATTCGTACATAACGTGTCACAGCCACAAGAAAAAATATAGAGCCCTTTTCAATATGGTAAAATTTTACTCAAAACTATAAATTAGAAGTAGGTATTTGATCTAAGTAATAGTGCTTGAGACGGCGATTGACTTACTTAATCATCATGTAATACCCCTGCCTACCCCTTCGGGAGCCGTCTGGGATGGCGTGAGCATAACTATATCTCTTTAAATGCAAAGGTACAGACGTACGGTAAATATACTTTACAAATTTAAATAATTGTTCGAGCCTGCTTTATCTCAACAATAAGGAACAACAAGGTTCTCGCCAAATTGCTCAGACAGAAGGTACGATGTAATTTAAAGCGACAAAAACAAAACTGGCAATGAAAGTCGATTTGTATGAGATGGATTTATTGTTTTTGCTTTATCAATTGTGTATCGGACTATACTCTTTTTAACAGGTAACTGTATATGAAATGAACCAATTTAAAAAATAACGGCGTGTCGAACGACTTACCAGCTTTACTAGTCTAGTTACATAATTAATTTACATTTGCCTTCAATTTATAGTATCTACTTGATAAACCAAAAAACGGGCAACACCATTTTTCACCTACAAGTAAAAAAAAAACTTAAATTTGCAAAAAATATGTGAACGTCGTAACTTATTAACATTGTTGATTAGCAATTCAGATATTATCAATAAGAATATAACATCAAATTATACTGAACATACCTAATTTTTATGAATTATAAGATCTTGAAATTATTCAAATTATATGCTATTCTTTATGTGAATGTACCTATTTATGCAGAATTCAAATGTGATAGTGGCTGGCCTGCAGATAAGTCTGTTTTACCAGTGTATTTTGTAAACGCTTGTATTTTCAAGGCCTGCGACATCTCGTTTATACCGAAAGCCGTTTAGCTTACATTGTAAAGGAGTCGATTACAAGCAGATTCAACTTAGGCAAGTAACACTTATTTTTCATAAGTGTATTTCCATGCATATACTAATAACTTAAGAAATTATGGATAAATACTAAGAAATATTAAAACGACTAAGTGCACGAATGTACAATTAGTGTTCAGTCAAATACCTACATCATCATCTCCCTGGCCTTATCCCATACATTGTTGGGGTCGGCACTTGATTCAACCCGATGTGGCTGATCACCTGATTTTTATACGAAGCGACTGCCATCTGACCTTCGCAACCACATTTAGGAGGAAAATCTGTGATCTGGGTTAAACCAGTTGTCAGATTATTTTTAGGCCTCCGACTGACCTGTAACGATTGCCAAAGATGTTAAATTGGCAACCGGGACCGACAGCTTAACGTGCTCTCCGAGGCACGGAGGGAACTCGGGCGGTCACCCATCCAACTACTGGCTAGGCGTATGGTTGCTTAACTTCGCTGATCGAATGATATGCGCAATAGCAACTGTGCCACGAGCTCCTCCCAGTCAAATACCTACACGAGTACAAATATAGCTATTGGGGCGATCATTGATTAGGACTTATTATAAAATGAACCCAAACTTGGGTTTGAAAACAAGGTCAAACGTCAAATATTTGTATAGTTTCAGAATGTTCAAATTATATTATTTACTAGCGTAGACTTCATTTAATGGGTGACCCGCGTAACCATTTTTTGTATTTTATTATATGGAGCCAAAGTTACTTCTTGTATCGGTCTAGTCGTTTCGAAGATTAGCCGGAACAAACAGACAAAGAAAAAAAAAATTAAATTGGTTTTTCTATGTCTGTACCGTGTCTACTTTCAAATGCATTTAGCTAAAAGCTGTAATTTTGGAATTGCAAACAGACACTTCAATTTTATTTATCTGTATGTATAGATGTATAGATTAAGCCCTATTTTGATTAGTTTCATGCTTATTATTTTCTTATATGTAAAGAGACGTGATAAGATTGATAAGTTGACATTACCTAAATGATCTAGTTTCTTAAATTCAATTCAATTAATTCAACAAAAATATCTTTGGTTTGGGCAGTAACATATACATAAAACCATAACTGTCACTAATTTTATTACTTCAAAATAGATTTCAATTTAAATTCTATTTCCGCGTTTGTAGAAGTAATTAATTAAACCCTCGATATCTATGCATGATTTATTCGACTGTATTACATAAGTGTATATATATAACTAAGCTAATAGCTACAACATATCAAGCTACACTATTTGAGTATGTAATTGATAGAATAATTATTATAAGCAGCCTTTATTGAAGTGTGGTCGAACAAGCTCCTGGATAAAATTGACTTGAAGATTGATTCTTATTAAGTGTTTCTACATGTCCCATAACATTTAAAGATATCGTGACGCATTTTGTAGATAATAGTGTTTCGTCAAGTAGCTCGTTTGTAGTGCTGACAGCGACATTTTACATAAGACGGCCCGTAATCTATATTGGTGACAATGGGAAATGTAAGACAGAAGCGAGTGTTTTTCGACGGCTAACAAAGTGTCGCAATGGTGGGCACGGACAAAGCGCGTTTTATCAGCGAACATTTAATAAAATGGCGGTGGATGATGGAGTGGTGGCCGCGAGCCAAGGGTCCGGCCATTACCACTTGACAGCTGGTGAGCGATCGCCGTCGCAGCTTCCTCCATTGTCACTACACAATGCCCACCGCGCTATCTTTAATCACCTCAAAATGGATTCTAATTGGATCCGCAATATCTAACTCCACTAACTGCTCGTTGTTTTGTCAATCGTGTGGGCATGCACGACTGTCGACGACATTAAACGGATTAAAGATCTATTAAGGGACCTTTTTTCGTTTGTTGATTAACAACACGACAAATTAACTGTCCAATAAATAGGCACTCTACAGCTCGCATTAACGGAATACTGTTATATGGTAGGCGATATGCGATGAAGTCTCCTTAAAGTTATTTTTAAAAGAAGTGATTTATTATTGTAATGTATACGCGGTATAAAAAGTGTGATTTTTACGATTTATACAGGTGCGATTCAGACACATGGCATATTTCGGTGTGATATTAATTTAATTAAAATATAGCCGCCTTGTCTGAAATAATCACTACCAATGTGGCTGGATACGTTGTGAACATTGCGTCATGAATGGTCTCATTAACTTTATTTATGTACGTTCGGGTCAATTTATCGATAAATGTCTCGGGACACAAGAAAAATGCAAAGCGAGAATTTCACATTGATTAAATCGACTGCGCCTATAATTCCGAAAAGTTTAATGATAAAAGTAATTCTTAAGGTGGCAAGCAATTCAAAAGATATGCCGTTACTTTACATCAAAATCGCATAATTATATAGGCACATAAGAGACCATTAAATATCAGGGGCGTTTTATTGCTCTCTTGAAGGAGTCCAAAACAAGTTCACGTCAGGTTGTGCTTACCTAGCCAGATTATTTATGATCTAGATATTATTAACATATATTACAAGTTCTTTTGGTTAAATCCATTAAAATTAATATTAATGAAGGTAAATTATATCCGAGATGTATTTTTTAGCATCGTCCATACATATGCCTAGCTAAATAGTTATATCGGTGTTGGTACGTAATTACATCTCTTATTACTGGTAATGATCTAGTCATTTTGTATGAATAGATGCGGTAAGCGAGTTAGTGTAATCTTACTTATTTCCTATAGTCATTCAAAAGCTTAATCGTAAAATGACGTCTTGCTAGATAAAAGACTAGGCATTACATCGCTACGTCTGAAAAGCCTGACGGATGGTGTATTGCTCGCGTAACGCTAATAAATCATTGATGACGCGAAAGTATCACATTTGTTTCGTTATTATGAGAGCTATCTTCGATTTATTGCTCGTGGAAATTCGGAATCATACAAATTTTGTATGATTCCGAATTTCCAATTGAGTATACATATACTACTTGTGCATACTGCAGTACAAAGTTGTTGTCTTTCATTTTATTTAGCATACTTATTCTCTTTTATTCTTATTATCAACATCGTGTAAATATTATGTGGCAAACTTACAACTTATAAATAGGTGCGAAAATATCCGTATTTTTTATACAACAAAGTTGTAAAACATGAGTACAGGGACCGTACCATGACCTCTTATTGCCATGATAGTTTAACTCTTATTATGAGACGGATGTATATGACTGTATAAGTCTGTCACTGTCACACAGCGGAACTATGATGGCAATAAGAGCTTATGGTACGGCCTTGTCTGCAGCCTATTAACGCTTGCTGCAACCACACTGTCACTCGCACATTGCCTCCTCTACCCATCTCGTGTCAAATGTTTTTATAAGTTGGTGTTCAAATATCTCTTTTTGTCAGAATAACACTGTTGCAACTATTTGGAAAGTGATCATATATAAATAATATTGTAGTTGCCGGACATGAAACTGTAGCAGAGTGGCGTGAAATGGCCAGTTAGTGAGTAATATCATGTTGTTTGGGGCGACGAGACCGGGCGGTCGTGACGGCGTCGCGGTCACGAGTCGCTCCGGTGACCCTACCTACCTACTTCCCATTATTGGTACCACCGAAACACTATTTACGTTAAGCCCTGACTAATAATAGCATAGTACTAACGTAGGTGTAATTAAATTAATTATTTCTCACAGAATATGTTGCCCACATGCCCGATACACAGATCCTTACTCTGAGGATAAAAATATATCACGCTTTGTTTAATTTAAAAATATTCTCATAGAAGCAATATGATTTTTATAATAACTACCACTTATAATAAATACGCAAGATACTAATACATTTGAAACGATACGTTTAAGTATTAACCAACCATCTAGCGCTGCATACCTGGTACATATTTGAAGCCAAATTAATGTCGGCATAGTTGAAACAAGTGGCTAATGTCTTTAGATGTCTTAATATCATCTTAAAGTGTTAGTTATGCATAAATAAGACGTACCTAATTATTGCTTCACTTGGCGCATTAAACGCACGTAATTAATGCAGTTAAGTTTGCAATTCACTAAGTTGCAAATATTTTTGATGCAAGGCATTGCTTATATATAATCATTATGTCTGTGATTGGAATATTTATCAGTTCTACATACTTGCTTACCTTTATTTTGAATAAAATTTGTTTTTTTTCTCTCCTAAGTTCTGATAATTCACATTTTCCTTATTCTCCTTAAAATGTAATATATGAAATAATTCTAATCAGTTCAACAATTATGTACAGAAAATAATCACATGGTCTAAATTAGTTAACAATTTAAGAACGTATAACTTGAGCTTACTCAGAACTGTATTGGAAATACATTACAGCCTTTGTTAGAGCATGTCTCACGCACAATGGATCCATTATGTTATTACGTACCGTTAATCTAAAGAAGAGAAGACGGCGCGGCGGCGGCGGCACGGTGGCGCGTCCTGATGCATACATCATTTAATAGAGCACGCTTCCATTCTTACCAGTGCATTATCACGAAGATCATGTTCTATTGGTTTCCTGATGTGTTTCTCTGCCGCCAACTTGTGCCACTTATACTTAAGTAGTCTGGGAACCACCGCTTAAAGACCACAGGTTAAACTAAAAACCAGCTCAATAAAACTAAAACACTTAATAAATCCTACCCGAACGGTAAATTTACTTTTGGTATTTGGTAAATCGAAATACGGATATAAAGTTTACTTAAAAATACAGAATTTAAGACAGCTCTGTATATGGTGTAGTATTGATATAGAGTAATGTGTTAACAATGATAAACATAATCACCGAAAGTAGGTAGTTTGGTAAGGAGTTAATTTACTTTATGTATAAACACAAACTTATGTATCCAGTAGCTCTCATTAGACACCCGAACCGAATAAAAAAAACGTGTTAATTGGTGTAATAAAACTATCTTCATAAGCTACATCACGTTCTCTTTATATTAATTTACACGTTAGAGGTCATCTTCTTTCCTAAATGTATCGAGCAACTATGCTAAAATATTGAAAGAACCTCAATAAATAACTGTTGCTGTAATGATTTCCAAAACAAAATTGCATGCCATTCTAAGGCGTGGTGGAGATATCATTCCGGTGATTTATACTTTACAAAAGTAATCGTAATACACTCGACTTTATGCGTTTTCGTTGTCAAAAATCCGACCACGTTGTGCAATTGTCATGAATTTAATCAGAATGCGGCTTGCAGGATCGGTCACAGTAATCTGTTATACGCGAGTATTAAAAAGCTTTTAAGTGGTGTGTGTTATTTGGGAGCTTTATAATGCATTTTTGCAAGCAGGCTGGGCGCGCGGTGTTACGCAAGGATGTCCGGGGAACTGGTCCGACCGGCTACAGAACTGGGCCAGAGCCATCTCTCCGCTAAGATATTACCGCTAATAGATATTGAACAGCCAGCCACTATGCGCCGCAGCCGCACCGGACGTACAAACACCTTCAATTAGCTTTTTGTGTTGCTTTCGTTAACTATGACTTCTGTATTACCCATACCTCCTTATTTGATTTTATAATATTATAAACATATTGCAAAATAAAAAAACAATATCAGGTTGAATGTAACATTAAAATACTTATTTAGTTTATATTGCTTTTGGTGTTGTTATTATATTGTTTTTCATTGTTTTTATTGCGAAAGCAGGCAATTCGTATCTGAAGGCAGGAGCAGCACGCAGCTCACCTTGCACAATGTATATTTCGCTAAGTGCCTTTCATTGAATTATTGAAAACGTGAAATGGGGCTTGCATCCCATTGATTGGACGGGCCGTGGCCGCGCGTGCTTCGGTCAATACCCAGGTATTGATTTGCTGTTATGAAAGAGTGACTTGGGTTTGATAGCAATATGAAGATATGATTGTATAAATGAATAAATGTTGTATTGAGCAGCAGATAGCAGGTAAGCAACATTCACACTAAATAGGAATAAGAACAGACACATTGCAAGTAATCTTAATAGAGCAATCAACATATGATATATACATAATTCTAACAATCTATCTACTAAAGACTATATAAGATAATGAGCAAGCATTTACGAGCTATTTTCATTAAAATTATTTCCGGTAAAGTCTATAGGAACTGAAGATTTACGGTTCAAATTAAATCTTTCAGTTATAATTACTTCTGAGTAGCTGACAGAAACACAGTGCAATATATTTAACTGAACATATAACTGGGTAGGTGGCTGATAAATCTAATTTATTGGTAGCTCGTGCAATCATGCGCATGTAACCAGTAAACACGGGGTTTATCTCAGTAAATAACTAGACAGCGGGGAGATTCATTAGGCGTCGATCCGTGTCGGTTGTGATGTAATCGAGGCAATTGTTCTCCGGGGAAATTCAATTATTAGCTCGTAGGAGCGAAATATTGACCATTGGGCAACCCGTTGCTTCGTTAAGAGATGGAAATAATTGTTGGCGATTAATCAGTGCGGTGCTGACTGTAATTAAATGCTTAATAATTGAATGAGCGCGTTGGTCCGTCCAAGCAATAAATCGCTAACAGGACCGCGCGGTCGCGGCGCGGCGAGCTACAGTCACTATGGTCGTGCTTCGTGCCCGTTGTAATTTCGATTAGAATGGTTCGCGAGGGTAGTTCGCTCTCACGCTTCGAATGACTAGTGTAATCGCTTTATAAGACTTATTGTTAAATTAGCTCACTCATAAACTTATATCAATTGCAATTCTGTTGTAGTCTATAACGCAAATTGTATTACTTACTCTTCGCAATTCAATTTGTGTTTAGTTTCTGCTTAATGCTATTTTGAGTTTGCTTCGTATGTTTGCATGATTGACTAACTAACCTACTGTTTTAGTAAGCCCTTAATTTTATTCTATATTTATTATTTTGGCAATACTATGGGACTTTACTTTGTATAAGAAAGGCGCGCTATTGGCCTTCTCTCAGAAAGGTATCGCCTTCTTAATACAACCAAAATTGATTCTGGAGTCAAATTAGTGCAATTTCCCATGGATAATACAAGTACTACCAAAGTACAAAAGCGAACCGACAGTCATTAATATTGTTATGAAAGGTAGCTATCTCAACGTAACAAATGTAATTGTATGAATTTGCTTGTTGAATTATTCTGCCATGTAAGCTCGTAAGGGCTTACATATAAGGCAACATTATTTTATTTATGGTGCGCTGCCCTGTACACCTTATTCCCCAATAAAGATCCTCGCGTGGAATACAAAAGCGACTTAGCCACTAGCTCATTGTAAATCCCCAACAATATGGTAAACGTGATGCTAACTGTGAAATTTATATGTAATGTTCTGCATATGTAACTTTGAACGGTTAAGGCTTATGAATAAATTTCAATTGTCTGTCGTTATTGAACACTGCTAGCAATAAATCAATGATTATCGCGCTCGACGCACGCGCAATGGTAACATCGCGCTCGTCCAATTAAATAATTCATAGCCACCGATAAGGGTGTTACAAACAGAACTTCGCTGCATTAATTAAGCGTTCACATCTTCGTTTTGTTCCCTAGATATTTATATTTTGAATCTACAAGTTATTTAGCCCAAAATACGGATGAATACCTCGAGATGTAACCAATGATTTGGGTGCCATTTTACTTGTGATAATAATTACGATGTGCGAATATTGCGGTTCCTTAGATTATGCTTTGACAAATCACGACTTTGCAATTCCAATGCAGCAGATTTAATGTATGGGCGGCAGTTTGCATTCTAACCACGACCCGGCGGGCCACCTCTTTCCTAATGCACGCTTATTTGAGCTTTTTAACCTTTCATCTGTTGTAGGATTTGAGCATTGAGGGACAATAAACACAATGCGGATACTTAAACAGTTATTGTTCCCGATTAAGCGATATCTTTACTCGTTACCAAAGTAAGTAATTTATGTCTGCTTAATGTAGCTCTATGTGTAGAAATTGCATAGGAAATTGTATCTGCAGGTATCGGGAAGATTTATGGCTGATCTGTGATCTAACATGTCGTCGCCAGTGCGACAGGGTATAAGTCGGCATGCGGGTCCGCCCGAGAGTTATTTATGTCTACGCAAGCCGAGACACGATGGAAATTACCTTATGATTAGATTAATTACCTGAGGTGATTAATCGATTAGTTTTGTTTGATATGTCATATAATGCAACGTGTGTAACTTCTGGGTTACATTACAACTATTTCATGCTTCTTGCATTTTTATTTTTTTATTTGGTAGACGTGCCACTAAAAACCTGAAAGAGACAAAAATGCATAGATGCTTCACAACATTAAATTTAAATAAATATTTGGCGTTAATTGCATCTCATGTGCTATATATGTCTTTTCTGCGCGGGCAACAGCCTATCATAAATCTGCATATCAGAGTGCACTAGTATGTACATCCGGCCGGTATACTTTGATTGGCGGGTACCTATTTTATATCAAAAAGAAAATATCAGTTAAATGTATCCGTTTCAGTTCATTCAATTATTATTAGTGTTAGATCCCTTGGCTACATGTTAAATGGATTACTAGGATACTACATATTTTTCTTGACAAATCAGTATTGTTTGATGTTTTAGTTCTAATTTACTAAAGTGAAACTTTCATAAACATATGGCGTAAAGTCGCTGGACCTAACATGTATCGTGCGAGCTTATTGTTGTATACTAAGCAGTAAATCCAATTTCATGAAGGGATATTACATCTGGTGGTAACCGTTTAGCCTTAATGCGATCGTGCTGTAGCTATACCTGCCTATTTGCTAATGTATTGCATTAACGGCTGGTACTTATAGTTCAGGGAGGATGTAAGCTACGTTACAGTGTTGGAGGTAGATGCCTGTTTTGTAACAGCCATTTTCATTATGAGCTCAATGGGGCATGCCCCGAGGCAAATGTTTCTATTCTGGGAACGGCACTGTGGGGTTACGTAATATTAGTGGTGTGGAAGGTGGTTGAGGGTAGGCTGGGGGGGGAGGCGGGGCGCCGCGGGCGGGCGGCGGTGAAAGGGCTGGGCGGGGCGGCGTGCGCGGCGCCGCCCACCGCACACACCACCGCAGCCGACGACGCTCCTCGCTCGCGCCCTACTTCTCCGCACAGGTTCCCTCTTGGTGTTCCATTGTGCGCCGGCCTCAGCCGAACAATACCATTGTGAAACGTTTAGATAACATCCCCACAGTCAGTAATTTAGGCAGTTCATTTAATTTTATCTCAGATACGAATGCAATTGAATAAAACTATTATACCTTCGCCTTATATCAACTATTGTACGCAGTATAATGTCATGATTGAAAAATATCAACACATCTCAAGTTGCGTATGGAGGCTCGCAGGCTGTATCGTCTCGTCGTATATCATTACCAAAAATAATCTATTGATATGCAGCAATTCGTGTTTACAGCTTAATGGAACACCTTCGGACCTCGTTGTTCCATGTTAATGTGTGTAACTTGCAGGTTGCGAGTGACGGAGTCCATAGTTGATATGATAGCTGGCTGCTAAACGCGTGATTTTGCTCGCGGACGTAATTGCGCTGAAAAGCCACAATTTGAGGCTCGTTTGTGCCGCGTTTGAATCTGAATAAGACGTCGTTGCATGGAGTGGTAAAGAGGCCGCATTACTTTTATTGAAGCCTTAGGGCTACATTATCTACGCGCCGTAGGGGTTCGTGCGCTGCCACGACGCAGGCAGGACATAGTTAAGTCGGTCTAACTAAGCCCTAACGGTCTGCCCGTTAAGGCGATATTTCGAAATCATTACTTAATTAGTAAATACCTTAAACTTACTTCTTCTAAGAAAATTGTTAGTGATCTTAGGTTTATATTACAAATATAGGCATGGAAAATAAAGAAATTAATATTGCAAGAGCGATTGAGAACCGTATAAATCTAATCTAAGTTATGTTAATTATGGTTATCTGAGAGTAATAATTATGTATTTTCAATCTCGACACGGGTGTTAGTAAGTAATGTAATATCTAACGTCATTTCAATTACACAACTGTGTAAAGTCTTATTTATAATTCAAGAGTGTGGCCCGTTAATCGGAAGGGGCGGGCTTGGGCACGAGGTGGCATTGATCGCGTCATCTCCCGTACACTCAGAGTACGCAACGCTGTGCTGTGCCCATATTTTCGCGGCGATGTCACAGATCCCGAAAGGTCGGTGAACCGAAACTCCATTGTTTTGTGTTGCGTCAACGTATCGTCTGCCTCGGGGTACAATGAATCGAATTTATGCACTATTATTGTTACTGCCATTTATTGCGTGAGTGATAATGACTAAAACAGTTAAAATCACAATATTTCCAATCCGAGCTGATAGTTGGCTCTACATATGGTTGGGTTGCTTATTGTGTTCTGTGTATAATTTCAAGAGATATTATCTGTTATCGAAAGACCGTAAATATAGGTGCAGATTTCTGAGGTTCTTTTAGATTAGAGCAAGATCAATATTTTTTTCTGTTCTTGCTCTCATCCTTGGTATTTGGACTTGATGCGATAAGCAGAACTGGATAACGTCACGAGTCCCTAACTAAGTACTGCTGATGCATATTTAAATAAATTGTTCGACTATCAAAATTACCGGCAATTATCCAAATAACGTATTCCGTAACTCTTTAACTCTGGGCCCTTTTGTAGAGAAGCGTGAAGTAATAAAATATTGTTAGCATAGGCACTTACAGTGTAATAAAATGCAATGATTGTTCCTTTAGCTCGTATTTCGCGAACACTGGCGCGGTGACAATCAGCCGTGGTACGTCGTATTTCTTGGTGAAGCTTCCTAAATGGGTATAATGTTTAGGAGCGCGACGCACCGCCGAGCACGAATTTACAATAAGAGCAAAGTTCAGCTCGGTTCAGGACTTTGGAGGAATGCGAGGGCGCCGGCGCGGGGTGCGCGAGGTGCTGCTTCTAACCTCTCTGCGGAATCACGATTAACCACTATTTATATCGACATTTCATAGATAACTACACCTGTACCTACTCGCTGATATCCTACAAAGATTACACAATTTAGCAATATTAGCAACTACAGAAAATATCGGGCTTTTGTACAAATTCTCACAGAACAGTAAACGCTGACCTCCATTTTTTAATACTACTGTAAACATTACCTATTTATAACTTTAAACATTGCTTAAAGTTACACAATAATTTAACTGAGCAAGTGAAATAAAGATTTGCACAAGTTAAATCTATCAATAAACATTATAAAAACAAACATTGCTGGGAAATTCACAAGGGCGCTCGTTTATGTCTTTTATTAGATATAACTGGCATGCATGTTTCTAAAATGCGGTTGGGAAATAATAGTCATATTCTGTGTATTAACATAATTGACAATAAATAAGTGACCCGAGATGGGGTCACTGGGTCAACACCACAACACATGAAATCGAGATCGTCTCTAAGTGACGGTGTGGAATACCTATTGGCGAAAGTAGCGGAGTGCCACAAACTGTGTTCACGCATGACCCGCGGGTCAGGCGCACACATTCTGACACATGTCAATTAAGCCGCTCTCCGCCGTCGGCCGCCGATTGAGAGCTTGGACATGTTTGTGGAAAACCTTCATCAGCGCGATTGATTCATTACTCGGTCTATTCGAAACTCTGAACATAATTTATTGCGCTGCACACGCTGCAAGATTGCGCTTCGTCTACTCATTCACTAATGAAGATTCATTGGTGATGCATCGATTGTGTGCCTCTAGCTAATCACAATACCTGTGATCAAACTACGTACATAAATTAACTGCCGGGGAGCGTCGATTACAAACAACATTGACGACCTGACAATTATGGTGTTGGAATCTAAAGTACACACTTGTTATTGGAGTGGATACAATGATAAGCTCGTTATTTCCCAAGTGTGTCTGTTGGCAATTTGCCGGCTCGCAGATCGATCAGCACCTATTATTGGAGGAGGTCGGACGTGTACAAACATCGATTTCGTGTCGTTAATCTGTAGCTCTGTCTCCGCGAGGTGAGAGCCGACACCGCGGCTCACCTCACGTATCGCACTGAACACAACGACGTGTAATCATAATAATACCTTCTAATCCGCAACCTATAACGAATGTCCACCCAGTTTCTACTGCCTTAAATAAATAAAAAACATATGCTCACGCCATTCCAGAAGGGTCCCCGAAGGGGTAAGCAGAAGTGTGGTAGCAACAACACCGAATATGATTAAGTGCCAACTAGACAGATGGTGACCACATCACCGTCTTAGGCAATACAAGTCTTTGGATTACTTTTCAGACATATGTCTGAAAATAATTCCTCACGATGTTTTCCAACATCTGAATCTGAAATCAGAAATATTATTTTGTGCAATCAAAACAAATTAAATATTTGTTTTGAGTATTTTATTAATGCATTTAGCTTTTTAGGGACTTGGTAGACTCTTGAATATATTATTAATAACCTCTCTCCTCTACAGCTAAACGTACAACATTAAAATTGATGGTATAACGTAGATGTAGCTTCTTTTGCAATATCACCAAGCGGGGTTCTAATAAATGTATAGTTTCCCAGTCAGCAGCTACCAATACAGATGTAGCGTCAAAGATATTAATTAAGTGCATATTTCATCTGAGAATGTCCTTTTATTTATATCCTACTAGCTGTGCCCCGCGGTTTCACCCGCGTAGAGTTAATTTCATGGGTGTCCCGCAGCCTTTATGTTTTTTAAAATATAATTAGCCTAAAACACTCCTTGAAACATCAGCTATCTGCCAGTGAAAGTCCCGTTAAAATCCATCCAGCCGTTTACGCGTGATGCTGTGACCAAGGGAAATGGGTATTAATTTTTATATATAAAGAAGATATAATTATTAATAATTCATACATAATTACGTTAGAAGGAGTAAGAATTATTCAAAAAATGGTTGATGATGAGTCGAATGAAAAACGACTCTATTGGCTTTTAATAATCGGCAATTCGTACATGGAGCGGAATATATATATACGTTCTCAGGTGAAGGTGCTATATGCATCTAATATCGTCGTGGGACCTTAATAATTACTGTTCAGGTTTACAATACACAAAAGGTAGCTAATCTGCGAATATGTATGTTGGAAATAATCCTCGAATATAATTTTTGTTTCTTTTACAAAATGTTTAAATTCCTTTAAAGCAATTTTGTTTACTGTTCACTATAATTACTTACAATAATTGTTATATAAATTGCCTTCAACTATATACAGTGAATAGCCGACAATTTGTTAAACACCTGGTAATACCTATTTAATAATGTAGCTACTTGAATTTGTGCTGGAGGTCTATACTTAGCTGTCTCCGAGAGGGACTTGTCCGACTTGTAGACTACTTATAATGTCAACTAATTCGGTATAAAACAAACGGCTAAATATCCGGTGCTACATCGGATACTTATTAATATTATGTAAAATATTATGCAAATCAGTGTTGATTGCACTTATTCATATGCAAGCGTAATGGTTTGAATAGATAAGAGATTTATTTTTTATTTTATTACAGTCCTCGTCGTCTGGTAGACTAGTTGCGTAATGCTTTAATTTAGTGAATTGAGAGTGCAATATAAAATATTGTAACATAGGTAAGAAGTATTTTCGTTCAGCATTATCCAATGAGCCGTCATGAGCTGTGAGAGCGTTCGCTGTTTGCGCTAAACAAGACTGCACTTCTAGGCAACCGCCCTAGCACGTTCGCTCATAGCGCGTGATTGCGGCCAATTATTTTCTGTTTATCTCTAATTACGCATGCGCTGCCAACGTTGGAGGCTTATCGTCAATCTGCCCTTCGGCCCAAGATCCGATCGGTTTCCTAATCAGTCCTCCGTCCGTTTTACATGCGCCATCACCATGTGTTGAGATTGCTCCTCTCAGATGTATTCGTGCGACAATCGGCCATGATTGCAGACTTTCTAAAAAATATGAGAAATTCGTTCCGATTGTCATTTTGATTTAATCGGTGAAAATATGCCATGAGTTAAGTGAATTCTCGGTAGCTACTTTTTGTTGTGAGGGCATGAAAGATTGCCGCTTTGCATCTTTGTGTGATTGCCGACGGACGTCGGGTGGAGGCGCGGCGGCGGGATGCCTGGATCGTGCGTGTCGTATCGTGGGTACCCTCCGACAGTATTAATTTATCGGCAACTCGTGCAAACAGAATGACGTGTCAGTTTTTTGGTGCGCATTTACAGTGGTGAAATTAGGGTGCATTAACGCAACAAGGTCAGCGCGGTCAGCGTGTCCTGTCCGTGTGGTCGCACTTTGTACAACTCGATGAGCTTTGCGGTTTATCATTTCCGCGCTTAAATTAACAAAAATATTGTTAAAACTATTGTTCTCGTTTTATTTGTAGTTTCACTTACCTATATAGTTACACTTAAATCAAATCATACTTTCTGTAGTAGAGTAGTTTATCTCTACTCGTTGTATTTTTAAATCATTTATAGAGACTGCTAAAACACCCATAGTTATGTGTTAGTCAAAGTAAACAAGCCAACATTATTTTGTATGATCAATAATACTTTTGTCTTAAATACCACTTATCATAAGTTAAGGGTCACACAGTGAGATCAGAAGCCTAGAAAGTCTAACGACTGGTTTTGCCCAAGTCACCGATTTTCCCTGTAACGAAGGTCAGAAAGTATATCTAATTCTCGTGAAATTCTGGTGATTAGTTTATATGACGTCGACCTCAACCACAGAAGAGATGAGGCCATGGGCAGGACAATATGATCAATCGCTAACCACTAGTATGTTTTTTTAGAAGTCTTTACGAGTATTAAATATATGACTAATACCACACAAACTATTCTACAATCTGTCGAATGACTGCCCCGTTTAGCAATTTAACGAGCTCAAATTGGCTCGATACAAAGCCTTTAGAGCAATATCAGCTCTTAGTATTAAAGCTGCAATATGGAAATTTTAAACAATTTATACCTTGCGAAAGTGCATTAACAGCCTATGTAGGTTTGAAATTTAAGCAGGGACCTAAGATGTGCCTATATGATGATGATGTATGGTTATGCTGTCGGATAAAATTATAATGATAAAAGTCGAGAAAAATACCTATTGCAGATAAACACGTGCATAAAATGTTTATTTGACGTTAGCAATCAATACATAGTTAATAATAATCCAACGCATAATATATAAATATTTTATGAATGCATATTGTTTTATAATTTATTATACCTCAATTAAGTCTAAGATATAAATAAAGTGGTAAGCATTATAACGTCGCAGACAGGTAAGTCTAGATAATATGTAGAGTCTAGACGCGTATTAACGAAATCTCGGCCAGAGATTAGTGAGATCAATTACTGTGTTCTCACGGCGGCTACTGACGTCGCTCAATGCGCTTCTACTGTGCACTCCATACTAATAAACATACGTATCATTCATGTGAAACTTCGCTACATATTGACTTCTTATATTTTTTTACTATCTAAACTACATACGTTCATACGCTCACGCTTGTATTCCCCGAAGGGGTAGGCAGAGGTATTTTGATTACCCACTTTTCATCGAAGATGATTAAGTGCCAACGTGACAGATGAGTCTGTCACCGTCTCAGGCACTATACTTACGTCTTTTGAATTACTTCTCAGACATATGAAATTTTTCTCACGATGTTTTCTTTCACCGTAAAGTACGGGTGTGACATCATTGTACATAAGTTTTCAGAAATTCTCATTGGGAGTCTAACTTCATCATCATCAGCCGGAAGACGTCCACTGCTGAACATAGGCCTCCCCCTTGGACCGCCAATGGAACCTTGGATTCTAACTTGCGTCTGAATTAATAAATCTTCTAAAATATTTTATAGACCTACCGCTTGATGACAATTATTATGCCTACCTAGTACATTTAGGATGACAAACGCCAATTAAAATTTTAGGTTGAATACGATATTATAGTATCGTGGTAAAAACTCGTGAGGTCCATCTGATGGTAAGTGGTTATCGCAATCTATGTTCGCTTGCAATATCAGGGACATTACTCTTGCCGACCTTATAAATATCCCTTTACACCGAAGAACCCCATACTGTACTCGTTTCGAAAACCACGTTGGGGAGTTCATTCCACAGCTTGAGTGTAAGGTAAAGAAGCTCTTTTGGGAACTATCAATTAGAGACCATTTGGGTTCCAAAGTGTGGCGATGAATTTCCACGTCGACGTCGAATTGTCTTTTGTTTCTAAATTACCGCAAGGAACTTTACTTCTATAGACTCCCATACCCCACGTTCGAAGACTCATTAAAGTGGTTAGTCTGTCTAGAAGGAAATATGCTAAAGGCAATTTAGAAACAAAACATAAAATTTAAATTAGCAGACACATTTGTCATTATAAATATACAAGGTAGGTTTGATGTGTCATCAAACGTCTGTGTATCTAAAATATGCTAATATGTATAATTAGAGATGCCGTCACCATAGCGATACATATATTTGAACGCACATAAATTGAGCGGTTGTGTTGTCTATCGGGAGTGGCCGCTCCCACGATGTACCGATAAGATTGCGAATGACTGATGCGTAGGACAATATGTAATAGATCAGTTGCAGCGACCAACGAGACTACTCGCCGTGCATAATAGCTCATTTATTGAGATAAGTGTCAATGCTAACTTCATTTCGTTTCGTAGAAATGAATGTCTAGTCCTCCTGGGAAAAACATAACGCAATACTTGCTACAGATATATCATATTGAGAATAACACTCGTGCAACTGACAGATATGCATTATGACTGTAATATATTGAATTGATACTGATTGAGTGATGATTGACAAATAGTGTTTAGTAATAGATATTATAACTTTATGAGCCCTACGTGAGGCGGAATGATATAGTGTAAGTGATATTGCACGGTTATTATTGTGGCCAATAGAAGCATTAGTTATCACAGACAGCCAATTTAGCCGACCGATTGAATATTATGTTGCCATGGCAATCCTATGTAATTTAAATTCACAACCGGTAGCTGGCTACAATGTTTCTGTGCTATAGTTATACAGTTGCACAGTACAATTTATTCCTTGTTTATAAACAGTTTAAGTCCCCGAAAGTAAATTTGACAGTCCAGCAGGCCTATACAAATTGACATTCTTTCGCGCTTGCGCTAATAGAAGCGATACAAAATGTATGAAAATGACAAAAATCAGAGACGTATCATTCCTATACATTTTGTATCTTTTCTATATGCGATGGATTCTAAGTAATATTGCTTCATATTTATTGGCAGAATTGTGTTTTCACCTCTTCGCCATGGGTCCCGAAGTGTCCATACTACAACTTTTATTATATGCCACTCAAATTGTGATTCCATCGTAGTCTCAAACACTATAAGTGTCTTTGAAGCTATCTCAATGTTTTAAGTGACACAGTGATAGCAAGTTTCTTTTGAAAATTTCATTGGTTAAGGCTGGTGAGTTTGCAGGCTAGATGATAGGAGCGGCCCAATGCTAATAGGACTATTATTTCTCTAGAATTTGGTTATAATTTACAAAATGATTTGGATTTGTAGTTCCGGAGATTACCGCGACTAAACAAAAAACACAATCCACCAAAAAACTTCAGCTCAATTGGTCTAATTAATATAATAATAATAAGCATATAATATACAACTTCGTAGGTATATATAGGTATTTAGGAGGTATATCGTAGTTTGAAACTCGCAGTTAAAGTTTGTCACAGCCTTTTTTAATATTTTTATACAATTTGATCGATCGATTATTCAATAAATATACTTATTAACTTCTAAATGATCAATGAAATGATTGCAAATTGAATCTGTTGCATCACTGCAGCTGCGTGTAGCGTTAGCGTTTCTAGACGGCAAATCACCATAATATTTACAATATAACGTGTCAGAGTACAAGCGTCGGTCGGGTCACTTAATAGACTGTTGTCCATTTAATGATCGCATAATTTACCTGTAAGTGTGAGTATGCGAGGTCCACTTAACCTCGTTGCAATGATGATGCAAATTTGGCCGAGAAATCGTCTCGTATTGCACACTTTCATAACAATTCAATGATTGATTACATAAATTTGAATACTGGCGCCGTTAAAACCAAATTAAATTCATCCGCGGCATCGGATAAAACACGTCGCAAGACTGATAAATTACCGAAATGATGATTAAACGACTATTGCGTACGGTGTTGTATTGAATGCGATGCGATGTATCGTAATCTGACGTGTTGCAAATGTATACCTTTAATTGATATTGAATCGACTAGCCAACTACTGAGACTACTAACTTTCATACAATATCGTCTGTGGTGTTCCTTTAAGCAGGTATTTGTGTGAAAGGTAGCGTTCACAGGACATCACAAATTAGTAAAAACCGCTGAAGCGGAACACGTGGCCACAGGGAGCCCCATATTTTCGTATAATTATCATAATTAACTTTATATAAAACCGCTGACCAATTACTATAATGCTTATTTAAGCACGTGTGCTGAAGTGGAGCGGGAATTACTGTAGGCGAGTGTCCGAATGTTCTTTCCGTATGCAATTATCGCCATTGAGTTTGTGGTCGGTTTGTGGTGCTCGCGGCCCGTGGTGGTCACAGGTGCGCCTTGGGAGAGTTAGCCAACAATTGTGAACATAACTTTTAATGAGGCAGTGATTATGCAACAATGATTATCAAAAAATATTGACTTGTCTCTTATTTTAACTCTGTATACGTAATTACTCTTAGGCATTTCGCAATGTTTAATGAGGAGTAATGCAATTTAAGAGGTCAGAGGTTAAAAGTTGAATCAGAATTAAATACTAACAATATCTATATAGAGATGGGTTTAAGAAAAATATCTGGGCTCAGTAGTTAGTAGGAGGTATTGGAATGATGATTGATCGATTAAAGTTTGGTTTTGTAAGATTTATTATGTTCATTTGAGAGAGAAGATATTTTTTATTTGAATCAATTTAGAATAATATCGTTTGCTATGTTACTCCGCTAAACACAATTACAATACATCCCTATACCCTTTACATATCCCTTAAATAGAGGCATGTGATGGTAAAATTATGAAACAGCTAACTCGTTCTACAATATGCAGCACAGGGTTTAACCATTCAAATCTATCTTCATATATTACGATTATATTATATTCGTTTTGGACAAAAAAGCAACCCCGTTCTGTCGAAATTTTATTGGTTACGAATATATTTATATAAATTACATTATAACTGCTGTTATATATACTGTAAAATAAATCACTACATAGTATAAAATTAAGTTGCTTTAACTGTCCCTATGTATGTTTAAATCTTTAAAACTAAGCAACGGATTATGATGCGGTTTTTTCAATAGATAGATTCATCGTAGAGGAAGGTTTATATGTATAACTAGCTGTACCCCGCGGTTTCACCCGCGTTGATTTAGTTTCATCCTTATTTTCGCGGAACCCTAATATTTTTGATAAATAAAAGTAGCCTAAGTTACTCCTTGTAACATCAGCTACCTACCAAGAAAGTCCCGTTAAAATCCGTCCAGCCGTTTCGGAGATTACCCGGAACAAACAGACAGACAGAGAAAATTTTTAAAACATGGTTTTTTAGTGTCTGTAGCGTGTATACATTCAGTGAAAAGCTGTTATTTTGGAATTACAAACAGACACTTCAATTTTATTTATCTGTATAGATAATAACATCCATTAAATAGTGAAAAAATACTGTCATTTTTAAGGTTTATCGATTTAAATAATGTTTTCAGTGAATGAAATAGGCTATATATTTTATACCCGTGCGAAGCCGGAGCGGGCCGCTAGTTATAGCGCCACTAGAAGAAGATGAAGATTATTCTGTAACAATACCTCAAATAAAACACATAACTAGTAGTAAGTAGACAAGGCAATATATTAATGTTTTTTTATTTGTAATAATTCATTTGTCTATAGGTACTATAAATGAATGTATAATTTTATTTTAACTGTAAAAAAAGTCTATAATGTGCTAAATACTTAAGTGTAATACTAAATTAGTTTCTGGGCTCATCGGGATGCTTTGCTCTTTTTACTGAAACTTTATATTCTGTTCCGTTTTATACTTTCCTATTTGTGTTTTTCACTTTTGTACGTCGATCGGTTCGTTAAAACAGTGAAGCTACAAATATCATTTGTACATCCTGTCGTCATTGTGTTGGTTAATATTTCTAACGTAATGACAAGGACTCGCAGTAATAAGGCAATATAATGTCGCTGTAAAATGTATAGGTACCTAAGAAATAGTTTCAAAATTGACTAGTTTACGATATACGAGATTGGCATGTTCATTAGCATTGGCACGAATATGCGGTGAGTGGATGAGTGGCTGTGACTCAAGTCATCATGGGCTTTGTTGGCTGAGACCATCATAATTAAACATCTGTCATTTGTCTCAATAATACATACTATTGTATGCCATTATAACAATTCATTAATAATCATTCCCTTGGTGTGTCGCAACAGTATACATTCTAAGCACTAATTGGATACCTATTTGTTTCTTTTATTTTTCGTAAGTGCAACCAAATTGGGGTCAAGCGCTAAATATTGCAAAATAGCTTGTTAGGTTCCTCATTATCTATCTGAATAATTAAAATAATACATCTATCTTTCAAGGGTGTAGCGAAATCCTTCGTGATTCAAATCTACAACAAATAGCCGAACATTATCTGTAAGTAAAACTTTAAAATAATATATTGCAGATACAAAAATATTAGGTATGCTATATTGAAGGTAACGCCTTTGTTACATTCACATTCACACGTGACGCGCTCGCCGTGTTACTCAGTGCGAAGTATAATTTGTTTGTGTAAATAACGGCGTGGTGATAGGTCGAATGTGTATCAAAGCGAGGGCGGCGTGCAGCCGCGGGCGCGCCTCGCGTGGACCGTGAGTAATCGTTCTCGACCAAATCTATATTGTGCAGCGGATTACTCCTACTATGCTAATATTTCATTCCACTTCTTCATTGGTATGTAAAAAGCACAGATGTTGAGATGTAATATGGAGGTACGAAGGATTTAGACCTAACCTTAACAAATCGAGATATAGATTTTTTATTCTTGGTATTAACGAAAACGTACTCTATGCATTATTGTAAAGATAAAACTTGGTAGCCAATTATCCCGCAGAAATTACCTACGTTTTTTATCGCTCTTGTTTATTATAAGACTTGTCAGGTGCGGATGATGATAAAAACTAAATTCCACAGCGGGCGTAGACGCGGAACTCTAGTTCAAAATGAGAAGGAATGTAATTATGCCGCATTGTGGATACTTAGGACATTTATGACCTCGTGTTATGGACACACTCGTTTAAATTCTTATGAAAATCGCGATTAGTAGGCGAGAAATTTGATTCTAAATTCCATAATTGTGGATATCAGAACTATCAATGTAAGTACCCGTATTAATCAATATTTCTGTTATCCCGAGATTATTGAAAATGTCTCGCGCCCAAGTAATGGGGTGTTATGTATGTTCGTCTATAGGAACTAGAAACATGCATTAGATTCGATATCGTATCAAAATCATCATCATTTCAACCAAAGATGTTATGAAAATAGTCTACGTCTTACAACAGAAAACCGACCGCTGCTAATTTCAAAAATATGTGACGTCCATGAATATTTAGTTAATGCACGCTATATTCATTTACAAGTTTTTGATAGGTATTTCGATTTTTTTTCCATTTTGAAACTTTCCACCCTGTTTTCCACGTGCTCGTCAGATTGCTATATTACAGATTGACTACATTCAAAAACAGGTTTTAATATTAAGATGTTTATTAAAGCGCTAAACAGATTAAAAACCTATTATGAATGTTGTTATCGAACCATCAACGGCGCCAAGCTTAGGCAACTCGTTTATAATGACGTCCATCCATAGCGTTTGGAAACGGCTCGCCCGAGGGCGCGACCGACTCGCTGTCGTAAATAATTCGAGGCATACTGTTTATACGTATCCAAACGTAAGATTCCTCTTTTCGTATTAAGCCATAAAATTGCAAACAAGTCAGAGGCTCTCTCAGTGCGTAGGTGAACGCTTAATACTTGGCTTACTAATAAAATGATCCTAGTTAGATATCAGCGGTTGCGAAGGTAATTTAGTTGCATACTACCTAATTCGATGCAGCTTGTTATGAAGCCATAGATGTTGTAAATAATGGACAGAAGCGTGTCACTGCTGCGTCCTCCGCCAACGCAATACCAACAGAAATAACACTGACGCTTGTCCACATGTCATCTCCACAGTACTTCTAGTAGGTAGTTAATGATAGCTATTTATAAGCGATACAAAATGTATGGAAATTACATAAATCTGTTCCCATAAATTTTTTATCGTTTCTATAAGCAAAGCGCGAGGAAATATAATGTTACTTTGTCTACAGGCCCAGAGGCTTTACCATAAGCTCTTATTGTCATCATCGTTCTACTTTGTGACAGTGACAGATGTATACACGTCATATACATCTGTTTCATAATAAGAGTTAAACTATCATGGCAATAAGAGGCCATGGTAGGCCCCTAGGTGTCGTCACGATAGTTATGAAGGCTCAGCGACAATAATTTTGCAATATGCTGAAAAACGTAAATATTCAATTCCATAGGAGGGTCAGGCCCTCCTATGGAATTGAATATTTACGTTAATTTTGTGAGCACATTCACAGAACCCTTTGCTTAAAAGGGTAACGATTTTGAGTGATGTATACCTTCTCCTCCTTCAACCTTTAGGGGCAGTAGAAAAGAATGCACTTGCCAACTTCATCACAGCGGTTTACATGTTTTGCATAGAAGCCTAAATCACCAAGTACTTAATTTCATCCACATCTACAGACCGGCGTATCAGGGAGTAACTATTGGATGGTAAGTTGTTACAAAACTATTACACTTTGCCTTCATCACCATCACAACCTACCCTGTAATCTGTATTTTGCCAAAACAATTTTGCGATATTACGGACATGTAGCGTCAACTTGTGGATAAATAAGTTGTCGGTCTGTCTATTACCTTTTCACAGCTGAACGGTTGAGTAGATTTAACAGAGATTTGGAATATAAACTAGAGACTGAGAACTAAGGACGGTACTTAAAAAGTAGCAGAAGTCGCGGGTTAAAGCTTCGTTTTCATATTCATTACGTACACTTGTTAATCTCATGCGATCTGCAGCACACTATAAACCTATAAAACACCACACAAATGCCAGTTAATAACATCAAAAGTAGGTAACACAAAATTGATGTTTGCGATGCAACGTCTAGACCAGACACGTCCGACTAAAACAAGTTCTATCGATTCGTTCTTGTAATATCGGTGTAATTTATTTAATGTTAGAAATAGACCTTGCCCGCGCCACAAAGAATATTGGCTTTCACAACGGAACCAGGCAAATTTATGTGCCGCGAGATTTTGAGCGCCGCACTCTCTGGATCACGAGAACAAAGCAATACGTCTATAATTGCTAAATGTAAAGTCTACGTGTTGTACTAATACTTGATCTATTAATAAAAGACTAGCCAACGTCACGCGGTTCCACCCGCGTTCCCGTTGGAATACGGTGATAAAATATAGCTTATGTTAATCTCTGCTCATATAGCCATCATTTGCAGATAGAATTTTTCAAATCGATTTATTATATTGTTAGTTTATTTGCTACATAAAAAATCGAAATATAAAAATTTTCCCTCCTTATAACATGAGTATAGACAAGATGTGCTCCAGTTTCGGGTTCATTTCTATATTGTGGCGTCCCGAAAATGGACAATAATTTTCCGGATTAAAAATATAACTGTAACTGTTTATTTATGATTGTAATCAATATTATGATTAAACACGACTCAATCTGTTAAAGATAAAGAGCCGGGGGCCGTGGACATTGAGCAGTCGCCTGCTACGCAAGCGACGCAAGTACGAATCCCAGCGGTGAGCTAATCCGAATCAATGAGCTTTTCTAAATAGCAGCAGTGCAGTAATTTTATCCTGCGCTTTACGGTAAAGGAAAACGCCGTGAGGAATCCGGCTTATACCAGAGAAGAAATTCAAAGACGCAAGTATAGAAATATTTTTACATATTTTTTATGGATACGTTTGACTTACTTTTTTTTAAATGTAAAGCTACTACTATCACATAAGCGAACTATCATCGATAGACGCAAATTATGTAAAATTTGAGCCAAATCATCAGGTGCTTAGAATTGCAGAGGGATCTATTACAGTGAACTAGTAATTTTGCAGCCCACTAGCACGTTTCCCTAGTATCGCCTTAAGCCAATTCCGTTACTAGGAATTATTAGTAGTCCTCGTAGTTTTACACCTGCCTGTGGAAACCGATCTCCTAATTACACTAATTGTTCAACTATACATAACTACCCTAGATACGTAGCTGTTTTTCTTCAGAGGCAAAAAGATGCTTGACTAACAAATAATTACATTGACTTGAAAAATGCAGTATTCTATAAGTAGTTATATTATACCTATTTACACGGACAAAATAAAATAACTAACATTTGCATGAATATAGCTAATCAGCCAAACTACCACTCAGTTTATTCGCGGACGTAATTATTAGTGTCATAAAATATGCAATTAACTCTTTGTAACATGATTTCCAGTATATTTTCCTCCTTCCTTATTAAGATTTGTTATCAGGCATGCGGAGACCACTGTGTCCAAAAAAAGCACAAATATTTTATATTAGTTAATGAAATGGCTGCGTAATATATTGATTCTATAAATAATGTTGATAGTGATCTTAACGTGGTGATCGCGTGCGCGGTATTGTGACTGGTTTCTCCAGTGGCAAGATGGAGCCTAGTCGTAACTAATTGACGACAGACGAAGCGTTACAATTATTGTGCGTCAAGTAAGTAATTGGCATCATCTTTGGGTGATCTTGACCTAAGCTACCGAGTAGGGCGGGCGTCGCGTGCCGCCGCGTAACGGACTAGCAGCTGATCCCTCGCATCGTCCTTTAATTAAACTTAACTACCTACTACATCACTATTCTAGATATGTTTAATGTGCAAATAACAACGATATAGCTCGCCCGATCATTAAAGTGCCTGCTGATATAAAGAAACTAAAAATAATCTTAACTTAATTATGTTTCTGTTTGCATTGTAACTTTTAAGTATGGTCATTATTTGTAGTAAAGATAAATGTATATTTTTACTGTACTTTTATTTATTTATGTAATATAAGTTTTTAATGTAAGCTCAAGCCTTCCATAAGGAGTAGGTTAATATACACATTGTCATTAAATCAGGTTCTTTAATAATAAGGTGTATTCATAAAGTGTATGAATTTTTTGGCATGATAAGGAGAAATACGGTGTAAGCGTATATTAATGGTGAGTAATGTGATATCGATACAGCAGTGTAGCAACATCGAAACGTCAATGTATAACATGACATTTTATCGATTACGCTAACATTATCAACTGAGTCAACACAGCGAAGGGAAACGTTAGAGTAAAACGTTAAAGTGCGATCGGGAAAATGGCTAATAAGTTAGCTAACAAATGTTATCAGCGCAAATCATGAGGACATATTAGAGGCAAGTAAATAGAACGTGGGCAAAGTGAAGCGCGGGGGCGCCGGGGCAGCGACGCAGCACTGTCTAATTAAGCGCGGCCCGAGCTAATTTGACGCGCGCGCGGCCCGCCGCCGCCTAATGAATGGTATCGCACACGTTCATCGCACCACGTCGCTCGGCTCGTGTTTAACTCCGAACATTAAGGAAATCTACTGCACTCGCCGCTGATAAAACAAATTACTTCTATCTAAGCGCTGAGAAAACTGTAAACGTACTGGTGCAGCGGTTTCCAATAAACATTTAAAACGGATTACGGAACAGACATGAGGTAGCATTATTATTTTAATATAGTAAATGCAACTTCAAAATCCATGTACTTCACTCCAGGAGCGGAGCTAATGCTTATTCAGAGAACTTGCATCAGTCGGTAACGTTGATTATAGACATCGGTAGTGCTGCGAGTACAGCTCTAATGCGTTGATGTTGTGCACGCACAATGCAACTCGCAAATTACAAAGCAGATAATCATCTGTATATACCTGCTAGCAATAACTTAATTGCTTCCATACCAATGAAATGTATGACAATAGTAAAAGTGCAAACGGAGTGCCGCCGCGCCGCTAAGCAGGTGTTCTCAACTATCTGCATGACAAAATAAGGATTAAACATTATTATAAGATCATCGTTGACCACTATTAATTAAAAAAATTAACTATATTTTAATATCAAACTTGTTTAATGATAAATATCATTGTGTATTAATGTGGCTAGTTCTCGCATTATATTAATTAATGTGATTACAAAAAAAAGCATGCAGTCGCATTGATAATCCCCTCCTAATGGAATCGATACAGATGCCTTCACGAGATATAAGCGTTCAGCGGTAATAGGGGGGGGTAACTGCATGTTTTTTGCTTGGCTAGATGGATTTTAACGGGAGTGTTTTAGGCTAATTTTATTTAGAAAACATATATAATATAAGCGTTCTACGAAATAAAACATGAAACTAAATCAAATCGGGTGAAACTGCGGGGCAGAGCTAGTAGAGCTAGAAGAAAGTCGTGTTAGTTACACTATCTATAACTCAAGAACGGCTGAACTGATTTAGCTGAAAATTTGTGGGGAGGTAGCTTAGAAGTCTTAGAACCAGGAGAAGGACGTAGGATTTTATCCCGTTCCCATGGCACCTGACAAAAATCCAGGTATAACACAATAGAGTCTACATCTACTCTAGGGTGAAACCGCGGGGCAGAGCTAGTTTATTTATATTTGTATACATTTATTTATAGAGTAGTTTGAGCAGCCGCGCGTTAATCAATCTATCCTTTCTAAAATGTGCAACCATACTAATATTATAAGTTAGCAATAACTCTACACATCGGTACGTGTATTCGTAATTGCCTTTATTCCCACTAAGGTTTCGGATCGTCAAGTTTGGAACAAACATTTTAATTACTACGTTAGGATGTTTAACCTGAAAAATAAATTCGATGTGGATACAATTGGTACAAACACAATCTATACAGATAAATAAAATTGATTGTGTCTGTTTGTAACTTAAAATTAACACTAAATGCATATGGAAGGATATACTGACATAAAAAAAAATAGATTTCAGAATTTTTCTCTGTCTGTCTGTTTGGTGCGGCTAATCTCTAAAAAGGCCGATAGACAGATTTTAACGGGACTTTCACTAACAGATAGCTGATGTTACAAGGAGTAAGCATGAAATTATGTTTGTGTGGGTGAAAGCGTGGGGCACAGTTTATTAGCTTATATTTATTTGTAAGTTCCTAATCTTTAATCATAAAACAGTACAAATTGAAGTCACCATTTCCATGCTAAAGTAATCTGTTCGTTTGAACGCGTCGTTCATCCAAACTACGTTATGGATTTTGATACGGTTTTTACTAACATGTAAGAGTTGAGCTCCGATGGGTTTGTAGCTTAAAAATTCTTTATTATATTTAAAATTGGAGAATGAAGTCCACCTTATGTAGTAGTCTTAAAAATCAAAATTCAATACATGTTTATTTGATTAGACTTCTTTCAAAGTGCTTTGTAAGAAGTTTCCCGATAGAAGTTAATCGTTACCCGAAGTGAAGCTATGATCGGTGGCTACGTCGCTTATATATTAACAAAATATAAAATTGGAAGTTATAATGCGATGAATAAAATTGCTAAGGATTAACTTTTATATGATGCAGGCGTCTCCATTCATCTGGCTCTGATACTTATCTCACATGTTGCCGGCTGCAAATTTCGTTTTTGTTATTATGGATACCTAGGACTTGTATCACTGATAAACATTAACATTAATTAAATTGGAAATTAAAGGTAAAGAATGTACTGACTTTTGTGACCAATTAAAAAAAGGTATACGTGATGATTTATGCCTTGTATATCTAAACATCTATATCTATAACAATAAATATAATTGCAGGATTAATTTAACCACACTCCATATTAAAGGTTTTTAGTTATAGTTAATATCTTTAAGTTAAAATCTTAAAAAATATAAACGTATAACTAAAATATGTTATTGAATTGAAGTTTCTGTTTACAATTTCAAATTAACAGCTTTTCGCGAAGTGCAAATGAGAATATATACTGTACTGAGGGCTTACCATCATCGGTTTAAACAGAGCGTATTTAGAACATCTGAGCTTTGATGTCTCATTTTGGTTCCGTAAAAAAAACGTCAAAGCTAAGAAGTACCTTAAAACTCTGCTTAAGCGATCAGGTTGGCCCCCAGATATAAATTGTGAAAATATGATTATTATTATACACATAAATAGTAAGTACACCTAGCATGCATGTGGCATGTTACGAATAACGTTCATGTGTGTATTTTAACCGTTGGATAAAATGGTGGTTAAATAAAACAATAACGTATTAAGCTGTTTTTGTACACGATGACTGGCTGGTATATTTTTAATACACCAGTAAAAAATAAAATAAAGAATAAATACCTATACGATGGCGTAGCGCGTCACGTTTTATTTGCGGCTGATTCAAGTCCTGTTACAACGGTCTCAGACATAGGTATTATTCATTTTTATTGCCCGCCGATTATAAAACCGATCTCTATGCATCCTAATGGCTTTAAAAAATATTTATAGGTATGCAAATGCAGTATTTTTTACGTTGAATATGCAGACTTATTCTTTTGAATACTTGTTTTATTATCCGAATGGATTTTGTTTTAAATTGTTTCTGGAATGGTGGTAAAATTGAGGGTTTCTAATGTTTATTCCTACCTGAGTTTCTTGCCAGGTTCTTCTCAGTAAAAGCAACCTTCCGAACCTGGCAGTAGCATGTATAATCCATGTCGTTCTGACGATTTGAAACTACTTTGTAAAAAGTCTAATCGAATAAAGATATTTTTGACTTTGACTTTGACTACCATAGATGATCTACGCATTAAGTTTTAACACGGCTCCAATGCAGCATAAATGCAGGAATGCTGTGGTTCATCCTGTCGCAACACCCTTGCATATTTCAAAGGATCAAAAACTGATCCTTTTTTGGTATAGGTAGTAGCGTATTTAAAATTACTCTTTAAATGGATACACTATTCCGATGACTTTAAGAAAATACTCGATACATAAATAAGTATTCTGTTCCTTACTGTTTTTTTATTTTTATTCATTAGTTTGTTGTTTGAATTTAAATACATTAGAATATAAAATAGGTTTTCATAATATATATCATAAAAATCATGCATTTATTACGCGATATTGGCTGGCGTAAGAATAATTAAAATATAGTTGCAATAGTTGCACTATGCTGCCCACATTATGTAGCTTAAAATAACAACAGGTAATTGACATGACGTAATTGTAAACAATAACATTATGAAATAACAAAGGAAAAACCCAGTGTTGGCCCTACGGTGACGCACCAAAAGTCTCCAGAAATCTGTTTAAATTGAAAGTAGTTGCGCACAAAAAATGAGGAAAAAATTTTGAGATATATCTCAGCTCAATTCGAGACAGATGTGGCGACCGGGGCGGCAGCAACGCCAGCGAATTTCGCACCGATATTTTTATCTCGCAAACCACTGCGCCTTATCGCACAATTTGTCACAGCACCGACATATTATGGTCATTTCGGCTAAAAGTATTCAAAGAATAAAATTGTCCTTATAATATATTTGAAGGTGCCTTTATCAATTTTGCGTTTTTTTTACAAATCTCGCATGAATTATAACACCTAGTAATTATTTTCCTATTGGATGTTTCCAGTGTACATAACTTGTTTCACAACAAATCGTAAATGGAGCTAAGATTTGAATCTATAACCTGTCAGTTTTAACTACAATGTTTGCCAGCAAAGCGCTTTCGATTACAAAATTTTGTTTTCGTGAAATAGGCCTTGACCTGACAGTATAGTTCAATTCGTAAAAGCTGTGGTAAATGATAAAAAAGGAGTGTCACTTCTGTATTGTTATTCTTTGGCACGGTCACCCGACACAGACGACTTCCCGGTTAATTACACCGGCGAGGACTCACGACTCTCACTCACTTAAAAAGCTTTAAGCTGCATCATTTGTTTGCGGTCATAATGGACTGATAACAGATACAATTCTGCTTGCTACATCCAATAATTGACTTTAAAAACAAATCGTTACTATTATAGCAACTTCATTGAAACCCATATATGTATAGCAATACCTACCTGCTATACTGGTATACATCCTTCCTTCCCCACAACACTACTAACCAATGGTAATGCGATAGCTTCATTGTCTTAAGCATCATACAGGTTTGAAATCAATTGATAGTCTTGATATCTATACAGATCAATAAAATTAAAGTGTCCGTTTGTAATTCCAAATTACCAGCTTTTTACTAAATGTATATGAAAGTATATATGGTACTTACCCAAACAAACCAAGTTTTTTTTTCTCTGTTTGTCTGTCTGTTTGTTCCGGCTATTCTCTGAAACCGCTGAACCGATTTAAAAGGGACTTTCACTGGCAGATAGCTGATGTTCAAAGGAGTAACAAAGGCTTCTTTTAGTTTGAAAACATATTAGGGTTCCACGAAATGAAGCATGAAACTAAATCTAGGCGGGTGAAACCGCGGGGCACAGCTGATTTAATAAATGATTGAATTTTTTTAACAAGACCAACGAGATAATGTATTTTTGCACACACGTTGTCAGGAGTACAGAAAATGACAGGTTTTATAATTTTGCAGACGAAGACAAGCCGAAATCTAGTAGGTACCTACATTATAATTGTATGGTGACGATTGAGAGAAAACACATACACATATAGGAGGATTAAATTAAATATTAGGAGGTAAATACCATAGATTATGAGCATGCTTGTGACACCCATTTAATTCAGTAGGAGAATAATAATAATTTCACTTAATTACGGCATTTATTTACAGCGAGGTCGAGGTGCGCAGAACCTACCCAGTAACTCTACGTCTCATGTGCCCGCGTTGTGACTACACTACTCGCTCGCCACTCGCCAACCGCCCCGATATCTACGACAATGAACTTAAAAGAAAAATAAAAGCTTTTCCGTGTAGTACTTTTCCTTAAACCGCAGCGGAATTAATATTTATTTATCTTTTTCTTAAATATATACAATCAATTTAACCAAAGTGTTATCTGTGGTCTTAAAAACTTGCGGAAACGTATGCACTCCGAAACCTATTGATAAATTTAATAATTTTAATGCACAAAAGACCTTTTGCGTGAGACTCATAATAATCGATTGTTTTATTAGGCATGTGATCGTAAAGTGGTTGGTTTTACCGGAGCATGGACAATGTATGCTTTTCAGGCAAAAGTAAATAAAGTGTGTTTTGAAATGTTCGAATGCTTGGCGACATAATAAAGTAGTATTTTTACAACTTCCCCTGTAAGGAAACTTGAAACAAAATTATTCAAAAAATACATATTATGTACTTCAATTATTATTCTGTATACATAAAAAAATATTATTTGTTAAACTTGATAATGATTAATTGTATTTACAAGTGGGCTGTGGCAATGAATATGCATTGCTATTCAGCGTGGCAGTGCTGCCAGTCTCCTTGGCACAATCCCTAGATTTGGGTCAACCTTATTAATCGTAATTAGACTAGCTGTGCCTTGTGTGTACACAATTTCCTATGAAGACTATTTCACAGGAAATCATGTACGCCGTAACATATTAGCTCATCGCCTTTTAAACTGTTACAATTTACAATACCCACTATTCACCAAAGATGATTGATTCCATCGCCGTCTCTGGCACTACATATGGGCTTGAACTTTTCTTCAGATACATGCAGGCTCTTTCACGATGTATTCAACACTGTTAAGCTCGTGGTTTGTAATCATATGCTCGCTCGAGTTTTTAAATCTCATCATAGTATAGGCACAGTATGGATAAAGCTGTGAGTGTTGCAGGTGCCGTCACCAGTAATGAGCGCTCAGCGAATATAGTGGGGGATGATTGCGCATGTATTTATTTGCTGGTGATATTGGAACTTGCGTCGCTTTCGTAGCAGGCGTCCGCTTTAACCAATCGATCACCACGGCTGTCAAAGTAATAAATTAAAGTGATGGCGGTCATCTCTGAAGATCATGGAACTATAACGGTAAATTAAAAAAAAATTGCGTTACTTAAACTTAGATTTTTTTTATAATGATGGTACAATACCGCCACTTTAGCTCTATTCTCATTGAGGCGATCCCGCTCGGGAGCTTACAGAGATTACATCTGCCTCTATCGATGTTATTATTAATTCATTTTTCATACAGATAGCATCGATGTAATCCGGAGGCAGTCAATGACGATTCCCACGTTACTAATATAACCGTAACAACCACTCTTAGATAAGAAATTCAATGGAAAATTAAATTGAGCTACTTACTCCGCTCTGTTCGAACAGACTGCTTTATGAACTGCCGTGAGATGATTTAAGTACTTATTTAATTTAAAAAGGCAAACGCAATACGTTTACTGTCACGATGTATAATGTCTAATTAATTATCGTATGGTGCGTCCACGTTCGATACACAACATGAGTATAAAGTAATATTTCCCTAAGCTTTGTAATGTAACAAAGTTTTAAAACAAAGATGTATGAAGTGGCAGTGTTACACAATCGATGTTATATAACATGTTACATCAGCTGTACGCACTTTTACATACCTAATTACGAGAATATAAGTATTATTATAATCTTCTTGGTAAGAAGTAAAAGTCCTAACTGTAGACATGCATCGCCAGCAATTTCAATGAGTAAAACAAATTATACGACAAAACGCGTGTCGGATACGCGTAAATTCATAAAATTAACATGAAAGTAGTAATCGAATGGTTTAAAAATTTCCCTTTTTCGATATTTAGGTTTAGGATACTAATAACTTTAAATCTTTCATTTTTTTTTCATATTAACTGCAAGTATACCTAAATCGGCGTATCCCAGCGGAGCCTATACCAATGAGGTTTTCTAAAAACATATGTACAGTGAAAGAAAACATCGTGAGGAAACCTGACAATTAATTCAAAGGCGTATGTATAGTGCCTGAGACGGCGATAGACTCACTGTCACTTAATTATCTTCGGTGAAAAGTGGATGTTGTTATTACAACACCTCTGCCTATTTGGTAACTTTTCCAGTTGGTATGTAACCCTAAAATATCAGTAATTGTTTCTCTTTGCTTCCGCATGATAAGTTCACGCATATTTTTGGAACATACCGCTTGTATACATCATACACGACAACATTGTTTTCACCAAAAGTATCGGAGTCAGGGTGAAATGTGAATCACGCCGACTGTCGACAGCCCACTTAATCGCCATGTAACTCAATACGCTTGTCTTCCGTGTAAATGTAACTGCTATAAACTGGTGTATTTACAATACTTATACACAGGATTATATTTCATCGATTTAATCTACACAGAATACAATCGGCGATATTTACGACGCTTTACATTTTTGAGTAATTTGGAACAGCCACTGATCGTAAATTCATAGATAAGTATGACGCAGCTTAAAAGTTTATTTAACAAATATTTTTCATACATACAAAAATTAAGGTTAATTTCTTAAAAAATATTTATAAAGAATATATATATTCCAATATATATTCCATGCTACTTGTGCTTTTGCAAAGAAGTGCATTTCAAACATCCAAATATGCCAAGCTCATCCACCGTAGCTACATGTTTGATACTCTAAGAAACAAAAATTCGCAATCAATTATAACTTATGGATTTAGAAGTATCAGGGGGGGGGGGCTTACCATCATCGGTTAAAGCAGAGCGTATTAAGAACTTCTGAGCTTTGACGTTTCATATTTGTACCGTAAAACTAAGCGCTGCTTAAACGATCATAGTTCGCCCCCTGGTATAAAAATCTTGATCTCGTAGCTCACTAAATTTTAAATTATTTTTCTATTCACGTTTGAATTATGCAGAAGATACAAATGAATATAGTTAATACCCTTAGTTGAAATGAATAATGGGCCCCGCGAGACATAACATAACAAGGCCAGGTCACCGCGTCTCCGCGTCTCCGATGCGAGCGCGGATTTGCACTCACCTCAAATCCTTGACCCATCCAGGAGAGGCTACTCTAACTGAATGTACCTCGGTCCTGTCGCTGCCGTATGTACATAAATAGGTATTTAAAATACCGTTTGGCGTGGGAACCGCGACGGGCGCCGAGTCGAAGGAACCATAGTATTTAATCTATGGCCCAAGCTGCAATATCACGCCTCCACAGTTCCGCTTGCAGGCTCGCTTGCACTCTTCACATGCACCACGTGAATCAAACAATGAGGTTCGATAACGAAATCCATTTGGTTGCTTAATTCTGTAACGAGGCTACTCTATCTCTATTCCTATCTATGTTTTTATTTTCAATAACCGTAATAGTCTCTTAGGAATAAATTTTAAAATATTATAATACGTTTGCCAATTCCCGAAAGTTATTCTATTATGCACTTTATTACAATTGACTTAAAGTTGAATGTTTCTTTGAGTTAGTGGTATGGTTAGGGCGGTGAGTAAAGAGGTACGACTGCACGCTGCGAGATGTCATCTCGAACCCCCGCTGCGGCCCGTGAACAATATTGTCTCTACTATAAATGCAATGTGAATTTTAAAATCAATTCATATTCACTTCGGTGAATTGTTACACGAACTGACAAAATCCCATCACATCATCGCCTTAGATAATCCTTGGTTTAGAAGTAGTTCCCTCTCTTAGTTTTAGTCCGAGTTTGGTCTAGAATTGGTTAAAGCCATTTTTTGTAATAAGGAGGTAATTTTCAAAAATAATTCAATGGGAAATTCAAGAATACAATTCTACAATAACTATTTGTGAATTTTCTACAATAATTAAAATAATATCTACATGCGCACGCTTGTATTCTCCGAAGGGGTAGGCGCTTTTGATTTTGATTTCCTATTTAAGTCCCATGATATAGTCAATAACATTTGGGCAAACAGGGAATCGAACCCAAAACGTCGTGTTCCGCAGTAGCACTTGCGACCACTAGATCAATGGGGAAATCAACCAGATATTTATTATTAAGAAATTAAAATTATAAAAAAAGTAGGTCGTGTATTATTCTGTCGTTTCAGAACATTACAAATTCAATATAACTCTAATAATTGCAACAGATTGCAAAATTAATTCATGTCTAATTAAGTATTTAATAGCTGAACTATTTGGGTATCCAATACAGCTATAAAAATCAAATGACTTTGATTCACACTTGGGGATAATCCCAAACAGGTTGTCTTTAATCAATTACCGTTTTATGACACGTGATCGGACCAGAAAAACTACCGTCAAATTGGTGTTTTATAATTGTCCTCTAGATGGCGTGAAGGGTGCAGTTAGGTGCAATAAAGGTATTTGTAGATACGTAATACATACGGGGGGCCTACCATCATCGGTTTCAGCATAAAGGATTACTATTGAACTTTGACGTTTCTTTTTGTACCGTGAAATTAAGATAAAATACGTGCTGCTTAAACGATCACAGTGGGCCCCCAGTATTAATTAGCTTGGGCAATAAAATTCGGATACAAACTTTCAAGCCCCATTTAACCCCCTTATGGGTAGAATGATAGAAAAACAAATAATTTTCCATTTTTTTTTTGTCATGTTATGTCTCTAGGAACAGCGGTTTAGGCTGTGCGTTGATATGTAAGTGCCCAAGGGTTCACTTATGAATACAAAAGTTATTTAATTCTATAAATATTTTATATGATTACACCTCTGCTGACCCCTTCGGGGAATACAGGCACGATCATGTGTATGTATCTACGTATTAAATATTTTAAACGTGGAGTATCTGTCTGTCTGCTACTTTTTCACAACTAAACCAATGACATACTGAGCTTCAACCTAAGGGTACTTAAAAATACATTTCGCTAACATTAAATTACTGTCACAACCTCTTGTAAACACGTGGCCACAAAAAACTTTCATGTATACACGTAGAACAAACATCAGCGCAGCATAATTACAAAGTATTTTACGTGGAAGATATTTTGTTAAATTGAGTTTACCAATAAAAAAATACATTAGTACAAATGCTTCATATTTATTTGCAAATAAATAGCAGTTATAGCGTATAACAGTCTAATAGTTTAAAATAAAATATTTATATTTAATTTGAGTAGCACCGGGGCTAGAGATGCAACATGGAGATACAAAAACAGCGTCATAACATAAAGCAACTCGTAAACGTTTTAATGCGTTCTAGCGATTGTTATCACTGATTTTTATGACTTCGCAAATGGATTTTTGAAAGTAATATCTGTATTAATACTTTTGTACTGAGCTGTTCTATTAATCATCGCTACAAGGGGTACAGTGTTCCAGCTTTTGTTAATAGCTCTACTAGTAACACTTAACAAGTCGTTTTATTTTGTTATATGACAACCATTTTTTTGTTTAGTACCATAAAATACTCGTAATCATTATAGAAGGTTCCACGATTGTAGGTTAAACAACTACAGAAGACCCAATTAAAGTGAACATAATATTTATAATATTGAAGAGCGTTATTGTAAGATAATACATCAATTGGCCGCTCACCTGCGCTATCCCACGATCGGTCGTCTCGATTTATAGATATCAAAGAATCGAAAGGCGCTTCGTATTTTGCATAAGTCTTGCGACTCGCAGAATAACACAATATTCCATGGCCTTCTATACATTGAGCTCGCGACGGTCAAACATCCCTGTCAAACTTGTACATGTGATGCCATTCCAGATTTCAGGTGTATAGTCGTCAAAAGATACCTAACAGAAATAAAGAATTTTCGCATTCACAAATAAGTAAATACATTAAAGCATTGTGGGTACGTAATTATAAGATTAAAATTAACCCAACTATCTGAATGTAATATTCAAACAAGTTATACTATGAATAATTAAACCTTATACTTATATAAAATGCTTTATGCTTATACAAAAAAGCGTTGTAATAAAAGCGTTCGAAAAACACATAAATCTTATTGTTGACCAATCGGTTCAACTTCCTGTATCGACCGGTCGGGCCGACCGCTGCGGCTTTTCTAAATAGGTGTTCTGATATTCTTTTTCTTCACGAATAAAAATAGGGCAAAAACACGTCGTGAATTTTTATACCCGGCGACCTTGCAACTGAGTGGCTTACTGATTGTGATACACAGTTACCTACTAAAAAACGAAGAATTTTATAAACAGCATCTATTTAAGAGACGGTTTGGTCGCAGCGGCGCGTATGGAATGGATCCAATGAGACGGGCATTAATGTTCTTAAAACTGCTCGAGAACGCAGATACTTCCTAGAGCGTAGGCGGTAGTCTGGTAGCGGATCAATCAATCACGTCCTTTTCAATACTTATGAGGATTCACTTTTACTTTTATTCAATAACTAACCTATTGAATATGTATGAGAGTGGCATGGTTAATAACATCATTCATTCGACACCGAGTGTTTCGACATTATTATTTTGTTCATCAACTGTCTGTCGGTGGGACGAAATCGGTGTACGGAGATCATTATTTATTTATTTTTCGGTGGACATGTTTGCCTTGCATCGGCCGATGCGTCGACGACGTGTTCAATTATGTATTGAATTCAGATCGTGTTTGCGTCAACTGTTTATAATACAATTATTATTGTAACGAGCGTCAATGTTTTACGTAAATAGCATTTCTTGACGCTTAACGCTATTTTATTCTTTGTTGCAATATCGGAACAAAGTTTAAAGTATACAAAGTAATTAATATTTACGTGGTTTTATACAAAAAGATTCAAAACAATATGAAAGTACTTTGTATAAAGTCTAATCGAATAAAGATATATTTGAGTTTGAGTTTGAATATAGTTCGTCGTACAGTGAATCGAAACGGCAACGTTACGTGAACGCAATAAGAAAGCGTGGTGGCTTTTGACGATAACTAACAGTCAATCATCTGTCGTTAAACAATCAACAAAAACGTACAACTTTCTATTTTTATGTGAACAATAAAACATTATTTTCTATCTATATGTCATTTCAAATAATTGAGACTTACATATTTTCGCGTGTTTATTTTGTATATTATTTTATTTTTATTAGCTTAAATTACTTGCATCATACACCCAGTCGCTGTTACCTACCAGTTTGGTTTATAGATGCACAAATGAATACATGAGACAGGCTACAACTAGATGCAAACGGTTTGCGGTGCCGTCGTTTGTGGTTTCAATCGCTCAACGTTGAGATCTTTATTGTAAAGTAGTGAGTTTGACGTATTTTATTGGCTACTGTAATCTATATACTGATATTGCGGTCCACGAACTTCAAAATATATTAATAGTTGCCTATTATTATGGGCCTATTGTGTCCCACTGCTGGGCAAAGGCTTCCATTCCACTTTTCCTATACTATAGATTCTCTACAATGTTTTCGTGAAGGGGTAGGTAGGAGTGTAACAACATTACATCAAAGATAAATTGGGTGTCAAGTGAAATGGTGACTTCAAAAACGTCATTAATTTTCCCAGAGTACTTTACTATCACAATGCATCGACACTAATGCTTCATCACAATCACACATTTTCACACTTGATTCAATTGACACATCATTTTGGAGTATTTTAAATAACTATAAAAACCCTAAAATATTATGCAGTAGCTTTATTAACTTTAGAGTAATTACTACCTCTACGGCAGAGTTTTAATAAGATGTTACACACACTACAGAAAACTTTTCAGTACACTTGGCTACATTTTAAGCTTTACATTTCCAGTATGTAGTTGCCTTGATGGCCGTACAAATAGGAAAAAACTACTTCGCCATTATAAAGAGCATGCAATTTTACCTTAAATGCATGTGTCGTTCAAACATAACCTATAAGCAATGAGTTACGTTGAGCTGGTGTTAGTAATTCTGCATACGCAGAGCGTTTTTTCGTTCTCCTGTAAAGTTCACTTTTTAGATTAAGATCGGTTTTCACTAGAGGCACAGATATGTATTTATAGCTTGATGATGTAGACATGGGTTTATCACTACCCTAGGTACCTTCAACACCAGACAAAGTACGCGGCTTTCAAAGCTATCTTAGTATTCCGAGCCCGTTATATTTGTGAATACAATAGATCAATAAAATACCAAGGCGCTAAATTGGACGTTATTGTATGCACCGCTCGCCCGTCGAATCTAACATGTTTACATTTCATTAACTTTAGTTTGACTCTTCCTTACATTGTATTCGATACTGAAATAAATTTATTTATGTTGTAAACTTATTGAGTGTCAATTTATTCAATTAGGCGTTTGCAGTTAAATATATTCAATATTTAAACTTATGATTATTGCTTTTATTATTTTTGAACATTCTTATGATGTGTATTGAAACTAGTTTTGACAATATTTTTATATTCGACTGATTTAAGTGTTCTAAGGAACCTATGTTTATGTTTATTTTAATGAATTTATAAAAATATATTTTAGCTTCATATTTTTTAACACTCACTTATTAGTATAATTTTATTCAGCTTTTTAAGACTGACTGTATATTACTTAGATCGTCGCAACGTGGGAAGTATGCTCTATGCTAAGTAATGGACTCGACGTAATCTCCCAAATTACAGCCAGAAATGAAGTAACTGCTTCTTAATAATACAAATTGTCATACATCGTGGTCTCCCTTAAAACTATGGTGTATGATATAAAAGTTACATTGCATAACGTTCAATATGTCTTCGTTCGAATGTTCTATTGTAGCGATGTTTAGAACAGCCATCGGAGCTGCATTGCTAATAGAAAGTCGCTTATCAATTCAATTGTCTGCGCCACGCCTGCGCCTGCGCCTGTCGTGGACTTGTAACTATCTCATTGTAGTGTAATTTCAAACTCCTATATTATTTATTACATTAATGCTAGCTTTTAGCCCGAGACTTCTTCACCTAAGGTTTACTGTTGCATTGTTTAACGTAAAATGATTCTTTATACTACAATTTTTTCTTTAATATTTTACCAAAATTGTCGGTCGCTGTACATTTTCAAAATGTGCTGTTGACATTTTTTGTCTAGTTTATAAAAATGCTTTTTTCGTCTCTGTTTTAAAATCAAATATACCAAAGCCTGAAGACAAAGTAACATTATCCTCACGCTTCGCTAGTAGAAAAGATACAAAATGTACGGGAATGACATATGTCACGTGACTGATTGATGTCATTTCCATACATTTTTTATCGTTTCTATTAGTGCAAGCGCGAGGGAATATTACTTTGTGTAATGCCTTCAGAGTTAAGAACTCAGTTTATGACGTTGCATTTTATGGTATCAAAATGAAACGCCAAAGATTAAAAGCTCTTAATAATACGCTCTATTTAAAACGATCATAGTTGACCCCAGGATTGTCCCTGTGTTTTATCACAACCAATTCAACTCAGGCCTACTTTGATAATTCGTAGTCATACAAATTAGTTTTTTTTGGCGATTGATGCTAGGTTTTGCAAATTAAATATAACTTTATATCAACGTACTTTGAATGTATGTTTTGAGACTGATTTACATAATCGTTGTTCCGGCACTTTAATTAGGTATTTCAGATTTATTACTGTTATAATAAGACTAGCGGAAGTCTCTCAGTCACGCGTATAAATGGGCCTATGCTACTCGCTGATGATGTAGCTATCAATTTCTGACAGAATTTTCGAGATCGGTTTAGTAGTGTAGGAGTATACTCAATACAAACAAACACATCTTTCCTCCTTATATATAATAATATATTAGTTCAGATATGCATTTACTGTACATTCAGACCATTTATAACGAATACACAAAGCAATGCAAAACATCCTGATAGTCATCGATGATTCAAGGTCTAACATCAGCGGCTCTCGAGCATCATGACTTTATTTGACAAGGCCAGGAGACGAGGCCACAAGGCAAATATGTATTTTTACAATTATATTACGCACTAACATCAATCTTATCATTTAGTGACTATAAAATATTATATTGGCCTTCTTTTTTTTTAGATTTCTAGGAGATAGTAAAGTTTGATTATTAGTCTTAAGATAAGAGCATAATGTCTGCATAAATAGTAGATACAGTCATAGATATAGCTTCAATAAATACACAATTGGATAACGAATAGTTAAATTAAATAATACAATATAAATACTTATAATTTTCTTGCACGCGGCAGACGTAAGCTCGTGGACTGCGTTGATGTCTTTTGTAAGCAAAATCGATTTGAATGTGAAACACGATTATTTTGCATTATATTATCTACTAGCTATGCCCTGCGGTTTCACCCGCGTAGGCATCAATACGCAGAATCCCTGTAAAAAAAATTGCCCGTGATACTCCTTGTAACATCTGTTAGTTAGAAGTGAAGAGAAGTCCTATGAAAATCGGTCCAGTTGTTTCAGAGATAGCCGGAACAGACGCATAGAAATTTATTTTCAAATTGCCTTTTTAATATTTTTTGTATATATATTTTCATATATATTTAGTAAAGCGCTGTTCATTTTTAATTACACAATAGTACAAACAGACACATTTAATTTTATTTATCAGTATGGACTATTATTATAATATATACAGACAGATTGTCCTTGAATAGTAAAGTCACACATTTTTGTTAAAATGAGTACCTATAAAAGTGTCCAATTGAGTCACAACGACCTCGCCTAGGAGTCATTGTGTGCGAATGTGTATAAATGAGCATGTTTTATAACATTGGTACGCAGCACACCCATGAAGCAGTCGGAACCAGTCCGGTCAACCCGTTGCAGGAGTGACCGTTCTTTGTCCGAGTCGTCCTAGACAGCCGCCGCGCGCCGCATTCATGCATAGTAAATAATTACAGTGATCAGCGGCAGGTGGAGCGCACGCGCGCATAGAAATAGAAAGCCACATTGCAGTAATTATTTAGTACAGTTATCCGTAATGGGCCGTTTTGCGAAAGCTGTTAAGTAAACAGCGTCCTGCGGTTCCTGCCGGGTGCAGGACACATGCCCTCCTCCTCCCGCTCACCCTCGCCCGCGTATTATCATAAGCCGCTCATATTACGAATGCCTCTCGATTAACTTTGTCGAGTGTTTCATTTTTAAGTTTAATGACTGCAATCTAATAGGTAATACGTTACTCAACGCTTGTTTTGATGACCTTTAATTAGACGACTATGAGTTATGACAAAAATTACCCTTGATGTGAAAGATATACATCAATTTACCCAAATACGTTTCTTCTACCAACTTAATTTTTTTTGTGTATAATTTTCAAGCACGTGGATCAAATGGAGTAGGATGTTATATATCCTTATAATTTGGGCTATAATTAATTAGTGTTATGTAAATAAACCTGATAGAATTATAAAAGGCTTGGAGTTAGAGTAAACTAGTCATCGATCACTTGAGCGATATTTAGCTCAAACTTCCTTTTGTGACAATTAGGTGCTGACAAGGACACCACCGCCATTAAGCTCATCAAAATAATTTCCATAATTATTATAAAAATATATCTTGATTTATTCACAGATAAATACAGATGAATTGTTTTTTCTTATTCTAAATTAACAGCTTTTTACTAAAAGGATAAAGCTATGCATTCGAGAGCCTCCGGAATGTACGGATACTAGGTGCTTTTAAATCAGAAATAAAAACAAATTCAAATTCAATATAATGTGGGCGAAGCGACTTTGCACAGCTTGTTCATCATAACAGTTTATTTAAGACCCTAAAGCGATTTATTATTAAGTGACAATGAAACATGGGAAGCCACATTCTAGCATACAAATTACATTTAATTAGACAACACGTGTTCGCATACTTATCTGTATCAGGCCATTATATTATTTGGATCACTCTTTTAAAAACATTAATAATAATAATGAATATTCAGTCATTATCACCCAAGGCCGTCTGGTCACAAAGTATGTACACAAACTGTAGGTTTTAGGGTTCCTGAGTATAAAGAAAAATACAGACTTTTTTCTCACACAGCAGAAAAAAATAAAAATAAAGATATATTAACAAATATAAATATATACATTAAATTTTAGTAAGTTGCCACAGCACAGACATACAATACCCATGTTGTGGCAACAGGCCTTATTAGTGCATACTATGTCCGTCGAAGCAGGCTTGGATTCCCAGGAGTAAACATTAATAAAGTCTGCGCGACGTAGATTGTAGGGTAGTTCTTAATTGTGGTAAGGTTGCATGTGGCTATGATATGATATGCTATGTGATTGTCAGCACAAGACAAACGTGACAGTCGTCGGACGGGCGACGAGCGGCGCGGGAGCCGCGACGCGCCGCTGCCGGCGTGCGGCTCGCGGCGCGGTCAGGGGTTAAGCGATACTTTATTTTGAATAATTTATATGTCGTAGTGCGATAGACGGCGTGCCCTCCGCCTTGTACTGTTTATGGTAATGCAGAATATCTCGCATTGCAAATGCGCTGAATGTGTCGCCGCCCGAAGCGGCTGCTCGCGATAACCACCATTGCGAATATATTTGCAAACATGTTTCCGACAAATACTTTACAGCTTGCAGTCTTTATATTATTCATAATAAAATTGTGTAAATTCATCTCTGATAACTAAAACAGGTATCGTTTAAGTTTTTCTTTTCCCTCTACCTATAAGTATCCTTTTTTAAATGGATTCAGAGTTGATAAATTGTCTTTATAAACGTCAGCAAGTAATTAATTTCGAATCAGAACATGAACAATCGCTCAGAGCATACACAGTTAATTAAAATGTGGAAGGTTGACTGCCATCTCGGTAAGACAGGTCAGCCGATCTGCGACACTAAGTCAAAAATTCACTTTTAAGAAATTGTCATTAATCAAAATTAATGGAGTTATTATCGCACTCGAACTTTCAAAAAATATTTATTGCAGTCATAAATCAGTCTTAAGGGCCGTAACGAAGCTGCGCGGTGAGCTTTCTAGGACGAGGCAGGAGCAGCCAGCAATTATACTTTGCTTCGCTGCCTCGCCTCGATGTTTCGTCATTTCGATATATAGAACACGTGCTTCATTTGATACAATCCACCGTCAAACATCATAATATATAATAAATATTATAAGGCAGCACCAGTATTCGAGATATATTAAAAACAAATTTAATTATTAGATCTATTTTGATACATTTTAATTGGCAATCATAATAATATTGACCTCAGTTCAAATATTAAAATAATGTAATTTTGCACACTTGTTGATTGTTGAATAACCCTGACAGTGTTAACTACTATTTTATGAGTGTTAAGGTTGTTACAGAAATAGTAAACTTATTTGCTTTTAACTTTAAAGTTTTCAATTACAAAAAAAAACTTGTTAATACAAATCGGAATGGTATTCAAATACATAAAAACACCGTTGTTTACAACAAAACACTTAGTGAAGGTAGCAATTTTTCATAATTGTTAAAAAAAATATCTATTATGAACCTGTTAATGTATTAGAATAGCCGTCTCATTTGTTTATAATGTTTGGTTTATTTCGCAAGTTAGGCACAAGTGAGAGAGCGTTTCATAATTACTATTGTAATGATTTATGGGTGTTCATGATAATTCCCCAATACCGATGCCAAGGGAGAAAAGTAAGTTTATACAAAATAGCGAACAATATGACGTGATATTTTTAATAGATAATGATGTTGATGGACGACAGCGGCCCGCCAGCGCCCGCGCCGCGCCACGGCCGCGCGCACCGTGGGAACTGTATTTCGGCTCTACAATACCAATGTTTTGCAATCACTTACTATATTTTATATCAGCCATCTAACCGTAAATTTAATCAGTGTTGTTGACTCAGCCGTTGAATAATCTCGTAAACATGCAACATTATAAAATGTCTTCATAAATACTTACAAACACAGGTACAATGATCGACCGAGTCACTCATAGGCTAATAAAGTTACAATGAAATAATTTGTAACAATATAATGAAGTCTGAATATAATTAGTTAAACAGTAAAGAAATGATTAAGGTTCCTTATATTGGTTACATCGAGTGATAATGAGACTCCAAATAACCTGATGGTTGATCGAGTGAACATACGGCTGCAGGAACAGAAACGAGGAGATCTGGTTGATGTGATAAATATTGAAATGGTCGCCAGCGGGGCGGTAGTGTGAAGGTACTTATACGGAGTTACCTACTTTGATTATAATTGGCAGTATATTAACAAACAAAGTGGTGACTGGGGCGGGGTGCCGACATATTTATGTGACCCGAGGTTCAAATGACCTGCGCCGAGTTGCCAAATTAACGAAAGCTCACGCAGGTCGAGACACTTTCTACTGGCCCGCATGTGTACCAACATTTTCATTATCGATCGCTTTCATAATTCAACTGACATTTTTGATCCATACAATTGCATCGCTCGAAAAAAATTGCCATGAACGCATTTAATAAAGAGTCATAATAATTGCAGGTCATGAGACATTTATCTCTCATTATCCTAATTAACGATGTACCGTTCTTGAGTCATTGCGCAATGATGATACTATGTATTTGGACCTATTACACCCATAAGCCGAGTGACTTTAACAAAGCAGCAAGAAGGTAACGTCGCCATTGCGAAATTGCTATTTTCGGTCTCCTCTATAAGCATTTGCATTTTTCTGTAATGACATCAATGCCAACTAATACATATTTATTAGCATTATTTATTACTCCATTTATTTTAGAACATTGAAAGTCTTGCCTGATTTGAATGTTTATATAAAATGACAATTGTATTTTCATTATATTGGTGTGCAAGTAACTGGACCATGATTTTGCATTTTATTTTCAGTAATCAATTTCATCGCTTGCGGCGCTCCAAGGGTAATTTCCGTGACAATGTGATTTATTATTGCTATGTGCCTACCTAGTTGGCTGCCCATAGTCACTTTAATTGTCTGTCATACTTCATTCTTAACATTTAACTTAATCAACGTGTTTTTACATGTCGACGTTACATCATTACATACGTTGAGTCATAACAAAGTATTTATTGATCGAAACAAATTCAGTAATGCACATTTCTACATGATATCACAGCCACCTAATAAAGACGTGAAAATTGTTACCTTTCGTGAAAAATTTAATAATTTCCTAAGGCAGGGTTAATCTTAATTTCTTATCTCACGAACTTAAGTTGTAAACGTAGCTTCGTTATTATTTTGGTTTGAAACGAATATTGAATTTATTGAATGATTACCACAATGACGTGAAAATTTAAACGAATTTACGTAACCGTAATATTATAGGTAATTGGATAATCGAAGCGCTGAAATGTGCAATAAATACCAGATGTAATTACGGATACTCCGTTACAGAATAGTGCAGAGGTAGGGCCACTTTACGGTGCATTATGGCGAGTGAAGTCGACACAAAAGCGACCTCGCGCCATATCACTTTTCGTTTCTTTATTTGCCTCGCTCAATGCACCTACGCGTCAGTATAAATAAAGAAATAATATTTTTTTGCCTGATCTGTAAGGTGGTGGGTAAAAACGTGCTTTAAATTTAATATTCATTATAATAACAATTGGCATTGAAATATATAACATGTGATAGGTGCTACGGATCAACACTCATTTGACGGGTTGTATTATTTATGCAAGGCGCTCTTGTTTTTCCGGTCTCTGCTCGCTCAAAACTCTTGCGATACATTTGTGACTGAACTATAAGTATTATTGTGTGTATGTATCTACGTAGGAAGCTTAACAAAAAACTAATTCTTAAATATATTTCACCAATACTACCAACTTGGCTCTTAATTACCTATGCAGTGTGACGAATAAAAAATATTATCATAAACGATGTCGTTTTTATGTTCTGTTATCAACCGTGAGAGTGCCGTGCATGATTACGTTATCTTTCGAATAATTACGTTTATAGCCATCACAAATACTAACGACAATGCTTCCTCGAACGGAGAAAGTAAACAAAATATGAATAAATCATCGCGACAGGGACACAAGTGGAGATAGCGCATCGACGGAACAACACGCGGCCAACAACGCGTGACACGGACCACGCCGGCCAGCCCGATGGCCCCATACACCATACACTATGAATTTGCTATGCAGTACATAATAGCGTCTATACATATTGGATATTTATTAATACAAGACAGATCTTACCATCAGGCAAGCTGTGGGAGGATTTTCCACCTTAGTACGTGAAAGATACAACAACACTATTATTTATTCGGTAACATAACTTACAGCAGTATAAAAATGAAGAATGAAGTAGACAACTTATATAATAAACTGGTAAAGTTTTTATGTTTGTAGAAGTTTGATGAGGTGTAAGTAATAATAATACCTAAGTTTAAAAACTAATATCCAACTACTGGAATGCCACACAAGTATTTTATAAAAATATTTTCAGTAGGTGTGAAAATATAAGGAAATAATCCCAAAAAGGTATTAAATAAAATAAAATAAAAATAGCCTACTTATATTAATCCCGAGAAGAGTAATCTAATCATGTCCTTCGATAGTTTTATTATAAGTAGCTGCACTTTTCAACAGAACTGTACTTCTTAACTATACATTGCTGCAAAACAATTTGAAAGTAGTAGACATTATTGTAGTATTATTTGCTACTAAAATAAATATATATAAATAAATTCAATTAGCATTCAACTTGCTAATATTTATGATATACGTTTATACTTTACCCATATTTCATTTCCTTTTCAGGCTCTCGTATGTGTTTCAATAATGAAAATTTACTTGAAACCCTGAAGAGGTCACTAAACTTCAACCGCTTTTGCGGTTTTTCAATCTATTCTTTTTTATATATTAATTTAATTAAGATACTTTTCAGTCCACAATTCACTTTTGATAAAAATCTATTGATTTTGGATAGCAAAATTTCTGAGCAACATAGTACTCGTGTATCCACGTTTATAAGGCAGTTTAAATAGACAACAACGTGGAGCATTGTTCCATAAGAGTTTCTCTAATGAGATGCACTTCAAGTCCATATTCGTGACGAACCGCACAAAGATGGCCTTCGGAGACAAACATCTGTTAAAAGTTCCTTTAAAAGTAACAACCGTGTTCAATTCAAATTCTTCAAAATATACCATTGTGTTCGATCAATTTAAGTTGGATTTTATTATTGTGCTTGAAAATACACATGGCAATGTAAGTTTTATGAGCAATTATTTGAAAATAGTTATAATTGGCTAACCCGGGTGTTAGCACACAAATTTTGTTAACTTGTTAAGTGAAAATTTTGATCATGGCCAAGTAGCCGTAATAAGTAGATATAAAAACACTAATAACAATATAAGTATCTCAGTTTATATTCAGTAAGAAACCCTAAATTAAATATCCTGTGTCTTATCATACCTTAATAAACGAGCTGTCATGTATTAATCTAATTGGTCTAATGAATTGGAAAAAACAATTTTTTAGGTCTTGCTTTTTCAGTTGATATTTGTGTAAAAACGTTAAAAACAGCATAGGTATAGACTTATTACTTATACTTTTGATACTTACTATCTTTGGCTGGAAGTCGTTAGTATTGTCAATAGCTCGGTTAACTATGAACTAAGCTTACCATGAAATTCAATTTCCCCACACAAAGTGAAGTAGGCCAATCAGATATAAAGTGGCTATTGAAAAACGAAACCATAGCAATAATCACAGCATCGCAGAAAGGTCGGCTTTCGCAGCGACTTGCGACAGCGCTAAGGTCGTAATATTGTATTCACAGGAACTTGCGTTTGTAAAGAAATGGTCAATAAAGATATCGATCAAAATTACAGGGCTCCGATGATTTAACAAATATGAGTGGATCGCCTGCATGGAGCTCGCAGGGTGGCCATGTGGCTCTTCCGTGAAATGGTAATGTTATGGCTCTTAACAACAACTTGGCTGGACCACGAAAGCTGCACCAATTTCATTAATTACCATTCGAATTGAACTGTTGGTTACTTAATTAAACACAGACATACCTTTATTTGTAAACTGTTTTATGGCGCTATTATGTTTGCAATGAAGGCGTTGTTATTAAGTCCGTAAGCAGGATCAGGGTTAATGACTTCCATCACTCGAATTATTGAATCAAAAAAATAAAATGCAAAGCTTCAATTTGAAACAATACAAGTAATGTTTGCTTGTTAAATGGCCAATCTGTTTCCATAATTGTAAAGACCGTTGCAGATCGTTATTCGAATTGGGAAATAAGATAAGTACCCACAGATTATAATCTTGTACGCAACAATGAAATTAATACAACGGATACGCAATAAGTCGAAGTGACTCCTCATGAATGTTCCCGAAAGTATTGAAAACTAACCACCCTTTGGTTGACAATGGAGGGTGTACAACGACCTAAAGGACCTTCTTTAAGCAGATAATATTAAGCTGACGAAATATGGGTGTGCTATATACGTATACTTCTGCCTAGGGGGAATACTGGCGTGAACATCTGTTTACTCTATATACTTCTAACCATTTTAATTCTTAATGCGTTTTGCTTAAATCGATCATAGTTGACCCCCTAAGCTCGGCATTTGTTCACGCTACAACTGGATAAGCTCTACTTATAGCATTAGTCGCGTGATGCGATGTTGTTTGTAGTAATAAGACCGTGGAGGTGATATATGACACCCTGGTAACGTATGTCACCCACCCCGGTGTAAATCGTTGGAGTGTCATTAAGCTCTTGCGCAAGCTCGAAAGCGACCCTTGGGGCCTCGTTGGCAGAGACAAGCAACGCAAATTACTTTGGCACCGTTTGACGGCGGGAAATTTCATTACCACGAGCACATATCATTATTATCTCGGCGGCAATCTACATATTTTACTCGGTAATAAATGCGCGGGTAGTTTCACTTTCGGACACTGGTTTTCGAAAATGACCCGACTTTAAATTTGTAGCGGTGCGGCACTCGAGAAGGGCGTGTTACAGTTTTAAGTGAATTTCTTTTTGACCTCTTGCTCCAAGGTGCTGTCCATAATTATCCGCGCATTGCTATGCAATTTGGTTTAAACAACATAAGTGACATTTACGTTTAAGCAGCTTTTTCATTATAATGCAAAAAATTAAGAATTAATTACAACGACAAATTTTAATTTGAGATGCAAGACTTAACCTTATTAATATGTTCCTCGCGCTTACATTGTACTCACTTCATATTTACGGAAAGAAGTGTTCAGGCTTCTGAAATTTGCAGAAAGCGTTATATTTGGCGAAAGTGTTGAAAAATAATGACAATGGGATAAATAATAGAATAAAAGACCCTTCTGGGATGGCGTTTATTTATTTATATAGCATATTTTATTTTAATATTTTAGCGATGAAAATACTAACATGTTGAATTATTAGATATCAACCGTTCTTTGTCAATGACTTTACTGAAATAAGCAGTTTCACCTTTAACAGAATTAAAATCAATATATGTGTAAGCGGCGTTTCGCCATGCTCTCATTCGACCGTAGTAACAGTTACAACTCCAATTTTCGCGAGTAATCAGTTAGACATGTTTTATTTGAAGACACCGCGAGCTCGTTACCCTGCCACCGAGGACCTGACGCCATAATGACATCACCACGCCCCTTGTAATCGCTGCACGTGATTTTTACCCCAGATCACACTACGAAATCATTTTGCGAATATTTTTTTGGAGGTTATCAAAGTCCTCACACGTTTCTCTTCGTCGCGCGCCGCTAAGCTTGTTATTATGGAACTGAAGCCTACAATTACGTACTCTTGTTGGTGTAAAAAAAATCCCAAAGTAGTACAGTACATTTAAGTATCATGAGGTTGATTGATTGTTTGCTTGTGCCCAATAATAACATATCGGTTCAAGTAATTATGGACTATGCTTGCGATATTTGCACAGTACCAGTCGCTGACAGAACTGAAAACCTATAGGGAAATTGTTAAAGCCATTATATTTTACTTTATCCAAAACAAAGTTGCAATTCTAGTCTACTTTATAAAATACGAAACATAAATTGTAACTTATGGTTGATATTTACTTCTAGATTCTGCTGAAATCATAAGCATGACGTGTAACGATGATTTGCAAGGAAGACATAATATATAGGATTTCACCGCTCAGAATTGGATCTCTGCCAAATTATACAAATATATATTATACTCTATAGAAGTTATGTGCTCCCGCGGAGTTTTCACTGTGGGTAAGGATTTCTAGAGCTCCCAAGGAGTCGCGTCGGATAGTTCCAATTGTAAATAATACCATCCAACCAAATCTAAAGCATTAGGTTTGATAGCGTGCCAATCATAAACCTAGTGTTACAGTCCTTACTTACGTGTTATGTAGCTTAGGTACCTTATGCTGATGGCACCAAAGCATGTGATTGTTTTCATATTTTTGTTACTCTTTATCAATAACCCCGCACCTGCAAGTACCTAAGCGTAGTTGCGAAAAAATTGTACTATGTTAGTAAGTATAGACGTCGAGCGCCTATGTTCATAAAAAGGCACTCATCATATTGTAATAGCACGTAGCAGATATAAATAATACAGACATGAGTGTGAGTTTGATACAAGCGAACATTCCACGCCTTATATCCCAGTAGGTAGGTACTGCAACGTAAGATAGGCAGCGGTGCAGCTGTCATCGCAGCCTTGCCGCCTGAACGGTTTCGAGATGCCGTCAGTAATTATTCCACGTCGCCGAAAAATTAAGGCATGGATACGATAAACCTAAAGTGTAATGTGATAAAAATACCGCTCGAGCGAAATGGAACGTCAACGCGAAGGTTGATGCTGTGTCGCTGAAGGCACGGAGAAATGACGGCTCGCTTCGTTGTGCAAACCTGTACACGTCGTAAATCGATTAAGCTTTATTTTCTGGTAGTACCAAGATCGCGTGACGAACTTTAATTACCATAAGGTGTCGATTCGAAAATACGTGTACCGAGAACAACTCAGAAAACGGATACTAATCATTGTTATTAAATTTAATTTGTTAAGTAGACGGATGTTGAGTTTATTTAATTCGAATTCACTATATTGGGGAAACCTGCCAGTTTTCGGAAAAGTGTTGATACTATAAAGTGTAATTTTTTTTTATTATTGCACAACTAGTATCCGATGTGGCGTCGAGTGGAGTGCAGTGTAGCGGCTGGGCTGCGGTCGGCCTGAGGACGGTATCTGGCGGTCTATCTCACGCCCTGTTGCCACGCTTCTCACCTCGAGAGCCTCGAGACGCCACCTCCGAGGAACGCGCCCGCCTCGATGGTTTATCGCCCGCAATCGCACCACTCATCTATTACACGAACCTTACCCACTAAACCGAATGTCGGTGACCCACTCGACCTTATCCCTCCTTATATGAACAATTACGAGTGACTGCCGCTTGCACGCCCGATAACATTGTTGTCATTTTAGCTCGTTATGACAAAAGTGGAATAATTTCTTTATTGCTAACCAATTTATATAACAATTAATAAATATGCTCACTCCATCCCCGAATGGTCTCTGTGGCAAATACCAAACAGAGGTGTTGTAACAATTGCAACCACATTTCACCGAATATGATTAAGTGCCCACGTGACAGAGGATGATTCCATCGCCGTCTCAGGCACTATACATACGTCTTAGAATTACTTCTCAGACATGCAGGTTTTATCATGATGTTTTCCTTCACCGTAAAGCAGATGTGGTGAAATTACTGCACCTAAGTATTTAGAAAAACTCATCGATGCAGGCCTCTGGGATTCGAACTTGCAATGCTTGCGTAGCAGGCGACTGCTCAAACCCCACGGCCACCACGGCCCTATTTTCTATTTCAACCAATTTTATGGAGATGATATAATATTCAGATTATTCCATTGTGCAGGTGGCAGCCTGTCGATGAACCTGATGTAGGGTCGGTGGATCTTATCGAAGCAATTCCGAAGGCATTCTTCATAAAATCTTACTTTAATTTTATTGCAGTTGTTAATATGTCGTAGGTATAAATTAAGAGGTGTTAATGTAATTATTTAAATAAAAGTTATAAAAGCTTTAAAATATGCAATGAAAAAAGTACCTTGACACCCTCTGAATTAAATTGTTAGCCCTGAACTGAGAGATTAACGCATTTTAATCGTAAATTACCTATATGTATTGAATTTAGGTCATAGTTAAGGTGTTGGTAATATAAAATATATTAAAATTATAAGTAGATGAAATCTATTTGAGAAATAGGAGTAACTATAGCCTATCCAAGAAATAAGTTGCAAAATGATTGATCTAAAAAGTGAACTATGCCGTTTCGATAATATAGTGAGTATCACCCTACTACAAATTGGGTTGCGGTGTACCATTGTATATCTTTATGTTTTTTAAATTCTTTACTCGTATTTAGTCAACATAAACCGGCCAAGTGCGAAGTCTGACTGCGCATGAGTAGTTCCGTACATCTATATATATATAAAAGAAAGTCGTGTTTGTTACAACACTTATAACTCGAGAACGGCTGGACCGATTGCCATGGTTTTTGATTTGTTGGATTTGTTTCCGTCCCGATAGCAGAATACATCTTAAAAACAATGAAAACTCGATATGTGTAATGAATACTTAATCATTTCAGTAGATGCTGATTTGTTTATTACATGTCAAACATTTGTTGTCCAATCCTGTCAAATAGTGTAACAACAATGTTTTTTTGGAGCTTATGGCCTGCTTGCTGAGACCTGTAAGCCACAACTTTATTTTTTTCTGAAGACATCATGTGTGCGTTCAGAAATTTATTTTTTGTAAAATGTCTACAAATTTCAGGTACTGTTATATTTGTTTGTTTTAGACATTAATTTTCGAAAATTATTTATTAATTATTAAATTTTTAATTCTCGAAAATAATACCTAAGATTAATTTTACAGTAAAAACATATAATCATCGGAAAGGAACGGAATTTAGGGAATAAAAAATCAGTTGGTAAGGGTTATAAGATTAAGGAAAAAAATCTACAGGTTAACGAAAGTGTAAATGTCTTTCTATAGGTTGTCTATGATTTTTCTGGATAAGCTATTCATACGTAGTGGTTATATACTCTTTGAGCTATTGTCTATGTCTCGAAAGTTCAGGCACTGTTATATTTGGCGGTCAATTGTACGTGGCATGCTCACGTGTCGGCAAACCATCCGCTTTATTTGTTCTTGCGCCTGACCAAAAAACAAAGAATGTCGTTTACCACAAAGTGCTTGAATGAAAATCCTATTAATGAATTAATCCAAGTTTTTTTTTCCCAATCTGCACAACGTAGTTTTCAATAATTTTTTTCTGACGTGAGTTTGAAGTACTTAATTATTTTTTTTTATTTTTATTCTCATTCTGTATGTATGTTTTCATCATCATTCATCATAATAAAATCCTTTTTCGTTTCTATCTATATAAATATATTATTTTGTATCATTGTTTTACGTTCATCAAAGCCTAAATTAGTTCAGCTAAAAAGTAACACGACATTCATTGACTGTTAGGCGGTACGAAGTTCGCCGGGACAGCTAGCTATCTATAAAAACGAGCAAAAAAAAAACGGTTTTGTTGTATGAATATTTTACTCTTTTTTTTACAGACAGACGGGCATCGAAATCCAGTTTTTAAACCTTTGAGTACAGAACCCTAAAAAATATAAACGATAGGGTAACTTATTTGTTGCAAAAAGTACATTTTATATTTATAATCAATAATATGATGGTTAATTTAAATGGGGATGAAATGGTAAAATTTAAAGAAACAGAATAACTAACGACTGAAGCACTGATGTCTAATGTTTATTTTATGGTAAACATTGAACTGGTTAAGCTTATTTTGTGCTTCTCCAAGACAAAAGCGTGCAAAATAGTCGTGATTGGATCACTTGAAACGTATAAGCAGCGCAATGCCTATAACTTAACCTGTATTGTAATTAAACGTACCTTAACCCCGGAATTATTCCGATACAGATGAGTAAAATTGAGGTCCCTGTTTGTAACTTCAAATTAACAGCTTTTCACTAAATGTACTGACATGAAAAACCAATTCCTAATTTTTTTCTCTGTCTGCGGTCTGTCTGTCTGTTTGTTCCGGCTAATCTTCAAAACGGCTAGACCGATTTTAGCAGTATATTCACTGGCAGACAGCTAATGTTTTCTAAAAAAAAACAAGGATTCCGCGGGGCACAGTTAGTGAAAAATATTATTTAAGATAATCTTGTAAAATGTGTTGAATTCGACTTAATACTCACTCTAGCCTTTTAAGACAGTTAATATTTTACAAAGTAAATGTTTTGGAATTGCACAAAACTATTCAGCCGGTGGTTCCTTAACTATGTTTTATGTCTGCGGATGTTTAATAAAGACGACATCGTTGTAGTGTGACCGTAACCGAAGTATTTTTCTTTAAATTAACCCGTAAACAGGCAGGTGTGTGTAAGTGCAGCCACTCGCGGTAAGTCATCAAACTATGTCCGTTTATTATAAAACATTCCTATCTTCGCATTATCGAACAATTATGAACAATTTATTTATCTAAAATATCTATATCCATACAGATAAATAAAATTTAGGTGTCTGTTTGTAATTTCAAATCAACAGCTTTTCACTAAATGCATATGAAAATACAGTTTTCACATATTTTTTTTTCTTTGTCAATCTGTGTGTCTGTCTGTGTGTTTGTTCCAGCTAATCGATCTACCCGCTCCTAAGCAGCCCGATCGATTTTAATGAGAATTTTACTGGTAAATAGTTAGCAATCTGTTACTGGGATTAAGTTAGGCTACTTTTATTTAAAAAAAAACATTAGTTTTCCACGGGCCACCCATGAAATTAAGTATACGCGAGTGAAACCGCAAGATTCAATTAGTTTAAAATGAAATAACAAACAAGATTCTATTAAATTAATTCTATATATGTATATTGCCAAACTTAGTCACTGGGAATCTGACATTTAATAAACGGTACCTATCTACAGTGATCAGTCAAGCAGTAACATCTAGATTGACTTAACGGTTTAAGACTAATCCTAATTCGATTTCGGTTTTTGTTTGTCTGCAGTGCCTGGGAACTGCATCCTGTTAGACCGGCTGAAATCGTTCGCAGACATTGATACTTTCACTATCTAATTGTTTCTAATGCAGCTTTGACTTGTGTGATATTATATTGTCAACTTGTCAGCTCTACTTCAAAGGTACATGAAGTTCTAATGCACTAGGTAGGTACTATGATTAGTCATAGCACACCTTGAGGTGTGTAAAAGGTAAAATATTGCTTCGTTCTCTCTGCTTACCCATTGGAAGGATGATTTGTATACCTAATGCCAGCATGTCGTGTTTAAAATTCTAGCGAATACTTTGCCTATAACGAAGAGTTTAATGATTTGCTGTACTAAGGTTACTGTTGCGTTATTCACTAAGGTTTCGACGAACGTTCGTTTTTATCATAGGAAATTAGTAACCAATACATAGAGAATAAGGTACAATTTGGTATCTTAAATACCGACGAATGCGACGCTGAGAATCCTTAGTGAATAACGCGGCTGAACATGTGAAGGTAGGTCGTTATTGTAAATAAACTTTGTTCAGTTCACAACATATCTGCTCGCAATGTGCACCCGGCCTGACATTACAATGCACGCACATCATAGAAGAGTTTAATTGCTTCGATGTGCATTAGGCTTTTATATCGATTTGCATTTGTTTCTTCCACTCGGTTTCTTATTTTGGAGATTATGATGTGTTCTTTATATCAATTATCTTTTTTGACGAGCTTATATTACGTATTTCAATTCTACAAATATGGTCGGTCCTTTTACTAATATCGTCAGAATAAAATAATCATTTTATTTTATGTGCAAATAAAATATATAGTTGAAAAGCAAATATTAAATAAATTGTATATTTAAATGACTCTATGAATGGAACCATAATTTCAACTTTAAGTATCTTCTAATGTGATAAGCAGACAGAACTAAGCTTATTGATCAATACATTAACATTGAATCCGCTCTATACCAGTATATCCTGTTTAATTTGCATAGAAACAGAGTACAGCTTTTCAAACAATTATTAAAGTGACACAAATGTTTGGACCCTCGTTAGATAAACAGTTATTAATATTCACAACAGCACGTGGGCCGACTGCATCGGTTAGCTATCGGGTGTCCTATTGAAGCGGGCTTAAGCAGCCAACTTGAATTCATGCGGTCTAAATATACTGGCCATCACAATGCATCAGCGCAACGAGTGAAGGGCACTTGGAATTCTCGGATTATTTTAACTTGTCTTTTTCAATGTCAGCGTTTAAAATAATTGCATCACAATTTTTTAAATGCGAGGCTTTTGCTTTTAAGACGGTTTAAAGCGACGTATAGTAAGATTATTTCCTGGAAATAACGAGACAGTTGTTTGTCGGGTGGAGCTCATTATAAGTTAGGTATAGTGACACTACAACATTGCTAAGGTATCAAATGATTACAATTTTTTAATTCGAATTTAGTCTAAAAGTAATATGTTTAGTATTTTTATTTAATTAATTTATAAAGTTTGCGCATAATTTCTCAAAAGCAAGAGTTTGATAAATGACAACAATCTTATAAAATTTTTTGTTTTTTTATTTGCTTATATTGTATAAGCATAAGAACTCATGAAATATGTTAACCGTAGTGCATGTAGTTTAATTAATGATGTACTTAGCTCAAATTAAACAAGTAACATATGTAGCGGAAATTCCTTTTTATAATAATATTTATGACTAAGCCTTAGCCTTATGTTTGCATGAAGTATTATGTGTATTAAACAAAGAATGGAAAACAGAGAACACACGCTCGTGGCTAAACGAAGGCCTTCCACTCGGGCACTCCGCAATTATTTATAATAAAATTGCGGAAAATCACTCTCTCGTTTACCGTAGGTGTCTATGTTTTTGTATGACTATTTGATGTAACAGAGTATTTTGACAATTGATAGCCGAACACGAGGCTGGAGCGGAACCAGCACGCGGCGGCGGCGCGGCGCGGCGTGGGCCGCTCTCTATTGTAATTCAATTTAAACATAGGTACTATAATTCCGGCGACATTGAATGCTTCTTGGAATTAGATTCAGCTATAGATACGTACGTACGGATGTGGCTTCGGTACAGTTTTGAAATTACCATCACTCGTAGCTCCGTGTTGTGAAACCGAATATTTTTATTTGTTACCCAACTATTTATATCTGTTATAAAATTGATTTGAGCCTTCATGAATTTGAATATGGCCATTTTTATTTATTTGAATTTGGTTTTTACACAGTTACATACTTGACACACTGACTTCGATAAAAAGCGGGTGCTGTTACACCTCTGCCTACTCGTTTATGGATCGCATCGCGCTTGTAGTTAGTACAGGTTCCGTCATAAGTTATGAGCGCTCAGCGAAAACTGCGGGTAACTGCGCATGTAATTTATTCTCGTCGCGCTTATGAAATCACTGCTGTGCAATGAAGGTCAGCGCTCTTAGCTGCTGACGGTAATACGACTGCATACACTACTATTAAATACTATGAATTTTTCAGTAAAAAACAATCATCTAATAACGTGAGTGCTGATCATGTCCATAACCACATACATAACGTTGAGTGTTATAATATCGTGCATCGTATTATTTAAAGAAAAGCCACATCATTTGGCAGAATTGAAAAGCATAAAGTTAATTTGAGCCGTCAGTGAGCCGCCAGCGAGTGCCACGGAGGTGTCGATTTCGGCTGGGAACCGCCTGAGGTCATCACAGCTCGTTCATTTGTAAAAATGACCATAGAAAAAGTTCATACTACATAATCGGCCATTAGTTGCTTGATATGTGATACAATCTATTGAACGAGGCGTGCTTGCTCATTAATGGAAGGTGCGGATGAAAGTCACCATTGTCGCGAGGAAATGGTACAATGATTGTACCGGAAACTACTTAGGCTGTTAATTGGAGATCTATTGTGCTGTTCGATCTGGGCTTGGAATTTCCACGTGTGTTAGCTATAACTAAACCACTAAACATTGGAACCTGCATACATGGAGACTCTTGTTAACGGGAAACACTAGTTTGCCATAAATATAAGCTTCACATAAATATTTTAAAGTCATATTGAATAATTAAATATTTAATAATTTCTAAATTGATTAGTCGTAGTAGAACAAGTTCATAATTTTAATTCTGTAACATACTTATGGCAGAATTTATTATCTATACTTAGTGGCTACATTTTTTTTAATAACATGCAACACTGATTTGTTTTTTTAGAAAGGGCAATGATGTTTTGACAAGAGAGATGTTCGGTGGTTTTTAAAAAGATTGAATATATTTTCTGTTATCGTACACAACATATTTTTCATTATCGCCCACAAGTCACACTTCAGAAGTGGGATCTGAAAATGTCTGGCCCATACAAAGAAGGTCTTGGAAGAAGAAACCGAAAACGTAGTGAAACATTAACAACCATTACACACGACGAAAATATAGAAAAATTTTTTCTTAATGAGGCTGGTGAACAGAAAAGAAGACGGATTTCGCAAATAGATGCAGAGGTGATACCTAAGTTTCGACCAGACGAAAAAACAAGTAACGTTGTTAATTGGCTGCACAAGATCGATCAGCTTGGAGATGTTTACGGCTGGGATAGCACAGATAGACAATTCGTAATGCAATTACGTCTAAGAGGATCCGCCAGGGAGTGGTATGATGATTTAGAGACTTATGATCTCACTTGGGATGATTGGAAGACGGCATTGCGAACTGCTTTTCCCAGATCCACTGAGTTTGTTGATCGCTTGGAGGAAATGCTATCTAGAACTAAAAGTAACTCAGAAACCATGACCAAATATTTTCACACGAAGATGTCACTTTTGAAGAAATGTAAAATTGAAGGAGAGGATGCTATATCTTGCATTATCCGGGGTCTACCTATAGAAATTCGAGCAAATGCTAAGGCTTTTAAGTGCGAATCACCACAAGAACTCTATTTTGGGTATCTTTCTTCTCTAGAAAATTATAGAAGCGTTGAAGCAGCTAGCAATTTGAAGAAATCGACTTGGAGACGTGGTAACGCAGGAAGTATGGCTAACATGAGTACTACTGCCATCCCTGGGAATTTTTTCACAGTGCGACAACCAATTCTTCCAAAAGTTTGCTACTCCTGCCGACGCCCAGGACACGAGGCTCGTGAATGCAGAACTCAACTAAGATGCGAGAACTGCCAACGATTTGGACATGCCACTGCGAGCTGCTGGTTTGGAGCTACATCTTCGCAACAGCCGGTACAAAAGGTGAGCAGTATACTATATGTGACTTATAATGTGTTTCAAGATTTGTATAAAAAATTGGTCTATGTGAATGGGTATAAACTGAATGCATATATAGATACGGGGAGTCAATTGAATATCATTACACTCGCAATGTCGAATAACTTGAATCTAAGGCCCATTCCATCAAATGTGATTATGAAAGGGTTTGGAGGCAATATCAATCAATCATTAGGTAAAGTGAATATCAATGTTGAGGTTGACAATATGCTGATTAACGGGGATGTAGAAATTACTGATTGTAATTTGTCTGAGATAGATTTAATTATTGGTCAACCTATGATAAATCAAGAGAATGTCAGTTTGATCACTACAGTAAACACTGTGACTTTCACACCTAATGTAAACTTACACAGTACTCTCAGCGCCATACAACTGAAAAGTATTGATTATATCAGCAAATTCCCTATTTTATTAAAACATAATGTGAATATACCGGGTCAAAGTGAATTATATATTGAGGTATATGTTGGTAATATTACTACTGGAGACCATTTAGATATTTTAAGCCATGCTGTGTATTTTGAACTGGGTAAGACTGCATATGTTATACCTCAGGTGATAATCAATAGTAATAACTGTCATATGAAAGTTATCAACGTCGGTTATGATGATATTCAGTGGTGTGCGGGAAAGTTAGTTGCTAGGGGAGAAAGTTTAGTTCAGTGTGAATGTCTTAATTATAATGTTCTAATGGTGGATAGTGTGAACAAATTATCTCATCAAAAAGTAGTACCTGCCATTAAAATATCAGACATTGATGTTGGAGATTTAGAGGTAGCCGATGTAGAGCACCTATTAATCCTACTTAATAGGTTTAAGCATTCTTTTGCTAGAGATACTAAAGATTTAGGATGTACTAACCTTTTAGAAATGCACATTCACACTACAACAGAACAACCAGTGCATTTTAAACCGTATAGACTCTCACATAAAGAAAACCAGATTGTCAATGACAAAATTCAAGACCTCATGCACGCAGGTGTAATCCGGGAATCAGCATCAGACTATGCCAGTCCTGTAGTATTAGTCAAGAAAAAGGGAGGTGACTATAGGCTTTGCGTAGACTACAGGGCATTAAATGCATGCACAGTGAAAGATCGTTTTCCTTTGCCCCATATCGAAGATCAGGTAGCCAAGCTTAGTGGTAAAGCCTACTTTACCACCCTAGATCTTGCCCAGGGGTACCATCAATTACCAATGGCAAAGGATTCTATTGGTAAAACAGCATTTGTAACACCGTCAGGTCAATATGAGTATGTCAAAATGCCATTTGGACTCGCTAATGCTCCGGCAGTGTTTTCTCGACTTATAAAAATGGTTCTAGGAACAGTCAGTAATGATATTGCTCTGTATCTCGATGACGTGATGCTGCCCACGGTGTCAGTACAATCAGGATTAGAATTATTAGAGCGCATTCTTAGTCTTCTATCTGAAGCAAATTTAAAGTTAAATTTAAGTAAATGTTCATTTTTGAAAAAGAGTGCAAATTATTTAGGGCATGAAATCACTGCTGGTACAATACAACCAGGCTTAGCCAAGATAAACTGTGTTACAGAGTATAAAAGACCACGCAACGTTCATGAAGTACGCCAATTTATCGGATTGGCGTCATACTTTAGAAAATTTGTTCGTGGGTTTGCTGAAATTGCACGACCCATAACACAGTTAACCAAAAAAGATAGCCCGTGGATTTGGGGAGTTGACCAAGAAAATGCATTTCAAGAACTAAAGCAGAAATTATCACAAAGACCTGTTTTAGGTATCTATAACAATGAAGCTACCACCGAGCTCCACACCGATGCCAGTCGATTAGGCTTAGGCGGTATCCTAATGCAATATCAAGAAGATGGTGATTTGAAGCCAATAGCATATTTTAGTAGGGTCACTAGTAAGGAAGAAAGTTTTTACCACAGCTACGAATTAGAAACACTTGCTGTTGTGGAATCTTTAAAACGATTCCGTATATATCTAACAGGGATTCCTGTCAAAGTGGTTACTGACTGTGCAGCATTACGAACTACACTGACAAAAAAAGACTTAATACCACGAATCGCTCGTTGGTGGTTAACAATACAGGATTTTGACTTACAAATTGAGTATAGGCCAGGGGAAAAAATGAAGCATGTCGACGCCCTCAGTAGGAACCCCGTGCTTGGTAATATTCTAATGATAGATAAATCTGATTGGTTATTAACCTTACAGTTACAAGATAATAAGACCCAAAACATACTTACGCAACTTGAGGCAGGCACATCAAACCGCGATATCGTGTCGAATTACTGTGTTAAGGAAGGCATTTTGTATAGGAAAACTTTAGCTGGAAATCGATTTGTTATCCCAAATCTAGGTAAATACGGTCTCCTACAGAAGTATCATGACCAAATAGGACATCCCGGGTTTGATCGGTGCGAAAAAGCTATTAAAGATCAGTTCTGGTTCTCTGGCATGACGCGTTTCATACGCAAATATATAAAGTCATGTTTACATTGCGCTTTTGCTAAAGGTAACTACGGTAAAACTGAGGGTGAACTGCACCCTATCAGCAAGGAGGCTATCCCTATGCATACATTGCATGCTGATCATTTAGGTCCTTTCGTCAGAACTCGTACAGGCAACAACTATGTGCTTGTGGTAATCGATTCCTTCACAAAATTCGTTTTTGCTAAATCAGCAAAAAGTTGTAGGTCAATTGAAACTATTAAACTATTAAAGGAGATTATTAATCAATTCGGCAACCCTAGACGAGTGGTTACAGATAGAGGTAAAGCTTTTACAAGCCGGTATTTTAAGCAGTTTGCGGAAGAAGCCCAATTTAGACACATCTTAAACGCGATAGCGAGCCCTCGTTCAAATGGTCAGGTCGAACGCGTGAATCGTACTCTGTTAGATGGTTTGAACACAATGTCCGATAATGAATGCACTTGGGATCAAAAATTAGATGATGTGGTCTGGGGAATCAATAACACAGTCAACGCTACTACAGGATTTGCACCTTTTAAACTTATGTTTGGTCATAACAATTCCCGTCTTCCAGCATATCCAAATAATGATGTGAATAACTTTGATGATCGACAAAATGACTTGGCTGAGCGGCGAGCAACTGCTAAGTTGAGAATTGATAGGAATATGACTTTGATGAAGGAAAGATTCGACAAAAAGCATAAGAAATGTAGGAAATATTCATTAGGACAATTAGTGTTATGGAAAGGCGGGATTGCTAGGGATAACACTGCTAAAGTTACTAGAAAATTAACTGGTGCCTATACTGGTCCTTATAAAATTTCTAAAACTGATCACGCGCTGGATCGTTATACAATTACAGCTATCAAAGGGATGAGAGGTTACAAAAAATTCCACGCAGTCGTTCCAGGTGAAAGCCTCAGACCTTATAATGCCACCATATCTGACGATGATAACTCAAGTAGTGATCACGAAATTGATAGAGACGATCTAATTGATCTTTTGGAAAGCTAAATGAAAATGTAAATGTAGTACTTAAGGTACATATTGGCAAAAGTATGAATAAAATAAGTATATTTGTGCTTGGGAAGTATTCAAGAATTTGTTCGGTAAAGTGTAATTCTTTTATTTTATTTTTATATATATATTTTAAAGTTAAATAATAATTGTATCCATACTATCCATTTATAGATAACAAAACTACATACCCCATAACCATCTGTTATAACATATATGTTACCGTTTGACATTTAATATAATATGATTATGTAATACTTTCTAATTTCACTGTAAACTGAAACTTATTATTCTTAACATTAAATAAATACTGGCACTGCTTTATACATACTTATTAATATCATGTTCATACCTGCCTGTCAGTAGGTATCATATTGGGGTAGGTAGAGAAGACTATTTACATTCCAAACTACTGTGTGACATATCCATAACATACTGTGTGACATATCCATAACATACTGTGTGACATAAATACATAACATACTGTGTGAAAATAAAGTCTATGTGATCTGTGTGACATAAGGACATTACTATAAATAGTACAAATACTATGTGACTGTGTGACATAAAATATCATGTGATAAAGAAGTCTGTGTGATCTGTGTGACAAAACAGGAGTTATAAATTATAAGCATTTCTATTATGTAGATACGAGTATATACTTAGTAATAAAAACAATAGTAACTGTGTGAAGTAACTTTGTCAAGTCAAATACTCTTTATCTAATTACTCTCCTTGGTCCTTTCATTCTTTTACATACATAATTTACTGCGGCGAATTTTTTTTTCTTTTATTTTTCAGAAAGGGGACTCTGAAAAAGAACACCGAGCGTCGCGGGACGCGAACGCAGATGCAGGATGGCCGAGTGTTAACGGGAAACACTAGTTTGCCATAAATATAAGCTTCACATAAATATTTTAAAGTCATATTGAATAATTAAATATTTAATAATTTCTAAATTGATTAGTCGTAGTAGAACAAGTTCATAATTTTAATTCTGTAACATACTTATGGCAGAATTTATTATCTATACTTAGTGGCTACATTTTTTTTAATAACATGCAACACTGATTTGTTTTTTTAGAAAGGGCAATGATGTTTTGACAAGAGAGATGTTCGGTGGTTTTTAAAAAGATTGAATATATTTTCTGTTATCGTACACAACATATTTTTCATTATCGCCCACAAGTCACACTCTTTAATCTATATCATACTAAGTACCTACTATTATAAAGAGGAAAGATTTGCAATTTTGTGTGTATGTTTGTAATGAAAAAACTCAAAAACTACTGTGCCGATTTTAAAAATTCTTTCACCATTGGAAAGCTGAGTCCGCTAGTTCTTTATAAGGTTGACAATACGTGAGTGGCACTCTGGTATTGGTCATGTTCATAGGCCGTAGTGGCCGTTTACCATCAGGCGGACAGTAGGTACGCTTGTTGTGCTTAAAGTATTTCTAGAAACTTAAGTGATGTCAAACCATGAACTTTTTGGAGAAGCTAAACATCGTTCAAAATATGTCTGAGGTGAACAACGATGGACTCACTGTGTATTACGTTGGCTAGCGTCATATTATTTTCGATGAAAAGCATTTACCTGGCTAGATCTTCGAATATCCTTCTAGGATGCGTCAATATTAGTTTATGGTCATCATAGAAAATTCACATAATATTGAAATAAATACTAAGTATAGCCATTTTACTATTATGATTTCACGCAATTGTGTATCTATCATGTATTTGTCACATAAACTTGTTATAAACTATTAAAACATTTATATGTATCGTTTCAACATATACCTACTGTAAATAATTATACCGAATATTGTCAGCGTAGCAATTAAATACCTGTCATATACATATTACATGCACCTGAATGTGCTGAGCACGGTAGGGTGCTTTGCAAGAATAATAATAATAATAATTTCTTTATAAGTTTAAGTCAGCCTCTTAGCACCTGCTAGGCAAAAAACTGACACTTGTAGTTAAACCTTAAGTTGGTGTTTTAATCATATTTAAATTTATATTTTTGCAGATAAATAAAATGTGTACCACACGCAATTCCTGATAAAGATACACTTACTAGTAAATATCTGGAAACAGGGCTTAGATCCAAATCTTGAGCAATATCCAGATGTGCCTGACCACTTACAACTAATGTTAACCACATATGTAAGGTTTCGCTAAAAATGGGTGTCCTCCTCAACATATCCCTTTGGGTATCGTTTTGAGTGTCCAAATTTGTGCCTCTAGTAACGGATAAATGTCCGTTTTTGATTTGAGTTATATATGATAATTATGATAAGAAAGATGTATAACACCATGCCATTTAATTATATGCCATTACATAATTTCGTCGATTTCTTTCAACTATTTGATTTTTTTATAATTTATATAATCGTTGAAATACATGAAGGAATAGAAGATGATTTAATACTTTGTTGAACTTATAAAATGTAGATTACAAATTATGCAGGAATGCAGTCTCATTTAAATAAATTCATGTGTCTATCTAACACTGATGTTGCGTCTAATCAATTTGTTGGTAAATAACATGTGACCGAAATATATTCCATTACTACCTTAAGTGCCGAACTATGCAAAAGTGGAAAAACTGCGTCTCCAATTTCTAACATTTTGTCATTATTTTGCATTTTATTTAATAACGCCTTTCTTCCCATAGACTAATTGTCATATTTTATCCCTATTATTGTGCATTATGGATATGCATTCACATTGCTATGGAACTAATCATTATTCAGTGCAAACTCCGTGTGATAAGTGGTTTGATGTAGGACGCAGACATATTGTTACACAGAATACTAATATGTTTCAGCAACAGTAATAATAATCTACAGATAAGAAATAACCCAGAATAAAATAAGTGAAAATACACAGTAAAACAAACGAAATATCTATGCTGCGATACATAATAAACAGATTGTAAAATAGTAGCTATGTTTTAACGTTAAAAACAGGCAATATTGGATGAGAAAATATTTTTTTTTATGTATATATGACATTTACAGCCCACTTAGGCTAATGCGTATAAACAATCCCTGGGGGCCACCTATGATCGTTTAAGCAGTACGTATTCAAAACTTTTCGAAACTATTACACTTTGACGTAATTTTATGGTACCAAAATGACACGTCAAAGCTCAGAAGTTCTTAATACGCTCTGCTACCAAAATGAATCGTCAAAGTTCGGAATTTCTTAATACGCTCTGCTTAAGCCGATGATGGTAGATGCTAGTTAAAAGTGGTTAATTTTTGAAATAAAAAAAAATGTCATGTTATTTACTCGTCCAAATGTAGAAGTAAAATAGCTCCACAGTCCATATTATTGTGAAAAGTTTTAATAAATCAAATCGTTTTATTTAAGACATAAGTATTTTGAAGGTATATTAATGCTTAATGTAAAGTTATAATTACATGCCGCAAGAGAAATCATGTCACTCCTGACAGAGTTCAATATTCGATGCATGACTGGACACAATTATATGACCACAAGGCGAATCTGATTGAAAGGTAAGTCATTCATTTTGGTATAATGGGAGATAAGGTATTTCTCAATTATATGGTGATTCGTTATTACGGTATTACCTTATACATTTCTTTTATTTTACTATGCATTCATTTTTATTGAATCATGGTTGCTGTGCGGTTTAAGTAGTCGCAGCATTAATTTGAACTATCTTTAGTATGTTTTTGAAAGTAGTGTTTGTCACACCACGAGCTTTACAAAGAATGAAAGCATCGGAAAAACCCTGCATACGTCAGAGAAGATATTCAATTATCTATATATAGTACCTGAGAGTCTGCGATGGACTCACGTCTCGTCACTGTGAAGGTCAAAACCTAATTTAATGCTGTGAAGTGCTCTCTTGTGGGTAGGAATTAGGGTATGTTTATTTTGTGTGTATATGATAATTTGTAAATAATTGGTACAACTTGATTTTAACACCTATTGGATAAAATTGCTACACCAATACTACGAAATATAATATTTATTTATCTATGTTAGATAGTTATTATATACAAAAAGTACTATAAAAACAACTCTTAATTTCAGCAAAATATAAATCATAGCACGTGATATTACGATTTTGCGTAAAAAATGCAATCAGCGCTTGGGCAAGCGGTCATCTCTGTATGCAATCTTTGCATTACAGGAAGTGAGCGGGTATATTTGCGATCATTTATATTTCATGCATTTTATTATGACCACTTATCACATCACGTTCGATCTCACCGGTATTCTAATATTATGTCGATTTTATTCGTTCAATACAAAACACGCTTTGCTACTAAAGTTACAACCTGAAATGTTATTTAATAACCTGTTGAATAGTAATATTACTTTAAGATGCTTCTCACATTGAAAATTAGGTACTATTTTGCTCCAAAAATCAGTGCCATTTTTACGAGATTCGCACCGTTTACGGAATCTATACACCAAGGTGTCAACCACAATTATTAGTAAGAGATATATTATTCCTATTGTTGAGGAGGAGAAGGCGGGCAGTTCAGGGTGTTGAATGACAGCTTTATTTCATCTCTTGTATCGTTTATTTTCTTGTTTTTTACAATATTACAATAGGTACACGTTAAATGCGTAGTCGGTCGCAGCGAGAGGACGACAGGTAAGTATAGTGGGGGGACGCGAAGTTAGCTGCAAGCAGCTAGGAACGTTTCGATTGACGTGAAGTTGGCTTGCGCGTTAACATGCCCCCGGCCTTGGAAGCTGGCAGCAAGCAGCAGCTTTCAATGGTTCAGCTTACTTCGACAGGCAGCGGACAGATCTTCGAAAATGCCCGCCGTATTGTTCCTGCAGCAGTGCGAATGTCGGCAACTCTGGAAACGCCATCATGACCCGGTAGGACGGAGATGATTCTGCCGAGGTTCCATCTGAGAGGAGGGGAGTTGGTGTCCTTAATGACTACCAATGTGTTGGGTTTCAGATCCGTTACATTTGACTTCCATTTTGCTCTGGTCTGTAGCTCACTCACGAACTCCGTGGACCAGCGGTTCCAGAAGTGTTGTCGTAGTTGTTCGACTCGCTGATATCTGGTCAGACTCGAAATCTGCCTTTCTTGTAGGTCAGCGCAAACAGGTGCAGTCAGCGGGCGACCAACTAGAAAATGAGCAGGACAAAGAGGGGAAAAGTCGTGTGGATCAGAGGAAAGAGGAGTTAGGGGCCGAGAGTTCATTATGGCCTCAATTTGAGCCAATGTCGTGCTTAACTCTTCAAAAGTTAAATGCGCATTACCTACTACACGCCGGAGATGGTATTTACAGCTCTTTACTCCGGCTTCCCATAATCCACCAAAATGAGGCGCATAAGGGGGGATGAATTTAAATTGTATATTCTGACCGGCAGCGTAATCTAATATTTCTTGTGAACAGGTTTTTAGAAATTTAGCAAATTCATTCATTAGCCCAACAAAGCATTTCCCATTATCAGAATATATTACTGAAGGTTTTGAACGCCTAGAGATAAATCTCTTTAATGCTAAACAATAAGCATCTGTAGTGAGGTCGCTAACTAGCTCCATATGTACGGCGCGGGTCGCGAAGCACACAAATAAACAAATATATGCCTTTACAGTTTTAGCTCCCCTGCCTTTTCTGTTTAATATGAGCACTGGACCGGCGTAGTCAACACCACAGTTTAAGAATGGATAGCCTGGATGCAGTCGTTCTTTAGGTATGTCACCCATGATAGGCTGTGGTGTTTTGCCTCGCAATCGTGTACACAGCACACAATCATGGAATATTTTCCTAGCCAAGTTGCGCCCTCCTATTGGCCACCAAGTTTCTCGCAATGTGTAAAGTAGTAACTGTGGCGCAGCGTGTAAAAGTTTAATATGTTCATAGCGAAATATTAAAAATGTGAAATGATGTTTAGATGAAATTAAAATCGGGTGCCTTTTATTATAATCGAATTGTAAATTATTGTTGAGTCGACCCCCTACTCGAATTATATTATTAGAATCTATAAATAAATTTAAATTAGACAGTTTGTGTTTATTGAACAACGCTTGTTTAGTTTTTAAATTATCATAAACGTCACGAAAAGATTCCTGTTGTGCTAATCGAATCAATAAAGTGAGCGAGTCTTCCAACTCATTCACACTCAGGGGGCCTGTGCGTGATGCATTCATATGGCATTTATTGAAAGAAACGCGCTTCAAACGGGCAACGCCACGAATCATTTTGTTAAAATCAGAAAATCTATCGAAGGGAAATTTAAATTCTTTTTTGTGGATGTTTGTGACGTATGTATGAGTAGTGTTCGCATTATGAGTTTTCATATCAGGGAGATCACTTTCCGCGACAGAAATGTCTGAATTGTGAGTTGAGCAGTTTAGAGTTGGATTACGGAGAAATTCCGGGCCATGCCACCACAGGTGAGACATACTGAGCGAGTCCAGTGGTACGCCTCGTGACACGAGGTCAGCTGGGTTGTCTTTGCCACTGACGTGGCGCCAAGGATGCTCTTTCGTTAACTCGCGTATCTCCACAGTCCGATTTTGAACGAATGTTTTTAATAAACTTGGTGTCATGCGCAACCACCCGAGAACAATAGTGGAGTCTGTCCAGAAAATTACCTGATGAAAAGCACAGCGCATAGATTGTTTAATTTTATTATACAAGTTAGCACTTAATAAAGCCCCACACAATTCTAATCGGGGAATACTAACAGGTTTAATAGGTGCGACTTTACCCTTTGAGCATAAAAGTGCTATGCTAACTGTATAGTCAGTGTGTATAGTTCGAATGTATGCGCAAGCGCCGTAGCCCAGCTGAGAGGCATCGCTGAAAATGTGTACTTCGACATAACTGGGGTTTGAACCAATGACATGACGCGGTATACGTAATGTATTGAGGATAGGAAGTGATTTTTCAAATTGGTTCCAACTAGCAGCTATGTCGCTAGAAACTGGATCGTCCCAGTCGAGTTTTAATAGCCACAATTTTTGTAACATCATTTTCCCCATCATTAAAAATGGACTAAGCAAGCCTAGGGGATCGAATATTTGAGATATACTTGAAAGTATGAAACGCTTTGTGATATGTGTACTATCATTTGGTTTGAATTGTGTGTGATAATGAAGTTCGTCGGTTGAATTGTTCCAACCTAAACCGAGTGTACGGCAGTTAGCATTCTCGCCCAACGAAAGATCCTTATAATTATTATTGATGTAAGTGTTGTCTAAATTGCACTCGTTCGGATTAAAATTAAATGTCCACTTACGAAGTGGAAAGCAACCTGATTCAAGGACCCTTTTGGTTTCGTGACACAGAGATAAAAGATGTTCAATCGAATCTGAGCCCGTAATCATGTCGTCAACGTAAAAATCGTCATTTATAATCTGTTGCACTTCCGAGTTGGTGCACTCTGCTGCTAACTGCTTTAAACACCTAACAGTAAGAAATGGAGCAGAGGCAGTGCCATAGGTGACTGTGTTCAACTTGTAACATTCGAGCCGATCCCCAGGGTTTTCACGCCATAATATTATTTGAAGCATGCGCTGCTGCTCATTAATTAGCACTTGTCTGTAAGCCTTTTCAATATCAGCGCACACCACAAACCTATGCTGTCTAAACCTCAGCAGTATAGAGAATAAATCCCCTTGGATTGGCGGCCCAATTAACTGCAACTCGTTAAGTGACACATTAGAACTTGACCTTTGACTGCCATTGAACACAACCCTTAATTTTGTTGTGGTGCTGTGTTCACGAAAAACGCCGTGATGCGGCATGATATAATATGGCTTATCGTATGTATCTATTCGAGTCATATGTCCTAAATCATCGTACTCCTTCATAAAATCCGCATACATTTTCTTAAATACAGTGTTACGCTGTAATCGTTTTTCAAGACATAAAAACTGCTGTTCAGCTATCGCATATGTATCGCCTAAACTGTCAGAAGAACGCTTGAGAGGTATTTTGACGCAAAATCTACCATCAGCCATTCGCATCGTATTTTCGATGAAATGTTTTTCGCATGCCATCTCATCTTCGCTTAAAATATTAGCTTTTGGTAGCTCCTCAAGTTCCCAAAACATTTTCAATTGAGTGTCAATTGATTGTGTGAAGTTGCAATGAATTAAATTATTGCCTTTTGATTTATTTGTATGTATGAGTCCTGAAATAATCCACCCTAGCTTTGTATTTTGAAGGAAGGGTCCATTTTTAAGGCGCATCCGTCCTTCACTCAATAAGTCCCAAAACATGTCTGCACCGATTAAAATATCAATGTTTTGACTTTCGTTAAAATGTGGATCGGCTAACTTAATGTTGTTGGGTAATTGTAAAAGATCGCTTTGTATGTAAACGGGTGGTAAACAAGAAGTTATCTCAGGTAATACAAAACATTGTAAACGCGTAATGAAAGTGCTGGCCATCGCTTTAATTTCAATATCACACCTTTGCGAGCTGTGTGTTATTGAATTTCCAACACCTTTTATGTGTGTAGTGGACTGTATCGTAGGAGTGTTAAGTAAATCGCATAATCGCTTTGTAATGAAGCATCGTTCGCTCCCACAATCGAGCAGAGCGCGTGCAACATGATATTTACCGGTATTAGTTATTATCTCCACCTGAGCCGTTGACAACAACACAGGATTCACACTAGTTAATAATTGTTCGCATTGTGTATTTAAGTGTGAAGTATGTGCGTACGTATATTGTGCAGCGACAGTCGCATCGGAAGAGTTGTTTTCGCATTGAGAAACCGGTTTGTTATTATCGCTAGCTGTGGTCGCGGCGGCGATCAGCTGTTCCGTGTGGATCATTGTGTGATGCCTTTGATTGCACTTGCGGCATGAACCGAACCTACAGTTAGACACTGAATGACCTGCGCGTAAACAATTAGCACACAGGTTGTTATCGCGTACGAATTTTAGTTTGTCTTGTAAATTGAAGTTAATAAATGATTGACAAGTGTAGATTGGGTGATGATAGTTACATAGTATGCAAGCGCGTATTGGTTTTTTAAAGTGTTGTTGTGAGTTATTCGTATTGTGTGAAACTGGTGACACATGGCAGTGAACCTTAGATATTGGCAATTGTTTATTCGCTTTATTGTGAGCGCTATGTGTAACCAATAAAGTTTCTAACATGTCCGCCCTATCTTTAAGAAATTTAAGTAAATGGTCAACTTTAACTACCGGTGTACTGTCTTTGTCTGACTCGGTGGCATGTATGGAACCGCGATATTGTTCCCACTCGCGTTCTGTGCTGCTATCTAGTTTACAGACTACAATATATATGATGAGTGTATCCCACGAGTCTACCGGTTCGTTAAGTAATTTTAAAGCGCGTAGGTTTTTCAATATCGTATCAATTAATTTTCGAATATGAATGGGAGATTCTTTAACTAGATTTTGAATAGAGAATAGGGCTTTGACGTGGTTGTGTACTAACAACCTAGTATTATTGTACCTATTGCAAATTAAATCCCATGCTACTGTATAATTGTTTGAACAAAACTCTAAGGAATCAATTACTAATGCTGCGACGCTTTTTAAAGAAGACTTTAGATAATGAAATTTCTGTATTGAAGAAATATCTGCATTATTATGAACTAAAGAGAGAAATGTATCTCTGTACTCCAGCCAGTGCTCATATGATCCATCAAAGGTTGGCATAGCTATGGTAGGCAGCTTTACAGCATGTGAACTAAAATGTGAGCTTGTAGCGGTTTCACTAAAGGAAAGCAAGCTTTTAGCTTTAGCTATAATGATATAATATGCACTTTCAAAGCCTTCGCGTAATTCTAATTGTTGAAAAAGCTCATGATCATTTACTGACACTTCGATTTCACTTTGTATTGAATCAAAATCATTGAACATTTTGGAAGCTCCCTCAAGGCGTAATTTTAATTCCCCTCGTTTATTTGAGTTGGAAGCTAAATCATTTTTATCTAAATTGTTAATATATTTTGTTAATGCCGTTAATCTGCCTCTAATGACACCCCTTTTTTTATTGAAAGTGTGTAGGAGGTCATCACTTTTAGAATTTGCACTTTTGGGAGATTTGTCTGGAATTGCCAATCTTTCGGTGCTCATTTTGGTGGATGATGAGAAAACACAGAGTACTTACAGTTTTGGTTGATTAACAGCCACGTGCAGTAAACTTTGCGCAGTATCCACGACAATATGGCGGCCGGTTGAAACACTGACAACTGGAATTTGCAGATAGAATGCTATTAGCACAGGTAGGCAAAGAAGTTGGGAAGGAAACTAGTGGCCGTCTTACCGAAAATACACCGTTTGCCACGCTGATTACTCCGTTTCGTATCGTATGTCGCTTTATCGTATGGTTCGCTTCTTCCGTATGTGATCTGCGCTTGATTGGCAGAATTTGGCTCCGATGGACCACTTATGTTGAGGAGGAGAAGGCGGGCAGTTCAGGGTGTTGAATGACAGCTTTATTTCATCTCTTGTATCGTTTATTTTCTTGTTTTTTACAATATTACAATAGGTACACGTTAAATGCGTAGTCGGTCGCAGCGAGAGGACGACAGGTAAGTATAGTGGGGGGACGCGAAGTTAGCTGCAAGCAGCTAGGAACGTTTCGATTGACGTGAAGTTGGCTTGCGCGTTAACACCTATATATATCATATAGTATTCCTCATACAAATATACAAATATTAGGATGCGATGGTAAACTCGTGCGTGATATGGGTTGACACAGAGATTATGAAGAAACCCGCTGTTTTTTAACATTTAAGAAATCCTGCATATTTAGCACCGGTTTTCATTAATGTGAGCCTGTTGAAAATACTAAAACAGTTTTGATATATACAAACCTTTAGACATTCAACAATGGTCGACACAAAACACACATAATTGTAATGACATGATTGTTAGACACTCGTCCAATTGAAATGCGTGTACAGATCGCCTCTAGGCTTGTGTACTCTGTGTAAAATAGGCTTTCGAAATAACGAGCTGTATTTGCGTTTTGAAGGAGCGCCTAAGCTAATACTTTCCGGGAAATCTGTGTCATAGGTCGCAGTAACACGCAAGGTGCGCATGTACTCACTGCTTCTATACGAGATAATTAATACGCACTTAAGGAGAATACCAATTAAAGCTTTACATTAATTAGCTGTGATTAACATCTAATTGATTTATATTTAATGAACTCCAGTATTTAGCGTGCCTTCCACTCTGTCTACTGCTTCTGTAAAGTTATTTCATTTAATCCCCTATATTTAATGAAATATATGTTTCTAACAAGTTATGTCACTTAAAGGTACTAAAATTAAACTTTAATTAACCTCACATAATAACTGAATATCAATGTTTATAGACGTGTTGAGATTGTGTACTCGTAGGAGTCAACGCAGAATTATGTTTAAAACTAGAGATTAGCGCGTTTAGATTACAAACAAACAAACTTTTCAGCATTATATATTAGTATAGATTAAAATAACATTTTAATATTGTAGACTAATGTGCTGTATTATTATTGTAGTTTAGCGTGCGTATACATAACAATAGTGCTATTTATACAGGCATGACAAATGACGTTACCCAAGCGCTAATCGCTGAGCACTTCTCTTAGCATCAATCTTCATTACCGTGTAACCGGCGCCTTGCGATTCATTTTACCTACATGTAGTGTACGTGAAAGTTGCATCATTACATATCGTACACCGTGGGTACGTACCGCAAATTAATATGTTCATATTTATGTAACATCATCACTCATACGAGATACCTTCATATATTTGGGCACATTATAATAGGCTGTCAAATAGATAAGTGTATGTTATTAACTGTTCAACTTCATTAGATGACTGTTACTGTCAACCGTCTATTTTGCAAAAACTTAAATTAATTAATGAACCAACATATCCTTAAGAACCAAAGATATACGAAAGTACTAGCTATTATTTACTTACTAGCTGTGCCCTGCGGTTTCACCCGCGTAGATTTAATTTGATTACCGCGGAACCCTAAATTTTCTTTATAAATAAAAAGCCCATGGTACTCCCTGTAACATTAGCTATCTGCCAGTGAAAGTCCCGTTAAAATCGGTCTAGCCGTTTCAGAGATTACTCTTTGGCAAATAACTCATTATTAGGTACCAATTCTTTGCGTTTTTATACTCGTGATAATTTCTTAACGAAATGTCCGATTGGAATAAAACAAACGGTATTTTACTTTTAGATGAATACCCTAGATAGCATGATGCTTAATTTGGTTAAGGATTAATATTAAGATTCGAGAGATTTAACGTAGTTTCTTTCTTTAGACGATTTAATATTTTTTATGAACATAAAAGCGATTATTGTGACTAAACTATGATAGTTAGATATATGCTCTCGCAAACTTTTTTGTAGATCTTAATAAGACCTACAAATCCGTACTACATCATTTTGTTCTATTGTTAATAGTTTTTGCAGCGTACGCGTAAATAGGTTTCCGATTTTACACCATAGGTTACAAAATTGCAATTTACTTACGGACCCCTAATTTTTATGAGAATAAAATATAGCCTATAGCCTTCCTCGATAAATGTACTATCCAACGCTGAAAGAATTTTTGAAATCCGACCAGTAGTTCTTGAGATTACAGCGTTCAAACAAACATACAAACAAACAAACTCTGCAGCTTTATAATATTAGTATAGATTTAACCACACGATGGCACCACGTGTCATTTGGATGACACATATCAAAAAAACGTCAAGCTCATCTTTGCTCAAAGCTGAGAAGTTCTTAATACGCTCTGCCTGATAAGAACTTCTGAGCTTTGAGTAAAATTAAACTTCAAAGCTAAGAAGTTCTTAATATGCTGCGCTGCTTAAACGATCTTAGTTGTCCCCCAGGACACGTTTAGCATTTATAATATGTATATAGATGGTTAACTATACAGTGAGTAGAATACATATTTGAAGGAAAATAAAACAGTAACATCAGATTTCCAGATAGACAGTTCACAATATATTTTTCCTTCCGGCTTCCTACAGTTGATGTCGAAAGTAGTAATTGAGTTCACGTCCTTGCGCTGCAAGCCGGAAATACGAGTAAGTACTTACATCTGTTGGTGTAAGTTTTCCTCTTTCTTTTTCCTTAAATTAAGATTGAATACCTATGTTATACTTGACTTCACAAATTGGCAACTTGACCTGGAAACCATTAGTTGGAACCATAATAACCATATGTTGGAACTTAGGAATAATTAACATAACATTTAAAAAATAACTAATGATTTGCACCTGGACAAAATATAATAATCTCTTTCATACAACCTGTTTACATGGTCCTATTGTCGAATTACCACGAGTACAAGCATAAAAGCTGAGGTATCCACCTCAGAATCTGTATCAGTATTCCCTCTTAGTCAATCCTGAGTTAGACGTAACTTATTGAGACAAATAATGAATAGACGGTATTATTTGAGGGCATTGTTTAGTTAGTAGAATACGGTCAGTGAGCGCGAACAGCGAGATGGTGTGTCGTCTGGCTCGGCGCGGCACAGGCCGTGGCGCGCGGGCGCCTTTCACCGCGGGTCGCAGGTCAGGGCGCGCTCAGGTGCTCCGCCCTCGGCTGTACTCCCCCCCGCCTCCCCGCCCCGCACCCTGCCACACCCCGCCAGCACTAACGGCCCGCCACCATTGCTCTATTCAGCTGTCGACGCGCGAACACTGGGAACAACTACTCCTATAAATTATTCCACCGCTCTGCTCTACTCTCATACGAAACCAATACACATTTCACAATATGAAACGTATGTTCACTAATCGTATCTATGCGGAATGAATATCCAATTCACTCCCCCTAATAAGACCCCATCTTATACAAACAGTAGTAAGCTACCTGCATGGCAAGAATCAATTACGAGCTAGATGTGATTCTGACTAAAGTGTCAATGTTTGCCGCTTCGACGTGATAATTTCCTGTCACTAAAGATAACGAGTAGATCAATTTGTGGAGAAGTGCGTAGCCGCGGTGGTAGAAGGCGGCAGCAACGCGGCAGTGGCGTGCTAGATGCATCGTTAGGTAAATGCGGCCGTAGCGGCGGAAGCTGCGCATAGCGTTAGCGAGCTTTCGGCGGTTCCCACGCGCCCCTCCCCGCGCTCTGCGGTTACACAATGAGAGGTGAACGCGGATCTAAGCAATCGCTTAACCTCGCCCACTGCGTCGCACCGCACCACCGGCACCGCGTACCTGACGCTGCACACTACACACTGATGCGCCTCCACGCCGCGCCGTGAGTACACAAACACCTAGATCACTGAAACAATCATAAAACTGTGTTACACACAATAAAATTGCTTTATGGCCGGTGTGCCCAAATATGGAGAAGAGTTATTAATGTTTGAATTGGTTATACCTAGTGCATATAATTTTATCACTGCTGCGATGAAACAGGTAAGGAAGGACGAATAACCAGTTTTTTATAGACAAAAAACACTAAAGAGCTCCAAAATTGGTTCTTATTATTGTAAAAAGAAACAAAACCAAATACGACGTAACTTTATTTGAGTCGTGACCTAACGAAAGTAAAAGTAAGCATAGTGAATTTAAACATTGTCATAAAGTTGTAATGTAAGTGCTGAATCACAATGTAGCCGGTAAGACGTGATGACCGGCGCAGCGGCCGCGGAGGCGCGCGGACAATCGCAAGTGTGGGGCACTTTCGATACATCCGGCAGTTCACCAGGGGTCACGACCGTTCTTTTGTGTGAGGCGACGGCCAGCGTGCACGCGACTCGGCCGTGCTTGTTCTATGCGTTTAATTATGCTGTCACACCACGCTTGATGGCCAACAGTGAAAGCAGACGATAGTGATACTCTTCCTAATAATACACTGACAAAAATATCCCACCCGATGATGCTTTGTCCACTATCATCACACACATACCATTTCGTAACCCAGTCTATGATACTAAAAGCTATATCACGATCTGTGAACGTGCATATGTATAAATTAACGAGTTTTCGCTGTGTTATTCCTTATACATAATAATCAGCAGAACCAGTATCAAAATTATAAGATTATAAAAGTTAGCGTGTAATAAATCAGGTTGAATTAGCATAACTATTAACAATTATACCTTACGCTTATAATAACTTAATCGATTATTAGTGGTGACCGGAGGAAATTAATATTATTTTATGATGTTCGTAGTCGAATTTGTTTCTTAAAACACATGTATTCTTAAATACAAATTAGGTTAATTATAAAATTAAACGAACTTACCTAAGTGAAGTTCTATTTAAATTTTACGAATTTCACCATCATGGACACTATGCAGCAATATGGAATGTTGCGCTTGACTTCACATTCTTTAAAAAGCTAAAAAAAAAAAAGAATGGTAACATCCTTACTCCTTGCTAGGTTACATACTCTGTGGTCACTCCTCTATCTTCACTATCAGTTTGAAGCCATCCACGATCAACCCTAAAATTGGGGATGAATCATGGTTATGATATTACATGAACAGGGTTAGGGTGGGCCGGTCCATGATGGTGAAATTCGTAAAATTTAAATAGAACTTCACTTAGGTAAGTTCGTTTAATTTTATAATTTTACTCTTTCACCATCATGGACACTATGCAGATGTTCAAAGCTAGGGTTGTGAGTGAAGAGTACAATAATAATTATTAAAGATGTAATATTTTCTTATAATAATTTATTATTTAGAAAAAAAACTTAAATTTGATTGTAAAATATAAGAGAGTTAAATAAAGTTGTACATTATGTACTTGTAGGTATTTTTTGTTAAATTCCAGTATAAACAATATAGAAAACTTATGAACGTTATTACAAATAACAGTGTCTGTAGTACTAGACTATGTAAAATCTACAAATTTGTCACAAACATGTTAGTAATTTTTAAATGTAATTTCAGTAATTTATTCATGTTGGTACTATGTTTAAAATGAGGCAAAAGTATAAAGTTGTATGTAGACCAACCAATCGGTTGGTTTCACTGTAAACATCTTTTAATGTTTTATATTTGTGTCTATTTTAGGGTCAAACACTAAACAACATTAAGTAAGTTAAATACTATTTACTGTTCCATAATAAAGTCTCAGAGTTAGTTTGTAATGTTAGAAATTATAATATATTATGTGAAACTGAACCTGAGGATGGATAAGTATTATTTTGTATAGAGAAAGTCCACTATAAAGTTAAACGTGTATTGTAGTGTATGTAGCATTCAGTGCTTAGCAACATGATGCTTAGATATGTTGGGGGAACTTCTTTTCTCTTTAGAGCTTCTCAGTGAGCAGATAAGGTATTGGTGTAAGAGATGCGGTTCCTTATAATGAGATGTTAACAATGTTTTATTAGTTAGACTTGTAATTTGCTGTGATGGTGTTGTAAAGGCAAAATAAATAATAATTCATCGGTGACTATTAAATGTTATGATCTTCACCAATGTGCTGTGATGTTCATCATTTAATTTTGGAAACTTCATTGCTTGAGTTAGTTAATTTAATTTTATAAAAATTGTGTTTCCTTAAGGTAAATAAATATCAATATTAATATATAATATGTTTATATATTCACACCATTGCCGTATGCTCTGAGTGATGCTGTGTAGGATCGTTTTTGAATGCTTCTCATTCTATTTATTCATAACAATGCTGTGGTATTGTCAATTCTTAAAAGAATTCATTTAGATTAACTATATGGTAAGCATATTATACCGAATATCTTTAACTCATAATAAATAATTATAAGTTAGTTTCTTTGTTATCAGAATAGTCTTGTTCTGTATCAAATTGTGTTTTAAATTGGATTATTTATGTACATTTTATCTAGCCACCATTTAAATGATGTATATTGTGAAACTTTAAGGAATGTTCATAACACTCACCATAATCTTCCTATTCATTATAAGAGCAAGCAATCTCATAAAATTCTCGTTCCTAAAACTATGGTATATTCTCATAAACTAAAGTAGACTCTTGTCTATATCATTTAACTTAAAAGTAATTACTTTCTGAGTTTAAAAGTTCAAATAGTTGAGGAATTTATATTATTTATGTTTATTCATAAATACCAATATTAGGTGGTTCCCCTTTTCTGATGGTAGAGATAAGATAAGTTATTGTATCTTAGGTATTCTCACTGTTGATAATGATATGGATACTAATATTATTATATTTAAAATTTGAGTAACTTACATAGTGTCAGATTATATCATTGATATACAATACATTTAAATTTGATTACATTTGTTACCATAGGCAGATAAAATATGAACCAAGTATTGGTCATGAAATAAAATAAAATAATTAAATCCTCATTAGCAAATTTTTGTCACAGCAGCCAAACTCAATGGGGATTAGTCATCAGCATAGTAGATATTAAAGAGCACATGTGTATATGTAAACATAGGTGCATTCTTTATTCTCTCACTCTCAAGGTTCAATGTGACTGTAATCCGACACCACTGGGAGGAGATCAGGTGCAGGACCAATGGAAGTGTATTTATTTCTTGACAGAATATAATTTTTTATCACACCCGATATATATTTTTGGTCCAACCCGGGTCCTTGTAAGCGTCAGGCGAACTCGCCAAACATAGACAAACAAAAATAGAAATAAAATAGTATATGGTAATGACATACTGTGGCGCTGTAGTCTCTATACAACACATTAACAATATGGAATAACATTAAAGTCATATAATTGATTATTGACTAAAGATGTTAGGTATTCAGCATCATCAGACACTTTACATATGCTTTCTTTTGGTCAATTACAGCCATGAAGCAATCCTGAGTTATTAATTTACATACTTTGCCTTCTAACTTACATTTTTATGTCAACTCAAATACATGAAAAATTAAGAATGAGTTCTCATGTCATATTATTATCAAATCTAAAATGTGTTCTAAAAATTTATTATCTCTTCATGAATACTCTGATATGGCAATTGAACTTTTCATCATCGGCCACTGGTATTTCACCATGAGGTATTTAGGAAGAAACATAGATAAAGAAATTATTGAGACATAACTTAAGATCTATGATAAAATTTTCCTTTGCTTAAGAACTTGTCTGTTATGATAAAATTGTCTACCAGACATGTGCCTTAGTTAGCAGCGCGGCGCCCATGTGCTAGCTTTTTCGGCTGTTTCTTGTAAGTTGGTCTTTGTTGTCATAGTTGCCAGGTAGGACGTTAGTTTCATGGTCCACTGGTGGTCTCCAGTTGCCCTAGAAGGTTGAAATGGTGTGGACCTTTCCAGTTAAAATTAGATTATGTTACAATACTTTGTTGGCATGTGGTCTGATGATTTTTCAACCCCTTGTGCTTGTTTAAGCCATTATACAAAATTTTCTCCAAAGAGACAAGTATACATTTGGGTATGTTTGATACATTTGAATAAGCTTGTCTTAAATGGTTCTGCTGTGAATACATGATAAATTGCTTATAAGCATTGGAATCATAATGGTTGATATTGCACAGAATTTCAGCAGCTGCATTGATTGCCTTCAGTTAATTTAATACTGTTTATGTTTCCCTTCATTATATCTGTTAACATACTCCCTGATGCAGTTAAAATTTTCCCGTTGTTTCTTTCCCAAACTTATCAATTGTCAGTATTAATATTGTTTGTCTCACTTATATACATTTTCTGATAGAACTGCAGTTATTTCTGGATTAAGTTTTGGTACATTTGCCATTGGGAAATTCTCTGGGGTGATGAACTTTGTCCGTAGGTTGTGTAAGCTTTCTCTGGGAATACCCATCATAATCATTAATGATATGAGTCCACCTACTTGCAATCTCTTGTTTAATGTGTTCTCTTTCTCTTGAATGTTTTCATCACATAATTCTATTGAAACTTCTTCAGAAAGAGTGTCATCATCTCCCTGGCCTTAATCCCATGTATTTTGGGGTCGGCACTTGGTTCAACCCGATGTGGCTGATCACCTGATTTTTATACGAAGCGACTTCCATCTGACCTTCGCAGCCCCTTTTTTCGAGGAAAATCGGCAATCTGGGTTAAACCAGTTCTTCAGAAAGAGTGTATCCTTTGTAATTTCTGTAATATAGATTTTTTATCCAAATTATTATCAAAATAAATCAAGGAGCGTTTATGTTCATTGCAAGACAGAGTTTACGTATAACAATGTATAAACTCAGGCCCGTCTACCCTCATGTGGTAGCTCTATATGGTCAAATCTAAACCGTCTTGGAACAGAAGGGGTTGGTCAACAAGCTGTCAGGTCTGCCCTCATGTGACAGCTCTAAAGACAGTAGACCGATTAACATTATATTGTCCTTAATACAGTATGGGTGTGGGTATAAAATTATACTTTGTACAACCAGTTCAGGCCTGTCTACCCTCATGTGGTAGCTCTATATGATCAAATCTAGGCCGACTTGGAACGGAAGGGGTTAGTCAACAAACTGTCAGGTCTGCCCTCATGTGACAGCTCTAAAGACAGTAGACCAATTAACATTATATTGTTCTTAATACAGTATAGGTGTGGGTATAAATTATATTTTGTACAACCAGTTCAGGCCTGTCTACCCTCATGTGGTAGCTCTATATCAATGAATAATAAGTAGGCCATTGTGTATCAAAGAAGTTGGTCAAACAACTGTCAGGTCTAAAGACAGTAGGTGTTTTAATAGGTATATTCTGAGTAACACAGGTTCTGTTTGTCTTCAAGTGACAACTATATAAATTATAAATAGAGCCTTTGTTAGCACCACAGTAATTTAGTATTTAAATGTTTAACTAGTAGTAAATTGTGGTCAAAATATCCTTACATAGACCACTGTAGGATAATGAACCCGTCACAGGGTGTAGTGTCTCTTGTATCTCTGACCTTTGACTGTTATTTTCTTATTTAGATGAATACAAGGTAAACCAGATGATTATTAGGGTTATTTACTAACCTTGGTTTTCCATATATGTACCATGTTGATTTTCATAATTTTTACAACAATTTTCACCATCAATAAATAATTGTTCAATGTGAGATAATTTGTATTTTCAAACACAAATTTTTACTTTTCTTCATTTCTTCTGATCTTATTTCTTCATCCGTCTTTAACTGCTGTTTACTTATTTTTGTTTTTTCGCTTAATAAATATGAGCACTGTGCGATTTGATTACAACAAAACAAAATAGTATAAAATTCTGTTTGCACCGAAATGTCACGAAGATAAAAAAGCGGTAAAATTATACAATTCGCGGTAATTTAAAACAAAAGTCACGGCAAATATTTTAAAAGGATAATTAAAAGTTCCTTTTTTCTTTTTATTTAGTAGTTTAGGCGGGAAACGCACCTGTTGGTAATGTCAACAGGAAAACTTTTCAAACATCGAATATCAGATCGAATGAACGATAGGTAAATTTACAAATTCAAAAGACTTACTTTACATGTATAATTGCTTGATTTAGGTTTGTATCATGTTGTAAAATTATTAAAGGAGAGTTTAATCATACCTGCATGTTTTTACGTTGCGTAAAAAACTGTCCAATACAAACCAACCGGCGCGCCGGCCGGCATCAACAAATTCCAGTTTTGAGCATAATACCACAAAACATCACTTTACACTTCCACTGATATATAGGAATGTAAATTTTGGAAACAATACGCGTATTTAATGCTGAATACATGTATTTACGCATTAAAATACAATTAAATAGTCGCAATAACCTAGACGTACGTGAAGCCATTTTTGGCACAAAAATCCATAGTAAAGATAGAGGAGTGACCACAGAGTATGTAACCTAGCAAGGAGTAAGGATGTTACCATTCTTTTTTTTTTTTAGCTTTTTAAAGAATGTGAAGTCAAGCGCAACATTCCATATTGCTGCATAGTGTCCATGATGGTGAAAGAGTAAAATTGGTCAATGTTAGAGACAGTTTAATTCATTTTCAAATTATAATATTTTTAATATGTAAATAACACATTTTCAGTTACTCGTTTTTCTTTAGCATTGATTTTTTTGTATAGTCCAGAAATTACAACCGACGAAAGCTAACAATATCTTAGACTTTTAACATAGTATAGTTTAAACTTGATGACAAAATTGCCAGAAGGAAATATTGAAAAAAATATTTCTATTCAGCTGATTTTACGACCACAAACAATTAATAAATAAGGAAGCATTTTTTGTAGCCCAATGAAATAAGGAAATAACGCAAAGTAGGTACCGTTTTAATAAAGAAAGCTATGTCAACAATTCAATCGCGCATTCTACCTTTGGAAACGCCTACGCTGTGATACATAACTGCACTAAGAATGCACAAAAACGTTATGTAGGTATAAATTACAATCACCATCAGGTTCTTTCTTTTCCGAATTCAATACCTACATAACATACTTAATATATGCATTGAGGTAATTTAAATACATAACAATGCCCAATGTAGGTAGAATAAAGCAAGTCTCTAGCTCATGCATAGCATTACACCGAGATCTTTTCGTATACAGAGCGTAGTTTAACAAGAGCAAGCACCCATTTGATTCTTAATTATCAATATTCAAAGCTACATACATATTCTTGATACAAGACCATTGGTACACACGTTGGTAGGTAACCTCTTTAACTTATCGTAAATACTAGCTTGATGCATATAAGTAATATGATTTAGGGACATTGTATTTGGTTTCTTTGTCTTCCATTTGCCTGTTTTATAACTTGGATATAGCTCATTTTATATGTGAGCGCACAATTTCCATGCGCGGTTCGGTTCCGGCTTTGGAATGGTCCGGTCCTCCTTGAGCGACTCCGCTGAATCCGACGGGCCCGACCGCAGTCTTTTAGATCATCGTATACATTATATACTATACTACCTACTCGCGCACTTTATTTTCATTTATTGTATGTCGTTCCAAACTGGTACACGATAAGTTTCTTGTTATTCCTTGCGGATATAACTACACATATTAATAGGCACATATTGTGCCTGCGTATAACGTGTTTTGAGATAATAAAGATAAAATATAACTTATTACTTACAAGTGATATTACACTACATATTTTATCATTGGCAAGACTTTGATATGGCCAAAATCCTTGCTGACTGACCCTCAACATCACCAAACATATATTTATCAAGTAGTTGATAATAAATAACTAAATAAATTAATAAATAATAAGTGCTGTCCAATTTAGGAACATATCTTTTAATCTTTTCCTTTCTAATTAGGAAATACGTTTACGAAATGATTATATAATGAGTTAGTAAGGCCGAAAGTGCATGACCCGAGACAAAGTCACACAAAAGATATGTTACTCGTACATTGGATCTTGTGTAAGCAACAAGTGTTTCGCTGGTCATTAGCAGACGTGGTGTGGGCAGCGAGCAGGTGAAGATATATGTACCACAGCCAAATAACATGTTCCAGCACACTATTATATTCCTAATGATACAACAAGAATATAACGAAATCCTAGAGTGGAATCGCGCACTATGCTTTCGACTACCCCGTGAGGGTCTCGGCGTGATGATAATTATAATGTATTGAAGTATATACAGAAAGTCTTGAACGCATATTTTTTTATTAACATAATACTGAAGTTAAACCAAACCGTACAAACGGGGTCAAGGCAGGGGTGTCAATCACGCATTATACGCATCATATTGGCCCACAATCCAGTTGTAAATAAGTATGTGTCAAAAAAGTATGGGTAAATTGATTAATATTGGTCTGAACGCTAGCCTGCAGCTATATTGAAAAGACCGTTTATACTAGGATGAAGCACAAGTCGGACTTATCGTTATGAGTGTAGTATAAATCCGTTATGATATATATAAGTACATATAGGCTTTGCCAGACAAAATGGCGTTAAAAATAATCCGCCATTACAATGATAGACTCCGAAATGATAATTTGTCCTTTATAAAATTCTTCAAATATGTATGTCGTTGAATTTTTTTCTAATAAACGCAAGTTTCTTCGTCATGATTAATATATTTTTAGGTGAGTACTTAGCTACATGACCGCACATTTCATGTGTTGTGTCGTTTCCTGTTCGCATAGCGTTTAGCTACCGTAGCGCGCTAAACCTTGCTTTTCGTTTCGCGATAGCGTTCGCGCTACAGTTTCCGGTAATTATCGCTACGAGCGCGTAGAGGGTACAATCAAACAGCTGGATCAAAATTCAAACAACTAAAGAACACAAAACACAATAGTATTCTCAAACTTGATCATCATATGGATATTCTTAAGCTTAGACACAAACTTTGTTTTTTATTTCTTCAAATGGATATATGTATGTATGCAATAATGATTTTCTTTCCAGTGTATTATTTTACAGATGTATGTCATATATTCATATAATCTCTCTAAGATACATTTTAACTAGCTGTGCCTCGCGGGTTTACCCGCAGTGATATTTCTTTTTCTAAATAAAAGTAGTCTTAGTTACTCTTTGTTATATCAGCTATCTGCCAGTGAAAGTCCCGTTACAATCGGTATAGCGACAAAGAGGCAGAAAAAAAATATTATTAGTTTTTTTAGTATTGTATAGTATACTTTAATAAGAGTTAATCTGGGATTATAAACAGACACTTAAATTTTTCTTATGCTTTATATAGACATATAAACCAACATGCATATTAATATTAATAATCACACTCAGCGAAGATTTCCTGCTGGTGCTCTCCATCCGGGTAACTCCTACGCACTATCGTCTTATGAATTAGATACTTAAAACCTAAGTTATTAAGCAGCTGTCAGAAACAGCGAATAATAAATTTACTTACCTTAAGGGGTAATATAGAGGATTTAGGATCTATTTTACAAAGATTAGGTATACTATGCTATTAAAATATAGGAATGTGGAATATATATATTATGATTAGGTATGGCATATACGTCCTAAAAATTAAAAGGGAAATGAAAATGGCAAGTAAAATTGAACCTTTTTGCTTCGCCGTAGTCGGGAAAACTTGGCGTATAAAACAATCACGATTGAAAATCTTGTCCACAAACACACGAAAAATGTTCACTTTACCGGAACTTGCACAGACAAACCCAATCATTACATAGTCAGGGTATGAACTCAACTAATAAGTATATGATATTGAAAAAAAGTAATAATATTAATGAGCCATGGTGGCCTTGGGATACGAGCAGTCGACTACTGCGCAAGCGACGCTAGTTCGAATCTCAGCGGGGCCTGTACCAATGAGTTTTTCTAAAAAAACCTTATGCGAACTACTTTAAACCACGTGCATTACGGTGAAGGAAAACATCGTGAGGAAATCTGTAAATGTCAGAGAAGTAATTCAAAGACGTTGGTATAGTGCCCGTTGTTGTTATTACAACACCTCTGCCTACCTCTTCGGGGAATACAGGCGTGAGCATATGTGTATGTATGTAATAATATTATATTATGCAAGAATGCAGGTAACTCCCTGGTCAAGAGATCATTAATAATTGACAGTTATTTATTAATGAATTAAAATGTACATTCTATTTTGTGGATAGTTGTTATTTTTTGCCAATATTGCTAATTTATTTTAATTAATCAAGAAGACGGTTTTTAAGATGTCGTCACAACTACGATATTGAAGAATAGTAGGTAAGTATCTATAATATTGGCTGCGGATGATATATAGCGTAGGCAATTTGCGAACAATGGCGTATAATATATTCAATATATAACAGCGAGCAATAACAATATGGACTAGCTGTGCCCCGCGGTTTCACCCGCGTGGACATAATTTGATGGGTTTTTATTTAATGCTTTATTAAATCAAAGCTTGAGTTGCTCTTTGTTACATAGCTATCTGCCAGTGAAAGTCTCGTTAAAATCGGTCCAGCCATTTCAGAGATAAACCGAAACAAAAAGACACAGACAATCTTTTATAACTACTAATATACTTTCGTATAAACTTTCAAATATGTTCAGTGAAAAGCTGTTAATTTGGAATTACAAACAGACACTTCAATTTTATGTATATGTATAGATATAGATATGGTGTTGTAGCTGGCCCGCTCTTGGTCAAGATATATGATACGTCAAAAGCATGTGCGAAGCCATTCTACCAATCTATTATGTAAAAATTGTGTCCATAAATCAACCGACTGATCAATTTACACTCCACGCGACACCAACGGCGTAGGCTGAATATACTATTAATGATACATTTGAATACATATTATATTGCCAATGTACATTGTTCTCGCTCGCGACTATAGAATGAAAAGAGAAAGATATAGATAAAGTATTTAATGATATAAATTAATTTTAATCTTAATTATTTATAAGTAGATTTAAGTGACGTTACCTGAGACATATTGTTTTGTAAGATTTTGCCCCGTAGCTTAAACTTAAATTTTATCTGCCTTCATACAAAAAAGCATATGTATGCTCACGCCTGTAATCCCCGAAGAAATAAGCAGAGGTGTTCTTATACTACAACTATATTACGCCATAAAAAATCTATTTCATAGCAAACATGCGATATGGATCACTACGGTATAACCGCACGAACACACTACTCTAATGTTGGACTGCAATTTTTGCAAAGTGGGAGGTATATTTCCCAGTGCGATCTTTTTAGGAGGTGACATGTATAATCTATACAGATAATACAGATATACAGATAAATAAAATTGAAGTGTCTGTTTGTAATTCCTAAATAACAGCTTTTCACTAAATGTAAAGGATACACGCTACTGACACTAAAATACCAAGTTTTAAAATGTTTCTCCGTCTGTCTGTCTGTCTGTTTGTTCCGGGTAATCTCTGAAACGCCTGGACCGATTTTAACGGGACTTTCACTGGCAGGTAGTTGATGTTCCAAGGAGTAACTTTTATTTTAAAAAACATTTAGGGTTCCGCGGGAATAAAACTAAATCTACGCGGGTGAAACCGCAGGGCACAGCTAGTCTTAAGTAATAGTCGTTGTGACGATTTGAAAGTACTTTATTAAAAGTCTAATCAAATACCTACAGATATTTAGAATTTTTTGAATTTTAGTTTTTATCGCCTTTTTGACAACAAACAGAGAAAACAATAAAGGCTCAGGTAGCAAGTTGAATAAATATTTGTGTAGAAAATGAATATTTAAACACAACTGTGTGGTGTGGAGTGACGCAACACGTAATAACTTCCGCGCATAAAACACTGAAACTTATTGAGCTGAGAACACTTTACGTGTGTTTGTAACCAAGTGGACAAAGATATTAATCGAATAAAGATATATTTGAGTTTGATACCAGTGGCTTAAGGCACAGTATATTAAACGGGGTGTGGTTTTGCATTGATGCCATATTTACGAAAGGGTTGTCTTAAAAACTTTTTTTTAAGTTTGGTACATGAAATATAGCATTTTCTATGACCCGAGCGCCTACTCTAAGCTCGTTTTCCTTTTTTTTTTAAATTACGTTAAAAAGTAACGGATTTTTTTCGTGATATATTTAAAATAATCATAAATATTAATCGTTACAAACGTCTATCATTATTTGATTTAATTATGTTCAATGCAATGATAATATTAATCTCCACACATAAGGTACCAATGCAAACTCACACCTAGTATTCAGCTTACTAAGCATAAGATTAAACATATAAATGTATAGGTACTATCTACTGCGCTTAAGGTATAGAGAACGGCGAGTGCGAGTATCGAGCTTATAAGTCATTAATTAATACTGACCTGTCATGGGAAGTGTTCAGTGAGACCAAACGACGCTTATGACTAGTTCTAGACAAGACAGTCAGTTGCACTCTTCTATTACTTTAATGAGTCAATCACACGCACACTCATACACATTGTGCCAATAGAAATGTACAGATAAATAGTAAAGTTATTTCTCTTTTTTTATATGAAGTTTTTATGAAAATGAAGAAGTTATTCATTAACGACAAAAACATATGTTTTTTTTATTGTACAATGATTTGACAATTAATACTTGTTACAACAGTGTTTTATGCCTTGCTCATCACTGTTTCAAAAGTCTTAACAAGAGCAACCTGTCTATATCAATAACGTTATTAACTGTTATTCTTATTAGATACTAGATTAGCTTAGTAGGGAGAGCGAGTGATCATGCTCATCCCAGCAAAGGGAAGATCTTCCGGCTATGCGAGTGTCATACCTAGGGAACCACAGCTCTAACTGTTCTTATTGGAAACGTTTATATATACTGCAATGCGCTTGAAAACTCCTATTGCGCGATTTAGGCTCTCGTTTATTTCTAATCAAATCTGTTAACGAGTAGCGCCATCTATGTAGCGAACGGAAGAAATAAATAGGTTTATTTAAAAGGTAGATGTAATTCATTGGAGTTTCATCTTAGGGTTTAAACCCACACCTCTTTTACACTATGACCACAACCAATCGTTATGACTACTAAGCGACACGTGCCAGTGCGGGTTTTAAGCAATCACGGTTCCGTATACGGAATAAAACTCTGGAAAACCTTACACAATGTGTTCTAAGCTATTATATTAAATTTATTGGCAAATTATTCCGACACCGAAGTATAACTATTGAAAGAATGCTCTGAATATTTCACTATAATGTAACTTTGTAACTTGAAAGTAAACCAGGTCAAGTGTCATCTCAATCTGACAGTTTATTAGCCGAAAAATGTGGTAATCGGATACTAAAATAGTCAATATTCACGCGGGCGTAGCTGCAGGCGAACACCATTCAAATGTGTTAAATACTTAATTAAAATCAGTATCATTTATCTTCCAGAGCATATTATATTATGAAACTATTTTGCATCATTTTATTGGTTTCTTAAAGAAATCTAGTAGTCTCAAAGCAGTCCGTTGCAATACTAGGTGTCCTTACTACTTCACTGATAACATGATCAAGTTTTGACGAAATCGCCGCTTCTTGTGTCCCTTATTTATAAAGATAAATAAAATTGAGGTGTTTTTCTGCGATTCCAAATTAACAGCTTTTAACTAAAAACAATAGAGACTAGAGAGTATATACGTTACTTACATTTAAAAAAATATATATTTCTGTCTGTCTGTTTGCTTGTTTCGGCTATTCTGCTGCTAAACCGATTTAAACGTGAGTTTCGCTGGCAGAAAGCTGACGCTACAAGGAGTAACTAAGATTATTTTATTTTTAAAATCGTTGGTGAAACCACGGGAGACAGCTAGTTTGCATTATAGGTAAGTCATATAGTGTTTACGCAACAAGACAAGTATCCTATCAAACTGTAGCTACAAGTAGCTTTAACACTCAACTTAACACTATTCTAACGTGTCTAATGAATTTTATAAATTTCTATCGCATCTACATCATTTAATTCCTATCTCATGACTGCCTTGTGAATTGAATACGCGTAACGATTCCGTAATAACTTTATAATTGTGATATCCGTAATATGTAGGTAACACAACAATCATGTGAGAAATATGTTTATCCGCGAAAGGAAACATTTATAAAGGTTTATTTAATGGTTCATGACTATTTTGTGATGTAGATTTCATACAAGTTGGTTGAATCTATACATCTATACATACAGATAAATAAAATTGAAGTGTCTGTTTGTAATTCCAAAATAACAGCTTTTCACTAAATGCATATGAAAGTATAAACGCTAGTGACACTAAAAAACCAAGTTTTAATTTTTTTCTCTGTCTGTCTGTCTGTTTGTTCCGGGTAATCTCTGAAACGGCTGGACGGATTTTAAGGATACTTTCACTGGCAGGTAGCTGATATATCAAGGAGTAACTTAGGCTACTTTTATTTATTAAAAATATTAGGGATCCGCGACAATAAGGATTAAACTAAATCTACGCGGGTGAAACCGCGGGCACAGCTAGTAATATAATAATTTTGTCCTACAAGTTCACTCGGTGAGTCGCACCTGGGGCCCAACCGTGAGCTCTTCTTGCAATGATAATTCAGTTGTGCGAAAGTGACAGATGTATACACGTCGTATACATCTGTCTCATAAATGAGTGAAACTATCATGGCAATAAGAGCTAATGGTAAGGCCCCTGCTATGGTAAAATGTATTGTTAAGTATTTAACACCTATCTCACTTTCGTGCCGTACTGACTCAGGTAAATGATAAAATAAATCGTAGGCCAACAAAAGGATGTCAAAAATAATCTGCGTAGTATAGTGAGGTGCGTTATTATATCACCGCGGAGGTTTCACTTTGTTGTTAAACAAAATTACGTTACGCAACTAGGTATTGACTATCGTCACATGCATACATCACCACTTCCTCAATGTATCTGCGAAACTTAAAACATTATCTCTCTTTGCAATAATGCAATGGTGATAGGTGTGTTGTCATCACTAGCTAGTGCCCAAAATTACTTTCACATCTAGGTACTCGTGCGTTATTCAACAAAATATTGTAAGAAATGCTTCTAAAAAACGTATGATGAATTGATAACTTCCTCCTTTTCTGAAGTTGGTTAGAATTGATTAATATTATCTCTCCTTGAAGCTAAGAATCGGGCAGATTATTCATTACTTTGTATACATCATCTATGTCATTTGATGCAACATTAAGTGCAGTGATGAAGATAAGGAATCTAATGATTTCCACGCATGTACATTTTAACTTTGTAGGTACGAGTCTTATGACACATTCGATTTCTCTGTACGACTATGTGGTATTGCACACTAGGCCATGTGACTAAGCTACTTATCCGTAATAACATTTGACATAGACATCATAAATCATTTTAGTCCAATCGACAGATCATACCTGGCGATCCGAGGTTTGAGCGCTGGCCTTGAAACTACTGCGTAGTAATTTTTTGGATTATAAAATACAATGCTGAGTGCTCAAAGCTCGACACGGCACCGTAAACTTCTGGTGTTGTGGTAAACAGTAGCAGACAAGGCTGCCAGTACTATGATCGTCACGGCAAAGACGTGGTTTTCCCAAGCGAGTAGGCTTCGTGGTGACCTTGAAAATTTGTATTCATACCCTAAAGACATTTTTACATCATCGACATTTTAGTTAACGCACGGGTGATGAAATTGCACGCGTCTATATATAGATTACGGTGACCACTTACATAATACTACTAATATACAGTAGGCCGTATTTTTGTTGCTACCGTTCATCTGTTACGTTCATTTTAATAATGCCCGTCGATTTGAACTTTCAACTGTTCAAGTTTTGTCCGAATAATAGCACTCAGATCCAGCACCCTAGCTTATCCCCGAGTAATGACCTAAGCAGAGGTAGGAGCCCGCACCAGGGCAACAGTGGAGGTTCTTCCCCCCGACCAAATGCAATATACCACGCCAAAAAATCTTTTACTTTATTTTGTTTATTTTCGGTCAATCTTATTCGGCGTTACACTATCTGACTGTTTTGTAGCACTGCCGCACTAACCACTCATACGTCTATGCGTGTGTGCTACCTTACCTAGTCTGTCATCTTCGAACCGCAATCTCGCGGTTTCATGTTATAATATAGTTGGTATCGGTCAATGTCCGTTGTAAGTACACACATATTTTAATAGCTGTGTCAGGGGGTCATCGACTGCCTACCAATCGGTATGACATCAGCTTTACTAAGTACTTAGGATTACAAAATGCGTACTCTCACTCACGTAACATGACAACTGCGCTAGGCTTTAAGGTAGATTTCAATAAATTTTGTAACCTCATTAGAACCTGCCACCTCTATTGTGATATGACATACCTTTTATACTCATACGTGCACTCTGCGGTTTAATCAACATAACAATATTATGTTGTACACATGCACAAATTTTGTTACATTACAAAGAGAACTTCTTTAGAATGGTGTTCACATTGCATAATCACCATAACTACCTACCTCGATAACTTGATTGAGATAAAAAAATATTGAGATGGCTGGCCAAAATAAATTGTTATGCAAAGGCTTATAATATGAACATGGGCATCTTCAATATTTTATCATCAACAAGTGACAACGAAAATAATCCGTGAACCATACTTTCTTATCACAAATATCTAAATAGCAATTTTATCTTTGAGAAAATAAGTTTGATGTCCAAAAATAATGATAGCTATAAATAAGAAGCAGAGATAACGCACATCCTAGCCCAAGGCACTTTAGTAACAGCGAACATAATCATAGAAGTTAAAAAGTAATCAATCCATTCTCTTTGGCAACGTTTACAAATTGTGCCTTCAATGACTCGTAAAATCTCACGACTCTCACCTAGCAAAATATTGTGAAACATAAACTTGGGCCGAGATGCCGAGTAGCCATAATGCGCGGTTCTCTTAATCTCTGATACGAGTATGTTCAACCTTTGACCATGCATTTCATTGCAAGCAGTCGTTTTTCTTCGCTTGTCATGTCGTCACATTCAGTGTACCTCCTGTGACACTACGAATACATACGAATTATCGATTATCATAGGATTCGTTCAAATTAAAGCTTACTGTAACACGAAAGATAAACATAGCAGCCAAATGGCACCACTCTTTTTGTTGTTTCGGTCCTGGGGCAAATAAGACAGGTACATAGTGATTTCATTCAACATTAAGTAGTACGACAAGGATGCGACTTTGGTGTGATATCTTATTGAAACTACTGCATTGATGTTGCCAACGTTAGAGGACACGCTTCCTATATCCTTATTGGACTCATTTGTAGTATAAAAATAGCTTAATTTAGACTTAGGTTTTTTCTGAGACTGAAAATGAGTGCCTGTGTGCCTGAAGGTGATAGAGAAGTGATTCCACAAACACACGATGCTCACCTTACATATTTTGCATAATTTTAGTGATTACGTTTCGAGTTACAGATGAGATTCTTTCAATGCTGTTGATTTATATAACCAATCACAGCGTTATGTTTGGAAGTCTTAAATCCAACACAAACGACAGTGAAGTCATTAATTTCCCGTTTGAACATCTGACGGAAGCTCATACTAGGTATTTAACTCCTATTTTTTATCCATATACAATCTACATAAGCAGTCATATACATGTAAAAGCTTACATTAAACATAGCTAAGAAGGTAAAAAGATTGTCATCCTTGAAACAAATTATTTTGCAATATAAGCAGTCTACCTAATCTAGAAATACAAATATAACCGCGAATGTCAACCACGCGACCTCTGCTTGATCGATTAATATGTAAATTTCAATTATTTATTAGCCAAGGACCCGTCGCGATACTAATCGAAGACTAAACTCCGTATGTCTGTCTATTATATATGTAGGTATCTAATGCAGAACTTTGTTTATTATAATCAATGCATTCATCAGTTTTCCGACGTTTGGTTAAACACGACTTTCTTCATGTTAAAACCGATTACATATTCATAGTGGTCGCTTAATTTAATTTATTGTATAATAATATTATGACTTTGGACTACATTGCTTTATTGGCCATCAAATTATATTTATAATAAAATAACCGGCTATAAATATGTTTGATCTCATATTGTCGCTTGTAAATATGTGTAACATGCCACCTTACACATATTTGCAAATAAAATAGGTAAATGTATGTATGCATGTGTACGAGTATCTTTAGGAATATCACAATAGAACGTACGTCTATGAATTTCTTCTCGGGTAAATTCAGGCTTCCTCACGATGTTCTCCTTCACCGTAAGTCTCGTGACGGGGTATCACTGTCTCTTACTTTTTTAGAAAACTCATTGACATTGTCCCGAGATATTGGAACTCGCGACTTTTACTATTCATACTTTTATGAATAACTGGGAGCCAACTATCATCGTATTACCAGTGAGTATTAAGAAATTCTTAGCGTTGACGTTTAATTTTACGGCACCAAAATGCGCCAAGCTCAAAAGCCAAAGCTCAGCTAAGTTCTTAATACGCTCTGCTTAAAACAATGATGGTTGGAACTCTGGATCAATACACATATTTTTTTGATGAAAATCATCAACAATTTAAAGTTATAAGGTCCCGTACTTTAACTCATTTCATGAGAAGTTTTAAGGCATTAAATGTTATCAATGAGAGATGGATCCTATCGGTTATATTATAATGTTGCGTTGTTTTCACCTAATTACCTAATCCTTTCAATAGTGTTGCTTCGCATTTTCAGGGATCCTTGTACGTATCGGTGAAGAATAAGAAATTAAATACGCACCCTACGAAGTCGATGGCGGCGGTCAGCTAATACTATGTTAATGTTTATGCTAATCAAAGAAGACATGAAGTATATTTATAATAAATATACTAAAGTATTTTTATGTAGGTGGGACAAGTCGCAGTCTGATTCTATTTTTTAGATTTTACTAACTACTTATAACCGGTAAGGCTCGTTTCGCTATCTTAAATCATGCGAGCAGATTATATTGCCATATAAGTAGGTAATTGCCGCTATTTTAATTCATAGAATTTGCGTAAGTACTGAGAGAACCTCTGCATACTCTGTTTACTGATGACTTAAAATAAAACTTAGATAGAAATGGTCTTCCAATATTATTAATGTATAATATAAAATAATGTATCTGCATCCAAGGACGGCAGGCAATGGAAGTTGCGATAATTTGTCAAATAACTCAATTTATTCCCACAAGCAGTCGAATGTTTTTGAACATATTATTCAATTTCTGATTTATTTATGAATAAGTAAAAGAAATTTAAAATCGCGTTTATTGCTTTATACCTTCGATCTAAGGTTTCATTTTTTCTTTCACGCAGAACGTTATTTGCATGGAGATATAAAAGGGTCCAAGGAATAAGCGACAATCTTTATTATTATTATTATTATTGTAAATTGTCTCTGTCTGTCTTTAACCTTTCTCGGGTAAGCCGCGTATTATATTTCGCTGGGTATAGAGAGACTAGCTTTAGAGAGAACAACCGATTCACTGACGAGAACCCAGTAATTTTATAAGGGAAAATTTCGAAAAATGTATAGCTAGGTAGGATGAGTAGGTAGTTGTAATTTTCCTTTTGGTCCAGTAGCAATGAATAGGTATTGACAAGTCAATTCGTCATCATAATGCTCTTAAGTAGTTTACGCAATGTTGATCTTATGTCTCGTGACGTGGCTCGGCCGGCTCCGAGATGTAGATTGAGCAAATAAATGTTCAGATGATTTACACTAGCCTTTCGCTACTTCTTTGAGATCGTAATTACCTTAAGTATTAGGAACTTACCTATCAGGGTTCTCACAACAACAACCGTGCAGTCATAGGTGTAAAAAAATACTGTAACCACTTGGTATTAATATCTCAATAAATCGACACTATAAACTACACACATATGGTCAAGCCTGTGTTTTCTGCATTGACTACACACTCATTCACCAGTTATATATAAGTTCCATGTAATGGGCGAGCCTATTTCTATTAGCCGGGCACTAATCTAGACTCCGGGCTACTGGGAAAAAACCCTTTGCCCAATCCGGGGAGCAAACCGCGAATTCCGCAGTGGCTTTTGCGATCAACGATACTTAGAGAACTTCATTCATATTACATACTAGTTGTGCCCCGCGGTTTCACCCGCGTAGATTTAGTTTCATCCTTATGGTCGCGAAAGCCTATTTTTTTAATAAATCTAGGTTGCCTAACTTACTCCTTGAAACATCAGCTACCTACCAGTGAAAGTACCCGCTAAAATCGGTCCAGCCGTTTCAGAGATAACCCGGAACAAACAGACAGACAGACAGAGAAAAAATTTAAAACTTGCTTTTTTAGTGTTTATAGTGTGTATACTTTCATATGCATTTAGTGAAAAGCTGTTATTTTGGAATTACAAACAGACACTTAAATTTTATTTATCTGTATAGATTTAATTAATAAGGTATCTACTATGTGTCAGCAATAATTGGTTCCGTTAAATAAACAGTGACAGTGTTTCCGCCAGTTTACGTTTGATAAATTAGTTCTGAGAATTAAGTGGTCATTATCTTTTTTCAGAAACCAACTTGTAAACCTATTTATATCTTTCCCAATTGTAGATATTCAACTAAATTATTTGAGTAACGTAGTCAGAGTAGATGTTAATAGCGTGTGTGCTGTGATGTGATCAGTTGCAGCGGCATACGGCGCGCGATGCTATCGACGTGTAGGCAGATTCGTCTCACAATCGCGCGACAAGCTTCCATATTTACTTACCAGTGCCAAGTAACTTACCGGTTTCACACGAGTGGGCCGCTACTAGTTCGTTTTCGTATGCTAATTTGACCAGTATCTATTGCTATCTATCATAAAGTTTTTGTAATACTTAATACATGCTTATGAATATGTTGACGCAACGTGTTTATATGTATGGGTGGTGGCGAGGATGGAGCGTCGCCCGAAGGTCCTAGATAGTTTATTACTAAAACCGCATTATTATACTCGGACCTACTTTTGACACTGCCTACAAGGATTATCTCGCTGTATTTAACCTACATTACAAATTTAGGCCGTCCACAAAGGGATACGAGAAAATGTATGTACTAAACGTATTAGGAACTCGTATTTGGAGAGATGAATATGTACTTAATATCTACTTCGACCGTTGACAATGATTCAAAAAGCTAATAGTATCCTACGTATAGTAACGTAATGGTAACCTACGTACCTATTATTATTACCACTATTCAGTTTCATAAACAGGCCTAAGTACAAAGATAAAATATCTCATTATTTTATAGGTATGCCTGTCTACATATAATAATTAACGCTGTTCGTAACATTTAAAGACTGACCGGATAAATACTAACATAATTGAATATAGGTACAGGTGCCGTTAAGACCTACGAGCCGCTACCTGTATACAGCGATTGACCTTACGGTGATTTTGGGGCAGGAAATTTTAAAGACGTGTTTTGGAAGACTTATGAAGGAAGGGGGAAAAAATACTTTGAAATACTTGAATTGATAGCCTCCTCCTTTTTTGAAGTCGGTTAAAATAAGCATATAAAGGTAAGAGAATCCGTAGTGACCTTGTGGACAACGCAGTGTTCCGAGTTCGCTCCCAGTCGACCGGTCGCCGCATCCCGCCGCTCTCCACTGCAGCACGTATCATCTGCGGAACTAGTCACATGGGACATATTTCGTGGAAACTATATAATGCCCTCTAATTACTCTGCTCAAGATCAATCAACCGATTATATGAAGACACTAGCTGTGGCTCGCGGTTTTACCCACGTAAAACTAATTTCGTGGGTGACCCGCAGTGCCCTAATGTTTTTTTTTAAATAAAGTAAAGTAACGTCTAAGCTATTACTTATTACATTAGCTATCGGCCAGTGAAAGTCCCGTTAAAATCGGTCCAGTCGTTTCAGAGATTAGGCGGAACAAAGAGACAGACGGACAGAAAAAAAACTAAAAAAAATGTTGTGGGTACCGTATATACTTACATTATGCATTTAGTGAAAAGCTGTTAATTTGGAATTACAAAGAGCTTTAAGTCTCCGCAGATTCCAATCTTTAAAATAAAGTATGGTAAATAACTGTTTGCTTTTTGACAGAATATTTATTACCTGAGTTAGATATAGAATATATGTTTTACATACCAATCCTAACAGATTCATAGCATACATTATTGAACGTATTAGGTGTTACTTTTATATTACCAATATGTCCTTGAAGTTTCCTTGAACAGGTTTATATAGCAAAGACTACAAGTCTGTCCACGTGGATCAGTGACACATTAAATTGCTTGCCATGCCACTAATAACCTATTAATAAGTGTCATAATTCAATATTTTCTTTGATATTTCATGGAAATATTCAAACATCATCCATCAGCTTAAATAATAAAATACTCGTAGTAGCCCGTCTGATTAGTAAACTGAGTATCGAATGACTATTACTTTTGAATAAACCGTAACAAAGATGTATCAGATTCTAATGCTAATAAAGCCAAGGTCTCACTGTTTAAAGCTAATGGACAACGAATTAATCAGCATAAGGATAACATTAATATCGTTCGCGTCTCTAGAGATAAAGAGAATTCTAGGCAGACACGTATTATGATAAATATAGCTAAGTTTGATTTAAATGAAACGAAACAATGTTTAAATATTTTATTAAATTCAGGCAATGTTTTTGATGAGTTAAATCATGAATAAGGCAATCATGTGGTATTTATTTCTTGCAGCAATTTTAATGAGTACGAAGTTAGATTACAATATCATTAAAAGCAACAAGCTTACTTTGAGATTAATATACCGTTTCGGCGGTTTCAACTATCACAATTTCTTTGGAATTAAAATGATCTACTTATTCATTAATATTAGACTCAGCGTTGGTAGGTAGCGCAGATGCTGGTTCTATAGGTGATTTGTTATCATTGCTGTCAGCGGATACTTCATTTGTATCATCAATATCTCTTATAACTTCTTCTATTTTAGGTATCGTTTCGTTAAGCGAATCTTTAGTAGTATCACAATTGGTATCACTTGATTGAACAATAATATCAACATTCTCAGGTACAGAGCATGGGACTATGACTGGTACTTCAATTGATATAACTTCATTTTCACTCTCTTTTGAACATTCCGGGACCTTATTTTCCTCAAGAGGCCTAAATATTTCTTGGAGTGATGAGACTTTTTTCTCTGTAGGTATTATTCTATTAAGGTATACCAAAATATCTGATAATGAAACAATTCCAATTAATTTATCCTCCTTATTCACTAGCAACAATCGATGACTTTCAGTTCTAACTATAACTTCTAAGGCCTCATATAAAGTAATACTTGATCGACATTTTTGCATCTTTTCTTCCCAGTCTTTCTTTTTATTCCTTACTTCACCTATCGTTAACGACAAATTAGAATACAATTTTTCACTTACAAGATTCAATACTTCGTATTTTGCATAAACGTCAATCAAAGTGCCATTATCATCTAAAACAGGTAAAGCAGATACATCTTTTTCAAGCATCAATTGAAAAGCTGTCTTAATACTAGTGTCCTCAGTTACAGACACAATTTCATCGTATGTACCAATTTTTAATTCAGCTAATGTTTTATGGAAAAATGTTAATTCAGGAAATTCGTTTAAATATACAAACAAAAACCTCAGTATTCTTTTATGGGATAATATGTACAATACATCACCCGAAGATGGATCAATCATTAATAATCGATGGACACGATTTTTATTAAGTAAATTAATGGCCTCGTGTAAGGACTGATCAGGTCCCACGCTACACAAAGGCTTCCGGATGGGACGTAAAATTTTTCTCCAATTGTGTAGCGTATGTCGCTCTAAGTCCTCCACAGATAAATTTTCTTTATCAAGATGAAGAAGGATCCTTATAAAATCTGTTACAGTTATCATACCGACTAGCATTTTTTTGGTGGCATCCCAAAGAGGAGCCGAACGGATACCGTGTGATATAAGTGTGGGAAAAGTCTTTCTCACAAAGAACTGAGTATCAAATATAATTACTTTTGCAGATTTAGGTAATATTTCGTAGCATTTGTGGTACTTGAAAAAATTTAATAAGAGCCTCGTCTTGTCTCTCCCGCCGATGGATATTTGTACAATCGATAAATAAGGATCATATTTGGGGAGCCCGCGAACTTCTCTAAACAACTGCTTAGCTTGTGTCGTATCCAAAGATGCATATGAATTTTTGTGATAAGTTGGTGAAGTTGTTTCGATTGAGGAGCGCCGAACTTGCTTGGTATTTTTCTTTTTTACAGGATCTACTAAAGACTGCGCAGTTTCTGTGTGAGGCTTACTTCTGAAAATATCCATTACTCGAGTAATAGGACTATATTTCCTTGATGACGCTCCAGTCACTGTGTGGTAATACTTTTTATGAGAATCTTTGGTATCAGTTAAATTTTGATCGTCTTTTGTGGCTTCTGGAGCTTCAGTTGACTTTGACGGTCTAGATGTCTGCTTTTTGGCATCACTTTTTCTTCTTAAACGAAAAATATCAAATATAGAACTTCTTGGACTAGAGGACGTTCCATGGAAAGTTTCATATTCTTTAGAGGGTCCAGGTTCTCTCTCAGCGCTCGACGGTCTTGTTCTATCAGCGGACCTATCTTTAAAAATAGAACGTACGTGAGGTCTTTGAGATTCCACCCCACGCGTGCCAAAATGTACCGTATGCACATTGTTCTCTGGTAAAATATTTGCAGGAATTTGTTTGTTTGCATCTGTACTTAAAGTGGTCACGACAAACCGCTTTTTCTCTCCCACAACAGTCTGGTTTTCGTTTTGCGTATCAGATTGTTCTCTTTTCTTCTTATGTTTATGTTTCGCCTTCCCATGCTTTGTCGGTGACTCGGTAGTAGCCGATTCATTTTCTAAAATTGGATCCATTTCCAAACGCTTATATTATATTAAAAGTTATACCTTTATTGAAGACCATACTCCATAGGAACATGTACCTGAAATAGAAATAAATTTACTATAATCCATGTGTATAATATTCAGAGTAATAGAAATACGAGTGACACGACACGGCTCTTCGTAGGGCAAACAGTTAAGCAACATTTATATACCCAGATGACATCATCCCTGCGATAATATGAAATCTGCATGATGCCACACGAACATGTGCGACATACATAAAAAAAATATATGTATGCATATAATTAATAATAGTATACATATTAACTAGCAGATTCGTTCGTAAAAACTGTGGAAAATCGCAGGCCTCTGCTAATAATTGACAAGAAGATTCACATATTAGTCATTTCGTAGTATACCCGAATTATTAGGCAGTATTTTTATCAAAAAAAATATAATTCCAACCTTTACTAAATTATATTAATCCTTCCTAGGTCTTCTTTTAAGTGCCTTAAAGGTCTATTTGGCATGGGTCGTTGCTAAGCAACACAATGCACCAACATGCGTGTACCATTCAAGTTATTCCCCTATTGCATAACTTTAAAACGAAATCTTCCCTTATCAAAACATTGTCAAAAGAAACGTTTTATATTTATCTGCCTAAGCATTACAGAAACATATGAAACCGTGACACATCAAAATTACCTACGTATTCATTTGACACAATTTTCCGGAAATCAATACTGTCGGCAAATTCTAAAGAGTGCAGATAAACATTGTAACGATACCTGAATTCGATGTAACTTCATCTTCTTTAGTAGGAGTTTGTTGAAGACACAACGAGTTGCCTTTGGAACTATTTGTAATGGTTTGGATCACGGCTTTATTGGTGCCGCATGATACTGACGGAGACTGTGTGATATGACGCCATTTTAGCTGTCAAATAGCGGAGGGGCGCGGAACGCCATCTGCCCGCAGGCGAGGGCAATTCGTAGTTGGGCGGCTGCCGTCCGACGCCGACTCAAGCCAGAGGGTGCCAAATAGGGAGCATCGAATTATCCGTTTGAATTGTGAGATGTCATGACAATCTCAGTAGCAACAACATTACTTATAGATCTAATAGTAGGTTAAATATGCTAACTAGGTACTTAGTACGCCAGGTCCTAATATAGTTTATGCAAACTAATATTATCATAAGAATAACACCCAGCATAGAATATCAAATTATCCTAACAATAGTTTATTATGCGCTCCAAGGTATTGATGTGCATCGCCTTTATATAAATAGTTACAAACATAGATAACTACCAGTCCCTCGTGAAAATAGGCACTCTCAATCTCATTTTAAATCACTGTTAATTGTTGATTGATTCTAGAACCCAGTAGGTCGATGAAACTTTACCAAGATAATAAATAATTTAGAGGCTTAAGTTACATGTTCCCTGATTAATTTGTTGAACCACAGATGCTATTTAAATTCGCTACAGCTTTTATCAAAGCTCAAGGTTATATATTTACGCTTAGTTCCAAAAAAAAATGGAGAGTTCGCGACATGAAGTTTTTCATTATAACCACATCTATTTGTATTTATTTGTAAAGTTACGAGCCTTCCCTTATCCTCTTTTTTATATATTTTTGGATAAGTTTTGTAAACAAAATTGAATTACTTACAATTATCAACGAAAACTTATCCCATGCGGACGAAGTCTACTCAGAACAATAATGTTAAATGTACACCCAATCTTGTATTCCATTCTTGGCATTACGGAATAGAGTGTTGTTGCTATTGTACTTAACGATAACGCACTTATGTAGAAAATTTTATCACATCACTTATTTTATTAAATTATCAATATAAGCAACCGGTATTTATAAACACAAACACACGAAAAACTATTTCTAAGTGTACCTACTTAATTGTTGTGAATATGGAAAGTTAAAACAACACTGTAACGAGAAGCACCCAACGCACTCAAGTAGCCAGATATTTTAACTGAAATCAGATACAACGACAAAAACGGCTTATTTAATAATACCCTTGCTTACGTAGCAATATCTAATTGATCTACTAAGGTGGAACCTATGACGGCACTGCGAGTAAGCTACAAAAGTATCCTCCAGTTTTGCGCATGCGAAGAAATCCGTGACGTTATGTTTCAACATCAATATGTGACGTCATTTAGAAAGAGACATGTTACAAACGGTGACGTAGTAAAATAGGGAGCGGGGTGCGATCAATAGCCTCCGTGATAATAATATACCCTCAAATCAGTGACGCTCGGCTAGTGGAAGTATGCATAGGAGTAGAACAAAGAGGCTTTTAATAAGACACGGGTCGCCAACTCCCGTGCTTCATAGACTTGCACTGCTCGCATTATTGGATAGCCTCGCAGGTCACCCGCTTGATCAAACAATTCGTACGTGTGACATAATATCCATGCCACACTGCAGCTGTGGCTGCTCTTGAAAACCAAATTTGATTACATGCTCGTTCATTAGTATCGTTGGAATTGATTGGTGCACACGAATATATATAGATAACCCACCTTATGAACACTGATTGTAGGACCTACGCACTGAATATTAAGAATCTAATTATTTTATTTGGCATTCAATATTGACTTTGATAATGGGACATGTAGGTTTTTCAGTTAAAAGGTGATAGATGCTGGGTCTGCTGTGATGACTAGTCTATTCAAATTGTCATAGCATAAGTGTAGCAATCAAGGTATACTTTTCTAGGTTAGCTGGACCTCATAATGTTTAGGCTTTACATATAGCGGCTTGGACGTTGGAATATTAGGCATAATGGTTGCTCCACTATGACTTCCTTACAGGTCCTATTACTGTAATATAAGGTTCAGATTCGAATGCTTTATTACTACATTTGTTGCTAAGCAACAGGCACGTTAATGGGAGGCTATAGTAATCTGCAACTCATGCGGCCCACTTATCTAATCAAACTATCGAATTAAATACTATGGAAATATTCCATGTTGCTATCAAATAATTACCTACTAAGGTCACAAATCGTGAAATTAGATTAATTTAAGGGAAATTATTAATGTCAGTGGTTGGCAAAATTCAAGGCCCATAACTCAAGCGACGCAAATACTAATCTCACCGATCCGTAGGTTTAATTTTATTTTTTTTCATAAAAATTACGGTACTTACATTGATGTCACACCACGATCTTTAGCTAAGGAAAATATTTTGAAGTATGTTGAACTAGCTGTGCCCCGCGGTTTCACCCGCGTAGATTTTAATTTCATGGTTGCCCGCGGATCCCTAGTGTTTTTTAAAAATTGAAGTAGCCTAAGTTACTCCTTTTAACATTAGCTATCCGTCAGTGAAAGTCCCGTTAAAATCCGTCCAGCCATGTCCGAGTTTACCCGGAACATACAGGCAGACAGACAGACAGATAGAGAAAAATTTTAAAAATTGGTTTTTCTATGTCAGGACCGCGTATACTTTCATATTAATTTAATGAAAAACTGTTATTTTGCAGTTACTAACAGACATTTCAATTTTATTTATCTGTATTTAGATAAGTATTATGTCTGAGAAATTCAAGGACTAATGGAGGTAAGGTGCCTGAGACGGCAATGAAATCACCATCTATCGCGACCTAATCACCTTTAAAGATATTTGGTTGCGAACCATATCCCTTTAGAGACCCTTCTGAGAAGGCGATTTTCTATTGTTAATTATTAAAAATAGTACCTATTCGCTAATTACTAAGTAGGTAGCTATTCGTATCATAACGTAATTACATATAATCACAGGTATACAAACCTATTATTTGCATTTGATAAGACTTTAGCTTCTGCTAATAGGCCTCTTTGAGTGTTTACTACCACACCAGTAACAGGATTCAGCCTAAACAAATATTGAGTTACAAATATACACAATTTCCTTACAGCTACACTTACGTACCAGCTTATAAAGCCTTTAATAATAGCCCTCGACTAATACTAAAATGTTAACATATCAAAAATCTGATATTGGTATCAAATCTCAGCTGATCCCAAAATCATCACCGGCAGATAGGAGACATATTTCATAAGTTTGATACTGCGCAGTCTTCGATAACTTATCTCTCGAAGGATTAATTTGGTTTTGAGGATGATGAGTTTGTGAAAACTATAGATAAGGAGTAACTTACGATTTAAATTTCAGGGAGATTATAAATGACCTTCTCGTTTAATAGATGAACATCCAACATGTAGGTATGTTATAAATAAACTATTTAAACAATGTTTAAAATGCTCGCTAGCAAATTATCTACCGATCGTACCAATTCTCAACACAGACACCTATAATACAGGAATACTTTGGTTGTGTGCCAAAACATCCCAAGAACGAACCAAAGGGCTATGTGATATAAGCGTAAAATAAATTCATACAAGAACACATTGAATTCATTTGGTAGTCACATGCAAACACAAAACCCGTCTGTGTTTGGGCTTATAATTTATTTTTATAACATAACCTCAAATTGTTATACAATGCAGTATGAAATCCTTGCGGGCTGCATCTGGTTTAATTACAGATATAGTTCACTACTTACAGCAGAGATCATTACGTTGGTCTCCTTTAGCACTGACTATTTATGAACACTTCACACACACTCTTGCGATGTGCATAATGCACTCTGTATCGGTGGACAGTTTCACAGGCGTAGTGTTCGCGTTCAATCGAATACAGGTACTTCACTAGTCGATAACACGGACGTTGTATAACATAGACACTGGGACACAAATTGATGGAGCTACTGTTTTGCCAGTGGAGACCGCCATGCCCAATTAGTACAATTTACAATCGAGCACAGAGTGTTCCAACAACGCTCTGACGGCATCCAAACAAGCGAGTCGCGTTCACGTTATGGAATTCTCTGCCGGCCCGCGCGCTGAGCCGTGCGCTGCGTTCGCGCACCGATATGACCGCACACACTCACACGTCCCCTATACACACGCGCGCCTCACATACAATATAGATGACGCGCCGTCGGCTGCCAGCTGACTAAACCATAATAATTGATAAATAAATTGTAACTCTTATCAGTACCATATCCTTTGCTTTAAGTTACAGTAACTGAATTTAATTAAGTATAACCATTATTTTGAACTCCACTACGGTATCAAAGCACATTTTATAATGATGGTAGACGTCTATTCTGCAAAAAGCTTCCATCCGCCACTGCGCCTGCTTGCATTCAAACCCCATTTCAACTCCTTAGGGGTGGAATTCATCAAAACATTATAGGTACTTACACCTAGAACATACCCTCCAAAGTTGATGTATCTAGGGCCAATGTTTGTGTGTTGATATCATTTGATTTTGTGCGTTGATTTGAATTTTAAATGACTTATGAAGTCGAAATAATTTCTATCCAGATTTGACTCAGGATTTGGAGTCCATTGCATGCACTAGAGATTGTCTTGTGATTATCTTTTAGTTCATCTGGTCGCTCATGTACTTGTGCGTCAATCTCGAGGCTTCACGATATATAAGAAAGTTTGCAGAACAAAGAGCGATCCATGCACCTAATACTATTATGTGCACGCTTTGCTCCTTACACGCAGAATTTTGTACACGATTATATTCCATTGCTATTCATATATCACCGCGAGAACAACTTCCAACTTTGAGACCTCACATGTCTCAAAAAACAATTATTAAATACTAACGTCAGTTTATAAAATCAGTATGTAAGCAACCACCCCATTATATAATAATTTAATCATTGAATGACATTCCCTTCTGATATTGCAAGTAGGTAATCCTCAGAACGTGGTTGATGTAATAAAACACTACGTTTCAGCACCGTCTATGTTGTCATTTCTTCGTCGTTGCTCTAAACTTATTTGTCTACTAGCTTCTGCCGGAGAGAATTTTTATGCTATTCAGCGTAGCAATGCTGCCAGCCTTCTTGGCATAATCCCTAGAGACACTGATTTGGGCCAATTTCTCGACTTGTTAGAGGTAATATTTATTATTACGAATTAGGTGTAATAAATATAAATAAAAAAAAAGATTAATGTATTTTCAAAAGCAATTCTTTTGGATTAGAGCGATTATACCGACCTCTTTATATGAGCAATTAAAACTTGAATAAAATACATAAGTAAGTATGTTTCATAATCGTTAGTACTTAATTTAATAAAATACATAAAAGGGTAATTTTATTTAAAATACATTTATCTCAACTTCATTATAAGCCAGCGTTTCAAGACAGATTAAGATACCTCCCCATACGTAGTATGACGTCGTCATGTCATATTTTGAGATCAAACAAATTATTAAACGATGAACACAAATTAACATCTACATCAGATGAATAAAAATTTTGTAACCATATTTTTTACCTAGTCCAGTCAGTTGCATGGTAATAGTCTTTTTAGTAATTTTGTTTTGTGAAATGGAATTAAAAAGTAATGAAAAATGTTTTATGCAACGAATTCCATCACTAATAAAATATTTAATGACACTTGACACACCATCTGTCTAGTTGGCATTTAATCATCTTTGTTGAAAAGTGGGTCTTGCAACAACCCTTCTGGGATGACTTGAGTCTCATTGAATGACCTGATGATGATATATTGCAAAGCATAGAATAGAACACTAACTGTTAGTTTTTCTATATTGACCTTTATTAACAGTGTTAGGTAGGATTAATAATTATTTACAAATGGGTAAGCCGCGTAGGTGGTTACTACACCCTTATGGGTCGTTAGTCAATATCATCCTGAGATGATTGAATATCATGCTTCTACGGAACTCTACCTACTACCTGCCTACGCAAATATATATACATTTATCCTTTTTAATAACCACTTCTTCACGACAAGAACTCCGAAGGCATTAGCGGAGCTTCCTCTGCTTTTCTCAGAATATAATCATGTGCCTGCCTGAGTGACAAATGCACTTTACATACTGACAAGCTAATATAAGACATTATTGAAAAGAGACTTATAAGGAGATGGTTTTTTTTCTGAACAGGTTTTTTTACTATTCCACACAGCATTTTGACAAATCAATGTAAATGAAGTTGGTATTAACTTTGCTTAGAAAAACTCGTACAAAGCTCGTATTGTTCTCTGTCTACTGATCATGAAAACTCTGTTTATTATGTAATGAAAACCTAAATAACTTATATTCCCGGGGGATTGCTCATACATTTAAAAGCAAATGTATTCCATTAGAGATGGAAATTAATAAATTACTACGGAATAATTCCAACTTTTTTAGAAATTGAGAGCATACAGCTAAAATGTGTAAATATTCCACGATTCCATGAACCCGCTGAAACCTTTCGAGCGAATTTTTCCTTACGTGAACTGTTTGACGGATAGAAAAGTCTTTCGTCGATGAGTCGGCGATGCGACGGCATCGATTATACCTAAGTAAAATTAGAATAACTGGACGTTTGCCCGTTCTGCAAGCAGCAAATAGTACTGGGGCATGCGACCAATCGTAACAGCCGCAAATACATGCACCGCACTGAATGCGGACACTCGCGGAACAGACAACCCCCCACGGCCCGCAATACAACACACCTCAGACAATATTACATACACTTAGGTGTATCATCTATCATCAAGGAATAAAATATACCTATTGATACCTTATTATGTTGTGCTCTGGTTCATAAACTAAATTGTCTAGGCTATAGTCTCACTCCCACTTCTCTCTATCGGCTTTTGTATCCTGCTCGAAAGAGTTTTGATTGAAGAACGATAATTGCACTCCCACTCCACTAAGGGTAGTGGCAGAGTTTCAAACCAACACGTTATGTTGGGACACGAACACATCATGTTGCAACAAAACATGTTCAAATAACAACAATATTTCTATAAGACTAGTTGTTAAGTAACAATGGTATACTCGTATAAACATAAGCTGTACGAAATGATCTTTTTGTAAAAAAAATTACATTAAAAATGACAATAATTATGTACGCAGTATGCACCCAATTAAGTCTGTTGAGATGAATCTCACTCTTGCATATATTGCGAATTAATAAAAAACATAAAGTTGAATTGATAACGTCCTCCTTTTTTGAAGTCGGTTAAAAAGACGGAAATACAGAAATTAAGCGCGCAATACTCTTGGTTTAAAATTTAAAAAATACATAAATGCACCCAATAAGTTAGTCAAAGTACATTAGTGCGTTAGACGTAAAATATTGAAAGACTAATGTCCACCTGCAACTCTGCTTGTATGGAATGGTTGCACATGTTCTTCAATACAGTAGTTTTCAAAAGTGAAAAAATTTTCACAATCGGAAGAGTCGTACCGAAAATGTGTCCCTTTCTTCAAAGCCATAAACTTACAACAATCATAACATTTTAAACAAAAGATCTAAAAGTATGCTTTATGTCCAGTCATTACAGCAACTCACATAACTTAGCCTTTTATAAAACATTGACTAAAGTAGGAATACCACGCTTTAAATCACAATTCATTGTTCCGGCACGCGACACATTCTAATACTCGTTATAACAAAGCCACTAAATACATACAATATGAACATGAATGAAGAAAACCGCGAAAAATTCAGGCAAACACATGTATTGTATTATTTTGTAACGTAACATTGTTCCAGCAGAGAGAACGTATAGTAACTTCATTATACTTTAGAAGAACAAAAGAAGAGTGAATACCATTATTTTCGTTGATTATTTAATGCGTCGTGAGAGCATGTACTAAGTGAACATTATATTGTTTTTACTTTATGAAAGGTTTATTTTTAACGCATACGTTATAATTTACTTTATGTTCTATTAGGAAAATACGTGTTTATCTGAAAATGTATGCCCTTTCAGCAGTATTTGTAAAACGAGTTGAGTATTCATTAAAATAACTTTAGTATACTTCAAACCGTATGAACCTTGCGTACTTTAAGTTAAGATAAGTGAAACCTTTTCCCGAATAACAAGATCTCTGCCCACTGAAATCTTCGTTCGTGCCAGCTGTAATTTGTGCCGTTCTAAGTACGCTCAAAGTTAATATTCAACGAATTCATATAAAGAAAACGTGTAAATAAAAAACCTTATGTATATCAACACGTGTACCATTTCATTTCCGTACATCATAATTTTATGAAGACGACGCGATTTTTATTTGAGAAACGATGGCGATGTGGTTGCTTTATATGAAGTAAAAAAATAGTGTTTTTTTTACAAATATAATATGGGTATTAGGCACCCGTGAGGCATTCAAATTTGATGTGAAGTGAAAAGCGCTTAAAAAACATTGCGAAATTTTTGGTGAAAAATCTATACTCACAGAATCTTTTAATTTTAATTTCACCTTTGGGGAATAAAGTAAATTTTATATTTTTTGAATAACTTCTATAGCTTTTAGTGCCTTGCAAAGTACACGAGTTAACAGCAATAAATAGTAACCCATTCAATCTTATATACAGATAAATAAAACTGAAGTATCTGTTTGTAATTCGAAATTAACAGGTTTTTACAAATTGCATAATAAAAAAATCTCAGTTTGTTTGTTCCGGGTAATCTCTGGAAATAAAGTATACGCGAGGCACAGCTAGTAATAAAATAACTATCGAAATCGGACATAAATAGCCTTCTCTTTTTTGTCGATTGAAAAGAGTTGTAAATTTACTTAGTAACAAAAGGCACAGTAGTATAGTGTGATGAATAGTTGTTTGACTGCGCTATGAGTGTCCGTGTGTGACGACGGCTACGATCAATGCGGAAACGGTCGCCAGTCTGGCCGAATGGGAGCACGGGATGCGACGCGCTGCATTCGTCCTCTCGATGCACAATAAACACACACTCATTACTATTGTAAATTGCTACTCGTATTATATCTAAAATGAACTAATTAACGCTTCATTTAGCGTACGAGTATATAATATACGTAAAGGAAACATACTATGGTATATCATGCATATATGCATATGCATTTGCATATCATGTGCATTGGCACATGATTAGACTTTTAACATAGTAATTTCAAATCGTCAGAATGAAATAAATACACAGGATTATATATGTTACCATCAGGTTCGGAAGGTTACTTTTACTGAGAACAACCTGGCAAGAAACTCACTAATTACTCTTGTCAAAAATATTATACGTGAATATACCAGAATAAATTCTAGAACGCATGTAGTGCTTGAGACGGCGACAAACTCACCATCTAACATGTGGGCATCTTATCAGCCTATAACGTAGCACTTTTAATATTTGTCAGTAGCTTTATTTATTCAAGTCTTTATGTCAAAACTGCTTAGATCAGCTCCTGTTCCAAAAATTCAAGTCATATTTTCCATCTAGGTGTCACGCTCTTGATGGTCCCCTTTTTTAAAACTATGAATGTAACTAAGAAGTGCATTCAAGTAATACAACAAGTAAAGCAAACTACCATGCACCTCCATGCATAGATCAATACTATTTTCCAAACTGATGAAATTCGTAGCACCCATCACTAATGTGAAGTGGGTAATATGTAAGGCAGTAGACGAAGCCAGAATTAAAGGGCTATCATCAATAAGTAGTTGTACGAATGAATTACATTGAATTCCATACATCTCTATTTGATTATACTTTTAACAAAGCACTTTATTTATAATCATCAGTTTGACATGAGTGTACAGGATTGTAAATGCTACCTCCAGTTTTGGAAGTTTGCTTTTACTGAGAAGAACGCAGCAACACTCAACAATTACTATCTTTAAAAATACGATTACAATTTTGATGATTACAAAATATATACATATTTATTCATTTAATGGCCCCAACCAAAGTAAAAACAAGTAGGTATCGCTTTTATTTTCATTGCAGTCTCATACTACGATGAAACATTTTCGACAAGGTGTGATGTAGACATTAAAGATAAATATGGCATAACGCGAACTCCGGTTTGATATTCCTAGCTGCCCGACTGGGACCTTACAGAAGATCGCAGCTAAGCAATACTGCTTTGGCATTCTGTTCCTGCGGTGAGTCAGGTTATAGTAGGACTCCTTTCGTTTCTTACTGTGTTGGCTTAGAGATTCAATTATTATAAGGTAAGCAGTGTTTAAATGTATAAAGGCTCCAATAGCCGCTTACCATAAGGTGGACTATATGAGATGTTCGAAACATATTGAAACGTTCCAAAAATAATAAAACTTCCCCTCATTTGATCGAAATCTTCCTAAAATATAATAAATACTAAAATTACAATCAATACTCGCTGCCCATGTGATACAGGCGTACGCATATTTAGATAATAGCTACGTATGTATACATAAAAAGTAACCTAAAAATCATATTATTATTACACTCTGGTAAAATTCCTACATTCTCACGCATTAAAATGTACGGGTCGGAAAATTTAGAAACACCCCCACTAGTTCGAAGCTGTTAATAATAAAGCTAGAACGGTTCAGTCAAAAAATAAGTTCTTCTTTTATTCCTTAACTCAAAACGAACTAGGTTCTTTAAGATAATAAAAAACTTCAGGTGTTGCATATAAAGTAAAGTGTAACTAGCCTGACAAATGTAATGAAGTGATTATCTCGTGTAATATAATACTAATATGTGGGAAGACATGTAGTGTGGAAGGAAAGTTTGCGACTGAAGCACGAGATGCGGGCGGGCGCGAGCGTCGCGGGCGTATGAAAGCTCCGTCCCGTACTAGCGGTGCCGTTAGCGCAGGCTCGGGCGGGCGGCCGCGGCGAGGCGGCGGCGGGCGGGCCGTGGGAGGTACCGTTAATGACGTCGCGTTCGTGACGTCGCAGCCGTGACGTCAGGTGGAGCGATATAGCCACCAGGCTCGGCGGCGGCGGCCTCAGTAACGCACCGGCCGTTCTCTAGCGCGTACCTCCGCGCGAACTCTCGTGAGCCGCTCTACTACCGCTGACTGAGTGATTGAGTGCGCGTGCAGTGAGTGGAATGTGCTCGGCCGCATGAGGATCCTGCTAAGCGAACTGGGACTGTCGGGCGCGTGCCTCGGTCTGACCCTGGAGCCGCGCGCCACCTCGCTGGAACCCGAGAAGCCTGCGCCAGGTCAGCGCCCGCACGACTCACCGCGATCCTCTACTCCTGTGTTTATTTTCGGTTTCGTTGTATAGAACCTTTGGTGTTCTTGACTGTGTGGAACTGTCGTGATGATGGCCATCGGCTAGAATGCGAGGTGCGTTGCTGACGCCCTCCAGCCAACACTGCGGCCTTAGACATTTCCAACACACACGTACGTACTCCCCTTTTTGTTTATTATTATTTTATGATTTAATTTTAAGAAAGTTTTGTTTATTTTAATCCAAATGTTTTATTTTATTTATATTTTGTCCTTTTATTGACGAAGTTAACTCTTTTGGTAAAATTTCAACTTAATGATAACTTGGCGCAAAACTTTGCCGAAACTAATACGTGCACAAGTTTAGTACTAAACTTGTGCAAAATGTTTACAGTTTCAAGTTTGAATACATTAACTTAGTTCAGGAAAGTTAAAATAAAATGAAAATGAAAATATGAAAAATGAAAATGGTAACTCTTAACGTAAAACTAATTGTGATACAAATTTAATAAAAAGCTAAATAATTATTGGTTCCTACGAGATACTTAAACGTTTTATTCGATTGATCAATATTCAGGAACATTTAGTTAATTTAATTTATAGTAGGTACAGCTTTTTTTCGCGGTACGTAACTTACGTTTTGACAAAATTTTATTAAAATTTGCTAAAACTACTAATAAATTATTATCCGAATGCAAATAAGTTATGTAAATGTAACGTAAATATTTTAGTGGTTATGTACCAGGTTTTAGAATTAATTAACAAGTTTGTTTAATGATGTCAGACGATCTCTTGGTAGGAGCTTCCTTAAAATTTGTTGAATTAAATAGGTATTAACACTAGAACTTTATTTAGGTAGATTGTGGGAATCAATCATATTTATAGCATATCCTATATATCTATACATCTATATCTATACAGATAAATAAAATTAAAGTGACTGTTTGTAAATGCAAAATAACAGTTATTCACTAAATGCATATGAAGGTATACACGGTCGTGACATAGAAAAACCAATATTTAAATTTTTTCTCTGTCTGTCTGTCTGTTCCGGGTAATCTCCGAAACGGCTAAGCGGATTTTAACGGGGAACTTTCACTGACGGATAGCTAATGTTACAAGGAGTAACTTAGGATGCTTAGATTTTTAAAACATAAATTAACATCTTTGCGGGTGAAACCGCGGGACGCAGCTAGTTAATAATATAATAAATGTGAATGCAAGTTTATTTGTTACATTTTCACGTGAAAACCTTAACCGATCATCATGACAGTTTGTACACATATTTTTGGGGGTATTAGAAGTAAAAAAGGATATTAATTAATTTAAAAAAAATAATTGCGAGGAAGGAGTATTGATAATTTATTAAAATAAGAAATAATAGCATTCAACGGACATTATTTAAAACATTATATTTATATCAAATGCTTTAAAAAAACCTTAACAATTTATAGTTATACTAATCACTTGATATGTTTGAGTAATCAAAGCTAAGTGAAGACAGATATTATGTGGTGGTGAAATAGATTTCATCACCAGCAATACATACAGCTCGAGATGATACCGACGTCAAGTCCTAACGCATAAATTACGTGAATACCTATGTCACAACACTCATAATAATATACCAGCGTAAATTCACCTTCCACGTGCAAAAATTGTTATTAAGTTTATTGGTAAAATTATGATCGGTTTCGTTGCACCAGGGAGTTGAGTAAGTGGGCATAATGTGGGATGTTTATGTCGCGGTCGATCCGGCGACCGGCGGCGATGGCCACTGCCTTGCCCAACCGATTGTCGCAACCGGCAGACGTCGCACCTGCCGAGATGCGAGCCTCCGCAAATTGCCGCCGCATAACAATATTGTAACATGCCACTTCTCTATTTACGTCCTTCTGCAAAAACACCTTTAGCGCACAGTGCACTCACACACAACTATTAAACCTAGATACGATATATCGATAATATAATAAAACAACAAACTTTCACTTTTGTTATCTTAGCAGGAGACTTCGAAATAAATCCAAAAGTGGTCCTATTAAAATAAAATATGACCATATATTTTCGACTTTAGTTTAAATGAAACATTAAGTTTTATAGTCTCGGAATGCAAATTAAATAGCAAAAAAACTAAAGCTGCTCTGTCACAATTCCGGTTTATCGTCGCAAAATAGGATACGAGACGGACAGTGATACTGTAATAAATTTAAAAGCTCTATTGATATAACGCTATTAATCGTCAGCTGGAGTGACGTCACTGCGGCGGGCGCGCTCCCGTCCAGCCCCCGCGCCGCCCGCCCGCGTCACTCTCGCTAAAGACCCCCCACACGGTGAAACGTCCCTTTATTAAAGTATCCTGCAAAATGATGCTCGTCTTACGTATCAGCCTAGCGTTTCACAGCTGGATACCATTCCTATTGAAAAAGTGTTACTCATATAATTGCTGATTCTTATCACCCCTCTCCAAATGATAATAGATTTCTATAACCATCTCTGCGTGACCATTAAATAGTTAAAACTGCTACAAAGCTTAATACTTTTAACTTTTTCTACAGAAATTCGTGTTTGAGGTGCACAATTTGAGAACCTATAGCAACCATTTTGTATCGCTCTCTATCCCAAACCGAGATTACGTCACAAAATCTAAAAATAAATGGGAAGTGTTCGAAAACGGCATTGAGGGGTGGCAGGCAGCGAGCGTCAGGTGGTGGGCCCGAGCGACCTCGGCCTCTGCATCGACCGGCGCCCGTGACGTCACACACGGCGTGACGTCACGCATCGATCCGCGCGCCCCGCATCAAGGTCGCTCTTGCTTGTCGCCACTTCGGCTACTGACTTCCCCTAACTTGGAAATATATGACGCAATGCTAAACTCTTCAACTTCAGAAGTAAAAGTTTTTCCAGTCCAATCGCATATATATGTATGTACTATGTTGAACAAGTGTCTTAAAGTTTATAAGCTTAAGATACTTTAAAGCCGTGTGAGAAATAAGCTGCTAGACACAAACTGAACGCTGTTACTATAAAAACTAGAAAACGATGCTGATAAATACGAAGTTAGCACATGAAGTACAGTACTATACTGCACTACTATAGTCGTATTCTTCACTAACATAAATATCTACTATCAGTGCCCCTGAGCTTCACACGGAGCAAATATCAATAAAACTCTCGCTTTTTGTTTTTTATATGCTTTTATTGGAAAGATCTCTTTTATGATATAATTCAATCAATACGGACAAATACTTCTGAGAAGTGGTCTAGTGAATCTCATTTATTTTGCATAATGTTAGCTGATTTTTTTTTTCTTTAAGTTGCAGCACGTGTCGATAATAATGTCTTACTTATTAAACAAAAACTTACGTCAAGTATTTTTTAAATTAAGTAATAAAACTAATTAGTTCTAGATACATTGTTATAGGTTTACTAAGCATAATATTATTGAAACACTAGCTTCAGCTCGCCACTTCGTCCGCGTTGAATAGTTACTTTGGGCAACCTTGATAAACGGGCTATTTAAAACTGTAATAATTTTACAAATCGGACCATTAATTTCGCAGAACAAACAAACTCCCCAGCTGAAAATGAAAATGAAAAATATTTATTCAATTTAGGCCATTCGGTCTTTTTATACGTACCCGACTGCCCGCCGCCGCCGCCGGCCAGTAACAGTACCTATAGCATTAAGTTTTCTCTCTATACATATAAAATTCAAAGCCTAACAGACTGAAATCAACGCAAAGCCTTAACCGCTGGACTTAGAAATATGATATTTGGAGAGCGTGTTTGTTTGGTGAGATGTAGATATACTCTACGAAATGCTCTTAAATTCTATTTAATGTGAAATCTTAGGTCGCTTCGCGGGCGCAAGCTAGTCTATAAATAAATAATTCAAAATGCTCCTCTTGTCTTACTGATATATAAACGCACAGCCGAAACTGCTGGTCGTAGGGGCATGACATCCAGTAAGAAAGGGTTTTCGAAATTCCTAATTAGGGAGATACTTTCTATGATAGCTTTAGTTCTTGGGGCCGAATAGCCCGCAGCGCGTCGTGCCACACCGCAATAAAATTGATACGTAAATTGTTGTATTCGTGTTTACAAATCTCTCAAATATTAAAGTGGTTTTACTGAAACACTGAAAGATACTGTAGTAATTGCACGCACGAGTAGACATGTGCAAAGTCTATCAAAAATTGTGTTAACTTGATTCCAACTTGAAAATCAGAAAATAGCCTTCATCAAAACCAACCCTCGATATCTAACTATACTCTCTAAAAGGCTCTTGTATTCACGCTCCGATGTCCGCCTGTCTGCCACACCTTTATATCTCTGGAGGTACATACGGTATCTCACTTGAAATTTAGAATAGTCTTAGTTCCAGTATACTTAGTCACTATTGTGAATATTTATACCTCTTATCAATTTAGATTTTCTATGATGATTTCATGTGATTTATATTGTTTCGATGATATGTACATGATGCCTTGCTGAGTTTCTTGCCGGTTCTTCTCAGAAGGCTAGTTTCCGAACCGGTGGTAAATTCTCGACTTTCATAAGTACCTTACCAGGGCCTAAACTGAATAAATATTTTTCATTTTCATTTTCATTATCATTCATAGGGTCAATTTTATCCGAAATTTGCAGTCAATGTAAAACCTTGACTTCAGGTAACATAGTTACTATGAAATATTGGTAAGAATATCTACGAATTATAATTATTTCATATCCACGAAGTATTTATCACTTTTACACTCAGATTTGGCATCTATTAATTAGTATTTCAGATTATGTTAATTAATAACACACGGTAATTGACCGGCTATCTCATTTACAGAACTTGGAATAGCTCGAAGTATTTAATCATAAGTTAAACTTCATCTATCAATCAGATTAAATGGAGGCCTCGAAACTTTTTGACGTAAATGTAAGATATGTTTAATTCAAATGCTCTCATTGTATAATACGTCAAACAGTACAAATTAAGAATCAAAAGAAACAGACATAACTTAACTTACAATGAAGTCTCTAAATATAGCACATTCAGAACAAATTGGTCATAAGATGCGAACGCCGTATTACCACAATATTACCTAGTAACACCGTTAGTACTTTGTATTCCCTCGACTATCGCTGCCTTAAGACTAGACGTTCAGCCCGCGTAGGGTGGGTTGACGTCAGACGCGGTGACGTCACGCGCACTCCTCCCGCCCGCCCACGCTACAGCTGATAAATACCCCGAAATACGTATGTCTATACTGATTCGCTGATCTATGAATCGTGTCTGAAATTTCAACGACTGACGTCATACGGTTTCAGTCTGGTGGAGATATTTTTCGTAGGCACCTTTCTATTTTGGATAGAGTGTTGTGATAGAGTGATAGAGATTGAGGCTCTACAAAAAAGTATGTATAGAAATACATACACCATCATGCCAAATCAAGACGAGAGCACCATTGGAGTTATGTAAAACGAAATAAACCGCTCAAGGGCGAGTCTTGTCGACTCAGGGTTATGTATTCCGATACAGTATATCAACATATCCAAAGCCTTTTAAAATTATTGTAACAACGAAATATAGAGTACTTATCATTTTCGCAAATGCCGTTTAGCTTATCAAAAACTATTACAAAGTTATATACTTACATAGGTATTATACTATGGTCTTGTATATTTTCCCCTTGAGCTTAAGTGGGAATCGGGAGTCGCATATTGTACCCGTGACCTGCCGCCACTTCATATATAATATTGTATATATATATATAATATAGTTTTGTAATTATTTGCACTGCATTGGCCTTGTCGATTTCTTATGTAATCCTCGAGTTGTGTCAAACAGACGCGAGCGAAACGATAAGCGTTCCGTTTTTACCCTTTTGCCACAACTGCCTAAAAAGCTGAGCTTTTCAATAATTAGATATAAAGGTACCCAAGAAGGCCGTCCCGATTTTATATCATTCTTACGATATTCTATTATTTGGCACCTGAAACATATCAACCCTGACATTGACTGATTGAGTCAATGTTCCTAAAAATGCAGGTTTATCAACATTTCCACGCATGTTGGCAAGATGACCGTCATAATTCTCATGACGTCATAATCGCTCCAGTTTTGTCACAAATCCGATATGAAGTGAGTACCTACATACATGGAACTCGTCAGTATGGTGTTTACGCGCGACCATACGCAATCGGCACACAGCCGTCCATCAACAACGTCATGTTACGAGAAAGCTAATAAAAGCATGCGTAGTTAGATAACGTTCTATAATGCTATAACTATATGTACAGTAATTCACTTTGTGCAACGCCCAGTCAATCAATAATAGTTCGTGAGTGGTTTACACTGCCATCTATCGCGTGGCGCTGTAACCACCCAAGGGGTTCTTACTGACAAACGTAAGTGTTGCATTTAGTAGCTCATATTGAAAGCTTTCTACCTTTATCGTTTGGTAATGTTGATGTAGATGGCGCACTCCAAACTTCTACCGTTGACTAGAAGCAGAAATAGTTGCCTGATCTTTTCACTGGAGACCCTCAGTGGGATACATAGAGAATACTCGTTTTCTCCGCGACTTCGTCTCGGAAATCATCGAACCCATTATTGTCAGTTACAAGACTAAATTTCAATACTAATTAAGTAGAAAGTAGATAGTTTTGTTACTATTTCTTGTGACCGTTCTTGGTCCGACTGAGATAGATCTCTCAATCAATCAATCATAATAAATCAGAGTCCTTTACAGGTCCCTTACCAAGGGCTCTTATTGCCATGATAGTTTGACTCATATTACGACTACGACCATACCATATACACAGATGTATATGACTGGTATAAATCTGTCTCATGGGCCCTCGGACTCAGAACACTACACAACACTGATGCGCCACATCACCCGGTTATCATTATTCCACATCCAGCTGGATCCAGTCACCATCTTCTGGCCATCTAAATATTTAAAATACTTAATTGGAAATCCTGAGTTGTTGACATTTAAAATTTATAGGTTCCTAGTCTGTTATTTATGTTTGAAAAAATGTTCAATTACTGTCATAATTAAAGTTGCCAATTCATCTAACATACTTCACATTACAGTTATACACATTCTAACCTGGCTATTAACATATCATGAACTTCCAATACTTCTTAGTAATTATTACAATTTCATGCCCTTGAATAAACAGAAATAAGGCCTGAATTCTCGGCGATATGTTGCGGCTCTCGCAAAAAATTTCATACTTAATTAAACTGATTGATAATACCTCGAGCATCACGAAGAAGGAATATTGTTTTTACTGCCCATTCTCTTCGCATCGGACCCGATTGTCAGCACACTAATAATAAGAAAAATATCATAGTTTGCCAATACCACATCACATAAATTCACAAACAGAATACTAATCACCTTTATTGGAAACTTATCTACGGATATTTCTTACAAAAGAATTGCAAATGTTATTAGAATGCGTTTTAGAGCTTGGTCTTTCAATACCAAACTTAGGGGGGAATTAACGAAATAGAGCTTGATAACTTTGGAGTTGAAGTTTACTATTTCACAATAGACCTATGTCTTTACAGATATTATTCTTCTTCTTCGTCTTAGCGTTTTCCCGGCATGGTGCTGGGGTCCGCTTTCCTGCTCTCTCTCCTCCACTTTGCTCGGTCTTTGGCATCCTCCTCTGTCAGGTCGTTCTCTCTCATGTCAGCTTTAACGACGTCGAGCCAGCGCTTCTTGGGCCTGCCACGAGATCTAGGGCCTTGTGCAACTTTACAGATATTTTTTTTTTTAAGTAGGCTTACAGACAAATTACATTAATAGAAAATACAATATACTTATATAATAAAGATTGCTTTTAACAAGACTCCACAGATACATTTTTTTTATATAGCTGAATAGTTAGTTCTGTTGGTTTGGCGCATATCTCAGGAACTACTTGGTTTGAATTGTGTCGGATAGTACATTCATCGAGGAAGACTATAACATCACGCTAAGACTAATAGCAGCGAAACATCAATTGAAAATGTTACAAAAATATTACTAAGTAGCATAATTATTGTTGTTGATCCTACGCGGGTAAAGCCGCGAGACACAGTTTATATTGTTATAAGTCTTTATTCTAGTGATATTCCATATTTTTCACTTGAAGGAGACCTTTCATAAAGATTTTGCCGCATCGTTGTCCCCTCAGAGATAATTGTAATACTTGTATTATTATGATACGGTTACAATCACATTTTTATATTCACGTCAATGACATCCAGATATCATAAATTGCTAAGTATGCATTTTCTGACTAATTACGCGGATAAATTGCATCATACAGTTTTACCAGTTCTTAAAGTAGTTGCTGAAAAGGTTTTTAGAATAAGCAAATTGCAAATTTTTTACGATATTACTTTGTCATTATGTGAACAGTTTTTTAAGCAAAATTTTATAAACTGATCATTTTTTTATTACTGTTAGTGATGTTCTTTACAACTTAAATATCATGAAAAAATAAAAGGGAAAATGATATTATTGTAAAACTAATTTTATCGATTCTGGAAGAAAGTGCACGTTTGTCATGCCTTATAATACCATCCATGTATAAGTATGATATATAATATAGATCAGAGTTTAATTCTTTTAAATCGGTTCAGAAATAAACAAACAAACAAAAAATATTAAATGAGAGCTTCATCTTTTTTGGCAGTCGGTTAAGTTGACCTCCTCCTACCTTTATAACCACATTCATAAACCTAGATTTTTTTACCTTGACGTTCAATTTATAATTAATGCAATAAGTTCTAAAATTAAAGCACGTAACACGTTTGAAGTCTTGTAAGTTATAATATAATATCTAATATCTCTTGTGATCGAAGACTCAACTATAAGCTACAATATTCATAGCTCTAACAATTCCTTCAGCATTGAGAAATATGTATTTCATTGTTTTGTGGTGCTACGGCGTAGCGATTTTTAATTCTATGCCCTCATAGTTATAAAACAAGTATTACTTTTGTGTTCTAATGTCAATATCACCCTTTGTATATATCCCACGAATCCCTACCGCATCTCATTTGAGGGTAGGCACTGCCCATGGCGTAGGCATCTGTCACTTTAATATGCTAACTAATGAGATAATATACTAATATTATAAATATTTATCAAATGAGTTTTAGTCGTTAATTAATTAGATAAAACCCTCTCTTAAACATGCTGTTTAACGTCTCTCCTATTGCTTTAATTATTTTTGTATATTATAGTATAGGTTGTAGGTACGTTATACCTTGTCTAACGAATCAGTCTAACTATATAGTTTGTAATTTTTAACGGTAAAATGTCAGTGTTGAGTCGATACTCGCTGTGCAATAAATCAGTACCGTATTTATTAGAGCTTCACTTTAAAATGAAATTATTCTATGATAAATACATAGTAATATGAAGATAAAATAAAAAATAATATGCATAAATGTTCATACATCTACATCATCAGGCATCACAGAACGAACACAGACTCCCTTATTACAAAACATCGGCTACATTATACATTTTTAAAAGTAGTTTAAGTATATCTTTTGTGTGATACGAATTTCAATGCCATGGATATAGTTTTAGTCCGAGTTTAGTCTAGTATTTGTTAAAATAATGTTTTGTTATAAAATACGTTTTCAGAGAGACCTTCTCACTGCTAAGTAAATCGCAACGAATGAAGATATTGAGTTCGAGGTCCTATCCTGAGAAAGCGGTCTAGTGTCAGTAATTACTTCACAAAGGCTTCCGTACTCAAACACAATTATATAAATTAAATATTTTAGCACTCGCTGAAATGAAGCGCAGAAAATATTGTACCCAATATAGACTGGAATTAAGAAAGAAATCAACGCACAGACTGAACCGCTGGTCCTAGAGGCATTGAATTTGGAGGGTCTCCTTGTTAAGATGCTAGGATAGGTGCACTAAGAAAGAGTTTTTCGTAATACCACCTCTAATAGGGTCAAATGAGGATTGAAAGTTAATATGCGAAATCTTCCTGCCGCGCAGGCGAAGCTATAGGCGGAAACTAGTAATGTTAATAACTAAGAAAACATCCATTGACTGAACTTTAGGCAAAACGAAGGCACTTGGTTCGTGTGTTCTTCTCATACTGCACTCACACTATTGCTGGTTAATGTCGATACATTAACTCAAAAAAATTCATTTTATTCATTTTGATAAAATATTAGTGTTAATAAAATCAGAAGATTTATACTGTAGTCTACATCCTTTGGTGAAATAACTAATCAATTAGCTTCCGAAACGAGATAAAGCGATTTAATTATTTTTTTCTTATGATATTAGTTATCTCTGAAACTTTATTGATTAATTTAGGTATATATTAGTTCAATAGTGGTATAAGATAAGTTCAATATACATTTATACTTTTTTTATCCTATTTAAACAAATTTATGCCCAATTTCCACGGGCAACATAGTCGTTCCTACAACAATAGCTGTTGTTTTGTTTATAGCTTAATAAGACAGAAATTAATGGTTCCTAACATAATAGAAATTGCAAATGCCACTGATTTCATAACCTCCCAAGGGATCCATCGCTTTTGCGCCCCAAAAATTTTGTAGCAGCAATGTTGTTCAAATATGAATCTTCAATGTGTCAAGTTAAGGGTGAAAATTATCGAAAGCTAGTAGTACATTTAGATCGTTTATTTATCAACAAAAACAAGGTGTATACATAGGATTCAATTTTCGGGGCGTGGCAAATCAAGCACCGTGAAACAATGTATTCAAAACGCCAATATTTGGTCGACATAAGTGCAGTATAAATTAGGAGACCTTTCTGTCTATTCGCCACTAGCAGTCTAACAAGCGCGCGTACCCATCCACTGTTTAACACTCGGCGCAATTTGGTAAACTGGCTACTGTTGATATCGATTAGGCAATTACGTGTGAAGGAAGAACCAAAGTATGTTCGCGGAGGGTAAATATAAATGATGCATGACTCGAATAGCGTGATAGTTCAAAGGACGGTACGTCTATTCCTCATCCAAAGGCAGCGCATTCACGAGCTGCCTTCGTTTGATTGTGTACAGGTGTATCGTAGAGTGATGCCGTTTACGAGAAAGTTGTGTAATACACTCCAAAAAGCTAGTGGTTTTATGACGTGTTCCTAACATTATGTTGTTTGTTTGTTCCAGGGCCGAGCGCCATAGAGTCGCGCTCGCCAAGCGCCTTCACGTCAACCTCCACCAGCATGCTACTGCTGCAGACACACGTAAGTATATTCTATATATCCTATAATTTTCATGAAAATTGGTCAGGTAATTTGATTGTATTTGATTTGTATCGATTGTAAATTAATGATCAGTACACCTGCACTGACAAGAAAACAAACGGTGACATGATTCATGTAACATATATAAGTATAGCTACAAATACTTGTTATCAACACGCTATTGGTGCGTCGTGGCCGCCCCAGTCGGCACTCAGCCGCCTACCACTTCAGCGACGCCTTCATTATCGATTGTCATTTCTATTGCAGAGCAACTACGGTTCGTCCTTCACTGATCTACTATCACCTCAATATCAAGAAGACTCGTCCGAAATCTTAGAGGAAAATCTAGACCCTTTTCCGGACGTTGAATTTCACGCTCCAATCCCGCCTGAAGACAAATCTCAGCGTGGCACCCCTCTGAGTGAGACATCTTCGCCCACCCCTGGTCCTTCATTGCCAAGCTTTGAGGAAACATATTCTGTGCGATACCCTAAGCAAGAAATGGCTGAATTCGGAATAAAAATGGATGAAGACTGTTATAACGTGAGTGCGTACTCACATCAAGGACATGCATCAACGCAGTTGTTATATCAGTACCATCAACCATCTATTCCGTATGTCCCGGCAACATACTACGCACCGTCCCAACCATGCAGTCCGCCATTCGACACCGGAGCAGTGACTCCAAACCAAGACTCATACTCTTTACCTCCGTTCCCAAGTTCTGTTGACCTCCATGTGTCCACCGATCAAGGAGCCAGGCAACGACGATCTTCGTTACCCGTGCAAAGGTCAGAGTCAAGCAGCTCCAACGAGAGCCCCAAGCTACACGGTGGAAGAATCCACTGCATGCAGGCATCAGCGCCCAGCTCCGCCTCGAGTTCACCCGGAGTGGCTCCACCGGAGGTTGGTCCTCGTGCTGCTCCATCTTCTCCAAGTCAACTGTGCGCAGTCTGCGGAGATACTGCTGCTTGTCAACATTATGGAGTGCGTACATGCGAGGGTTGCAAAGGATTCTTTAAGAGGACAGTTCAAAAAGGATCCAAATACGTATGTTTAGCCGAGAAGTCTTGCCCTGTGGACAAAAGAAGACGAAATAGGTGCCAATTTTGCCGCTTTCAAAAATGTCTGGTAGTGGGAATGGTAAAAGAAGTTGTGAGAACAGATTCATTGAAAGGAAGACGCGGCAGGCTACCCTCGAAACCAAAATGCGCTCAAGAATCTCCTCCAAGTCCGCCGATATCATTGATTACAGCTCTTGTCAGGGCTCATGTCGATACGTCACCTGATTTTGCCAATCTCGACTACTCTCAATACAGAGAGCCCAATCCTCTAGAACCACCAATGTCAGATTTGGAAGTAATTCAACAATTCTACTCGTTGTTGACAACATCCATTGATATGATTAAGATGTTCGCAGAAAAAGTACCAGGATTTGGTGACTTGTGCATGGAAGATCGTGAACAGCTCTTTGCATCTGCACGTCTAGAGTTATTTGTGCTGAGGCTAGCGTACCGCACTCGCCCCGAAGACACTAAACTGACTTTCTGCAACGGACTCGTGCTCGACAAACGGCAGTGCCAGCGGTCGTTTGGAGATTGGCTGCACGCGGTCCTTGACTTCAGTAACACATTGCACTCCATGGACATCGATATTTCAACATTCGCATGTCTTTGTGCCTTAACATTGATAACAGGTAAATTATATTTTATTATTCTTAAAATAAACCTGTGGATTAGAGGTAGATAAAAAATAATAAATAGTGTAACTATTCTTTAATGGTCTAAAACTTGCCTATCTTGGGAGCTTACGATAACATTATCTTAAGGAAAAAAATTAAACATTATAGTAGATTTAAAATACAAAGCTAATTTTATTAAATACTTATGAAGAATCCCACTTCGTATCCTTTTTAAATAGAAAACCTCAATGAACTATAGTTAAAAATACGATGGTAAAATGTGAATTATTGAACAGATCGTCACGGGCTGAAGGAGCCACACCGGGTGGAGCAACTGCAGATGAAGATCATCGGGTGCCTGCGCGCGCACATGCCGGGCGGCGCGGGCGCAGGCGGCCCGCCACACTTCAGCCGCGTGCTGGGCGCGCTGCCAGAACTACGCTCGCTCTCCGTGCAAGGGCTGCAGCGCATCTTCTACCTCAAGCTCGAGGACCTAGTGCCGGCGCCGCCGCTCATTGAGAACATGTTCCGCACCAGCCTTCCCTTCTAGGCGCCTTCCCAGTGGACCACTCCCGCCTTCGATACACATTCTCTCTATCTTTAGAGCCGACTCCGTTATTATTATAAGTGTTTAGGATAAAAAAATATTTTTCTAGATTAATTGGACGTTTTAAAGGACGCGATCTCCAGCGGAATCGGTTCGCGCTAATTGTGTAGATTTATTTAATAATAAGTAGGTATCTAATTGTGACAATCGCATAGCTTAAGTTACACTTAATTTAAGTTAATTTATTGAAAATATTAGGATTCGTTTTTGGGTGTGATTTCGTTTATATTATACTGTTGTGTACTTAGTAGTCTGCATTTGAGTTACCGCTCGTGATCAATGGCATCTTGTCGTACAAAATATTCCTATGTTGTTTACTCGTATTTCGTATTATTTAGGTAAGGAAAATCTAGTCACAAGACTTAGAAATGTTAAAATTTGGCTCGTAAAAACGAGCTTTTATAGTATAAAAGTAAGAAATGTTACGTATAAAAATGATAATGGCATTTAATGTCCTTTTGTACGGTGACAGTGCAGCCGACAGAGACAGACGCGACGTCGACCCGGCGATTGTTCCAAGTTACCTTTTAGGTTAACAATATTTTATAGTAGTTTTAGACGCTAGGATGTTAATGTATGTACTTTGTTACGATTATTATACTTAATATATTTAAGGCCAGAGGAAAAGTTCAGCATGTCCATCGTTAGTAGTGAATCCCTTGCATACAACGTGTCTTAAAGAGTACCTTTGTAGGTAGATAATAGTAGCCTCTTTATCTATATATGCTTTCTTTAACAATACATATTATATATGTATTACGTTAATTATTAAACATATCACTTGAATAAATGAATATAAATTATGCGATCGTATTTAATGTTATGGAAATTTAAAAGAGTCCCTTTTGAAACTAATTAACGGATTTTAGAATTCATAGTCGTAATAAATATACAAACCTACTTAAATTATGTACCTACATTACCAGTATTAAAATAAAGTGCTTTTTTATTTTCACGTGTAAACCCTTTAGGTAGGTATGTTCTTCTTATATTAACCTATCCTAATATAACTATGTGTAACTATAAAATTTTATATAAATGTTACTTATATTTAATATGTTTAGGAGTTCAAATTTAATGTCACAAAATACCCTTGGGGCTTTAAAAGAATTGGATTAATATATATTTCTCATTGGACCAATAAGAGCATAAGTAACTAAAGTATGAGTCGTATGAGAACTTACACAGATAACTTTTTTATTAAATGTAACTAAAAAAATTATTTTTTCTGATGAATCTTAAGATTGCCTTGTCTCTATTATCACAAACTCCACAGCCTACATAGTAAGCTGTGAGTTGCGGAAAGAGTGAAAACTATCGAAGTACCTGTGTAACACTAAAAATAGGTACATCGTCCAAATTTTGATACTACTTAGAAAAAGATAATAAATATTTGATCTCTATAACTAACTGTAGATGGAAAAGTATATGTGGATTTTTTTAAGATGGAAATACAACAGGGACTGAAACAAACAAGAATTTAGGTATATTGAATGACAAGCTTGCACACAACCCGAGCTAATTGTATTGTCACTGTTGAAGCAACCTTCGTAAACGAGTGAAACGGTGTCTATTACCCGTAGTTGTTAAGTGTGAGAGCTATAAGTGTGAGATGTAATTTTATATGAAATTGGTATTTTGATAACATATTGCAAATGCTGGACTTTTTGCTCGAAAGCCGCAAATCCTTTTATAATTAATTTTATAGAATTATATCTAAGTGTATCTAATCAAGGAAATGTCTTCTTGATACCTTCTTTGTAAAATACGTGACGCAGTGTGACCACATTATTGGGACTTGATTGTTTTAATTGTGTTCCAGTGTTTAACTTTAATCCTGTGCTTAGGTGTTTAATAAATGTCTAGTTCTTGCCTTTGTAAAAATCTAATGTACCCTCGTTGTACCTACAGCAGAAAACATTCCGATGCTATGAACCTGCTTCTCCTCCACTCATATAATTAAATTAAAATAATATTAATTTAAGAAGTTAAACAAGAGTTATTTATAAGTAAGGCAGGACGTATCGTGGACGAAAGCAATTTATATATGGAACATTTGTGTTTCCTAATATTTAGATAGCTTACAGACACTTTTCGTACTGTACTGTGAATGTTAGAAGCATCCTTTATTGTTGTTCGTAATAATATTGTAGGTGTCTATCGTATATGTTGTGAATTCATGAGAAAAGGGCCAATTCTTGTACATAAAATTTGTTCATAATGTAGTCCGATCTCACAAAATGTTCTCTTCGATCACTTACATCCGATTAAAAGATAAGTAATTTACGTTTCGATCGTAAGTGATTCAACGAGAATTGGCCAAATATCTTTACCCATCTAATTTTAACCACAAAACCTAAATGCACCTAAAACTTGTTGTTCGTAGTTAGGTACGTCTTTCTAATTTATTTGAAACTTTATTGAACGATTGTAGAAATAACCCATAGTCAGAATTTTTATTACAGGTAAAGTTAATACTTTACAAACAAATCATAGCAATCTCAGATTGTTTCTGACATAAGTAGGTACCTAAGTATGTAATGAGCTGCATTTGTTAAATCTGAACATAGGATACTACCTACTTACTTAATTAGATGTGCTTTTGTTATGTGTTATATACATTTTCTTTGTAAATACTTATTTCGTCAGAATAATATCGACGTGAATGCGTCCATTGAACAACAATTTTTTTATTTAAATTCCCTAACGTCTTAACCCATTCCCAACATTTATTGGAATACACTAAGTAAGTATATGAACTTAATGTTTTTTTTTTATGAGAAGGTGAAATTAATACCTACGTTCTTGTTTTTCTTATTTAGTTATCATTATTAGCTAGTTCCAGCTAATGTCTGAAACGGCTGGATCGATTTTAACGGGACTTTCACTCACAGATAGCCGATTTTACAAGGAGTATATATAGATAATAGTAGGCAAGGAACCCTTCGTGCGCGAGTCTCACTCGCACTTGAGCGGTTTTTTTATAACCTATCGATTCGCCTTTACTACACTTCAAATAACGATTTTTTAAGTTGATTTTTCTCTACAATGTTTATATTATAATATAATATGAACTTTTAGCTAGCTTAGCTCCATATAAACCCATCGGAGTTCAACTCCTACTTATTAGTAAAAACCGTATCAAGATCCGTGACTACTTTAGAAGAAGGATGCGTTAAATCAAACAGACACAACGATTATCATAATATGGAATATAGAAACAGAATATAGTACGGAAATGGCAATTTTAATGTACACAATTTTATAGAATAATTAGGTTTTAGATAATGGCAGTAACAGACTTATGCATGAAAATAATTTGATAATTGCCATTCAAGAAAAAAGCTTAATGTCAGTGTCAATCCTGCTGTCATAATCGTCAAATATGACATTGGAAATGACGTAGTAGACTGTCACTGTCAACAACATATTTTTACTTTATTTACTTACACGCAAGTGCGTGTGACGTCCGACTGAGTATAAATTTTACTAGTTTCTTTATTTACGAATGACAAATTTGTGTTATAGCTTTAAATAATAATCGAAATTATTACACTTTTGAACATGGCTGAATCACTAGAGGAAATAAACGTAGACGTATTAGACAAAAATCTTGAAGATTATGAAATACAAGAAGTACTCCGTAATGGAACAGATCTGAGGGAGTATGCTCTACAAATCGATAAAGGTATAAAGGACGCTGAAAAGGCCTCAGTGGGTGATTATCTAAAAGAGAGTGAAAATATAGGTTTCCTTCATAATCAAATTGAAGAGTGTGACGATATTCTCGCTAAAATGGAAAGCATGTTGACGGTGTTTCAGGTACCTACCTCATTTATTCAGTAACTAGCTGAGCCCTACGGTTTCACCCCCACATAATTTAACTACCTCAAAGAAGTCTACATATTCAGGTTAATATATTACCTATGATACTCGCAAATAATGTTGCTTTCTATTGGTAAAATAATTATCCAAATCGGTTAAGTGGATCCAGATGTTATCCCTACAACCTCACAAACTATCCACTTTATAATATTAGAATAATAATAGATAATAGATTATATTGATTATTATATGCCTTACATTACAATAAATATTATTGTTACAGAATGATTTGGGAAGCATAAGCAATGAAATAATTAGTTTGCAGAAGAGATCTGTCAGTATGTCTGTTCAACTCTCAAACAGACAAGTTCTAAAAGGACCATTGTCATCATTCATTGAGGACATGGCTGTGTCAGAAACCCTAATCTTGTAAGTTGGTCTAATGCAACACAATAAAATTCCAAAGAACTATAAAATAAGTGTAACTTATTGATAGAGGAGCTTATGGCACAGTTGCTATTGCGCATATCATTAAATCAGCAAAGTTAAGCAACCCTAACCCTAGCCAGTAATTGGATGCATGACCGCCTGAGTTCCGTCCGTGCCTCAGAGATCATGTTAAGCTTTCATTCCCGGTTGCCAATTTATCATATTTGGCAATTGTCACAGGGCAATTGGAGGCCTAAAAAGGCCTAAAGGTCAGGGAGATGATATAAAATAAGTGTTACACCTAGCTATTTCATAGAAATATGTATATCATTATTGAATATGTGCTTTTATTTTATATTACAGTGGCATAAATAATGTTCCTGTTACTGACAAAGAGTTCATGATTCAGCTAGCAATTTTAAACCAAAAACTGAACTTTGTTAAAGAACAAGATTTCAAGGAAACCAAAGCATGTCAAGATGTCAAGGATGTTTTAGAAAAGCTTAAGATAAAAGCTGTGTCCAAAATTAGAACATACATTCTTGAGCAAATCTTCAAGTTTCGTAAACCAATGGCCAATTACCAGATACCACAGAATGCAATGTTAAAATATAAATTCTTCTTTGAGTTTGTACTAGCAAATGAAAGGAATGTGGCACAGGAGATTTGTAATGAGTACATAGATACATTAAGCAAAGTTTATTATTCCTATTTCAAGTCATATGCTTCACGTCTAGACAAACTTAAGTATGAAGAAGCTCCAAGTAAAGAAGACCTGATGGGGATAGAAGATGGCTCTAAGGGAGGATTCTTTCAGAAATCAAATTTGAAGAATAAAAGCACTATATTCACTATTGGAAACCGTGGGGATGTTCTTGCCCAGCAACTTGAAGCTCCAATCATAGTACCTCATGCACAACAGAAAACAAAGGTTACTCATTTAACTTGTATTTCAAGCAGACCACAAATATGTTTGATTTGATGCAATGTATGAATACATTTAATTTGATTCAAACAAATGTAGTATAACTACAAAATCATTATTCATTTTATTTTGATTACAGTATTCTTATGAAGCACTATTCAGAAGTCTCCAGTATGCCCTTGTAGACAATGGATGCCGAGAATATTTGTTCACCACTGAATTCTTCCATGTAAAAGGAAGTCATGCACAGGAGTTGTTTGATAGAATTCTTGGCAAAACATTGTCTCTACTAGTGGTGAGTACAACAAACAACTTTATATGCATGTCAAACATTTGACCATTGTCCATTTGTACATGTCCCCAATCCATTGGTTTGGACATTTTTAGAGATAGTTTCCCACAGTGGAAACATAAGCTGCTGCAGCCGGGTCTATCATTGTCACCTCGTTAAAACAAATTTCACTAATCGAGTATTTGTATTATTATAAGATAAAACTACAGCACATCTTAACCCTAGCCTTCATATATTTACAATAATGTTATTTGTGAATGCTGTCTCACACCTGTTATTAGTGACTAGGCTAGACCATATATTACAAAATTGTTAAATTACTTTTTCAGCCTATTAACTGTTGGTGTGTCAATAAAATAAATAAAATAAAATAAATAAAATTTGCAAACAAAATATAAATTTATGCAATATTTTTTCAGAAAAATGTCGAAAATTATGTGTTAGAATGCTATGACTGTCTGGCACTGTTTCTCTGTATTCAGCTAATAAATCGATATCGATGGATGTGCCATAAAAGAGCAGTAGGTGCATTGGACAGGTAACTATGAATTTTTTAAATTAAATATGTAACATAGTTGTCACCAACTCCCAATTAATTAGGGTTGTGCATCAACCTTGTATGCATAAGAGGTAATGCCACAAATTTACATATCATCAATCAGTCAGGTCAGGCAATATTGATTTACTAGGAGTTTATTATGTATATGCTCATATGTATAGACTCATCTATACTATAAAGTTCTTTACTAGCTCTGTATGTCTCCTGCACTAAGTAATATACTATGTAAATATATATTTACACTAACTTTTTGCTTACCAAATTAGGAATTTAATTACTTAATTACCCCAAAGCCAACACAGTCGCATAATATGAATTGCACCATGGATATTGTTAATGATAATTTGATTAATTATAATTTTCCAGTTACTGGGACTCCCTGCAAGGTGCTCTCTGGCCCAGATTAGAATACATATTAAAACTCAACATCCAGAGTGTTCGAGAATGTGATCCAGCTAAATTGTCCAATAAAGAGATGGGACCACATTATGTAAGTATTATTGTATAAATCAAGTACAAAGGGTGAAATGAGAATGTATGAGATTTAATAATTGTAGCCCATGTCTTTTTATTTTATACAAAACTAACTGCACCCGGCATTCAATATTTTGCTCTTTGCTTTGTTCGCTTAGCTTTATTTCCTACTCAATGGATTTGAATGCTGCTTTCAGCAATAGATAGAGAAGATTCAAGAGGAAGGTTTATATGTATAAGACATTCTTATTAATAAGTATCTACATTGCACCCGTGAGAAGCCGAGGCGAAGGTCGCTAGTTTAATTACATAGGTAGCCTTTAGTCAGAGATGATATAGCTTAATATTTGTGAAAATTTTGTTAAAGTTGGATCAGTAAAGTCTACGATAGCTCCCTGCATACAAACACATTGTCTCATCATCTTAATTATTATTTGAATTTAAGACCCTAACTTATTAAGTTGAACTGTACTCAAATCAATATAAATTTTTCAGATAACTCGGAGATATGCAGAATTTTCAGCTGCTATGCTGAGTTTAAGTGAGCAGTTCCCTTCTGAGGAGCTCAGTAAACTACTCTTAGTCCTTCAAGATGAAGTAAACTGCTTTTTACTCAAAATGGCAGCAGAGTTTCCACAAAGAATACAGCAGTTAATATTTCTCATAAATAACTATGACATGATCTTGAGTATATTGATGGAAAGAACAAGAGATAATACGAAAGAAGCTGAAAATTTCCGAGAACAATTGCAAGCAAGGAGTACAGAATATGTTGAAGAAATTCTGAGTCCACACTTTGGTGGAATGATTCAATTTGTAAAAGAAGGAGAGCAACTGCTTGAAAGTGATAAAAAGAATGAACTTGCTAATTTAGAAAGAAAATCACTTTCATTAGTTGCGTCATTCAGTGCCGGGTGGAAACAAAGTCTTGAGGAAATTCATAGAGAAGTGCTAATTTCGTTCCCAAATCTAGTCACTGGGTCTGGCCTCCTGCAGATGGCACTAACGAACTTCGTACAGTATTACCACAAATTTATGAAATTGTTAACGCCTAATGCAAGAACACAGTTGGTAAATATTCACGTCATCAAAGTTGAAATGCAGAAATATAAAACAAATTATTAATAATGGAAATATGCAACCTATTATTGTGACGTTTAAATTACCTTTATATTCAAAGATATAATTTTATAAAAATTATGTTTTTCTAATAATAGTAAGTGAAATAATAAAATAATTGTATTCTATATTTGTTCTTCATCTTAAAATTTCAGTGTCCCTGAAGGGGTCGGCAGACGTTTCAAGACTCACTTTTTATTGAATTTCTTTTCAGATATATGTAGGTTACTTCATGTTTTCCTTCATACTAAATCTTACTTTACATATGCCTGTATCCCATGGGGGTAGGCAGATAACACCGTTCGCCACATGCTACGATCCTGACATACTTCTTTCGCTTTATCCAAATTCATGCATCCTATACTAAAACGTGTACCCCATTATTATAACATGGTTTAAACCAAGATTGGACCAAACTTGAACTATGGCAATATAGATCAAGCAATGTTTTGTAATAAGGGTTGCAACACTAACATTACCCGTTAGTGCTGTAACAACCTTTGCTTTAGTTTAGGGAGTTGTTCAGGTGATTCATATTCAAGAAAACTACATGTACTCACTGGAATATATAAAACCTTTTTATTATCGAGTAATATACTCACATTCTTAAATAGTAGTTTAACATAATCACAGGATTTTGTCACAAGTTTATGCAAAAGCTTAATTGCCAAGACTTAAGATGTTAACTCAACATCACAACAAGCATCGAAATTTAAAATGCCCCTATGAGTAAACTGGAGACTTGGTCGAACTATAAAATTAACTCTCACTGACATTCTCATCTTAATAAAAATAATAATTTATGAATTGCTCCATTCTAAGTTTCCTATTGCGCATAACAAATATAAAATTGAAATTAAAACAATAAAAGCCTTTACATAAAGATACACAGAAATGCATACCAGACATTATTTTTTTGTGTTAAACTGCTTAATATAATTGAATTTATACAAACGGAATATCTTAATACCGACTTAAATTACGTATACACTTACTCAGTTCCTATTTATTTACAATTTTTATCTAACAATCAATCTTATAGTATCCATCAAGTCTGAAACCGATACAGTAGTGTTTAGGAAAGAGCTACGCGTGACAATATACTTTCCCATGCCTTTATGGGCTTTTCTCTCACATAATCTCGCAATACAACCTCTAAATCAGGAGACACTTGTTTCGGCTTCCATGTAAGCAACAGTTGATTTACTCTATATTGATTGTGTCTACTCAAATATATGAGACTGCTTACGATAGCTTCTTGCATTTGATGCGAAGCTGAAACAAAATAAACAATTATTAGTCTACACATATAAAATTTTAAGTCGTGACTGACTAACATATGTACTAACGAACAGTCTAAGCTGCTGGTCTTAGAGACATGCAATTCTGAAGGAATGTTCTGTTAACTAGAAAAGCCTTTTCGAAAATCCAACAGTAAGGGGGTGACATTTTAATGAGGGTTGAAAGTTCGTGTGTGAAATCTTACTGCCACGAAGCAATAAATCATGTTACCCGATTCTTAGGTTCTCTATTCTAAATTGTATTCAAATCTGTCTAGCTGATATACAAAGGCATAAAGTCAAAATAATGAATTATATACTTACGATTCTGGCGAAATATATCAAGTAACTGATTCATAACAATTTCACAATGTACTTTCATGTTATTAGGGTACGGTTTTATCACAGGACCCAACATGGATACACAAAACAGTCTTATTCTTGTAAGAATACTCTCATTTTCAATTATAGGGAGAAGTAAATTCTTGACGATGTGGTTTTGACACCATTTAGGGCCATGACGCTTGGAGATAATTATTAATGCCATTCTCAGCATCTTCTTCTCAATTGGTATTTCTGCAAAAAAAATACTTTTATCATTATCCTTATATCACTTAAATAATTGTGTCTAATTCTAAAATAATTCATTTTAATTTAATAAATTCATTAATCCTACACTCTACCAATCAAATTATTATAATAAGTACCTCTTAATTCCATAATGGATGTTTGGAGCATTTGTAAAATCTTTGTTTCATTCCACTCAGTAATTTTGTAGAAATACTTTCTATTTAATATGTTCCTCATATCTTGCACCCTGTTGAACCTGTCTTCACATTTGTAGAAGTGCAATAAATATACTAAGCACGTAACCAGCGGGCTTTTAGCTGCAACAATGCAAACAATTATGTAAATGGTACACCAAATTATTTATATCCAACTATAATTAATGTTGAAGTACATACCAACTCCCATGTGAGCTAACGGCAAAATATGCATCCAGACTTCAATGCACTGTTTGATAAGCGCAATAGCTTTGTACTGAATGCAATACATAGCGTCCAATATGAAAAGCCTTAGCCGACTCTTGGCTTTGATGTATCTGCAGAGAATTGCATAGAAATGCGACATGCTCTCAATTGCGTCGAATTCTGGGGTCTTGTTTAATTTAAACAAGTGGAACTCCAAGTTGTCCAAAATGTTGCCAATCAAGTCTGTTGAAGGACAGGCCATTTGCACCTGTGTAACTACATACAGAAGGACTTGTTCACTTTTCGTCATCGCTGGGGCCGGCGGACAGAAAATTTTATTAAACAACTCTATTTTCCTCGCAGGATCCTTCAAATAGTGAATTAATCCAACAATGAAATGTTTCATGTTCATGTTTTGTATGTCCACAGCAAGCTTCTTCATTGCGTTATTTGTTTCGTTTTGAGGTAGTTCGATTATTTTCGCAATAGACTCTTCGAGTTTTTTGCAAATAGCATTTATGGCGGAGTCTGTAAAAACAATTCAGTCATGAAATGTATTAAAAACTGTAGAAAAATAAGTTTTGGAAAATGTGGCATGGTGATAGATATTTAGAATTGCTTAGTTTGGAAATAAGCGACGATGTGTGATAATTTCCCAACTTTATTATATTTATATTCATGACTTATTACGTATTTTTAAATATTATTTAAATTAACATACCTGATATCTTCTTTGGGAAATGCTTCACTGATTTTATTCCATATTTCTCAATCATTGAACACAATATACTGTCTTTGGGGTTACTATTTTCGCACTTTGTGCTTCTATCCTCAACATATTGTTCAGTATTATTATTATCAGAAAATAATTGAAGATCTGCATAAGTTACCAGCCTATCACTGTCACTGTTCTGTACTTTGGTTGTGTTCATAGCAATTCCAGTTTCACTGGTCATAGGTGATTTATTAATTTTCTGCTCTAGTGTGCAGCTAAAAGCGGGTTCAAGAGTTGTGATAAATGATTTTCCATTAATGGGTTTATGAGCTGCACTCCGTAGCACCCTTTTGCTTGGTGTTTCCAAGTCCTCCTCAGCAGAACGTTTTAGTGCTTTTTTGACGTCCAATACAGTCGAACATTGTTCGGAATTTTTTGCATTCTCTGTCTGGTCCTGTGCTTGGGACGAATCATCAAGTTCTTCTATTATACAAACAACTATTTGAGAATCCGACGATTCACTATCACTTCTAGTTACAATTGCACCCTTTGGAGAAAATGGTACATCCTGGTCTCTTTTATTAGAACCTGATGTGTCACTATCTTTGCTCATACTTCTAGTTGTAATGGAACTCCTTGGAGAATGTAATACATCCTGACATTTTTTATTATTCGGAGAATCTGATGGGTCACTGTCTTTACTCATACTTCTAGTTGCACCAGCACCTTCTGGAGAAAATGGTATATTCTGATCTCTTGCATTAGAATTTGATGTATGACTGTCTATGCTCATACTCCTAGTTTTAATGGAACACCTGGGAGAATTTAATGAATCCTGACATTTCTTGTTATTTGCAGAAGCCAACGAGTCACTGTCTTTACATCTAGTTGTAATCGCACTCCTTGGAGAAAGTGGAACATCTCTACTTTTCTTATTAATTTTAGAATCTAAGGTATCACTTTGTTTGATTATATTTCTAGTTGTAATGGTCTTCTTTGGAGAACATAGCCCTTCCTGACATTGTTTACTAATAGGAGCATCCGACAAATTACTGTCTGTGCTCATACTTCTAGTCATTATTAATCTCCTTGGAGAAAATAGTTCATGTAATTTATTATTTAATTGCGAATTTGACTTGTCATCTTTGCTCATATTTCTAGTTGTAATGCCACTCTTTGGAGAATGTAGTATTTCCTGATATTTTTTATTGACAGGCGAATCCAACGGGACACTGTCTTTACTCATACTTCTAGACGTATTTATGCACCGTGGAGATAATGGTACATCTTGACATTTTTTATTTATTTCGCAATCTGACTTGTCGCTATCCTTGCTCATATTTCTAGTCGTAATGCCACTCCTCGGTGAACGTAGTATTTCCTGATATTTTTTAATAATTGGTGAATCAGAGGAGTCACTGTCCTTACTCATACTTCTTTTCGTATTTGCATTTCTTGGAGAAAATGGTATATCTTGACCTTTTTTATTAATTTGGGAATCTGACTTGTCTTTGCTGGCATTTCTAGACTTAGTTGCACTCCTTGGAGAATGTATTGAATCCTGACTTTTTGTATTAAGTTGAAAATCCGTTGTATCATCTTTGCTCATACTTTTACTTTTTCTTGGAGAAACTATTCCAGCTGATTTTTGACTATCCTGTGAATGTGACATGGTCCTTTCCTTATTTATGATTTGAGGAACATCTAATGAACAAATTGCTACAAAGCAATCTTTATTTATTTTTTCATCACTAGGACAACTCGTAACGTCTTTGGATGTAATGGCGCCAAAATTAGAATTGTTATTTAAATTTTCTTTCTTTTTAGAGTTCACACCATCATCTCTTAGTTTTTGTTTAATTTGCAATATCTTCGGGCGTGTTTTCGAGTGCTTCTTAGAGAATTTAGTAATATTTTGCCTAGATTTCAATTCAGACATAATTTTTACTGCTTTCTCATAGACGCTTCTCTCATTCAGTGATGCTGAAGAGTCAGTTTCCTTAATAATTCTTTTGGCAGGCAGTGGTTTTGGTCTCCTTCGCATTTTCTTAAATGTAGGTGTCTCCCTTCTGATCTTACATTTTGGTAGCAATTTCTTGCGAAGTTTTTCTAATCTTGTAAGTCGTTTCCGTTTCAATGGTCTTTCTTGATTCTGTTGCGAGGATATTTCACTTTGTTGATGGGTCTCATTACTGTTTACATTCTGTGTTGTATTGATATATTCGCCATATTCGTGTGCATCATCTTCCGGTGCGAGTGGAGATAATACTGATTGTTCAAATTGTAGTCTATGGGACACCGGCGGCCCAGGAATATCATCCAGTGGTTCAATTAGATCATAATTATTACTATCCACAATTTCATGAATCTGTATTAGATCAGATTCAGATTCCAAGTTGCTTTCTTCAACTGCATCATGGGTTTCTACTTGCTGTTCAATGTGCAATTTAGTTTCATTTTGAGGCTGATTATTTATATTATCCTTATTTGTTTCACTAACATTTATATAAAGTTCTTCATGATCACTCATTATAACATTGTCATGTAAGAGTCCCTGATTTGGAACAATGACTTGATTATTTACGCAATTAGGATTTAACAATAAATGATTCTCTATTAACCTTGTGACATAATCAAGTCGTTTAGAATGGTTAGCCACATTTGCATTCAACTTTATTAACTCCTCCTTTGTAAATGCAATCTCTTCGCGCACATGCCCCTTAGTGTGGGTCTTTTGTCTAATTGGTTCATTAGCAACATGTATGTCTGCATCCTGAGGTCTTGCAGGTGTTGGTGGAATAGGCGATATAGCTCTGTGATTAATACTCATCATACTTAAAATCATTTCTATTTCCGAATCACTAGTATTCTCATCACAGATTTTATTACTGCTATTCAATTCTAAACATTGTTTTTCTTGATTTTTCAAACTATCTTCATGTGGTTTCTTACAATCCCTGTGCGGACTAGTAGCAATACCAATACTCTTATATTTAATAGGACTAGTTGACACTTCTACATGTTTTGTTAGTTTCAGTGGACTTACGGCTCTATCAACTAAATGTTGTGGTTTAATAACCACATCACTTATAACAATAATAGGTTCATGTTCAAAGTGTATAGGACTGGTTGCCATTTGAATCATCTCATGTACTTCAATGGGACTGGTTGCTGCATCTACCATTTTTGGTTTATGGATCTCGGAGGTCAATGGACTATTATTCATGACATAATCTGGACTGTGGAAGCATTTCTCACTATCAGAATAAGCCAAAGATGATCCTCGGCCTGTATCTACACTCTTCACTTCAGTACTGCAGTCATATTCATGAGCATTGCCAGTATTTTTCAAGTTTGAATCCCTGATATTCTCATCTTTTAATCCACTTAATTTTTGAACCAGGGCTGAATTCTGATTCTGAAATATAAAAATCACAACTGTAGTTCCAGTACTTTTAAACATGATAAATTAATTTTTTGACACATAATCAACAAGGCAACTCAAGGTCTCTGCATTATGGGCAACACCCAAAATTTTGTATGCAGATTTAAATACACTATAATAATTGTTGATTAATTTTTTTTTATACTCTAATATTCATTTCCTACTTACATTTTCTTGACAATCCTCTTCTATTTCTTGTTCACAAAAAGGTACATCCTCAAATGTGTTGTCATCATTGCCATTGCTCTCTTCATCAGAGTCCTCATCACAATAATTGATGCTCAATTTCTGATACTTCTGAAGTATTTCATCATGACACTTCTTTCGCTTTCCTGGAAAAACGATTAAGAAAATATTTATTACACAAAAATTAATTATAATTAAAAATAATTTTGAATGGAATCTTCTTTTACAGAAAGTAATTATTGTATACTCACTTTTCCCCAACACTATATCCTTAAACAAGCAAATATCCTTCAACAGAGCTTCTTTCTCTTTCTGAAGTGATATAATTTTCCTTTCATCTTTGGGATTGGATCTGTCTAATCTATTTTCTATCCTCAAACCTTCTATAACTGTCTCATGCTGCTTAACCAGCAACTGTTAACATATTAGAGAAAGGGTTGATGATATATATTATGTTCATGGTTCAAATACATTGTATAAAGTCGATCATTACTTAGATAACAAGTTTACTACGGAAATTCGCACAGAACAAAAGATAATGAAATTATTTACCGGAAATTCGCTTAGCAGGTTTCAGGACTAAGTAGCTTAACTTTTTGGAATGATACCACATTTATTTGCACTATCAAGTAATGCAGGCAGTTAATACACAGATTTGTATTGGGGGTACCACAGCCTTAGAACTCAATTTAATACAAGCACTTTTTTTAATAATGCTCATATTTAAATGAAAGATAATTATGAATATATGCAAGATTCCAAAAAAAAATTAACATATTTCGTGACAAATTACGAAAAATTGCATCACATGTGTTACATCACATGACGTAAATGTCACAAGTTTTGTCTTGAATGAAAGAACATCAGATAAGCAGAAATTTAAATATAAAAAATTGGTGAAACATACCTGCAGCTGATTAGCATGGGATTGGACTGCACCAGTTTGATTGGTTGCATGGAAACACTTCTCTTCCAACTCTTTATTTTTCAGTTGGAGTAATTGGGCATCCTGAAATAATAAATTATAGGGTTTATACTGAGGTTAATATAGGTTGAGCTGACAGGATACAAAAATATTAATGATATAGTTATTGTACATGTGCAGTTACACATTTTGAGGGAGCAGTGGGGATAACTGCATATATATCTAAATCTATACAGATAAATAAAATTGAAGTGTCTGTTTGTAATTCCAAAATAACAACTTTTCACTAAATGCATATGAAAGTATATACAATACTGACACAAAAAATCTCTGTCTGTCTGTTTGTTCTGGGTAATCTCCGAAACGGCTGGACCGATTTTAACGGGACTAACTGGCAGGTAGCTGATTAATAAAATTAAAAACTTTTTTATATCCTACATTAAATACATGTTATACTATAGTAAAAACATAAAGAATTAATGTTCTCTATCTTTTTTTTTTGTGTTTACTTACATTTTCCAGCTTTGTGCAATTAGCCAGTGCATTTCTGTAGTCAATGCATATTTGTTTGCATTCCTCTTTCGATGCCAAGAGGACTTTCTCCGTCTGATCCAATACTTCCCTCTTGGCATAATATTTCCTAATCAAGGAACTGTAACAAACATTAGAAAAGTATTAGCCATTACATTACCCATCAAATAACACTGTGATAAAAAATCTAATGGTAACTCACTCTGTGGCAACTGTTTTCTTTTTCACTGTTGCAATGGATTTACGTTGTTTCTCCAACCGATTTTGAACCTGAAAAGAACCAAGAATTATTTGTAAGTGAGAATATAAGCAATCCTTGACTTGGCAATAAAATATGTCAAACCTGTAAATAGTATAATTCAAAAATATCTCTATTTGATTCTTTCAAATTGACAGAATGACATGATTATATAGGATTATACATGCTACCACTGGGTTCAGAAGGTTGATTTTACTAAGAAGCAGCAGTTTTAGCGGGTATGATACATTGAAAAACAACCTTAGGGACTCCAATGCCATTACAACTTAATTCTATAGCCCTATAACTAAATTCTAAAAAGATAAGTAATTCTTAAGATACAGTGCAAATTACCAGTGGAGGGCTATTCTGTCTACAGCAGATATTCGAACCAACAGGTATATCCTATATATTAGAAAATTAAATTTTCAATAAGTAAATAGTTCCAATGAGAGCAAGATATTAATACTCAGAGCCTCACAAGGATTAGCTATACATGGGGTGCTGTTACAATTTTAAATAAAATTTACATTAAACCCAGGCTCAGAAGATAAAACTATAGGACGTACGAATGTAACTCGGAAACGGGAATCGAACCAGCAAACCTTGCGCGGTAAATATTCTTGCATTTCTGCCAAAAACAACAGGAACCTCAAAGTTAGGTGCATATAATATTTTTAAATACATGGTTTTTCCTTTGCTCCCTGTAACTTCTTCGGCAATAACAAACAAAACTAGCAAATAATACTGAAGTTATCATGGCCGATACTTTTACCTACACATATATACAAAAGATTCCTCACTATATACATGTTTAATGAAGAGTACGAGCCTTTCAATCGGATTATCGCATGAAATACATGTTGCAAAAAACTACAAAATATAACCTAAAATTAACTTACAGAAGGAGAGTTCGGTGTCTGTTGAAGTAAATTCAGATCAAAATCAAAAACTGCGTCGTCGTACGTGGTATCCATTGCACTTAATGATTTGAAATATATTTACACCTCAAAGTAGTAAGCATTTTTGGATATAAATAGTGAAAATTCACCGGCGCGCGAATTCGACACAACCCAACAAATTTTCCAATCAATCAATCCATAAACAAAGCTACCTTCTATCACCAAAGACTAGACCCGCCACAGTACAGTACAACACCAGTTAAACCAGATCGATTGATAATTCCTATCGAATTATATCTATGGTTGGTCATTTATTTACTTTAGTATTTTTCTTTATCATTCACTGAACACTATTATCTTTTTTATGACGAAACAATTTAAAACAATTTTACAATGTATAATTTTTTGTCTTTGATATTGCGGACGGACGCGGTAGTACTGGGGCCCAACCATGAGCTCTTATAAAATGTGTCAGTCGCGGTGCATCTCATTCTACGGCGCGGTGCGCATCAAAGGCGGCTATCCGTGTCTGTGTAATTACAGAGTGCGTGACAATCGGCAGAATGGCGACGCATCGTCGGAAGTCACCAAAGCGTCCCCGAAATACATTGTTGTATCTATGCTCCATTGGCGTTCGTCGGAACCAAAGACAAGCGATATTTGTTCTTTATCTTTGGTTGAAACGGAACGAAAGAAGTCAAAAAAATGTCTTTGGTCTTTGTTTGCAAGCAAACTTTGTTTGTTTGCATTCTTTGACATTTTGCTGATGTGCAGTACAAAATTCAAAGAGTAGTAGGTGCTTGCTTACCTAAGTACTTATAATAAGTGTAGTTGCCGTCGCGCTAACTGTTTTACCTAACAATTAGCAGTAATTTGAGCATTCAATTTGTTTCCGTATTTTATGCGAGTCTTTTAGAAACGATTCATGGTTGTTATAAATTACTACGTTTTTTAGTATCACTTTTTTCTACCGTTTGTCCTCCCCGAACATCTAAGTTCAAGGTTCTATTTACGGCTTGTCCCTCATCACATCGCTTGCGGATTGAGGTTGGTATTCAGCTATTGTTTTATGTGTTTATGCATTCCTGTGATTTGTATTACTTGCAACGTTTTCAATTTTGCTAACTTGTTTTAGATGGGTTTTATGGCGACCAAACAATCCCGTTATAACCAGTCCAGTTTATACGATCGTGTTAAAAAACTGTTAGCCTCAAATGATTGGTGTGATTGCAACTTCACAGTTTCTGGAAAGGACTTCAAAGCTCATAAATTAATATTAGGCATCAGCAGCCCGGTGTTCGAAGCTATGTTGTATGGCCCCCTATCAACTGATGAGGATATTGTAATAACTGACATACAGCCTGACATATTCCAACTCATACTTAATTACATATACACAGATTCTGTAGATATTACATCAATTGAACAAGCATTTGAACTACTATATGCCTCAAGGAAGTACCTGCTGGAGCACTTGACTGAGATATGTATTACCTACATACAGGCTAATATAAGTGTTGACAATGTGATTGACATATTAAATTATCCCGAGTACATGCATGACAAACAGTTGATTTCATTTTCATTGAAACTGTTTTGCGAGCATGCTAGCTACTTGCTGCAGGAGAAGAAAAAATTTATCTCTAAGTCTTGTATGAAGACCATACTAGAGAGTGACCATATGAATATAGCTGAGAAGGATCTAATCAAGCACGTATTTGAATGGACTGAACATTATTGTATCGAGAACAATATACCTCAAGTATTAGAGAATAGACGTAACATACTAATCAATAATGGTTTATTTAAACTCTTAAGATTTTTAACGCTTAATATAGAGGATCTCGAAGATATTTTAAGTAATGCAAGCAATCTTTTGCTACCTTATGAAGCTGATAATATAAAGAAAATAATAAAAACTTCCAATACAAATGGCCATAAGCAGTCAACAGACTTGATTGGCTTAACATTGATGCAAAGAAATCTGCTGAAGTTGCAGTGGTACCTCTGCTACCGTAGTCCACTAAGGTCTGTGGCTCCCATCAGTATAGACTCAAATAACCAGGTGATACACTCCAGGATAAAAGCTAACAAATCTGTATTTGTTAATTCACTGTGTGTTCCAACCAGAATGGCACCAGCTGTATATTTTCGGAATAATTCAGCAAAATTGTATTCGGAACAGTTCTCTGTGTCAATATCGTGCGAGTCTGATAACAGTATTATTAAATTAACCAACTTCATGAACACAGTGGAATATGACTCTGTGGTTGATATTCAGCTACCAGAACCATTTTTCATGAAAAAGGATGAATGGTACAAAATTAGTTTCATTTGGCCACGGAACAGGTATAACAGTTGCCTATATGTTGGTGAATTTAGAGACCAATTCTATAATGGCCACAAAATCACTTTTGAATTTGATGATCAATTTGTAATAACAGGAAACTGTGGAAGTTTTCTTGCAGGACTGAAGTTTTGTTTGTGAAGTGTGTGCCATATAATGTTGGATTTATTTATTTATTAACCCTATGTGTATATAAATTGAATTAATAATAATGATATTTAACTTTAAAAATAAATAGTTGAATTTGTACCTGTACATGTATTATATCCACTACTTTATTTATCACACTTTGTTAGCACACATATTCAAAATATGAAACTTTGTATGTTCTTTATATTTATAATAAGATAATTAAAAATATATTCCATGCCACATTTATCTGATCATTCCTCATCAAAATCTGAAACGGTGAACTGATAGCAGTGGCAGCAAAATGTTTGCTTCCAGTTTACTATAAATAAACAGCCTAATAGTTATATATATAGATAGGAAAGTATATATCACATACAGGAAACTATGAAGAATAGTGCTCACTCTAAATAACAGAAATACAGCATGTTTTTTTTTTGCCCGGTTGCTAAGTAGGCGATAGCTAGGATTATAGATTTTACAGAATTCTAATGATTCTAGTTTTCATCAAAATCGGCCCGAGACTCCTTTTAGTAATTTTCGGATTTGGACCCCACTCACACTTAAAAAAGTCAACCTGTATATGCTAGAATAGAATTTGTTTCTCGATACAGACGAAATTAGTACACTATCTGCCATTATCATAAAGCAATATCTAAATAGGTAAGTGAATTAGTTTCACGTTACATTATCTGTATCGTTGGCTACACTTATGATTGTATGAATAAATTATGACATCATACGGTATGCTCAGTGAAACACATTGTTAAGATTCTATTCAGATGTAAAGTACTAAAGCAACTTGATACGACCTTAACATGTCGGACAATTTATGGAAAAAATGTCCGTGAGATTTTTTGTGAGACGCGTACTTGTTTTGTGGTTGGTCGTCGTGCTAGACATTTGTATCATGAGGTGTTAATTAGATACCAGCTATCTAGAATAAATTGGGTCGCATCGCACACCTATTCTGTACTATCGCACATCGAATTTAAAAACAGTGGATTGGTGGGTATTTAAGTTTACAGGTTGGATTAATAAATTTGATGTCAGTACAAGAGTAAGAGGTTAGTAAGTACATAGTCATACTGTCATAGTAAGCCAGTTCATAACACTCGGCAAGGGCGTTGGGGGCCATCGCCCCCGAGCTCGCTGGCGGCAAGGAGGGATGGGGCCGGAGGTTGGAATATTTTAGATGAAAAAAATCGTTGCCTTGCTAAATCTCAGAATGATTGCTCGCTCAGTTAAAATACATTTTATTGAGAGCCTGATACAAGCTACCTACATAACTGTATTGATAAGAGAAGCAGTTGGCACCGACTTCAAAAAAGTGGGTGTTCGAAGTGTTTTTTTATGCTCCGTAAAATATAGAAGTTTTAAAAATATATATATTTAGGTATGGGTTTGATTACCTACTCGAATGATATTTTGACTACTGATCCCAAGGCTAAGAATCTTAGTCACTAGAGACCCGTAAACATTTTTTGGCAATACTTACCTACAATATAGGTAGGTACCTACAGCTGATAACTTTTCAGACTTGCTGGTGCAGTAACATACACCTACTAATAGATGGATAGGAATGTAAGTAAGTACCTAACCTTTAAAGCTTTAACGATATACAGGTGCCGTCACGCATGAACGCTCAGCGAAAATAGTGGTAACGTGCGTGTGTTCTTATTCGCGTCACACCATACAGACAGAGACAGACTCTTGAATGACTATTACGGCACCCGTAGCTCTGCCTAACCACAGAAAACGATTAGGTAAGTACTCAATCAACGAAACCGAACGCTTAACGCGTTTTATTTAACAGTTAGGTAGGTAAGTAGTTAGCTATCTAATTAACACGGTTATTCTTGTTATCAATGTTTATTTACAAAAACACAAAACAATAGCACAAAATAAACTTTCTTAAATAATTTAAATCTTATGCACGGTGAATTTAAATTGAATGTAAGTAATATTTAAAATACTAAGATGGGTAGGTTATGAATACAAAGTAGTTAACGTGGCGGGCCCTCAAATTTTTTAGTCAATTGTATGATACGTTCGGCTTCGCGTATGCCGCTAAGTCTAGCCCCATGGACGGTGGCGAAATATCCAGGCACCGTTGCTTCACCTGCGAATAGTAACTTAGGAGGTGATGCATCGCAAGGACCAGGCACGGGTGTCCCTAACTCGCACTGGTGACTCACCACAGAACAACAACTCATATAAGAATAAGCACCGCAAAAATGTGGATCAGAAGCCCAACGAGACCTTAGCATCATTTCAGGATATGGTAGACATGGGTTTCCAGTAAATCTACGCAATATTTGAGTCAATCCTTCAGCTACATCATTATCTGCCATTGATTCCATTATAGCTGCCTCTTGACCAGATATCCAAGCACACAGTACGTGCTTACTGCCTGGCATTTCGTCAATTGCGCACACTCCTCTTGTCCAATCACATCGACATTGTAGCTCTTCAGCAGACCAAGCCAATTTCAAATTACCTTCATGACACACCCAAAACGGTTCAGAGTATTCCAAAAATACTTTATCACTTAATCCAAATCCTAGGTTACAAATTGCATCTAATTTACATACAGGCAAAGGCGGCGCAAAAAGTTTATCGGCTTGACATTTAAGACATCCTAGAGACATCGTAAGAATAACGTAGTCTGCAAACAACTCCTCGCCATCACAGCATTTGATAAGTACTCTTCCAGGACCCGTCTGGCCCGTCCCCCAGCGTACCACGTTGACTGGTTTACTATAGCGAATGGCGTTGTCGGGAATTCCTCGGAGTAAAGGAGCCATTACTCCCACATAACCCAGTGGAACACGTACGCTGCCGCCTGGAAGTTCTATGTAACTACCATATTGATCAGCGCTGACCAGAGACAAATCGTCTCCACATTTATTTCGCAGTATATTGGTTAAGCCAAACATCACACGCGCGGCGTCGTACCTTTGATCCTCTGGAAAGTTGTGCAACTCTTGTTGTATTCTCAAACCTATAAAGTTCAACAATGTTCCATGTTGTCGTTCACCTCCCAGCCGAAATAAATTTGCCGCTTGCTGTTCTATTTGTCGAAATGTATGGTAAGCGGTAATTGTAACTGGTAAATCTACTGCTCGACCTTCACTTGTACAGAATAAGCCACGTGATGGATCCAAACGGGGTAACGGTGTCTGTAGCAGTCGATCCTGAGATGCTAACGTGTATACTGAATTTGGCAAACACGCACCAGAGATCCATTCAGCGCCCATCTCAATCACAGCATCTCCAAGCCAACAAGAATGAATCCTACCACCAGGTCTGCAAAATATAGTAAATACATTGAATTCAATAAGAATTCCTTGATAACGAATTGGTAACTATCAACAACCAGCTACTTACTAACCTTTCCTTAGCTTCCAGAACTGCAAAATTTCTAATACCGTATTGAGTAAGACGATGTGCAGCTGAGAGACCTGCCATGCCGGCGCCTACAATGATAACCCGTGGTTCCCGGCAGCTCGGGTTGATGCTGCACGAATCCAGAATACATTGTTCCTTGCCGGCAGCGCTCACTGCGCTACTCATTCCTCGCCATGATGCCACTCCTACCCACCTTTCCACTAATCTTTTGCCGAGAAATGTTTGTGTAAAACGCAGGGGCACTCGCAATATTACTTTCATACGTGACAATTTCATTTTGATACCGATATTATAAAGGCCATTTAAAACATGAAAAATTACATTACTCTGTCAAATTTTGACAAAAATTCTATAATACTGATGAAATAACTCTTGACTGATCCTAATACCACCATAGAGCAAATTTCTTAGTAGATAAATGATATTGGCTTTTTTAAATTCAAATGGTTATTCTGTAAGTAGGTTTTTCTAGAAAATAATAAATGCAGTGACACACCACAGTGAATAGAGAAAAGGTTGCTGCCTACTGTTCGATAAGAAATTCAAAGAAGTAGGTACCTATGTATAGCGTCCAGCGATGGACTCTCTCTGCTTAGTCCTTCGGGAACACTTCTTGAATTGTGTGGGCATAATTTAATTTTTTATTCTTTCCTCTGTGTACTTTCTTAGGTAATTTTCACGAGGCAAAACAATTGAAATTTTGCCATTGGTTTCTTATAAGGCGCTTGGCATTCAGTGTTTTAGGTAGATTACTTTTTCTACGACGACCGACGTGCAAATTTTTTTAATAAGTAGAGCTAACTTATTTTTAATACGTCAATGCAATGCAAATGTAGAATTTGTTACGTTTTGGAAGTTCGTGTATTTGTTACTGGCAGTTGGCACAAAAGAAATAGCGCAGACCCCATCCCCCTTCCTACAATACGCCCAAAATAGTCCTTGGTTTAATGGTAGTTCTATCGCTTTTTGTATACGGATTTCAAAAAGAAATGTACAGACTTAGTTTTAGTCCGAGTTTTGTCTAATCTAGTTTAAAAAATGTTTTGTAATGGGTCAACCGAAAATAATGTAAGTACTTACCAAATGTTAGATAAATAGTTTAATACATCTAAAAAACCTAGAGCCTAGTTGTTAGTAGTTGGTAGGTAGGTAGGTTATAGATTTCGTTACATGCCTAATGCGTATCGAATTTGCTATTTATTTTCTTTTTCATGTGTGTTGATACTTGGTATTTAGCTAGGTAATTACCTATATGCTTGGCGTCAAATTAATAATACTTATGACACCATTAACCATACTCTGATAGCAGAACTAGATTAAAAACTATTAGGTACCTGTTCACCTACCTACATCTAAGAATAGGTAGGTACTTATTTACTGAATGTTTGTAGGTAATGAAAATCATTATAATCTTTCATGCACATTTAATTACGTAATTGTAGATATATTTAAAATATTTTTCCAGCATACATAATAATTAATCATTTATTTTCATCAATACACATTTTATACTTTTTTTTCTGCTGTAACTATTAGGTGTATAGGTACGTAAATGAAAATAATTATAATCTTTCATGCACATTTACTTAATTAGGTATATTTATAATATTTTTTTAGCATTTATAATATTTAACCATTCATTATCACCAATACTATTGTATACAGTACAACTAGGTATTCGTTATTGTTCCCAAAGTAGGTATTAGGTAGGTAACCACGACACAATAAATCTACCTTCAAGGTAGGTAAGTATTCGATACTTTTTTAACAATGATAAAAGTGAAATGGGCCCTAAGTTATAGGTACGATTTATACAGATAAAGAGAAAACAACACAGGAACTTTGATGTAGACAGCCAGAAATTGTGTTTACCACCGTTTTACAGTCGTTATAGTAATGTGTAAGTAGTCATAGAAATATATAAAATCCTAACAAATAAAAATAACGTATTATGCAATCAAAATTATCACAACAATAGTATTATTTTCTATAATACTAATCTCCTAAAGAAGGCATAAATCATTTCTTAATTACTTAAACAACATTATTTTATATACTTATTCCGAAAATACTCTTCAAATATCATTGAGTTTCATCAAAAAGAAGATCTTTTGTCTTGCGTGTGCTACGTGATAAGTGTTAGTATCTACAATGATTAGAGATACGTGTTTATTGAACTCTACGTATATTATTAACTACGACATCGAACAAGTAAAATGGAACGAGTTATAAATAGTTCTATAAACTGCCGCATCTAATATTACAAACAAAGATTACATGTAAGCAGGCGACAGCACAAAACAGCTTAAAATGATTATTTAGGTACTACATACCTAGTATATTACGGAATGATGAGTTGATAAATATATGCTACATTAATACAATCACTGTTTCTTCGAATAAGTTTTAAGAACTTCATCAGCAGCCGTCTTCACCTCATCCCAAGATATTTGGATATCGCTATCCTCAGAGAAACGTGAGCAAATTGCTAATCTAATGAAGTAGACTTCATCAATCTTCGACGGTACCAAATGAATCTTACCACGACCGTTAATACGTCGCAGCAATTCTTCGTTGAGATCGTTGTCACCTTTAAGTCGGAAACATACTAGCCCCATTGTTACCTCTTCGCATATTTCGAACCTTTCGTCGGTAATGCAAAGCCTTTCAAATAGATGGGCCAAGGCAATATGTTTTCTAATATGCTTTTGAAGGTTTTCAACTCCGTACAGTCTCAAAACGAACCATAATTTGAGAGATCGGAAACGACGACCAAGGGGAATTTGCCAATGGCGGTAGTCTGGAGCCGATCCCTGCTGGTCGTGTTTCAAGTAAAGTGGATCGACGTTGAATGCATCAACGATCCAACGAGGCTGCTTCAGCCACATAGCAGAACAATCAAAGTTCACCAACAGCCACTTGTGCGGATTAAAATTGAATGAATCTGCTTTTTCTATGCCTTTCATGAGGTAACGATACTCTGGACAGATGAATGCAGATCCCGCGTAGGCGGCATCCACATGTAGCCAAACGTCACGGGTAAGGCAAACATCGCCTATTTCATCCAAAGCGTCGAACGTGCACGACGAAGTTGTTCCTAAAGTAGCAACGACCTGTAAAGGTAAGATAGATTTAACTTATTTATTTATATATATGCATGAAACATTTTTATAGCTCAAATATTTATATTTATCTCTTACGTAAAATGGGATGAGGCCGTTACGAATATCTTCATCCATGGCTTCTTTTAAGATATCACCTCGAAGACGGCGCTTGTCATCAGGCTTCAGTGATCGCAGCTTCACGCCTCCGAGAAGACCAGCTCGCTCTACTGAAGAATGGGCTTGTTCTGAAAATGAGAACAATCTCGGTTAGACTCTGATGTTATTCGGCTGGTTTGTTTGATTCAGTTTTTATTAAGTACTTGCTTTTTAAAAGATAAAAATTTGGTAATTAGCATGAAAATGGCAAAAATATTTTTATATTACTAAGTGATGTTTTCAGTAGGATGGTTAAAATTTTAAGTCCACTTACTATTGCAGTACCCAACAAGTTTAGAGAGGATATCAGTGTCGGTCCAGTCGGGGTGTTGTTCCTTGACGCGTTGCATGGTGCGATTCTTGGCGCCCAACAAGGCGACGAGGGTGGCCTCGCTGGCGGTGCCCTGGATCACGCCGCCGCCCTCCCCGCCGGACCGCGCTAGGAACTGCTCGGGCAGGCCCAGCATCTGGCCCAGCCAATCCAGCATCACCACCTCCAACTCCGTGCACGCAGGACTAGCGATCTGTTAAGTAAAACACAAGTTCAACCAAACAATTCATTATAGAAGTCGTCTGGCATTAAAATTAAACCTATATAACTTTCAGTTTCACCCTTTCAGGCCCACCTGATAATGAGGTGCCTATGAATATGTAACCTACTAATCTTACTACTTTTGTTTGATTTCAACTTAAATATCCAGACACCCAAGACTCAGGGAACCGAACAGCAAAGAAAGGTACCCCATCTCTACAGGAAGAAGCAGGCTGTATAGTGTATACACAGGCACCTTTAAATATATCAATGGCCGCAGTGTTTTTTACTAAAAGAACGATTTGTTAGATAAATAAATGTGATTTATGCGTTGCGGTCACGACTAGTTGATTGATCTAAGTATAAAATATCAGAATTATGTCAAGACTCGACACAATAACTACGTCTACCTTACTGTACTGGTTATCCTTGATCAAGGTTTATGTTAGTATGGGTACATTTACGACATTGGTGTCGGCTTGCAAAATTCATATCTAACGATATATTACCTAAAGTTAACAGGAATTGAACTCATTAAGAAATAGGTTAGGTACGACAACTAGGTACCTAAATAGCTTCTTTGCTAATTTATATATTTGGTAATAAAATTAATAATATTTGATCTAAACATGGTAGGAATACTTTATTTAGAGGTACCTAAGTGGAGGACATAAGTGCTCTTGGCTTGAATTAGATAAACGGCGTAGGTACCCAAGTAAATCCAATGCAGGCGATAGCGCCACTCAGCATGTCAGCTACGATGGCAGGGTAGGAGTTGGCTGTGGGGAAGTATGCGTGGAACCTCGGTGAGTGCCAGTGCGTGACTCCGGACATGACCACGCGTTCAATGTCAGCCATAACCGCTGTCCACGGTTCTGGTTGCTCCGGCGCCTGCTCAGGCACCAGCGGCCGGAGGTAGCCCGGCTTCACGGATGGTACCACTTGTCTGAAACATTCAACCTCGTCATTTGTTTTTTCGTTTCAGCGACCGAGAGAGTAAACTTTTCGAAAATGCTTCATCATACTCCTTTCTAGTTACCATCTTTATTCTATCAACATTCAAAATTCACACCTATATATAATACCCCGCAAGTAGGTAGGTGAGTTCTTAGGTACTTACCTAAATCATTAATATTTTTTTGGTAAAGTGTATGGTTTGCAGGAAAAATAATTAAATTCTTAAAAAAAATATAGTTAGTTTATACCTGTCTCGAATATTTTCCAAGTATTCGGCAACATAGTTGGTCATTGCTGCCGCAAAGTCCTTGAAATCCGCGGCCTCCATCGTTTCTGAAAACAACGATAGGACAAAATTTATTAAATGTTCATATTATTTACTTTAGCCACACAATTAGTTAATAAGATAAGCAAATGACGAAAACATAAAGTAGGTTCACAAACATAACAAACAAGTGGAGGTAGCCACTTGTAACGAAAAATAATGCAATAATTTGCGCGACAATAAAAATAGCCCATGATAAGTAGGTAGGTCGTAATATAAATAAGCAGCCAGCAGGACAGCAAACACAAAACATTACAGACTCGCTAGTTACTTTGAAAAAATAATATGCTATTCATTGACAACAAACCGAATTTTAATTTCACATCTTGATCCGTCATAGCTGTAGGCAAGTACCTAGAAGTGGAATGTATATTTATTAATTTCATACATTGATTTGAATAATTCTACAATCTACATAGGTCTATATCTCGTATTGGATATGTGAAGTACACATAAGTAGTAAGCTTATTATTAGAGACAAGAAATTAATGAGTGATATCTAGTGTAGTTGATAATATGCGTTCTAATTAGGTAGGTTTGCATTGCATGTACTACACCATCTGACAACGTAAAACTCGATCCCAACTGTGTATTGTAATATTATTTCTTCTGTAACCGAACATTACACTCGGCAGAAGAAAATTCTTCGTGCCATGATGAATGACTCTATTGTTTAACTTCCAAGTTCAAACATCGACGAATAACTTGTGTTTTACCGCGGCATAAAATTTGTTGATACTTTTTCGGAGGTGAGTTGTGGTTGAATTAAACAAATAGCGAATCAACTCATTTCGATCCACACCAATTTCAACCAATACGCAATCTAATGTGGACAACGTTAACATGGACAAACCTATACTTGGGGAACTGATCCGTCGGGCTTCATTGATAAATAATGACTTTCAAATGACAAAATGTTGATTCAATGTCAACTTTTTAGTGGTGTACCTATGATAAGGTACAAAGTGTGTTTGGAGGTCCTTGTTCCTTGTTCAATGCCGAGAGAGCGGCGCGGCGCGGCCCGCTGTGGGTTGCGCAAGCGCAAGCACCCGGCCGGCGAGCAAGTGGTGCGAGGTTATGAACGGACCTCGTTACCTGGCTACTGGAGCCTGTTGCACTACACTTAATCATACAAATAATGTCATACAACAATTAGGAGTATGTACCTGCCTACCTCACTAGCTGCCTGACATTATAATCAACGTCATCCTTAGCGACAAAGCACAGTACCTCCTAATGCAGGTATCTAGCTAGAGTAGGTACCGACAGAGTAGTAAAGTAGTAGGTAGGTACTCTAGAGATAGATAATGATACCGACGGTTCGTTTATTAAATTAGTAATTAATTCTCAGGCAATATTGCTCAGATCATGATCGATTCAAAGAACGAACCTACCTATTCTTGTTACAGTTAGGGCCAAGGTGAATAAAGCACGCGATTCATAGAAATATCCTAGTTTCCCAGAACTATAACTGGTCACAAACCAGTAAACTAAATCGCTAAGAGAAATCATTGTGGATTGTTAAGTAAATATTTTTAATTTATTTAATTACTAAGTACCTCTGCATCGCAGTAGGTTAGGTTGGGCTACTCCATATAATATCAGCTATCTGCCACTTAAAGTCCCATTAAAATCGAGGCACAGCCCTCTTTCAGATTTTAACATGTCTTATACCCTATCATAGGGCACAACTAGTAAAACTTAGAATCCATTCCTGGATGTGTCATGTCATATTGTAAATACTTACATACTTGTTACAAGTTCTTATTTTCTCACCCAGAAATAAGAAGGTACCCCAAGTACGATAACCATACCTACATACCCAGTAGTGATACGATACAATGCTAACTTATGTGATAAAAAAACAAACACCTGTCTGTGTTTTCTGGGTCAAGTTCACTAACCTTGGTCAAATAATAAAAAAAACCGGACATGATACATTCAGTCGGCCACAGCCGGCAATTTTGGCATTTTCAAATCATAATTTGAATCAAACCTCTACTCGTTACCAATGACGCCATGTCGATAATTTGAATTCTAAAACACACTAGGGTTACAGTTATTTAAAAAAACAAGAAACGTGTTTCACGACCCCGCTTATGTGTTTAAGGAAATCTTTTGACGTAGGTGGGTAAGGGGAATCCCACAGCTCTTAGAGTTCTGCTAAGAGAATTAATGTGCAATCACTTAGGCTTTTCCCGAAGAACATACATTCTGTTCAGTAAGTAAGTAAATCACCGGCTCCCACTACGAATCGTTACCTTCTTGCTTTTTATATACAATTAAAATACATATCTCATGTTAAAAGAATAATACTGTGTTGTGATAGCAGTGATAGCACGTATAGGATTATAGAAAGTTCCTTTTATCTTTTAAGAACCATGTCGAAATCTAAACGTCCTATTTTAAGCTCAGATAATGTTAGTCACATTAAGATTAATTATTATTTTTTTGGAGTTAGCAATTTCAAGGTCAGGACTCACCCTCACCACACGTTAAAGATTAGGTGTGATTACCTGGGTTTGTTTTAAGCACCTATATTATAAGTCTTGCTTCGCAATTTCGATAGATCGATTTGAATTAAAACTTAACAAATGTCATTCCTTCCATCCGGCCATGTAGATGCAAGAATAATGGAATTCTTCAATTACCTGAGTAATCAGCCCACTGAGATACTGCTCATATCCAGCATGTGTAAAGACAAATCGCAGGGGTTACTTAATGCTGTAGTTACCCATGGGCGGGTATACCTGGATGCTTACTAAGACCCATTTTTTTCGACCGTTATCAAAAACGTGTCATGGGGTCGTGTGATTGTCTATTTTATTGCCGATGATCCCGTGAGAAGAGCCTTGCAATGTGTCACGATGGCGATTATTATATTTTTAACAATTCATTATAAAAAATCCTTTGACCTTGAAGGAATTACCTAGTAACCTACATAAATACATAATAAACACACAGATAAGATTGTATCAGCTGTTAATTTAATTCCCTTTCATTTTTACTGAATAGATGATGAAAATCCGGACGCTATTTCATCACATACTACTAATGCCATATGCCAAACTATATATAATATTATAAACTATATATAAGTACCTAAGTACCTATGCCAAAAATTACCTAGGTTCGCTTGTATACTTGATAAGTAGTAGCAGTATCGCTTCAGCATCAATCTCACCAGTAGATGCCAAAAACTACTAATCATTATAATTCCTGCCTTCCTGGAATTGGTCTCCAAAAGAGTAGTCAGAAGTGTTAACGCACCCAAACTTTAGCAGTGATATTCCTACTTAGGGAGCCATCGTAAATCGTAAACGGGTTGTAGTCACGTAAGTCACGTTGCAACATTTTAGGTGTTTGAATTAGATTCCTCGCGACGCGTTCTATGTAGAGCTTGTGGTGAGATTAAAATACCATCTAAACCATTTTTTGAATACGTAAACCTCACACTCGATCGAGTAAGAGAATAAGAGATTCTGGAGGATTCTCTGTTTCATAATTCCGAACTGATTTATGAAGTTGGCAAATCGAAAAGAACATGTGGTACCTACCTATCTAAACGCTTATTTAGTTTGGTGATTACTAACATTAGGATGGAAAATCAAGTAGTTACTTACGTTAACAAGTATTTACGCGGAAAAGCAGTGAAGTTGGTGTTCTACCTCCCTATTGATACCTTAATTCCTTGCGTCGCTCATATACGAGAGCGTTTAATACCTCAAATAATATACCGTTTGATATAGACAAAGATAGAAAGCTAAATTGTCAAGGTCATACTAATCAAGCAAGAGAGCTTATCCGCGTGAGATCAGGAATTGGTGGACGTAAAAAGTGAACTCTACAATGTCACCCACTTGAATAAGGTCAATGGTACCAACAAACGTGACCTACCAGCAGCCGCGCTACGCCTTTTATTAACAAACAGCATATTATAAAGGTAATTTATTACTTATGTATATCAGCCGTGGTGGTCGAGTGGTTTGAGTAATTGCTTGCTGCACAATCTAGCGACGCAAGTTCAAATCCCACAGATTAGTCCCAATTAGTTTTTCTAAAAACTTAAGTGCTGATTTCATACTACTAGACTTTACGGTGGTCTGAGAAGACAGTCAAATGACGTATATAAGTGCCTGAGACGGCGATGGACTCACCATCACGTTGGTGATTGAATCATCATCGGTGAAAAATGGATGTTGTAACACCACTGTCTGTTTGCCCTGTAGGAGACCCTTCTGGGAAGGATTTAATTAATTATGTAGTACGTTTCTATATTACAATAAGTACCTACTTGAATGTATGAGTGAGTGAATAGACGAACAGGTTGTCTAATAGTGGAATCTGCAAATCGTCCTATGAATTAATGAAAGAAACAAACAGGTTTGTGTCAACTTGTTATATTAGAGTTCAAAAACATAATGAATAGTATGTAACGCAGGAACCTAGGTAAGCTACCTAGTATAAAACACAGATCGGAAAGTTATTCTTTGATTTTTTATTATAATTTAATTAATTATATAAATGATCGTGTACCAACCTATAACTACAAGCTTAATGGAAAAGAATCCTATCGAAACATCTAGCGGCCGTTTTCAATGACCTATCAAACTTTACAGATGGTCTGCTTTCCCCAGTTATCTATCCGATTTGATTAATCCATATTATATCTTCAATTTATTGATATATTAACTAGCGATAGTTTATTGAAATTAATGTTAGGACAAAATGATAGATTTTTTTATCTTTAGTATGTATAATAATATTGAAGTAAATATTAAGAAGTAAATTCACTTCTTATCACAAAATTTGTAGTTTTTAGTGTTTATTTTACGTAGCATGTACCGGTATATACCTTCCTATCCTGCTTATAATTAGGCCCTACGCACACCAGGCATCCGAAAATATTTTGAACAATAAATTATCGAAAGATATAGATTGCTATGAATAAAAAATATCGTAATAAAATCCAAAGTTGAAACTTACCGAATCTTTATCAATTAAGTGGAACCTAGAACTTCAACACAGAAACCCTACTAATCGCTTTAAAATAAGTTACTTAATAATAACACTATAGAATCACAGACATTTGCTGCAATTTTCTTTACTTATCTAAAACAATGTTCGTGTTAAATCGCGCAAAAGTAAGAGCGCAAAATCGCAGTGCACCCAATTCAGTGATTTGTTTCGGACTACGCCCGCCGCGCCGACATTCGCCACCTTTATACACTCGTACTAACCGACCGACACATAGATACACTCAAGGGAACTATAGCCGACTCCATTTAGAAGATTAGCCGCGGCGCATGAGCCGTCCTCTTGGGTGTTAATGCAACAACTAAATCTGTTGAGTGCTCTCCATAACTAGGTGACAAGTCTAGGGAGAGTCATGAGGAAGAATGGATCACGTTTACAGAGCTTCTAATGGAAAGGGAAATAAAAGCTGCATATATCTACGTTCCTTACATATTTTTCTTACTTACTGTGACCTTCGGTTTCACCCGCGTATACTTGATTTCATGGGTGGCTTTATTCGAGAACCCGATTCAAAAAAATATACGCCCAAGTTATTCCTTGTAACATCAGCTCTCTGCCAGTGAAAGACCCTCTAAAATCGGCCCAGCTGTTTCCGAGTTTAGCCGGAACAAACAGACAGACACGGATTTTTTTAAATTGATTTTTTAGGTAGTCAAGTAAGTAAGTACTTTCAGATGCATTTAGTGAAAAGCTGAATTACAAACAGACACTTAAATTTTATTTATCTGTATAAATAAGTAAGAAACATATTTAAAGGGTTGGCGCTCTACACTCTCTGCCTTCTAGTGCCAAACCCGTTACGGCCTTAGTGTGTGATTGATGATACTGTAGGATAACAATCCAAGATGAAGTTTCTTCATGATCTTCCATTTAAACCTGAAATGAAAATAGTAGTCCGAGCTGAAATTGTGCTCTATGACTCTACCGACTTCTTAAATTATGTTATATTTTATTTTAAGGATGTTACATTCCTCTTTCCAAATTACTGTTACTGTCCATCTTCATTCACGATGTGTCTCGCCTAAGCAGTCTTAGGGGTTGCGGGTTCGAATAGAATACACAGAATAAAATCTGATTTCGGTTAGAGATTCAGTTGCTTCCTTTAAATATCGTCTTTGGTTTGGGGTTATTACTATTATTTTATATTAAAACATTTACTTACCTACTTATATGACATATTGCCTCATCCTAATTCAAGGCTGTGATTAGGTTACTTAATAGGGTACTTAAGTACTCATATCAGGACTTGGATATTATAGGTTCCACATAAATGGGTTAATTCACTATATCCACTTTGACATGAATTACTTACCTAGGTTATATAGGTACATGAGTTGACTCTTATACCAACCAACCTACCCTGCTTTGATTCACTTCTGTGATTTCTGATAACAACAGGAACTCGAATTCGATGAAATACACGAAGCAACACTCTTTTTAGAAATAGTATATTAATACTTAGGTAGGTAATTAGGATTAAAGTTTTATAAAAAAAAATATTTTCTTGGTGTCAAGTCTAAACTTACGTACGAATATTTCACCTATAGATTTTTGAGACTTACTTCTAACATGCCTTATAATGGAAGGTACCAACCTATGTTATGCCAATAATATGTAAGTATGTATGTAAAATTTAACGAGTTGGGTTACTCCATAGTCTATTTTAAATCTAGTGAAATATATGTATACATCTGAATAAAATTAGGTATAATATTTATCTACCAGGGATATTAATCATAATGCATGATTTATTTATATTACGATATGTAATAAATGTCATATGGTAAGGGCGCTTCATCGAGGGTTGAGGGTAGCTCCCCACTCCACCGTCATCCGGGAGTGCCGGGAGCGGGTCCGCCGGGCGCTGGGAATTGAATCAATTGCTTTCAACTTCGACGAGAGGATCCGCTTGTTATCTGAAAAATTGCTCCACTTGGCGTCGCGATAACATAGAAAAGTGGAATAAGGGCATCTTACGGTTTACAACATTTTATCCATGACTTTACTTTTATTATATTTGGCGCCATGTAATATACTTACTGAAGCTCTTCCTTCAGGACTATAACTTTGCAACGGGTACGGCTACCATAATATTTATAAAGATAAATTAATTCCTTTGTATACCTACGTGCACACGAAAGCCTAATAACCATACTTGCAACCTTTGAAGCTCTAGGTAGATGAGAAGACCAGAAAAGGCTTAGGAAATTGTCCCAGCGTTTCCGGTCCAGTGTAGGGTAGATCCACAGTACAAACCTGTACAACACAATGCACATCATGCGGAAAATGTACTAACCGAACTAGAGTAACTACTTAATAACAACAGAAACATGCAACACATATATATAAATATGAATATCCTCAAAAATAGATACCTACCAATATATGCAAGGAAGTCACTTTATACAGGGTCTCGGAGAAAAAGGAACAGTTGTCTTCTAGAAGTTGTAGGGTTTTATGAATATATCACTATAATATTGAAACCGTAAAATATCTAGCTCCAACGATAACGTAGTTATAGGCAACGGCCGAAGAGCTCGCGGCCTTAAGCGATAGAATGAATGCGCGACCGCGTTTACCTACATTCCGTACTCGGTCATTAAACTTTTTAAATTAAGGGTAGGTTACTGATTTCGAAAAATGGTTTTATGGGATTATTTCAGGATTTATTAGTGGAAGAAAAAAAAAAAACGTAGTTAGATTTCACGTGAATAACTCTACGTTACAGCTGATTTTTATGTGAAAATAAGGTATTGATATAGTCAACTTTGAACATCAATTACTCGAAAACGGAAGAAAATATTTTTGTCATAATAATTTTAATTGCTTCCTAAAATTATACCCTATCACATATTTTAAGAATTGTCCCAGTTTCCCCGACACCCTGTATAATAACTAGCTGTGCCCCGTAGATTTAGTTTCATCCTTATTGTCGCGGAACCCTAATATTTTTAATAAATAAAAGTAGCCTAAGTTACTCCTTGAAACATCAGCTACCTGCCAGTGAAAGTCCCGTTAAAACCGGCCCAGCCGTTTCAGAGATTACCCGGAACAAACAGACAGACAAATAGACCGACAGAGAAAAATTTTAAAACTTGGTTTTTTAGTGTCCGTATCGTGTATACTTTCATATGCATTTAGAGAAAAGCTGTTTTGGAATCACAAACAGACTCTTCAATTTTATTTATCCGTATAGATGTATAGATATAGATATGACCTCATGTTTGTGAACAAGCGCTTCTTACGCGAGAAATTAATTTCCTGCGGATGATAAATCGGAAACGGTCCATAGCTTTTGAATCAAGCCGCTAAGTCAAAAGCTTTGGTTGTGTAATTACGGTCCATGACGCAAGCCCCTCAGTCGGGCTCACAAGTGGCTGGGGGCAGGAGGTCTGGGGTTGGGGCACGTTGGGGGCAGGCAGGGGCCGTAGTCATGGATACAGGAGGGTGGCTCTTAAGCGCTGAGAGGTTGCAACAAGTAGGTCTTATCTTATCGCATAATGTAACTGACCTTCCACATTTATAGGCGAATATTTTATTCAGCAGTCTTTACCTTACACGTTACAGAATGGGAAATAATATTTTTTGTCTATTCTCCACGGTAGCTTAAGTGCACGGTTTTATCAAGGTGGTATATTGTTTTAACAGTCGCCTGCAACGCAAACGACACAAATTCAGATCCTGTCTGGTCTGCAACAATGAGTTTTTCTAAAAAATATGTGTAGGGACTGGTCATAAGTACCGCAAGCTTTACGGATAAGGAATACATCGCCAGGAAATCTGCATAATTCTGAGAAGAAATTCAATTCAATTCGCCTGATGACTCACAGTCTGTAGGTTGATATGTTGCATTCTTGTGTCTCAGTTTCTGTTGTGGATTGGTAGTGTAGCGGATTGACTCTAGAAGTTGAAATATAAAATAACTAGCGGACATCACGTGGTTTCCGTTCACGTGGGACTACGGGGATAAAAAATAGCATATGTTACTCGCTGATGATGTAGCTATCCAGTGCTGAAAGAATTTTCAAGATCAGTCAAGTAGTTTCGAAGCCTATTCAATGCAGACAAACAAAGAAACAATCAAATCTTTCCTGTTAAAAATATTAGTGTAGATGAACAATATAATCACTGCAAACAATCATAGAAATTTATATGAAAAGATCCATGGCAAACGATCGTGTGAACCGGATCGTTCAAAATAATTGATACTTTTGGGGGACTCGGATCATTTGATCGAATTTTTGCACTGGAACTGTGTCCATGGGCGTATACACGTATTATTATTATGATTTATATTATATGCGATTTCACCCGCGTAGATTTCATTTCATTTCCGCGGAACCCTAAATATTCTTTATAAATAAAAAGCCCATGGTACTCCCTGTAACATAAGCTATCTGCCAGTGAAAGTCCCGTTAAAATCGGTCTAGCCGTTTCAGTTTTTACTCTTTGGCAAATAACTCATTATTAGGTACCAATTCTTTGCGTTTTTATACTCGTGATAATTTCTAAACGCAATGTCCTATTGGAATAAAACAAACGGTATTTTACTTCTACATGAATACCCTTGATAGCATAATGCTTAATTTGCATAAGGATTAATATTAAGATACACATTTAAGGTAGTTTCTTTCTTCAGACGATTTAATATTTTTTATGAACATAAAAGCGGTTCATCATCTCCCTGGCCTTAATCCCATGTATTCGGGGTCGGCACTTGGTTCAACCCGATGTGGCTGATCACCTGATTTTTATACGAAGCGACTGCCATCTGACCTTCGCAACCCCTTTTTCGAGGAAAATCGGCAATCTGGGTTAAACCAGTTGTCAGACTCTCTTAGGCCTCTGACTGACCTGTAACGATTGCCAAAGATGTTAAATTGGCAACCGGGACCGACGGCTGAACGTGCTCTCCGAGGCACGGAGGGAACTCGGGCGGTCACCCATCCAACTACTGGCTAGGCGTAGGGTTGCTTAACTTCGCTGATCGAATGATATGCGCATTAGCAACTGTGCCACGAGCTCCTCCTAAAATAAAAGCGGTTATTGGGACTATACTATGATAGTTAGATATATGCTCTCGCGGACTTTTTTTGTAGATCTCAATAAGACCTACAATTCCGTACTACATAATTTTGTTCTATTGTTAATAGTTTTTGCAGCGCACGCATAAATAGGTTTTCGATTTTACACCTTGGGTTACAAATTCGCAATTTTCTTACGGACCCCTAATTTTTATGAGAATAAAATTAGGGGTCCGTAATAGCCTATAGCCTTCCTCGATAAATGGACTATCCAACACTGAAAGAATTTTTGAAATCGGACCTGTAGTTCCTTAGATTAGAGCGTTCAAACAAACAAAAAAACAAACTCTTCAGCTTTATAATATTAGTATAGATAATATTATAACGGAATAGACTCTGACGATATGACATTATGCTATTTGACTCTAGCGTAGACTATATAATGAATTAAAAATACTGTTCTCAATTTGACAGTTCTGCTTTTGTCCATCTGACACTACCTTTCATATGTCATCTGTCATCCTTTTTCCGATCCATAGACAATTTCCTTCCCTCCCCGTCCCGTTCTTCATCGTACATCCCCCTCTTTCCTACAAAACCCTGACGAAAGTTTAGGTTCAAAGTCTGGGTCTGAAATTGGTTAATAAGTTATTTTAGTTTTACTGATTGGTTTTTAAGTTTAGATTATTTCAACGTCCTTCAACATGGCTAATAGTAGGATATTAAATTTACTTAAGATTTTAAAGACCCGAAAAGACATGAAATTCCTAACTGGTAAGTTCCACAATCCACATCACTCGGTGACTTTCAAACAATGTTTAAACTTTATTTATACCATTTAGTGTAATGAATATGGCTTTACAGCAATACTTATGCATCCGAAAACCCAAATTCAAAATAGAAAATGTTATACAATTAAAATTGCAGGTATACACAGGAGAACCTATGCTGCCGTAGCAAGTCAGGTCCACACGAAATGTAAATTGGTTAATGGTGTTTACGTTGTCACTTTGGATTCCCCGAATGTCAAGGTAATGCAATAAATTAATTAGCATTTAAAAATAAACAAATATAAATGACATTTGAAAGTTAAGTTTTGCATGAATTCTTGGCTGTTAAACAGTAAAAAAAAATAACTGAACAAATGAGGAATAATTTAGTCTTAATTTTATTTGAGTTGAATTAAATTCCAAATTCAAATGTATTTAATTATAGGTAAACTCCCTCAACACAGCAGTGATGGATGAAGTCCGTAATATTGTCAATGAAGTTGACTCAAACCCGGCCATTGAAGCTGCAGTGATAATTTCTGGCAAGCCTGGATGTTTCATAGCGGGAGCAGATATTGGAATGATTGAAAGCTGTAAAAGTAAAGAAGAAGTTGTCACATTATCTAAGAATGGTAAGTTCATTAGGCACAAATATTTAAAAAAAATATCATTTGACTTTTTTTAAAAGAGTAGACATGTCAATAATGAAAATTGAGGTGTCAGTGCTCAGTTTCTCTGAAGATTGAATTTTATTTGTCATGTGACAAACTGCCTTTAAACATTTTATTCATTTGATTTGTGAGATTAGATTTCTAAATCTTATTTAGAAATACTCTGACAAAATGATACCAAAATTGAATTATTTCAAATAATTTACTATTTAGTAATTTGCACAACTTTTATACCTTTAACCTTTAATAAAACAAACAAAATCTCAGAAACAGCTCCAATGGTCATCTAGGTTCTGTATCTGGTATCTGACCTAGTTAAGTGATTTAACTATCACTATTCCACAGGCCATGAAATATTCAGAAGGATGGAGACTTCCCGTAAGCCTTATGTTGCGGCTATACAAGGTAGCTGCCTCGGCGGTGGACTAGAGACAGCCTTAGCTTGTACCTACAGAATAGCAGTGAAAGACTCCAAGACTGGTTTTGCCTTACCTGAAGTAATGTTAGGACTGCTACCAGGAGGCGGTGGTACACAGAGGTGAGCATAATTTGAAAAATATCCTGAATATTAGATGTCTCAAGTTCTCCTAATATAAATATTGCTTTGTTAAGGACTGGGTAATTTTTTTTTAAATGTCCGAACACATTATTATTTTCCTGCTATGAGTATCAAAAAATTCTGTGTTTTCCATTTTTCATATATGAATGTTACCTATGTGGAAATCTAACCAATCTATTATGGCATGAAAGATTAACAAACAATTAATAACCTAAGACATTATGTAAGATAACATTGTGACATAATTTTCAGAATGCCAGCCCTCACATCGGTGCCAACTACTCTGGACCTTGCCCTCACTGGTAAAACTGTGAAAGCCGATAAAGCCAAGAAACTGGGGATTGTTGATTTATTAGTTTCACCTCTTGGTCCAGGTATAAGATATTTCTAATATCCAAATATTTAAACGTGTACCAATCCATTAGAAGAAATCATCTGTCAATCATTTTAGTCATAATTATCATAGGTCTTAAATACAAGATGTCATGTAATTTTAATAATTTGTTCTTTAATGAACTAAGACATACAATTGTTGATAGGACAATAATTTATAGTTTATAGCAGTTTTACCAGGATAGACTTAATTCCACATGTGTCCCATGGGACAGATATATTATTTTTTAAATTAAATTTGCCTTGGTACCCTTGTAACTTTAGCTATCTGCCAGTGAAAGTGCTGTTAAAATCGGTCCAGCCGTTGCGGAAGTTTGCCGGAACAAACAGAGAGATAGACAGAGATATTTTTTTTAAATTCGTTGTTTATGCAAGTACCATATTAAATACTTTATATGCACTTAGTGAAAAGCATTGGTAATCACAAACAGACACTTAAATTTTATTGATCTGTATAGATTTAAATAATTATAATTTTAGGTCTAAGTGGTCCAGAAGAGAATACATCAAAATACCTGGAGAATGTGGCTATACAAATTGCAAAGGACCTGGCCTCAGGAAAAATGAAAATTGATAGATCTAAGAAAGGGTTAGTTGATAAGATCACTGCCACAGTGATGCAATGGGACTTTGTAAAGAATATTGTGTTCAATAAAGCCAAGGAACAGGTCATGAAGGCTTCCCGCGGCCTCTATCCTGCACCACTCAAGGTATGCTAACAACACATTTTATTAACGTTGTTGTTGCGTGTATGTTTCACAAAAGTTTCTCTGTTTTTCTTATAAATTATATTTGAACCTAAATAACATAGAAAATAGAAATTCGAATACTTTTACTAGTTTAGTGGATGTTGTGTGTCTTTTCTGTTTTAATGGAGGTATAATTATTATTGTGTCACAAAAGTCTCTTGCTTTTGCCAAACCTTGCATGGGATGTGGCCACAACACTAATATGATTTAATTCAAACTTCAGATTTTATTATATAAACCAAGTTCAGAAAAAAGGAAAGGTAGTGCAAGTATTTTTATTCTGTTGTCTTATAATTTCAGATTCTTGAAGTGGTAAGGACAGGTGTAGACAAAGGACCCAAAGCAGGGTATGAGGCGGAGGCACAAGGGTTCGGTGAGCTCGCCATGACACCGCAGAGCAAAGGGCTTATTGGCCTCTTCAGAGGACAGACTGAATGTAAGAAAAACAGATTCGGCAAGTCTCCAGTGGATATTAAGACGGTAAACATACTAAAATCTCATTATTTAGATACTAGCTGGTGCCCGCCACTCTTTCTGTGCAGTACTTGACTTATCTTCATATTTAGGACACTTCTTCTTTACAAATTATAGCCCATTTGTTATTCTGATGAAGAAGCTATATTATTGTTAAGTTTCAGGTTACTTGCGTGAAAGAGTAACAAACATACATTCATACATACATAATACAAACTTTTACGTTTATAATATTAGTAGGATATACTACTGGCAATTCATATTATTTACATAAAAAAATGTGGACGAAGCGAAATCTGTAAGCAGTAAAAGTAATTTGCTATTAAGTAATTTGTATTGGCAAATTGCCTTCTGGGCTTAAGGTATAGCCTGAGGGTTACCAACTTGGGTCCAAATTTCTTATTTTTAATTGAGTTATAAATACAGTTTTAAATGTCCTCTCCTCGTCATAGATCGGTGTGCTAGGCGCTGGTTTGATGGGAGCCGGTATAGTCCAGGTGTCCATCGACAAGGGATACAACGTGATCATGAAGGACGCGACCAACGCCGGCCTCTACCGTGGCGTCGGACAGATACAAACCGGACTCAACAATGCGGTTAAGAGGAAGAGAATCTCAGGGTAACTTTTTTTAACAAAATATTGGAAATGCTATATGGCAAAATACTATATGACGTACGCCCCTTCGAATTTAGAGGCTGTTCATTAAAAGCTTACTCAGACATATGCTGGGGCCTTACCATGAGCTCTTATTGCCATGATAGTTTCACTCATTTATGAGACACATGTATATAACGTGTATACATCTGTCACTGTCGCACATCTGAATTATCATTGCAATAAGAGCTCATGGTTGGGCCCCAGGTTTCCTCACGATGTTTTCCTACACCGTAAAGCATGTGGTGCGAAATCGCTGCACCAAATATTTTTTTGCCCACAAAACCCCAAGGCCACTACTGCTTTGTTTTATTACAAATTACTGAAACAGATAAACATATTTATTTTCTTTTCTTAGTTTACAGCGAGACAAGTTTCTGTCAAACCTCCTGCCAACATTAGACTACGCGAAGATGAAGACAGCGGACTGTGTGATAGAAGCAGTGTTCGAAGACATCAACATCAAGCACAAGGTGATCAAGGAGCTGGAGGCCGTGGTGTCCAAGGATTGCATCATCGCCACCAACACCAGCGCCATTCCCATCACCAAGATCGCCGCCGGTAGCAGTCGCCCAGACAAAGTTATTGGTACGCTATATCATATACTATAACAGCTATATATAAATATTAAATTCTCGTGACACAATCTTTGTAAGAATACTCAGTTGTTATGGTTTTATTTTGTATATATTAATAATTTAAAATAATAATAAGTGTTAGAAATGTTTGTGGTGTGAGAACAGGGTGCGTGGGAGCACCATTAAAATTATGTTTACTGTACAGGTATGCACTATTTCTCGCCGGTGGACAAGATGCAACTGCTGGAGATCATCCGGCACCCGGGCACCAGCGAGGAAACGGCGGCTGCGGCCGTGGCCGTGGGCTTGCGTCAGGGGAAGGTCGTCGTCACCGTGGGCGACGGGCCCGGCTTCTACACCACCAGGATACTCTCCACCATGCTCAGCGAGGCCATCAGGTATATGTGACCTTCAAAGAGCTCTTGGGCCACACGGCTTTGTACTTTTAGGTAGAATTTTGTCCCCTTATCCTAGGGGCACACTATGTTTAATGAATGATTATACAGAATATATTGTCATGTTAGTTAATTTCGGGCATAGTTGCATAGTGGTACATGGTGGTACTCTTCCTACTTAATACATAAATTGTTTGTAGGTTAGTGCAAGAGGGCGTTGACCCCAAGCAGCTGGACAACATGACGAAGCAGTTCGGCTTCCCCGTCGGAGCAGCCACCCTGGCTGACGAGGTCGGCATCGATGTTGGAGCGCATATCGCCGTCGATCTATCTAAAGTGAGAGACTAATACATCATAATATATTTTTATGTATGAACTAGCTGTGCCCCGCGGTTTCACCCGCGTAGATTTAGTTTCATGCTGTCTTTTTTTTTATCATCTTAATACATCCTTGAAACATCAGCTATCTGCCAGTGAAAGTCCCGTTAAAATCCATCCAGCAGTTTAGGCGTGATGCCGTGACCAAGGGAAATGGGGATTCATTTTTATATATAAGATTTAGGTGTCTGTTTATCCGCTTATCAAAAATGCCACATCTTGAAATATACAATTTCAACTACATTATTATTTTATATGTAATGGTAGTAAATGTGTTAAAATCTACCTCAGTTATTTACTTTATTGACAATATCTTTGCTACTTTTATAAGTGGGTAAGTAATTATTTTATCTTTTCAGGCTTTCGGTGACCGCATCAGCGGAGGCGACCTTAACATAATGCAAGACTTTGTGAAGGCTGGCTTCATGGGCAGGAAGTCAGGCAAAGGTTTCTACGTATACGAAAAAGGCACCAAAAACAGGGATATCAACCAGGATGCTATTCAGATTTTGAAAGAAAAGTATTCCTTGGAGCCCCGTGGCGCTAACACTGTCGAAGATCAGCAGTTGAGGATGGTGTCTAGGTACAGTCATATTGTTATTTATACTTAAACGGACGAACAATATTAAGAGAGTCTTCGCCTACAGAAAATAAATTAAATCGATTGTTCATTGTGACCTGTAACATTAAATATTTTTTTATATTAAAAAATCCGTACGCCTAAGCATACTTCTCCGTTTTTGTGTGGGGATGTTAATTAATTTAGCTGCATTAGATATGAATTGTTTACGTTCTAGGCGTTATTCTATTCGGTGGGTGGTGACTGTAGTGAGGTGTAATTTTTTTTTGTGGCATCCATGTTCCATAAAATCTTAATAAGTATTATTATTAATTGCAGGTTTGTCAACGAAGCAGTATTGTCACTTGAAGAGAAAATATTGTATAGCCCTCTTGAAGGTGATGTTGGTGCTGTTTTCGGTCTTGGGTTCCCACCATTCACCGGTGGACCATTCAGGTAAATGGTCAAATTAAACGATTTCATGATTGAAAATATTGATATTTTCTTTGTGTATTGATATACACCAAGAAAATATCAATTGAAAATTTAAATTTAATTCGATATACTTATTGTAAGTAATTATACTCGTATTGAGGGGTCGTGGCATAGTTAATTACGCATATTATTTGATCAGAGAATTTAAGCAACCAGAAAGAGTTGGGGTTCCTTAATTTCGCTAAAAGAGTTGAATTAAGAGCCGACCCCAACAATGTATGAGATAAAACCTGGGAGATGATGAAATATACTCATATACTCGAACTAACGCATGATATATATATTATTTTTCTAGATGGGTAGACCAATTCGGTGCTGATAAATTGGTGAAGAAAATGGAAGAATTCCAAGGTCTCTATGGAGCCCCGTTCAAGCCCGCTCAGACCCTTGTCGACATGGCGAAGGATTCCAGCAAAAAGTTCTACAAGAACTGAAGAGTTGTTTCCTGCTCTTTTATGTAGAGCTTAGAAAACTTCGTATAAATATGCAGCAAGCAAGATAATATTATGCATGTTGCAATTTACTGCCAATACCTATTGATCTTCCAAATCACATTTTAGATTTGCAGTATAATTAGTTTTGTTTGAAGGCGATCCGGTGTATTTCCCTATTTCGCTTATTATATATTTAAGGTATATTTTTTGATGAAAATAGCAATATATCAAAAGAGAATTATGTATTTATTGAGATGCATGTTTGATATAGCTACCTATTAAGATAGTCCGCCCTATTTTAAAGATACATTTAAATCATTGTAACTAATATACAACTGAATTAAAAATTATATTTGTTTTTCTTGATTTGTTTTAACTAGATAGGTATGTGATGTAAAAGATAACGTCTGGAATATTAAAAGTAATTTATGTGTGAAAGATTGGAAATTTTATATAGACACATTCCCCATCGACTACCTAGTGTGGGGGAATGTCAAGTTACTGTAAAATTGCTTATGTTTATGGAAAATAAATATTATAAATTATTATTATAATGTGTATTATGCATTCCCTTTAAATTAACGGTAATTTCTTAATTCATCCAGGAATTTAATACAAAAGACATAAATTTCCTAATAACGTGCATAAGATATTGGTTGGTGTATGTGTATGTAAGGTCTATACCTTTAAACTCATGCAAATTATTATTCAACACAGGGCTCCTAAATGAAGCGATGGCCTACTGGTTTATCATAAGCACAGTAATATTTTAATGTGATGATCATCATAGGTAGATGTAAATCATCAAATCACCCCTAGTGACACCATTGGTCTTACTAATGGTAAGTGTACTGATTCCCGCATCAAGGTCACCGTCTATTATTTTCGACAATTCGCTATACAAGGGGTGCCGAGAAAATATATACAATAATGAATAAACTAACGTTTTATTGAATTATCTAAAGTAAGAAGCATTAAAATGTCAGAACAGCAAAAAATACGTATAGAAGACTAGGCGGTATGATCGTTAACCTTGGTCTAGGACAAATTAAAGACGTAAGAAGAAGTATTTCTCTACTAGCTGTGCCCTGCGGTTTCACCCGCGTAGATTTCATTTGATTACCGCGGAACCCTAAATATTCTTTATAAATAAACAGTAGTCCGTGTTACTCCTTGTGACATTAGCTATCTGCCAGTGAAAGTCCCGTTAAAATCGGTGTAGCCGTTTCAGAGATTACTCTTTGGCAAATAACTCATTATTACGTATCAATTCTTTGCGTTTTTATAATCGTGATTATTTCTCAACGAAATGTCCGATTGGAATAAAACAAACAGTATTTTACTTCTACATGAATACTCTTGATAGCATTATGCTTAATTTGGATATGAATTAATATTATGATACACATTTAACGTCTTTCTTCAGGCGATTAAATATTTTTGATGAACATTAAAGCGGTTATTGTGACTAAACTAACTTTTTTGTAGATCTTAATAAGACCTACAAACCCGTAGTACATCATTTTGTTCTATTGTCAATAGTTTTTGCAGCGTACGCATAAATAGGTTTTCAATTTTACACCTTGGGTTACAAAATCGCAATTTCCTTACGGATCCCTAATTATTTTGAAAATATAATATACCCTATAGCCTTCCTCGATAAATGGACTATCCAACACTGAAAGAATTTTTAAAATCGGACCAGTAGTTCCTGAGATTAGAGCGTTCAAACAAACAAACAAACAAACTCTTCAGCTTTATAATATTAGTATAGATTTCTGTCATTTTACTCACTTGTCAGTCAGTTGAATGACATTACATTACAACATGACAGACAGACAGTTCCTTTACTTCATTTGACTCCGTCCGTAATAAATCCTTCTTAACTTTTTGTTTGGTTCAGTTTCTGTAGGAGTTCTTTCCGTTTCTGCTGTAAAATTTTAAAAATGTTGACCTTTAGCTTTCCCTTTTAAGATCACGAGTTCAACCTTCACGAACGTAATTGGAGTCACATTGGAGTTTATTATATCCTGCTATAGTTTTGTCGAGCGCCTGGAACCGATGATATTTATGGAATAAGTTAACAAGCATGCTATAAGAGTGATTTAGGAGGAAATTATTTCTATATACATTAGATCAAGGATATGATAAGCAGCTAAAATGTTGATAAACCGTCAATTTATCAGCAATAAACAAGTGAACCAGTTACTACAGCATGTTGTTTACCTCGCTATCGTATTAGTTTTAATACCAGCCTATCTTTACTTTGAACTATGTGTTGTGCTACCAACATTAGTAGAGGAATGGTCATTGGAGTACTTAGTCCACATGTGTAGTGCTACATTCCTGCTTCAAAATATCATTGGGAACATGATATATGGCATGTTCACAAACACCAGCATTAGAGGGATTTCATTAGAGAGTGTTAATAAAGAAAACTGGACATTGTGTGGTGTGTGCGAGTGCATGAGGCCTCCCCGGGCATGGCACTGCAACACTTGTAACATTTGCATTTTAAAAAGAGATCACCACTGCACTTTCCTAGCTTCCTGTGTGGGCTACTTCAATCATAGATACTTCATCATGTTCACTTTTTATCTTTTTATTTCTATGATGTATGCATTCTACTATAATGTCAAGTTTTTGTCTCTATTTATTTCATGGAATCGTGGATTAATTATCATCAAATTCTTATTCCCGCTTGCTAGTTTTGCCTTAGATTATGGCGAAGAAACTGTTTATGTGTTTTTAGTAGACCTGAATGTTATTGTAGGTGCATTGACTGGTTTCCTATTCTTCTATCATTTCAATAATATATTACAAGGCAGAGTTGTACATGAAGCTACAAAAAATCAATTGATTCAAAGCAATGGATGGAAATCAAATTTAATAGAAGTATTTGGTGCACGCTGGTTCTTAGCTTGGATATCACCATTTATAACCAGCCAGCTGCCAGGCAATGGCATGGAGTGGTCTGTTGATAATAAGTACAAATAATACTTTATAAGTGTCCTTAAATGTTAAGACTGGTCCAAACCATGTTACTTAGTGGATTTTACAAATCTTGTTATAACTAACTTATTTTCTCATAGTGTAAATTGTTGGATGTTAAAATAATGAATATAGTAATAAGTACATAGTGTATTGTATGTGATATTAGCAGTAATGCACCAAATTGTTGTGTATTGTTCAGTATTTTTATTTAATATACTTGATCTTATTATACACTGACAAACTATACAAATGTTATATTAAACTATTTACTAAGAATTTAATATACTTTGCACTACACCAAAATATTTGTTACACTGTTTAAAATTAATCTTATTTAAAAAGTAAAACTTGTAATTATTTTATTAATAAATGATATTTTATTTCATTACACATTTACATCTAAAAGGTATTCTCATAATAACTAATATATTTACATTATTCGAATGTCATGTTAGGTATTTTATTGTCTATCTGGAATGTTAGTATTGGGCAATATTTGCGCCAGGTATCGGCTGCGTATCCTGTCGGACTGTGCTTGGGCCACGTCGCGCGGTGTCAGAGAATTCTGCTCCTCGAGTGACTCGTGCGGTCGAGAGTCGGTTTCTTCTTGGTCAGTATAGTCTTCATTGTCTAACAGGTTAGCAGTTTCGTCAGCCCTCGTCGTTGTCCTTGAAATAAAATGCGCAAAATGTATCATACTTGCAAAAAATATTATTAACTAGCTGTGCCCCGCGTTTTAACTTAGCTTCATGGCTTTATTTTGCGGAACCCTAATTTAATAATCCTTGTGACACCAGCTATCTGCCAGTCCCGTTAAAATCAGCCCAGTCGTTTCAGTGATTAATGAAAACAATTTGTTTTTTTAATGTAATTACTGTACATATGCATATAATTGGCTGTTAATTTGGAATAACAGACCCTTCAGTTCAGTTTATTTATCAGTATAGATAAAGTATAAATGATAATGTACTCTGTTAAATATAATTATTCAGCAAACCCGCAAGTGTTAGTGCTGGTATCCATAAAGATACACACATACATAACCACTGTTTCATGATACTTACGGTTTTGTGGAGTCCCTCATGCTCGGAGACATATTGAGTGCACCATTACTAGCTGAGTCCAGTATGTAAATAAGTACTGCAGCTATTAATGACACTGCAAATAAATAGAAGGTATTAGCCCTGATTTGCTTTACTGTGGCAAACAAATAATCATTATTATTATTTCAATAGACTGGTATCAATCAGTCTATGTACTCACCAAATAAACATCCTAAAAAGAACATTTCCAACATAAGGTATCCATATCTGTCAACTATTATTCCAGCTAAAATAAGAACTGTAGCCATTCCCAAATTCTGGACAGCTTGACATCTGTAACAATACGACACAAGGATAATTTTAGAGGAATGAATAAAAAAAGGTCTTTCAAACTAAAAGCTCTCAATTTGTTAAAATAATTCTCGTCAAATAATATTAGGATCATGGAAAGGCACTGCATTTAGCTTTGACTATCAATTATTTAAATGTCTCTTACATTCCATAAGCTGTCCCCAACTGGTTTTCTGGAATAATCAACGCCACTAATGGCCACAAACCACTTGCTAGCAATGAATATGAAATTCCAAGTGTGATCTGTAAGAAAGAAAATCTGTAAATAATCATGTTAAAGTATCCCCACATCAATTACAGGTATTTGATCAGTGAGAAAATATTTGTGTTTTTGTAAAGTAGTGGACCAATTTTTAAAAACCTTTCATGAATGCTACATTATCACCAAATGATATAGCCTATATTATCCCACGTTTGTAAAACCTGCTAGTATTATATGTAATGTCTTACCATTCCAATGTAAGGATTGAAGAATGTGAAGGCCAACATAAAATGAGCGCCGATAGTCGTCACAATACTGACAATAACCCACATTACATTTCTTCCCGTCTTATCGATCAAGATGCCGAAGAATGGACTCAAGGCCGCGGATAGCAAATACACCATGGAATTAACTGTATTAGCATCTTGAGGGAGAAAGTCGAATTTACGCTCAAAGAATAACCTGAAATTATATAAGTCGTTATTTTTATACGTATTTTGGTTGAAATAAGGCATATACAGGAATGTCTAGGACAATAGAATAACTGTTTAAATAGTTGATAGAGCAAGATACTAGGATCCCAAGAGAAATATAAGAAAAGATCAACTACATCTGCTCAAGTTATCGATGTACAAACTTTGCAAATCTCCGTAGTATTTGAGTAGTTACTTAAAAAAATATTTCATTGATTCATTGATTTTTGTGAAATCCTGATATTATAACACACCCTAAAATCTGTTTAAGCAAGTGTTTTATTCATTTGGATATGTATGTGTACATGTGTATGTGAAATACTCACTTTCCTAGGGCAATGAATGGGAATATGGCAAGATAGTATGCCACACAGATGACACAGACAAGCCAGTAAACAGATTTGAAGTGTCTTATATCTGACAAATGAAATGGTTCCTCATTTGCATGCTCTTCTTGCCTTCCTAAGATCTTTTCTGCTCTTCTATCCATCAGACCCAGAATAATACCACATATTAGAGAAACAAGGCAAGTTAAAGAGGCTGAAAAAGTAAAGATTTTGTGTTAATAAGTTTTATACAGATACAAGATGAAGAAAAAAGGATTTAAACAGGTGCTCACCAATAAGAAGCACCACACCCAAGCGTTCATGGACTCCATAATATTTAGTAACCCATTTGTAAATAGGTCCCATAACCCAGAAATTTACAGTACTTCCAAATCTTGAGAAGGACAACTGCAACCCAAACACCATGTTGAGTTCCTTCCCTTTGAACCACAAAACAACATAGTTGTTCACAGCCACTTGCAGTGATTCCCCTCCAATTCTGAAATATAAATGTTATTGAAATTATTTCAGTATGCTAAAAGTTTTTTAGTTTAAGACTAGCAACTTCAACAGCACAATGATTTTTAAGTATCCTGTATCCATCCCTAGGGTCAAAGCTATCCCTTTACAAAATGTCAGCAAAATTGGTTCAGCAGTTTAGCAGTCAAGGTAACAGACCAAGACACTTGCTTATAATACTATTATAGATGGTTTTTGCATATCTTACCCAAAGATAAACCTTCCCAGGATCATCAGCCAGAAAGCATTCTGGGCTGCCCCAACAGCAAATACAACAGCTCCAACAAACACTATGGTCATGTATATCACTGTACCAAGTCTCACGCCAAAGTATCTGAAAATATATTGCTTTAATTGCCTTGGCCTTACTTTATACAACTACATTATTTCCAATCAAAAGGGTTTGAGGAGAGAACATTTCAGTATAAGTCTTTTTAGGGCTAATATTGATTGAATATTGGATATCTACAAATTCTGCTAATGCATCATTTTACAGCTAGTATCATATTTCCAACTCTTTTATTAAAACTCCACATCATTTAGGTCACACTGCTGGTCAGTTCCAACAGGGCAGACTCATTAAGTGAACACAAATTGTAACTGGACATAGTATTATAATAACATGGCATAAAGTTCAATATTGCTTGAATCTGTTCTTGTCAATTTACCTACATAATATGAGTAATGTTTTTACAACAATATGATAAAGGATGAACTTTGTATGAAAGAGCCAGTATGCCAGTCCAGCCTATAGTAATATATTTCTCTGTATGGAAAAATATTATAATTAATTAATATTATATTGCAAGTTTTAGCAAGAGTTCTGTTTTTATTTTATCATCTAATCTACAATCAAGTCAAGTTTGTGTTTCAACACCTTTTGAGACCCTTTTGGTGTGGACCCTTGTGTGCACTTACCCACACATCTTTTCTTTCCCTTAAGATAAATGGGTCAGTGGTCTGTTAATTAATCATATACAAAACTCTCATCAAAATAAATGTACATCAGATTATTTCCTTTTTGGGACCCAGGAAACCAAACATACCTATCAATGAGATAGCCACCAATGAAACACAGAATGACATTGGGCCATGAGTATATGGAGTACAGGAGGGCAAACTGGGATGTGTTCAGATGTAGGTCTTCCTTGAAGTTGTCTACCAGTGCACCGGGGGTATCATAACAGAAGTATGACCCTGGAACAAGACCATGTCACAATAAAGCTTATCACACACACACATTAGCTCTACATATCATACAATTATGACTCATGTCATATCAATAACATGTGGCTGTGGATGGTTATTGTAACCAAGTAAAACTATGTAATATTTGTTATCTCTACTGTTAACCACATAAATTGCAATAGCTATCAAACAATATGGACGTTTATATAACTCACCAAAACAAAGGAAACACATTAGCATCAATGCCAGGAGGCGGTGAGCTCTGTGTGCTGGATGGCACCATGATGTGGGCACCAACTCCTGAGATCTGTTACTTCCACTGGTCGATTGTGATATATTACCACCATTATTGCGTTCTAGGGTCTCCATTGTTGCCTAATAATCATAGAAGTATCACTTTTTAACAATTTTTCAAAAGTAAAAATAATTAGTATGTAGCCAAAATGTTAATAAAAGTAACGATTTGTTATAAAAACTAGTGACTGAGCATTAAAAAAGTGGGTGTATTTACAAAGTTTTGCTTCAGTAGAACAGTTTTGTTAGCCGCAGAATTCCTGGCAGTCACTTTTTATTTCAATAGCAGTAAGTAAATCACATTGTAAGAAATTGTATACAGAAGTAACAGTGATAAAACAACAATATTAGAAAACAAGACGAAGTCAACTAACTGTGCACAAAGAAGTAGTGCAAGCAATGCAATTTACTTATTTGCAAGCAAACTTCAATTCAATCACAATCACAACACAAACATCAAAATACAATGAAAATTAATTATTGAAGTTGATTGATGGATTTGAATTAATCAAAACTGTCACTGTCAGATTGATTTCGACATTGACACTATTGACATTGCTATCATGTTTCTGCTTTCTCCTCTTATTTTATATCGCAAATGAATTCTAATCTAACACAGATACACAATAATATATTTTTCACATACTCCTTTTATATCAATCAAAGAAAATTATTTTGATAAATAATTGTTTTATTAACCCAACGTTAACAAAGATGACGGATCATGCATGTCTATACTATATTGTAAATCATGATGTTTGACTCACAGCGTTGAATTAAAAGATTAGTTAGCTTTAGTGAGTCAAACAGTCGACTGAATCCATGCAATAGGTACATAAGCAATCCCACTGCTGGCCTACCTAATACACTATACCTACCTAATGTGGATGTGTGGGTAAAACCTGTGTGTACTGTCTGTGGATTACTGCAGGTAGCAATCTACCTACAGTAATTTGTCACACCGCGATACTTCACGGTCAAGGATTCGTGAGGAAACATGAAATGTCTGAGAAAAAATTAAACAAATTATGTGAAGGTACCTATACCTATTGGCAGAATCATGCTTATAGAAGTATGTATTTACCATCATTTATGTACACTCTTTTGTAATGTCTCCATGATGGAGATCTTTGTGAGACAGATCTGTCTGATCGGCATCAACATTTCATCGGTGAAAAGGTGTCAATAATGAAAATTGAGTGTTTCAACATTCATCCATTTTGAGAGGACGATCAAATTAACTTACTTGCTTCTGTTCCGCGGTTTCACCCATTTTATATACTACTAGCTGTGCCCCGAGGTTTTACCCCCGTAGCCTTAATTTTATGGGTGGTTTTATTTACACGGAACCCATTTTTTTAATGAAAGATGACCACAGAGGACACATTTAAACGTAGTTTATTTTGTTGGTAAGTACTTAGGTACCGTATATACTTGCCTAATAATGCATTTAGGGAAAAGCTGTGAATGTATCTAGGTATCTGTTTAGTTTTATTTATCTGTACCTATAGATATAGATATACTTACGAGCTATTTTCATGGGAAAAGTTAAATTTCAAACACGCCTCTATTCGATGTGATCCATACCATCAGAGACACCCTGTGTACGAACAGAGATGGATTTAAAGACGCATAATACCCGTTCATCTTTTTTGATGAGGTGTCGATTCTAGCCGAGCAAATTTATTTTACATTCGTTTCACCATAGTTATGTAGGTACTTCGATTCATGAGGGGTCTGAGTAGGACCGCGGTCCCACATTAAAGAGTTAGTTAACCTTTTAAATGCTTTACACAAATTAGCCAGATTAAATACATATACATAAAAGTTAAAGTTAAACAGTTATCCAGAGTAGGCACCTAATTTTCGTATCTGTTATCTCGTAAGCTGTTCCATCAGAGATTCAATATCTTGCAGGTGTAGTGTTTACGTGCTTTGCGTCACTGCACTCTCCTATATATATTATACCTACTATAACATTAAAGAGGCAGCTCAATTTGATTAAAACAAGCAATTTCGATAATTACAAAAAAATACAGTATTTAGTTAAGTGAACATTTCATGGTTGGGTAAGTTCTACCTAAGTACTGTATAATTTTTACCTATCTACTTGTCTGCTTTAATAACTTGTTAATTTGTTAATTCAATTAACTTGTTGTAATTACGTCTATTAACATAATATGTTAATAGAGGTATCTAAACGATATATTATATCGTGTCATAGTTTTCATGTTTCATAAAGATTAATGTTAATAGCGTGGTATACAAAGGTGTATGAGATAATGTGTTGTGGCGGCAGTGTGGCGGTCGTGTTGATGGCAGTGGCAGGCGGTGGCAGCGGGCAGCGGTCCACGGCGGGCGGCCGGCAGTGCGCAAGGCGGGCGGGGCGGGGCGGGCGGCGCGGCGCCGCGGCGCGCAGTGTTCCTCGCGCAGGAGCGGAGTGGTGTTCACTCGGCGGCGCGCCACGGCGCGACATGCCCAGCTGATGTTTATTTATACCGCGAGCTCGGTGGAGGGTGCGCGCGGGAGGCCCTCCCCTCCGCGGCACCACGGGTCCGCGTGATGCAGCCGAGCGAGCCAGCCGACGCCGCGCATGCCGCTAGCGGAAACCCCCCGCAGCGCGGCCTCAACGGCGGCCGTTTCGACTTTGACGATGGTGGCACATATTGTGGTGGATGGGAGGACGGCAAGGCCCATGGCCACGGAGTGTGTACCGGGCCCAAGGCGCAAGGAGCGTACGCGGGCTCTTGGCACTTCGGCTTCGAGGTTTCCGGTGTCTACACCTGGCCCAGGTGAGATAGTGACTTCGCCCGGGCCTCGCACATGCCCGAGCAAATCCGCGTCCGAACCCGCTCCAAAAATAGGCTGCTATTAATAATTGAGTTCGGTGTTTCGCTAGAAAACGCGTGTAACGTCGGTGAAAGTGCCTCATGGCCCAATCTCAGCGTATATATTCATATCGATCGGTGGACGTTGATAACAACACGTGATAACAGTATCATACTTGATGTCAATAGACTTGTCATTGCTACAGACAGATCCATTAAGCATCCGTAAAGTGGTTCGCTGCGATTTCATCAATTGTAATTGACCTCTATTACAAACCAGCTATCATTTAATATGAAAAGCCTGCTACGCTTGACTTTATACATCTATGTTATAAGTTTTTAGATACTAAAATATCTATTATATTCAAATAAATAGGCAGCAACCAATCTTAACTGTTAAAATGTTGGGCCTATATCAATCCATCAAGGATCACATCTCCACCGAGTTAATTTCTGGTATTCGGAATTCCTTGATAATTTGTGTGTCAGGGTAGTGTAAATGGCTAGTCATCAATTAATGAACATGGACTTAGTTACCTTATGGTACATTCAACGTTTTACTTACGGACGGTAATATTTCCTCAAACATGAGTAATTAAAACAGCTATTTAATCCCAATACACCTCAAGTTTATCCTCATACAACACAAATTCATCGGAATTAAGATACGAATGAGCTGTAAGTTTGTTTTGGACTGAAATATTTTAGTGAATCAATAAGTACGAGTCGGCTACAATTTAACTCTCCGACCCAATTCGCATTCCCACTGCATAGTTCACATGTTTTATTACCCCGGATACATTCAAAGAAACTAATGTGGTTTTTAATTTTAATTCGAAAAGTAGAACAATGAACAGTGGATTTTGATAAATTTGGAACAATCTGTAGTTCGTGCTTTAACGTAGGTCAACGTTAATTATCTAAATTAGTGTCACCACTAACTAGCTACTAACCAATGCAAACACCGGTCTAATACTCCTTCATCATCTAGTTAAATATCATTTGAGCGGATAGGCATACTTACCTAGTGTTTCAATACCTAATATTTTGATATTTAATAAAAACAGACAACATAGACATGGCACATGTTTATAATCCGGCATCATGAGAGACTGGCGTCTGAGAAACGTGAAAAACCTTTAAATTATAGGTCTCTAATACTACGACAATCGTTTTCTGAAAAAAATCTCATTGGTATAATGAGATTTTATTTCAGTTAACGTAATTTTTTTTTGTTTTCTTTTTCTTCTGATTATCTTGTCTATAGAAGTAGAGTATTATAGACAACAAAATCATACAAGATTTATTCCCGTTCTGTCTCAGTAAAAAAACACCTCTGTATATTATGCTCTATGTTTAATTTCTAGTCTATGTTTTGAGTGTGGTAGGTGTAAGTAAGTACCATAAAATACAAAATAGTACTTAATTTATATTTTATTTTATTATTTTCTTTATCTCTTTGTATCACAACAATATAAAATGCGTCAAATCTATACCTTTAAAGACCATTTCTTTCTTTGAAGTCAAGATCATTATCTTTTAATGGGACAGATTTTCGCGCCGTTTATGTCGTATTACCTAAAAAGTGTACCTCTATTTTCTTCCTTTTGCTCCGCAGTTTAATGAAGTGTGCCCTGTGCAGTTTTCTTTTGTAAGAACTATATCTTTGTATGATATTGGTTAGGTGCTATTATTTACACAGACGTGAATCTGCATACGATGGTAAATAAAAGCTAGTTTTATCTAGCAACTTAATTGTTGATCTCGGATTTTAACTCAATGTTTGTACCTTTTGACTTAAAAAAAATCGTGTAGGTACTATTCACTTGGAAATTTATAACAGATTCGACAGTAGTAAAGGAGAGGAACATAATAATTTCACCTTTTGGAGATATAGAATCTTAGAGATAATGTAAGACATAAACAATATATTTATTGATATTGAAGAAGTTAGGGAAACCACCCAAATTAACCGCAGCCTCAACCGCAGGCCATTGCTACCTATGTTACGATAGCGTGTTTGTCGAGATGTTGTTAATGCACTGAGCGTAAGCTGAAACCAGTAACCTACTATAGGTGATCATTTTACAACATATCGTTGAGCTAGCTTGCTAGATCCAAACCAAATAGGTATAATACAAGTAAACAAAACCGCTAACCTTGGAATTTGACTTGGAGAGCAATCGTAAAGTCTTATTATAATCGTAATTCGTATTATACCTACTTATATCTTCAAGTATTTACTAGAATATTGATAGGTAATTATACCAAAATGCTAACGAGTTAGATTTACTATGAACTTACTGTACCCACATTAACTGACCTTAGTGCTTTAATGTCATATGTAGGTACCTACTAGGTTCCTGCTTATAATATAGATTTTAGTTTAAAACTAAATATCACTCGCTTCCGTGCATGCAAGTGATGCGTGTCTCTACGTCAATACTACGTAAAAAGCCCAACTTGTAGCGCTGTGACATCTGCGCAAGATTCACATGATCCTACCAACGTAAATGGTATATTTATCAAAGGATGCCTTTTACTTTCCTATAACATGGTTATAACGTCCAATCACATAGCATAACGTGTCTGAATTAAAATATTAAGGCTAGGTGTTAAGTGTCCCTTAGAAGTGGAAAATTCGCAGAAATTATGATACTCTTGATAGCTGTTTCAAGTCCAATAAAAAGACTGTCCTTTCACGTTGATCGCATCCATGTATATTTATTGCAACGACTTTAAAATTTTGGATGAGGCGTTCAAGAAAATAATGGTTTAACTTCTAGATAAAGGAAAATGCGTACACAAGTAATTTCGTATACCAACATAGGGTTTATATTTTTCTTAGTTATTTGAAGAAGTTCCTACTGTCAAAATCTCAAGGCTCACGTAAGTTTTAAGAGCATTGACCCGATAAAAGTTTGCTATAGTGGATATCTCTCAGACGATTGCAACGGAAGGCCTGGCACTGGTCGCACTCAGCAATTTGGCTGAGACGTACGCTCACTGTAATATTCACCAGTCTAAATTAAGATAAACGCGTAACCACCATGACATATGCGTAAAAGTTACAAATTATTTTTAACTATATGCTTGGGTGATTACATACAAAGCGTTGAAGATGTTCCTGACAATTTTGTTGCGTGCGTTTAACGCTCAGTCCTTATTATTTTTTTAATAATAAATCCGCCTTCTTAGGTCAAAGTGTTTAGACATGCCACGAAAAGCACATGAACAATGATGGATGTACTAATTATTACTTCATTGCAATTACCTACCGTATAATTATAATAATTTTATTTTTCGACGTACGTATAATAAATACTACGTATAGTAAATAGGACTTGAGTTGACCTTAATTAATTATTTATAAAACAATCGTGAAATATTGTAACTGTCTGTTGGTAGATATGAAGCAATTACTTTCTGAATTGAATATCTACGAACGTGGACTTCCCAGAAAAGTCCCAGAGGAGTTACCACCTTATTACAGAACGTGGACTAATAAAATCTTTAGCTTACTTTTTCCTGAGACGTTTTTGAAAAGAGTTAGACATAAATTTCATCCAATTGTGGCCTAGTCTTTGTTTAACGCTGAGATTTGAACTAGCGCTGCTTGCCTAGCAAGCAACTACTCAACACAGTCGGGTTACCAGCTTCTCATAAAAATGAGAAATGTGTATCTGTATAAAAAAAATATGCTATCCCAGAAGTGATAAGCAGAGGTGATGTCTGTAGGTCTCCTAACGATGTTTCCTTTCTCCTCACGAATCTTTAGAATCAGTGGATGCCGCTGGAATTCGAAGTTGGGCCACATGCGTAGCAGGCGACTGCTCAAACCCCTAAATTTTTTTTTCTGTACCTTTCTGTGTGTTTATCTGTTTGTTCCGGCTACTCCGAAACGGTTAGAACAAAAGAAGGATACTTTTGTATGAAATAAAAATAAATAAAATTGTAAACGTGGGTAAACCCAAAGGGGCACAGCTGGTATATTATAATATTGCAATTGTAAGAAAACATTTTCGAGGTTGTTTCCATTATTGAACAATTACCACTGTGAGCAATTCATTAAAAATTGTATTCCCTGGTTAGTGACTGTTCTGATGCCTCGTACTATAAAAAGAAGTTGCAAAATTGTTCTAAGTACTTAGTAATATAAAAGCGATTCCACTACACCTACATCACGTTGCAGTATCAATATTTACGATGCGCCGCGCAGGAGCAATTCATTTCGATGCGATTATCTCAATTTAATTGAGTAAGTATACCCATGCATACCTCTCGGGAACGGATCCTTTATTTCATTATTCATGATGATTCATCGATTTATCATACCGAGGTATGTAGGTACGATTGATTCGTTATTAACAACATAGATATTATTGGAATGCGTAGGACAAGATCAAACACGACATAGCATTCTTACTTTCTTACTAATGGATTGTAAAAGGGCTGTTTAATCCCCGACGAAAAAATATTGGGTACGTCCCGGAGTACCCACATTTTTTAAAAATCTTAAAAAACACAATTACTTAAAAGTCAGATTAGCTTAAAAGTACCGTTAGCAGATGATGTGTAAAAAAACATCGCTTGTTTGACGTCGATGATTGTCTGTCTGTGTTTGTGTATGTGTCTGTTTGTGGCATCGTAGCTCTGAAACGGATGGACCGATTTAGACGCGATTTTTAGATTAAAAGCAAGTTTCCTTGCAGTGGTTCGGTTGATATCGGTCTAGAGGTGTAAGAGAATCAGCTCTTTTCCAGAATGATGTAAGGCATTATTGGCCTATGAAAATTAATTGATAACTTCGACCTATGCTGCTCACAGTTTTTTTTAAGTCCTGTTCCTTACACTATAAGTATTTTACGCGTCCTCTACGCGTTTGTAAATATAAAATGTTATATTTAGATATATGATTTGTTACGATGCCCATCCTCCATGACGTTTACGTTGTATTTAGGTATCACTTTTTTTTTCTTATTAGTTGTGTTCACTTTTCAAATATAAAAACGATTAAAGAAAAAGTGGTAGGTGGAGTTTCAAGTTCGTGCAATGCCTTCCTATATAAATATAAGAAATATGGTGCCACAATATTAGCAATATTCCAACAACGCCTGCACGTGAACCGCAGAGGTTTGGTGCAACTGTTTTGTGTGGCCGATGAGCCCGCTACGTTGCTACGTAGGAAGGCACTACTCGCTTTGTGACAGTTTATTTCGAATCTTTCCCCCTTATTACAAAACAAAGACTAAGCTAGTCCTTGGTTTAAAATTAGCTCCATCTCTTTCTGCGATACGTATCTAAAAAGAGATGGTTTTAGTCTAGTTTTCGTTTAAACCATGTTTTGTAGCGCTCGCATATTTCTACGGCTCTGGAGTTTTATGCCCATTTACGTTTTCTACAATTCTGAGTATGTTTACGAGCCTTACCTTTGCCTTAACTTTTTAAATTATTTTCAACGCGTGTTGCAGTTAAAATCTATGAAATGAAGTACGTAGGTACGCGGGTGGCATTGTTGTTAAAAAAGTTAAGTAAATGAGCTAATTGAATGAAGTAACAAAAAATTTCATTATTTCAGAATACCTATAATGACATTCGGAGTTGGAACTGAGCAATAAGGTACTTATTGCCATCACAGATTGCCCTTATGTTCTGGTTATTGAGTCTACCTTTCGTAACATATGTCAATATTATTATTTACATTCATCAGTAGCTACATCGTTTACTTTAATAATATCTAATACCTAATTAATGTTTTCCCATTTGTTTCGCCTGACAAGGTCCATTATTGATGGAATCGTATCGACTATCGAACACTTTGAACCGACGTCCGGGACTGCTGACACATGAGATGCCATGTAGGCACGCCAGTGTGATTAAATATTAGACATTAACAAATAGCTAAGCAACTGTTTTGCTGACGTTAGGAGCCCACCTCCAGTGGCCTATCCTAGAACTTTATTGCAATGATAGTTCAGCTGTGTGACAGTGACAGATTTATACACGTCATATACATCTGTCTCATAATATGAGTCAAACTATCTTGGCAATAAGTGCTCATACTAAGGCACCAGGGCTTGTAGACAAAGTAACATTATCCTCATGTTTAGCTAGTAAAAACGATACAAAATGTAGGTACGACACAGAATTACATAATATGTCATGTGACTGATTTATGTAATTTCCATAATTATTTTATTGTTTCTATTAGCGCAAGCGCGAGAGAATGCTACTTTGTCTAGGCCTACTGTTAATTAATGAAATATTAAATCTAAAATATTTTTTAACAGTAACCTATGAAATAATGTTAGGCGGAAGCTACGGTTGCAAGGGTATTGCACCGCTTTATACGTATTTTCTATTCGTGAGTTCGTATTCGTCCTCGTAGAAATAAATCATCATCCTCATTTTAAAAGTCGAAATGTATATTCTTTCGCCAAAACGACATTTTATTTATCTGAAATCACTGCCAAATTTTGTTAAGCTTCATTCAATGGCTTAGGCATAATAACGTCACTAACAGATATACAACTCTGCCCATCTGTTTTTCGTATCCCTCGATTGCATTTTTAATATTAGTCTGGTAATTTGTCTGAATGTGAGAATTTACCGCAATATGAATTCGGAACAACCAAATTTATTTTATCACTTTATAGATGTGACAAGACAATCATAAGTTACACCAAAGGTCAGTTATAATATGGTGGTGCCAAGGAGAGGTAGCTGATCTATTTTTCTAGTGGCCGGTACACTGTCGGTAACGCCTACGCAGGGGCACCCTAGTACTACGCAGTTCGTAGACCTATTGAGAAAGTTCTGTCATTGAAGTGTTAAATACGTGGGTAGAGTAAATCGATTTCCAGCACATCATACCTGTAGTTTTGTATACAAAACTAGTAACACACCGATGCAACATTAGGACAAATTCTTACTAAAGGAACACATCGTATTTTACAAAGGTTTGCGACCCGCCCTCATTAGTGCGCGCAAGCCTCAAGGTCAATCCGCTTTACAGCTGAAGTCTGTTGGTTTTACTTGTAATATTCAGTTACGCTCACTCAGAATGTACCTCTGCGTAACGTGCGTTATAAATAGAGGTTAGACTCGAGTTGTTTCGTCCGTTCTCATGAACAGAACAGACCGAACCGTTATCTTACCGCAGCTAATAAAAAAAACTAAAAGGAATTTCACTGCTACTGGTCATGGCTGTGCTGATTTATAGATAACCGATGCTGATTTGTATCGTTTTATTTATCAAAAACATTAATTTTTTCCTGTCGAAATCTTGTAAGAAGTGTTTTTTTTTCAAATCCTTACTTTAATTATTTTCAAATAGTATCTATATATGATGAAAATATAGGCAGTAGTGTATGGTAAATAAAGGATATTGCTCTAGAATAGTATAGTATCTTTATAGCATTACAATGAGTTATGTAGGTAGATTAGTATTTGTGAAATAATCAAACGAATACATTAACCTATTATGTAGTTACGTATAATATTTTACAAAGACGTCAACGACGACACGTGCCAATATCCGATTCCGGGTATTTTTATGGCGATAATTACTTTTTAATTTCACTTAGATATAAGTTAAGAGTAAGAAAGTAAGTGTAAAGCATGTGTTGTGTGTGTATTCCAGTGGCAGCGCATACGAGGGACAATGGCAGAACGGCAAGCGGCACGGGCTGGGCGTGGAGACGCGCGACCGGTGGCTGTACCGCGGCGAGTGGACGCAGGGCTACAAGGGCCGCTACGGCGTGCGCCAGAGCACCATCAGCAACGCCAAGTACGAGGGCACCTGGGCCAACGGCCTGCAGGACGGATACGGCTCCGAAACATACGCCGACGGCGGTCAGTATCATCACATTTCATTCATTGCCAGACTATTTGAATCCAAACCAAAATACTTACGTTTACATGGCCATGGCATTCTTAAGAGGAAACGTTAAATCGTTACGAAATAATGCGTCATTGTTTTTAACTAAATCTTCAGTCGTCAGTAACTAACTGTATGTATATTTTTATACATAATGTGAAACTCCGGTAAATATCCGTCTCTTTCTTGCCGTACTGATACGTTCTATACTTACATGTACCTAATGTAGACACTTACATATTCATACGCATAAAGCGGCTTCACCTAATAACCTAGATTAGTGTAGCGTGAAATACCCGTAGTTGACTGACTATTGCTTGAGCCGCCGGTTAATATAGGTAATAGACGAGAAAAGCCCTTCGCATGTTTAAATGTACGGAGCCTAGATGATAGGATTTTTTTATAAGGTACGGAAATAAACAACTAGTAATCTGTACCTACGTAAAATGCAACAATCTGAAGCTTCCATGCTACTATTTTAAGACGACAATTTCTCGCTCAGGGCATTTTAAACACTTAACAAAAAAATCGGTTTTTTGTTATTTAAATTCTGGCTCATATCGAAAGTACCACAGACGATATGAGGGAAATTTAATCAAAAAGAGTATATTAATTACTCAAATATCGTATGCTATGTCACTACATTACTAAGCACAAGCATAATGCACGCACGCACACATGTGGCCACGCGTGAATGAACAACGCTATAAAGCCAAAACGGAGACTTCTGTTAAAAAGAGTCGGTACATTAAATATACTCACACGGCATTCTATGATATATGAATGTACGCAGTAATAAACGTCTCAATGCCGGCATGGTATTAGTAGGAAAGCTTCGAGGAAAGTGTGGAAACTAAATAAAGGTACCTAACTAATATTTACATACATAATTCTTTATTACGAACTTGAGTATCTAATTGATTGAAGAATGCTTTCACCTAATATGTACTTAGGTAATTCAAAATGTAACTCAAAAATATGTAAATCACATTAGAAAATGTTTCTTTTTAATAGCCTGCCAAACAAATTTATTAAAAAAAAAAAATACGGAATTAATTAATCGTACTCGTATGACGTAAGTTATACTTTAGTGGAAAAAAAATGCAGTTAATAAATCCTTTATTCAATCGAGATATTGCGTGCATTTAGTTCGATGCATGTTCGCGATCCATATCCAACGTTGTTATAGCGACAAGCTTTTAGTTCTGCTGATTGAAAACTTGTCTAAATTTACAAGCACACAAATAGACTAAACACTATCTCATTACAATATAAATAAATATCATATCATAGGGAGTTACTTTGTACGCATACAATCCTAACCATGAGTTTTTATTGCAATGATAGATCAACTGTGTGACAGTGACAGATGTATACACGTCATATGTATCTATCTCATAATATGAATCAAACTACTCCACCGGCCAATTTCTACACCCACCGATCAATCTCCGTCGTTTGTTTTCTACTCTATCCACGCGACATTGGCGAAATTGTGGCAATACCGCAGAAGCCATAAACAAGAAGTGAAGTGAATGAATCAAACTATCATGGCAATAATAGCTCATGGTAGGGCCCCAGGCCATGGGCAAGGTTCCTGCACGTAAGTTGAAGCACTTTTGAGTGTCATAACACATGAATGTCTATACTTAAGATCATGATTGTGATAGTGTGAAAATGTATAGCACGTCCTTTTTTAAATATACCCTCTAATGCATTTGAACCAAACAAAAATATCTGTAAAACACGTAAATGACGTATAGTTGTCTCAATTTTGGTGCATAGATTAGACCTGGGTCCTACCATTATCGGTATAAGGCGTCTTCCGGGCTTTGATGTTTCATTTTGGAACTGTAAAATTAAATGTCAAAGCTCAGAAGTTCTTAATTAGTTCTGCTTAAACCGATGTTGGTAGGCCCTCTGGTCATGTGTAAGACTCCCTCACTACGGTTGTATTCAGGAAATTAATAAGTACAAATTGTCACGACCACGCCTTCATGAATTCCCTCGTGAGAATATACTAATTGTACTGAATACAGAACTAGGTGTGACAAGGTCATGAACCAAATAAGTAACATACGTATTATCAACCACTCAGGGACAACTGTAGTAGTCATAGTTTCAAACAGCGCATATTTATTTATTTATTTATTTATTTGGAAAACAGACAGCTTTTATATAAAAAAGTAAATGTTAATATTTAAAATTTACAAGCCTTCAGTTTTCGCAGATAGGAAATAAAGATACAATTCCGTCAATGAGACAATTGTTTGAAAATTAAAAGTAGCAAAAATATTATGAATTTCTATGCATTCCAGCTTGATTTAGTTTCCATAAAATGAAGCATCAAAGCTAAGAACGCGATGTGATCCTAGTTGGCCTCCTTATCAAGAAATTATTTGAGAGTAAGAAATTATCCTACAATAGAAATTATGCAAACTTAATTTAGCTGAACCTGAACAAACACGTGTATTAACTTACATACTCAAGTATTTATAAGAGCTAAGTATTAAAAAAATACTCAGCACGCACGCGTGACTTGTTCACATCAAAATATATTGCGCTTATAACTCTCGTTATTAGACAAACGCACCCAGTCAAACAAACCCTCATTTGCAATAACTAATGTTATTTAATTTGTTTGAATTCATGAATAGCCAATAACTTTAATACAAACAAGCAATTAGGATTTAATCAGCCTTGAAATTGTACTGAAAACCGGCGCTGCTTGTACGTGGTAGATACCTATACTCGTGCAGTACCAACCAGTAACAACGTCACACGTTTCTCGACAGAATGCGTTGACTCATAACCTCAATAAAGATTAGTCATTCACGAAAGTACAATGATGAATAACTTTCACGTTTACTCGAAAACATCACCAAATAGCTAGGTACAGAAGTGTATTAAGTTGACGCTCAGTCATCAAACAGATTCGAGTGGGTTTCTTGAATTTCATAATACCTCAAATAAATTTCTCGGAAAATAATAGTATACTAAATGACTCATCTAAACATATAACTAAACTAAATCTGTACATGGAAGATATATATAATAAGAAAAACGAATGAAGGTATCAGGGCCTTATCAACGCCATAGAACCCAAAAACGATGATTGTGTTTGAAACAATTATAATGTTTGTCTGTTTGCACGACCTAAAGAGTTAAATATGGTGTTTTTGAATTAAAGTCCATGCGGACAAAGTCACAGACACCAGCTAGATTAGGTAATAATTTAAATTGAAATCATGCAAGTACAGTGGAAAACTAAAATTGAATGGCATACTATTCGAGACTTTTGAATTAGTGTATGATGTAGAACACTGAAAGCGAGGATGAAAGTATAGTTTGAACCGGGCAGCAGCGTTTGTACAGTTCAATAGGTGAATGGTTGGAGTCAGCCGGCCCTCGGAGCGCGCCGACCGCCGCTCGCTGCCCTCGCCGGATAAATATAGCGCAGGCACGCCTGCCGCGCCGCCTCGATACACAATCATGTCGACTACTCATTTTATACAAGCAACTACAATAAATGCCTATTGACATAGATGTGATAGATTGATATGGGGTTTATCTAGGTTATAGATTGTATTTATCCAGACCAAGAATGACCCAAAACGTGCGTGATAGATATAAGATCGAAAATCTGAATCAATAATGATAGTAGTACATTATATCGTCATATTCTCAAATAATGTCGAATACCTCCACTTAATAATGTATATAGGTCTATATCTCGTTTCAAGCAAACTTTAAACCGAAGGTAAATATTATGAGAATCAATGTTCAACAGGCAATGTCATGATTCAATAGGAACGACCGACCCCACCCCACTAACGCGTACCATTCACTACTTCATGATACCACCGTCGTCGCTTTAACGGGTCCATTACGAACAAATGAATAAGCAATACTTAATGGATACCTTGTAAACTTTCAGTTTGTTGAGTCTCTCTCAATAACAGTTACAAATGCTATCATCCACACATTCACGTCCACGTCTCGTGACCATGCATTTAGTCACTACCACTATTTTACAGACGATCACGGTCACTGTGAACTTTGTACTTAATTTAAGTACCTAATATGAGTTTTTAAAATAGTGTCTTTATTCATGATCTGGAAATAATTAACCTGAATTCAAAATGTTTGTGTGTGTCAACTAGTTACTTCTTCACGTTAAACGCTTGAAGTTTAGGACGAAATTTGAAAAAGCAATGAGTTATAGAGTATGTTTAGAAAGAGACCTTTCACGGCCATAAAGTGAAGTAACATTACGATTTCGAGAATACAACCACTCCAAAAAAAAATGAGGTCATAAAGATCAAAATATATAGAAACGAGCTATTGTTTTCCTAACTAAACAAGAAAGGTAAAGAAGCCCCGAAGCTCTCTCTCATCCCAAGACTATTTTCTTACTGAACCGATTTACATTGGTACATACACAATAACGGATCGCTATAATTTCGGTATGATATAATTTGACCAGAAATTACCAAACTCATTTGTGTCGTTACAAAATTTCGGATGATAGAGTCTAACAAAAAGCCTTTGGGTGGGATAGAGAAATGAATACCAATAAAATGACTGTTTATGTTGTTTCCAGGAACATACCAAGGGCAATGGATGCGGGGCCTTCGGCACGGGTACGGTGTGCGTACCTCCGCGCCGTTCGGGCTTGCGTCGCATTACCGCGGGGGCCTGCGGGGCCACCACCGCGGCTCGCTCTCCTCGCTCACGGAGGGCGGCGCCGCGGACCCCTCCGAGCGACGCACTACACGCATGGACGACGCGCGAGGGGGCTTCGTGCTCACTATGAGCTCCGACGAACCAGCAGGAAGACGCGGCTCCCTCGTTGAAAAAACCAAAAAGGGCCTACTCTCTGTGAGTTTCTGTTGCTCAAGGGACATTTTAATGTAGAGTATGACGAAACATTCTAGGTATAGCTATACCGATCTCGTTCTGCCCGCTCCTATAACGGCCTAAAATTTACGGCAGCTCTAATTTTAGTCTAGCTTTATCAAATATAAAAACACACAGAATAATAAAGGCGATTGAAAGGCGATCGTCATCATATCTTCACATCATTTTTATCATCATATTTCCGCAAAGTAAAATCCAGCTTGTAAAGTAAGGGACCTAAGAGTCGTACAGTTATTTACTCGTGGTGTCGGTGATTTCAGAAATTTCGCAAGCCGCGCAGCGCCGGCGACCTGGACAAGCATGGCACGGGCTCGGTCCGCTCCGGGGGCTCGGGGGGCTCGGGCTCCTCCTGGGTCTCTTCGCTAGAGAGCACCCACTCCGCTAGGACTCATGCCTCTCAGCACACAAATTCAAACGCAAGTTTTATTGTCGAGGTGGGAACCTGTTTTACCCCAGCAAATAATATGAATAGGGTTTATTTCTCGGGGTCTTACTAAGAAAACTGTTTTTAATTAACCGTACAGCCTTATTAATGCCCTCCACCCCCGGACCGAGTCCCTACCCAGAAGCAACCACTTGCTTGAGGTCCGGTCTTACCCATTATCTTTCACTGTGTGACTCTACTACGAGTATACACACAGGCACTTTTTTGTTATCTCCCGAGTCCGTGTGTTGTGTCTTACTTATTGCCCGCTAACAATGATTACTTATTTAAGTATTTGGTGCTTAATGTGCCAAATTCCTCAAATGTTTGTACAATATATTTGATGGCGATCGACCTACCTATCGAAACAACTAGGTAGGTAAACTATTACTTCACGATCGAATTGTAACTAACTATTCCTTGTGTGTTCGGAGTCGGGTTTTTTAGTAAGTAATTTAACATGCATTATTTGAAAGGCGAATAGAAGGTTCAATTTGGTGGATATATTTGTTCCAGGATGAACATTTAGACGCAAGTGTAACAGAATCTTACATGGGTGAATGGAAAGACGACAAACGCACTGGTCATGGTGTTAGTGAACGCAGTGATGGACTCCGATACGAGGGCGAGTGGTTTGCGAACAGAAAATACGGCTATGGCGTGACAACCTTCCGAGACGGTACGAGAGAGGAAGGCAAATATAAAAATAACGTTCTCATCACCAGTCAAAAGCGGAAACACATGTTCCTTATGCGTTCCGCTAAATTCCGAGAACGAGTTGACTCAGCAGTGAATGCAGCGCAAAGGGCATCCAAAATAGCAATGCAAAAAGCGGATATTGCTATCTCTAGGTAAATAACAGTTCCATTGTTGACCAAAGTACAAGATAAGTCGTTTTTACATGTACGTTCTATATCTTAACAATAAACAACGCTTATCAAGAGCGTTACTACTGCTACTTATCACCTAATGTAATTTGTGATGTAGATGGTAAAGTTATCACGTCACGTGTTTAAGCTTATGAATGACTTCTAGGATGCAAGTTTCGTTCCGTTTCACCATAAATCTCGTACTGTAATATCATAAAATCATCCGTACTTACGTACACCGTCGAATTAGTTAGGTATATAGCGAGACTACTTTTTTAAAATGACATACTAGTCTATTACAAGTATCTACATTTATTAATGAAAAATATACGCCATAAGCACTTATACCCAATTGTTTCATCTAAAACATAGGCGGATATTTAAATTATTTTACGTACACTTTTTATTTTATTTTAGGACCACCACAGCTCGAGGGAAAGCAGAACAAGCCGACGATTCGGCAGACCAAGCAAAAGAAGACTGTGATATAGCACAAGCAACTGCAAAGCAGTTCGCATCTGATTTTAAGCACCCTGGTTTTGACAGAATAGGATTAAGAGAAAAATATAGACAAAAGGCTTTCGAAGCAAAAATTGCAGCACCCGTGTCACAAGAGTCTGAAAAGATCTTGGATGGAAAGAGCATTCCAAATCATATCCCTCCGATGCATTCACAACTCCCTCAAACTAATAAAGCCCCCAATGCAATGCCCAGAAGACCCTCCTCACAATATCCTAAATCTGTTCAGCCTAATGATCTGCGTCTTGCAAACAACTCTAATTACGGCACTAACAATACAGACAATAGAACACTTGGTCCTCCAAATTCTTCGTATTACAATCCAAATCAAGACAATTGGACAGCCCCCAATCCCCAATTACCAGACAGCCAGAAACCCTATTTATCTAATGAGCCAGCAAATGCTTATGCACCCAGTGCTCCACAGGCACAGCCTTCTGGTTATCGAATAAATAGGCAGGACGCTTTACAACAACAACAAAGCCTGGACCAAAGTGGACAACCATTTGGTAATCAAGGCAGAAGGTTGTCTGCTGCAACAAGACCGACATTAAATCAAAGAACAGCTCCAACTGCGCCCCAAGAATGGGCACCCTCACAAGGCATGCAACGACGCCAGAGTATACTGGGGCAACCTACTTATGACACTCCGGACACATTCGTAGACAATGGTACTGCGTTATATGGACGGAATGAGTTCCGGGGAGGAACTGTACATTCCGAAGGGCCAGTTGACCGATCGAAGACAGCAGCGGATCAAGGTTATCGCGAAACAATTGACTCGCAAAACTTTAGAAAACCTTATGACCAACAAGGCTTTAGACAAGGGTCGGATCAACAAAACTATCGGCAAATGCAGGACCAAACAGCTTATAGGCAAGCTCCAGATCAGGCGGCGTACCCGCCGGGACCCGATTATAGGCAAACGGACCAACAGGCTTACCGGCCGGGGGCAGAACCGATTTATAGACAGGGACCCTCAGATCAGGTGCCATTTAGGCAAGTGGGCTCAACTGAGCAGGAAGCAATTAATGGAACTCGAGATATCCGACCACCTGGTCAACGTCCTTCTATTGATTACTTCGATCATTACACAAGACCTCCTAGTAGAGACTCAAGCGTAGATCGATACGGAAGGCGATCACGCCAACCTTCCGTTGAAGCAGCCGCACCGCCCGTAAGCTCACGTAGTGGATCGGTGGCGCCGCAGCCAGCGCCTTCTTCTCGTCCCCCGTCGCGAGCTGCTACTCCGGCTGGGAACGGCCACTTGACGTCAGGCCGGGGATCAATTTCCCGCGCCAGCTCACGAGACCACCAGCCGTTCGAAGAGTCACTTCTACGAAAGCGAACCCTCGGACAGGATATTTCACCTTCCCCTTACCAACCAAAGCGTACTGAGAGCTTGTACGTGGCGCAAGCCCCAGCGCCGCCGCCGCCCGCGCCTTCAGGAGGTGGAGGAGGTCGCAAGGTCAGTGCAATTTTCAGCTTTATATTTGTTATAAATTCCAAATGATTCATATTTAAATCTCTTCTAAGTCATATACTAAATCTATACAGATAAATAAAATTGAAGTGTCTGCTTGTAATTCCAAAATTACAGCTTTTCATTAAATGCATATGAAAGTATTCACGCTACTGACACTGAAAAACTGTCTGTCTGTCCGTCTGTCTGTCTGTCTGTCTGTTTGTTCCGGGTAATCTCTGAAACGGCTGGACGGATTTTAACGGGACTTTCACTGGTGTTTCAAGAAGTAACTTAGGCTACTTTAATTTATTAAAAATATTAGGGTTCCGCGACAATAAGGAAGAAACTAAATCTACGCGGGTGAAACCGCAGGGCACAGCTAGTGCACTAATAAAGAAGAAGTTTGTATTAATGTAAAGGTCGACTGAAGACTAAAAATTCGCATTTTTAGTCTTCAGTCGACCTTTACAACGAAACTCCGATTACTACCAATAAGTTTTCACAGCTTAAGCTCTCACCACAAGCTTTATGGTGGAGAACACTATACCTAATGCCTGAGCGACGGCAACCGTATTCGGTTGTTGGTTAGTTAATGTATACTAAGGGAAACCTGAAGATTATAAAAACTATTATATCGATATCCTAAAATTACAGGGCAGGACTTGTTACGTATATGTTTAATTTCAGCCATTCGGATCACGTTAATACCTTGTATGTATATGACATGACCTTGTGACATAGACGTAGTACAGTAACTAGGAAGAAGTAGACCATTATATATATACCAGAATATGACCAAATAACATTCAATAATCTCTCTGTAATTTCCCAATAGCAGCCCAGAGTTTGGGTTAGTGTCCGGTTAGTGGCAATAGGCTCGCCGCATTTAACACGGGACTTAAAAAACATAACAAAAACATTAGAACAAGTTCTTCTAAACTACGATGCGAATCTTGATATGGTTTTTACTAACAGTTGTAACATGGAGATGAGCTCCGATGGGTTTATAGCTAAAAACATCCATATAATATGTATACATAGTAGAGCAAAGTCAACGTTTTGTATTACAATAAAGCGAGGGTGGATCGCTAGTTGTAATAAAAGATAAAATATTTCAACGCTCTAGCCTTTCTCTAAAATCACTTCGTTTCTGATTATTCACTTTTCTGGTTTTCACACTTACCCACCTATTCGTTTGAATAAAATCTTTATTTTCTCACCCATTCATAAATTAGCATTCCCACATAATATTATTCTTTCCAGCCTCGAAATGTTATCTTTAAATTGAAATTTTCTCGTAATGGACATCAGAGTTTTCTTAAATAATACAATCATGTGGCGAACAATTATAGAGAGGTCCAGTTCAAGCGTAACTTTCAAATTTATTGTTTGCATAAAATGTTTACTTAATATTATGAACGTTGAAGATTTCTAAGAATTGTCCAATGTGTTTAATTTATATACCACTAACTGTGCTCTGCGGTTTCCCTGCGTGGACTTCCTTGGTGTCTCTCTCTCCCTCACTCACTTTTTGTCTTCTTCCTGTTTAGATTGGAAAACCCATTAAATATCCTGGAATCTTGGAAATGTGGGTGTTACTAATCGAGCTATTCAATGCAAATAAATATAAACCTTAATGTTTTATTTCATAAATTAATATACACACTTAGTATAAAATAAGAAAAATTTTTTGAAAAATTTTGTATACGGTGTCCTACAAAATTATATGTGTTTTTTTTGCGTATCATGACTTTTTCCATCTTACCATCTCACTTATACCCTAACTTTCCTAGGCAAGGTTACGTACCTCTCATAAACACCTGGTCTATTCTTCATGTCACCGCTCACTTAAACAAGGAAATAAGTTTTTATTTACTTGTCCTAAAATTGGGTGAATTAATATGTAATCGTATGATCTATGAGATTCCATGTAAAAAAAACATTTCGATTCTAAATTATCTACAAATCTTGTTGAGAAAGGCGAAAGATAAGGTGGTTTGGTTTTTACCTTGTAATTAATGAATGAGCTTTTAAAAATATCTTTGCCAGTTTTTTAGCCTTTTAGCTTAAACAAAACAATTAATAATAAGTGGCGAGTAACTTCGCCATCGTTTTCATGAAGGTCATTTGGGTAATTAGCTAACGCACAATTAAGATGTTTAAATACCCAACATTCTAGAGGTGTTTTGTATATTCTACCTACTTTGTTTTTTTTAATTATAGAAAGCCAAAATAAAATTGTTAACGCAGTCTCAATTTTCTAACGATAAACCGGCTTAAATGCATTCCAAAGGATTTATTGAGATTTATTACAATTAACTTCAATCTACTAGCAGATTGTTGTTTAGATGCTTTTAAATTAGACGAGACAGACCAACAATCTACCCATAGCTTGCTGACTAATGGCTGATACAATATATCTTTTGCATTGGGTTATTGCGAGTAGTTAGGTTTACCGGGAGTTTATTAGGTTGAATTAAAATTGTTGTAAATTAGGTAAGTACTTAGTATTAACATAAGGTAGAACTTGTAAAGTATGTGACAATGTGACCGCGTAGTGCTTAGACTGCTTAGTACCATAAGACATAACACTGACAGGGAGTACGTGTGGCCACCGGTGCGGTGTATCATAGGGCGCGAGTGGTGCGACGACGGCCTGTGGGCGGGGGCGGGTGCGCATGCGGCGCGGGCGATCGCTCAGCGGTCAGCCCGTTCTATTTCTAAATTGAGACAGTCACTCGCTGCCGCTTTTCGCGTATCACCTCTTCGCTATAATTAACCGAAAATAAATTCAATTCCTACAAAAACTTGAGAAAAATCTATGAATTTAACCACAACAGTTAATGAAAATGCGGTAATCGTTGTTCGATCGTAAAGTTGCATATATGACAAGGCGTTGGAACTATGAAATTCTTGAAGGATTAGTGATTTAATAAAGTTTTAACGTGTGAGCACGGATTACGTTTTCATTACCAAGTATGTGGTACCAAGGAGATGAGGATGAAGACGAGGATCTCATGTGCTCGCCAGCGATCCTGGCCCGGCGAGCTTCCGAGAGCTGGATCAATGTTCCTCCCGTTGAGGTAAACTGACCGCGTTTATAACTATAGGTTACTAGTGACGACAACAACACATGATAAAACACCATAAATCAGCACCAATCGTCCGAAACTATGTGATGTCCTTCTTTCTGACAACATTAACAAGATCAAAGTACATGTTTGCTTGCCAAGCGAAATAGAATTGAATATCGTTTGAGTTTTAAACACAAGGATAGATAAAACATGTGGAATCGAAGTTTGTGATATATTGGTTGGATTCACTGATATATAATACATTTGGATCGACCTATTAGCAGTGCGCTGTATTTAGTCTAAGCAAATCATAACTATTAGTACGTGAAGTCGTAACATAACAGTATATATTTTAAACACATTTTCCACCGGATCAACCGACAACTACGCTATTAAACAAGTCTATTAATATCTCCGTTATCCATCACAAACGTGCAATTAGATTTTCGTCGAATTTGATGCTCAATCCCAAAATTCTTCCACGTGTCATCAAATCGGTTCCTGTACCTTGTTTGAACATGTACTTATGTAGTTTATGTACCTTAACAGAACTAGAGTATTTACTAAACTTATACAATAAAGAACTCTTTGGTTGAAATCAATTAAAACGTGGTGGTTAGATAAGATCACTTAGCTTGTCTTATAACCAAATTAAAAATAATGGGTTGGTTTTCACGAAACTCACTGATAGATAACTTATACGCTAAATAACATAGGCAAATTTTATTTTCGAATTAGTGCTGCTTTCGAATCCGTTCGTAAAGAAAATTTTAGAATTGAGTCTGGGCTGGTAGAACCGCGGATCATAACAGGTCATCAAACAATATAAGGAACACCCAAAGATCTAAATATCATATAATAGTAGGATGAAGGAAAATAGGAAACCACCTACTTACGCATACGTTGATTATCATAAACGTGATAAAAACGCAGAGCAATTTCAAATTTAAGAAAAAACTGGGCCTTCTTGATTTCATCGGTTTAAAATGACGCGTCGTGACATAGTGTGTTAAAATTGGAAAAGCAGTATTGAGGCGAGCGTGTCAACATTGTTGCAGATGTTGAGCACGCCGCAGACTCTGCAGCGTAAGAAGTCGCTGCCCGACGTGGCGGGCATGCCGCGCGCGCCCGACGGCAGCGGCATGTCGCGCGAGGAGGTCTCCGCGCTGGGCTCCGCGCGCCGCGAGGAGGTGCGCCGCATGTACGAGGAGACAGAGAAACTGCGGGCCAATCCTCTGCTCTACCTCGTCAGTCCACAAGTCAAGGTCCGAATATGATTTTGTCCCATTCGGTGTAGAGACCCTTGGTCCGTGTGGTTCTAGCACTATAAGGCTTTTTCATGAAATAATGAAAAGATTAGTCGATATAACTGGAGACCAAAGAGCTGGCAGCTACCTCGGACAAAGAATTAGTTTAGCTATTCAAAGGGGTAATGCTGCCAGTATCTTCGGAACCTTGCCTACAGGGACTCCTATTTTAGGTATCAGATTATATTTTTCAATGTTTTTAGTTATAGTTAGTGGTTAGCTATATATCTGTTTGTAATTAATAAATTCCTTAAAACAAAATAAATCTTAGTCAAGGGTCAAAATCTCTTTCAAAATCAATGTCTTAGTTACAAATTGAGCGCTTGGTACCGTTCTGGTGCGCCGCCCCGCAGCGGCAAAGTCATCGTCTTGCGCATGGACCGCTGTTTTTTTCCAAACTATGTGAATAAATCAGCAAGTTAATTACTCATTGCATACACGTCCAATATCTGAGAAGATACTTACCATGATTAAACGAAACATGTACGAGTATAAAGATGTTAAAATACTCGAAGCAAGTTGGAGAAAAAGATCTTAGTAGCTCGAAGATCGAACTATTTATCGAAGCTCTAGGAATAAATCTGTCTATTTAACAGATATGATTCTTATTATTTAGTCTGCTCGAAATGGTAATACTTAGTATGTAAAGCTTTAAACAGGCATAATTGACATATTAAAACGTAAACCCAAAAGACATTATCAATAATAATTTCACATGATGATCGCGGTCACCATGCTCACCTACAAAATATCAATATCGCGTAGCAAAAGTAAGGTCCTGCCCTGTCCGAGCCAATAATTTCGTAGCAGCGCTACGCCTGCTCGTAGCCGTGTAGCCTCGGAGCTTTCTCAAATATGCTACGTCCTATGTTTACTCAATCAATCATATTATTTATAAAAGAAAATTGAATAAAGTTGTTATTTTGTTGTGTGCGCAGGACTGGTTCTCTCGCCAGCAGCTGGTGATCCTAGTGCTGTTCATCAACATCTCTCTGGGCATCATGTTCTTCAAGCTGCTCACGTAGCGTCGGCGAGTGGCGCCCGCGCGCCTCCTCTACCCCACGCACCAACGATACTTTGTAAATATTTGTAATATTTGAACCAAATATAGTCCAACCACTGTTCTGATGTGCGAGATGTTTCATGTAACGTTACAGATGTTACTTGAAACATTTCGCGTTACGTTGCGTTTTTTGATACGAGTTGAATACAAATTACATCCAAAGTTATCCAATACTTTTATCTAATAAATATATTCAGTAAGGACTTCGGTTGCTAGTGTACTTTTCTTTGACGTTGTGTAATTGTGCAAAGTATGACGAAAATATTGTGAAAAAAGTCGGTTAAATATGCTCCACCCCCGTCAAATTGATTATTTCGTCTTGTTAGTGCGAGAGTGAGTTGAATTTGTGTCCTGTAGACGGGACTTGGAAGGCAAGGAGCACGGTTGTATCGTGACCCTGCATATTGTAGGTTCACCTCGATGTTGAGGCTCGGGGCCTTCATTGTCGCGCCGACCGCGACACCGAGGCTTTCGAAGCTGAGTGTTTTTCGAAGCAGTTATGCTCGAATGTGGGAGGCAGAACATAATATTATGTATAAAATGAATTTTACGACACCGATGAGGTGGCCGTTTGTTTTATAGCTGTACACTGCGCTCGCTATATTTATTTACAATAACCACCTTTTAAGTGTAACATTTGTAGCGTCTTTCGCCAGACGTTCGAGGGACGGAACTAGGTAGGTTAGCGATGTATCTAATCACAGTTACCAACAAATTACTGTTTCATTAGATTATATTTCTAAATCAATTATTATTGTTGTTACTTAAAAGTTTAATATATTTATGATATTTGTCAATTTTAAAACAATTTATGTTGATTGATCGAAATCTATTCGTGCCCTGAGTGAGACTAGAAGCACAAAATATACTATGGTTTGTTGGATACCAACTTGTCAAAAAAATGTAAATAAATGATATTAGATGCATATATAATTCATACAAGCTATACCAATGTATGAAGGAGAAATAATTGTTGCTTGCGATGTGTACGTTGGAATGAACAAAAAGCATGTGCATTATTTTCCTATTATTGTTAATTGAATGTAATTCTAAGCGACGATACCAAACTACATTTTATACAAAATTTTAACTTTTTTTGATACCTATGCTATATGAAGTCAATTTAATGATTACCAAAGTAGTATGTTTAGATAAAACTTATAGAGCAGAATGGTGGAGATCCGTGGTCGTGAGACCCCATGACTTACAACGAACATAGTTCAACGCGCACACGTTTCACGTTATGTACTTATGATATGAACTTGGTAAGACAAATTTCGCAATTTCATTATATTATTATGTAAAAGTTATAAGTTATATCTATAAGAATTTTAATTACTTGTATCGATTTTATCTACGTTTCACAAATAAAATATTTTAACAAAACTACACTGTTCTTATTTTTACTATTCAATTTATTTTATATTTACTTTTTATGTTTATACTTATCTGGGTAATAAGGGAATGTATGCGGGCTCAAAATTAAAAGATTACTCTTGCCTTTGCAAATTATTGGTTCCTTAATTATTATCCTGGTAGCCGTTTATAGCCTCACAGCTATAAACGGTATACTACGAAAGTTTAATATACTTCAGACGAAATATGAACTCATTGAAAATACCAAAAAGCCCAATATCTTCTTTTACTAATTGTCTATGAGCTTGGAATTCGACAATGTACTTAATCTATCATGAATGGAAAGGAATTTCGAAGGCAACACTGTATCCAAGAAGCCATTTAAAAAGTTTTAAATTCCATACCACCCTAATTTTCCTGATAGGTGCGACAATTTTAATCTTATTTTGGTATTATGTAGGTACAAATTCTTTTCAGATGTTAAACATACAACACACCACTGATCCGCCCCACAGAAAGGCGTTTCTATCTGCATTTACTGAGATCCGGTAATAATACGCTTTAGCTATATTTTGCCTTGAGAAACCGAAGGGTGTTTGATACTCTCGACCGTTTTATTGTCTATAGCTATAATTTAATCAATAAAATGAAAATGAAAATCATAAACTAAATCGCAAATATGCATTTCCTTCAAGGCAAAAAATACGACAGATTTTAGCTTCAGAAACAAGCATGGGTGTAACGTAGATGGCAGTTTTTACACTCACGTGTGTACATACACATTTATTTGTCGAGCATTAAATAGTAAATTTTCCCAAAAATATAACTATTACAGTCGTAAATTTTTTTTATCATCAAAATATAAATCGTCTTATAATATTTGATAAATATCGATACGTACAAAACGGCACTCGACTGGCGGAAGTATTCGATTAATAGGATTAATTTTGTATGGCTTCTTACTTTAACACTGATGTATATTATACGGCATTCTTATATGGAAGCTAAACTTTGTCAGTCTGCGTACTTATCTCGCGAGTGGTATACATTCAACAATAGTAAGTAATGACGAGAAACGAAAACACCTCTCCCAGCTACGGTACCAGCCCAATCCCATCGGTATCTACTTAATAAGATATTCAAGCATTCATTAATGCTTTCATCTGAAATATTAGTTTGTGAAGTGCTATCCAGTGGTGAAAGTTCATATTAAATATCATAGTATATATATATAGGCAGTAATGTGATCGATGCTAACAAGTGAGCTAACAGTCAGACCTAGAATTGAATAACACTATGCACACAAACACATAGCATATGCACATAAATACTTCGTGTAAAAAACATCAAATAAATCTGCTGTTGCACCATAGTAGCTGCTGGAAGTATCCATCCATCCCATAATTTATAGTACAGTTTATTGAAACTAAAGGTGTGTAAATTAATATAATACCTACTTATCAATATTCCCATTAACAATATACATTATTTAAAAACTTAAAGAGTGGAGAATTGAATAATGACGCAATTGACTTGGATGACCTGCTGCCAAAGATTGGAGAATTTGGGTTGTATCAAAAACTGCTACTATGGCTCGTCTGCTTGCCAGCCTGCTTACCATGTGGGTTCTGCGCGTTCAACCAGCTCTTTATGACAGACGTGCCAGACCACTGGTGCAGGGTACCACAACTGATGACACAGAACTTCACGTTACAACAACGAAAATTATTATCCATTCCACGCAAGGTAAGACATCCATCAAGTAGGTGCGCACTATTATAAAATTATCTCGAATAGTCTATCTAGCATTAAAAGTTGATTGCATTGAGAATTTTTTTTTTAAATTAAGGGAAATACCACTTTCGAGAAATGCGTAAGGTATGATGTAAGCTGGGCAGAAATATTAAATCGAGTTTCCCCGTTTGAAATGATTGGCAATGAAAGTTGGCCGGTTGAACAATGTCTGGACGGCTACGAGTACGATGTATCAGAAGTAACATCCTCTGTTGTTATTGATGTAAGTGATTTATTATTATTCTTTGTTACTTATGTGAGTAAGTACATATATGTACGTCTGTAGGTAGTTCATGATATAATGTTTTCCAGTTCGACCTTGTATGCGATTATGACGTGTATCCGACGCTTGGTTTAGTTGCCCTTAACATTGGAGGTCCTATCGGTGTGTACACATTCGGACTGCTAAACGATCGTATTGGGCGCAAGAAGTCGTTCTTCATCTGTCTTACCACGTTGCTGATTGGAAGTCTAATGACAGCATATGCACACCAATACTGGTTTTGGGTACTAGCCAGAATCATTGTAGGACTTACAATACCAGCTGTGTACCAGATACCTTTTATCATCTGTAAGTAATTTGCATACCCATTATTTTTATAAACAAGCGTACGAATACTTGTAAGTGCCACACGCGCCTTGCCTACCTTATAAAAATGAAATCGCTGTGCGACGACTATTTTTAGCACATTGAACACAGCACTGCTCAAATGTTATTTGGCTCCAAATATCGAACGGTACATTCCGTTTAATAAAATATTTTTATTGGATGTTTTTTATTGGTATTCCATTTATTACAGCATTGGAACTTGCCGGACCGAATTACAGATCATTTGTTACTGTAATGACATGTGTTTTTTATACCTTGGGATTGATCTTATTATCGGGAGTAACATATTTATTGAGAGACTGGAGGTCGCTGGCGCTCGTCACTTCAGTACCTTTCACATTATATTATTTCTACTGGTTCGTTCTGCCTGAATCTCCTCGATGGCTCTTAATGAGAGGTAAATTGGAGGAGGCAAATGCCATTTTAAAGACTATTGCAAGAGTAAATGGAAAGCAACTGCCAGAGGAGTACACAGAGAAACTTAAGTATGTGTTAGAAAAACAATCCAAGGGACAAACAACCACGAAATCAGTTAGCGTGTTTGCATTATGTCGCACTCCTAATATGAGGCTTAAAACATTTTTGATCACTTTAAACTGGTGTGCTTCTGAGATGGTCTACGTGGGACTGAGTTACTATGGCCCAGCCATCGGTGATAACCAGTACATGAGCTTCTTCCTATCGTCTGCAGTAGAAATACCTAGTTACATCGTCTGTTGGTTACTAATGGACCGAGTTGGTCGACGATGGCCTCTGTGCTTATCGATGGTCATTAGTGGACTTTTTTGCATCGTTACAGTGCTACTGCCTAGTGGTAAGTTTTGGAATATGAGGTAATATTTTAGAACATTGTAAATACTTCATTACAACTTATTGTTTATTTAAGACGAATAGCTATATCCTTCATGCTATAGTTTTGGGTGCAGGGATGCGTGTTTTTTATACTCTCAATAGCGACCCGGGCGGGTCATGCGGGAAGTGAAGCGAGCCCTCGCTTCACTTCGGGTGACTATCACAAAACTCTCTTCTCTACTACCTAATCTTATTTAAAGAAATCACCATAACTTTGTTACTTATGTTTCAGATGATCATACGGCAACCCTCGTCTTATACTTGATATCGAAATGTTTTATATCGGCGTCCTTCTTAATAATATATCCTTACGCTGGAGAGCTTTATCCCACGGAGTTAAGAGGTGTCGGGATCGGAACATCGGCCTATATTGGCGGGCTAGGCTTGATTATAATACCGTTCATTAATTACTTGGTAAGTTCTCATAACAAAGTAAATAGGTTTAGGCGATTGAAGTTACGTGTATACTTTGGCTAAGGTAATATTGCATCATATTAATAATTACAAAGTAGATGTGGATGAAAATTTATATAATGATAGTGTCTAGGCCGACGTGTGAGATACCTTATTTTACTGCGGGAAAATGCCACGATACATCTTGAAACCACAGTCATTGAACACAATTTTTTGTCTTATTAAATGGGACGTGGTCAATTCTGAAGGGTTGTATATTAGTTTTTTGAGCATCACATATAAACAACTGTACCAATTTCCATGCGCAAAAGGTTGTGGGCAGAGGCTAGTGTAATTATTCAAACAATATGTCTAGGGTTCCAGCAACCTGGTATTGCCTTTAGTGGTGATGGGTGCTGTATCAATAGTCGGCGGGCTCAGTGCTCTCAGGTTGCCCGAAACTCTTCATAGCTCCTTGCCACAGACTGCTGAGGAAGGGGAAGAGTTTGGTAAGAACTGGACCTATGAGGACTGCTGGACTTGTGGGGGTCAAAGGTAACTATAATATAATTCAGTTATAGATTAACGCTAGGATATCTTTAGATTAGCATTTGCATACATGTTTGTTGAATTGATTGATAAAACGAGCGTTCCTACAATTTTTTTTAGAAACCTGGATATGTTTTATGTACCTACATATGTACCCATTAATAAATATTGTACCTATATCAAAATCTACGCTTGTTCTATACCCAGCGTAAATTTTGAACCAGTCACGTCACTTCGTACCTGTTTGACTACCTACCAATGAAGACTGTAATAATTTTCAGACTTGCAACGTCTGCGGATTCATATGCAAACTTAGATCATCTAGAACTGACCCAAGCTCCACTAGTAGAAGGCGAGATGACAGGTATCGCATCCAGACGACGAAGCTCGATGCGGAAATTAGTTCGACAGACCAGCAGCATCGTCGAGACTCAACGAGATATCGATGGCAATATGAAAATGACTTATTGGTTCTAATATGAATTGGGCACCTTAATCATTTAAAATATAGCATGTTGTATTAGGTATGCTGTGTGTGCGGTATGTTCAAGTGTGATGATTATATGTTTTGGGGTAGTCAGATAACTAACACCATTTCATCAAAAACACAATATCCATAATCTTTTCAAAGAGGTTGCACCTCGTCTGGTAGATGACTCTTGTAACCAACTTTGCTCGCTTAGAGCATCATCATTACCTTTATGCGTTTCTTGACAATCGACACGATGCCGAGAGATACCGATTTGTGCCTATCTAGTTTTTGTTGTGAGTATATTATGAAGGTATAGATATATAATACATAATAATTTATATTACTTATAATATTAGTTTAATTAAATGTATGTGGCAGCAATAAAGATTTATCTGTATGGTAAATATTATTTTTATATATTCTGTACAATATAAAGAATGATTAAGACTACGAAATTTTATTGTCACTGTGTCAGTTTGATGTCAGTCAACCTGATTGACATTTCTCTGATGACACTACATCAAAAGTATTTTTTGGTGACGTGACGTGCCGGTGGTCGGTCACTTTTGTTATCATCTCTTTGTGTCTCATCTGTATGTTTGTCGGTTTGTGATAGAAAACTTAATGTGATGTGGTATTGTTTGCTCTAGTGGCATTAAAACTTTTGCCCTAATTAAAGCGGTTTCCTTTGTATTAATGACATAGTATTATCTAAAATCACGATGAATCGCACCAGTAAAACTCTATTGATAAAGATAGTTATAGCCTGTACTATAGTTGCTGCATTGGGACATAGTCACTCACATTCGCATGGGGAAGAATCTCCATCATTCAAATATTCAAAAAATGCAAATGATCAATACAAAAAGGAAGAAAGAATAGTGGAATCAGATTACAACCTATATGTGAGTGCAATAAGCTCCACACTATTTATAAGTATAGTGCCCTTTTTCATACTTTTCTTCATTCCTATTGATAGTAGCGTCGAAAAACAACCCCTATTAAAAGTGTTACTATCGTTCGCTTCTGGAGGACTACTCGGCGACGCCTTTTTGCACCTCATTCCTCATGCACTCTCATCGAACATTGGTGGTGAAGGACATACCCATAGCCATTCCCATGATGGTGGACAACATGAGCCGCATGACATGACTGTCGGCCTCGGAGTGCTTGGAGGTATTATTACATTCCTTGTTGTTGAGAAATCTGTTAGACTGTTTGATGGTGGACATGGACATTCCCATGGAGGTGACAAGAAGAAGTCTGATGACAAAGGCAAGAAGAAGGGAAAGGAAGCTAAGAAAGAAGACATTAAAATTGCTGGCTATCTGAACCTTGCTGCTGACTTTACTCACAACTTTACAGATGGCTTAGCTATTGGGGCATCTTTTATTGCTGGTCAGAATATTGGATACATTACTACCGTGACAATTCTACTACATGAAATACCCCATGAAATTGGAGATTTTGCCATTCTGGTCCAGTCTGGCTGCTCCAGAAGGAAAGCTATGTTCCTACAGCTGCTAACAGCATTTGGTGCATTGTCCGGAACTGTCATCTCAATATATCTACAAGGCACTGGAGAGACATTAGTTGAATCTCTCATCCTGCCGTTCACAGCAGGTGGTTTTATTTACATAGCCACTGTGTCTGTGATCCCTGAACTGTTGGAAGGTTCTAATAAGTTCTCACAGTCTATAAAAGAAATAGTGGCCCTATTAGCTGGGGTCTACATGATGGTACTTATAGCTCAATATGAATAAGATCAATCTTTTGTTACTGTGTTTAGTTTATTAATATTTTTCACTAATTTTCAAGTAAATTGTTCAACATCACATAACTATGTTTATTATTTCTTATTCCCTAAAGGCGTTTTTTACTTATTTACACAAACAATTTGAACCCTTAGTAGAATAGTGAAAATAATCACTTTTCCCCTATTGTGGTAATTTTAATCTATGATTAATTCTTTAGTTTAATTTTATTGTATTTTGTGAATTGTTACACAAGCAAACGAAAATCCCCCAATTTGAGGTACAACCTACCAAAGCAATAAGTAACACAACAAAATTTAAGGTAGAATTTTCAAAGGATTGATAGTTTGGTCATTCAACATTTTCTTTTTGCAATAAATCTGATCTCTTGTATTTGTGGAAGTAACCTGTGATCTTTTTCTTTCATTATTTTCATGAAGTTATTGTTATACCCCTCGAGTATCAGTAGTCTGCTTGAGTACAACATAAATGTAATGTGTCAACTAATGACACATCACATTTATGTTGTACTTATCAAAAAACAATTTGACACATGGAAAAGTGCTAAGGTTAAAATTTACCAGTTTCCAAGTTAAGGATGTCAGAAAATATTGTGAAACAAAGTCCCCAGTTTTTAATTATGTTCCCTTTTTTATAAATTTATCATCATCAACAGAAATAGTTACAGTATATATGCTTGTACACAAAGTTTTTGTTTGAGGATGTCTTAAAACTCAAAATAGGCTCTGCACTCCTGACTTCCGAAAATATGTGTTACATTTAAATAATTCAAGCAATAATGTATTTATGAGTACTGATGATAGGAAAATCTAAAATTCCAAAGTGAAATAGTAGAAGGGATATTGAGGAAAAGTAAAAGTAATTCTGATGAATTATTGTTTTATTTAAAAATTACTTCTTCTTAGATACACCAACAGTTCTTCCTCTCCTGCCAGTGGTCTTGGTGTGCTGACCACGCACACGCAGGCCCCAGTAGTGACGCATGCCCCTGTGGGCACGGATCTTCTTCAACCTTTCCAAATCTTCACGAAGCTTCGAGTCCAAGTTAGAAGATGTCAACTGGCTGTATTTACCATCTACAATATCCTTCTGTCTGTTGAGGAACCAGTCTGGGATTTTGTATTGCCTAGGGTTTGACATGATAGTGATGATCTTCTCAACCTTAAACAAAGAGAAAACCTTTTACTCAACTGTGTAATAACATTTTTAACTATGCCATTAATTTGACTGTACCAAGTTTTGTCCTGTAATGAAAAGTGAGCTGTTTGCAGCTGTACTGCCTTAAAGTTAGTTAGAGAAGCAGTGTTTATTGTTAATAACAAAAGGCTAAGAATAAAGATACATACCTCTTCCTCGGTACATTCACCGGCACGTTTGTCAAGATCAATGTCAGCTTTTTTCAGGACGATATTAGAATATCTACGACCAACTCCTTTGATGGCGGTCATAGCAAACATAACTTTGCGCTTGCCATCGATATTCGTATTCATAATACGAAGAATATGTTGAAATTTGTCGGGAATTACCAGCGACTGAAACAAAACAAATAGGCAGGTTAAATCTGCCACTTTACACAGAAATCTTGTAAATAATCACTTCCTATGAAAGACCACATTAAGTTAAAACACTTGTAATTCACAAAATAAGCACGATTATTAATATTTATTCTGATTCCTACCATTTTGGCAAAATTCTTGGAGGAAACCACGAACTTCACCAATAAAACTTCACACGAAAAGGAAGGAAACAAAATGTTTGACTTTGACAGTGGGATAATTTGACAGCACAGATTAAAAATATGACTAATAAAAACAGATATACAATTCCCCTAGACATTTAGTTAAATATTTTCGTCCCTATATAGCGCTATACATTATAGTAAGGTATATTAATATACGTATATGTTCCTTAGAAATCTTGCATATCAATGTAGCATACTTTTTTCTGGGGCCTTGCTATAGCGGCGTTTATATTAATCAACATGCTTATATTATTCTTGTTGTAATTTTTGTATATTCCAATAAAGTTTTCTTTCAATAACCGTTAATTCTGTTTTATTTTTACTTTTTGTTTGTTAAGAAAACAAAATCACTTAAAAACAACACCGCAATACCAAAGAACAAAAACAGCCAGTAACTACAACAAACCACAGACCAAAATTGCATTGTCTATCTTTAACACCCCCACTCAATGCAATTAACATTTCTAATAAGAAATAATAAATAAAATAAAAATATAAGCAACATTTCTTTCCAATGAATAATTACAGGAAATAAACCCCAATTAAGTTCGAGTTTTTTCCTACAAAATAGTGCTAAGAAGCTTTTAGGAACTAAAACTTTTTACTAAAAAGTCATTGCAACCCTTTTTTTAAAGCCAAGATTCAACGTTTCTGTCTATTTACCTATCCCTTTCCACAATGCCTAGGAAAACTGTATTTTTTTAGTAGTAGTTGTGGTTTGATGCTTATTATTAAAAAAAATACATCCAATAATATAAAACGAATGAATCATTGATAGGTGAAATTTTCAAGACAAAGCCTAATTTTTTTTATTAATCTTTAAATTATAAACATACATGTGAGTGTAATTCGTTCCAATACCCCAATACCCCCTAGCCTATAGCATAGCATAAATAAGCCATAAAAAAATCCTGTTAGACGTCTATCAATGGGCCATCTCGTAAAACCTTGCCCCTTACATTTTAGCCATTGAATAATAATTCTGCATATGCGTGGCTACTTAGGTAGCAAGTAAAAATAACACACGCGCTGTGGTTCAGTCAGTATCTTAATTATTATTATTATTATAACTATGTCGTGTCCCACAGCTAAGCAAAGGCCTCCCTTCCACTTTTCCAAATTTCCCTGTCCTCAGTAGTCCTCTCCCAGTATCTTAAAAAAAGTATACATATTGTTTATTAAAGTAATGATAAATATAATATACTAAAACAAAGAAAACAGTATGTTGAGTTTGTATGTTTTTTTCAATCTTGGTAACCACGATAATATGGTTTGCCTGGTTCTGTTTTCTGTGTTGGCAACATAACTTACCTAAATTTTTTTATGAGTGTTCGTCCGTCGTGTGCCGGTTTCTTAATTTTTTCGTCCTCCAGTTCATTGATACTCAGAGTATAATAGAAGAACAGTGAATAAAATGCATACTGAAACGACGATAACACTTATACAAATATTAGAGAAGACTATATCACCAGGTAAGAGGCATTTTTCTGTAATTCTCGAACATGGATGGCGTTTTACATTGTCAACCGTCTTTCTTATCGTCACAACTTCGTTGCGTTAATTTAAATTTTAGAGAATTTAACATGACTTCTTAAGAAACACCTACCACCAATTAACATAGAACCTTATTTACTTACTTTGAAATCAAAGCACAATAAAAATTATTCACAATATGTCGTACTCATACATATACCAACTGTCATTTCAGGAAAATTCTAGTTCTAAAATAAGTTGAATTAAACTTTATGTGCCACTAAATTTATTATATATGATATATTTATAAGTACAGATTACGGTTTCCAATTTATTTTCAAACATTATTTCATGGAAAGATTCTGTCCACCTCAGCATTATATTTTATTTTAAGGTTATGGTTGTTAATGATAGCATAAATTCCACCTGTGTCTGTGTAGATTTATATTCATAGACCTTTTCTGCAAACTACTAATGAATAAAGAATCACGATAATTTAATAAACAAATTATATGACTAAAATAAATAAAGGGCTTAGATTATCATCAAAAACATAATGTTGTGTATTACCTTTTTATAGGTACATTTTGAACCATCATTGTGTTTGAACTTGGAATGAGTATTTTAGTTTGATTTCAATTAATTGGAGTAAATTCTTAAAGTACCTATAAGATAAATGGAGAAGGTTAAAAAAAAATCACAATTTATTTGATGTAAATTTATTGTTAGCATTTAGCTTCTACATAGATAGTTATTGGAATTAAATAAAAATTATAACTTCACAATAACATTTAAATGTAACATGTAATATTACAATAACATGTAAATATTCAGTCAGCTTGTTTCATACATTTAATTAGAATGATATTCTCTTGGTTAGTTAATTGATAAATGTATTAAAATACACTGTGACTGTTTTTTTCTGGAACTGGAAGTTTATTAAATTTTCTGAATGATGCATATTATATACATTACAATTTTTTTATACATATTATATCCGAATATAAATGGAGATATTATGTATCCAAAACAATTAGTACAGTTATTTTAATATATACAATTTTGAAGCCTATGTACTGAGATTTGTGCCCTATGTATATTTTTCGAAACAATATTGTAACATGTTAGAAGGTCATGATCAAATATTATGTAATCATCAACACAACTTAATTGTTTATAGATCGAAATGAATTGGAAGCAGCAGAGACTTACCTGGACCATGCCGCCGTTACTAATTTCACAACATTTATCAAAATGTTATCGGATGTGCTGGTCCAGGGGGGCAACAGTCAAGTGGCCCGGATGGCGGCCGGACTACAATTAAAAAACCATCTCACTTCCAAAGATCCTACATTAAAACAGCAGTACCAACAAAGATGGCTGGCATTACCTGAAGACATAAGGCTGTATATAAAGAAAAATGTAAGAATATCTCAGTACTTTATACTATAGGTTGGATAGATATTCTTGTATGTATTTTCTTTTGTTATTTCAGATACTAACATCTATAGGAACTGAAAACAGCAGGCCAAGCTCTGCAGCCCAGTGTGTTGCATATGTTGCGGTGGCGGAGCTCCCCGTGGGCCAGTGGAATGACCTCATACCTATCCTTGTAGAAAATGTTGTTCATGCTCAGTCTACTGAACTGAAGAAGGAAGCTACATTAGAAGCGATTGGTAACTTGATAATGTTAATGATATTAGATTTTTATTCATGACACACATGCTGACATTTTAAATTCTTAAAAAATCTTCCGGTGGCCCCTAAAATTTACTCATGAGACAGGATCACAAGTAGCTCAGTTGGAAGAGCAACTGCACGGTTTGCAGATGTCATGGGTTTGAGTCCCGCCTCATGGTCGTATTTTACCTAACCATTCTTAAGAATTTGAATGTTAATGATATTTTATATTTCATATTATTTATTTAGTATACAGTGGAAACAGGGAAGGGAGGCCTTTGCCCAGCAGTGGGATACTTCAGGCTCATAATAATACAGTGTACTCTAAGTTACATTATCTTACCAGGCTACATCTGTCAAGAAATTGATGCTGAAGTACTAACAGAACAAAGCAACCCAATCCTCACAGCCATCATCCATGGTATGAGGTCAACTGAGCCTAGCAACCATGTGAGGCTTGCTGCTACTCAAGCTCTGCTCAACTCGCTTGAGTTCACTAAAGCTAATTTTGATAAAGAAAATGAAAGAAACTTCATAATGGAAGTTGTATGTGAAGCCACACAGTCTAGTGATATGAGAATTAGTGTTGCTGCACTCCAATGCTTAGTAAGTTTATAGTTAATTCAAGGTTACTTAATAACAGAAATAATAATCTATTTACTAATCATTTTCATTTCCAAAGGTAAAAATTTTATCCTTGTATTACCAATACATGGAGCCATACATGGGTCAAGCATTGTTCCCAATTACACTAGAAGCCATGAAGTCTGATGTTGACGAAATATCTCTCCAAGGCATTGAGTTTTGGTCTAATGTTAGTGATGAAGAGATAGATCTTGCCATTGAAGAAGCAGAAGCAGCCGAAGCAGGTAGGCATCAACATTTCGCAAATCTAACACTGTTGTGGTTATGTATAAGTTAATTCATTTATTTTGTTAATCAGGCCGTCCTCCTGTAAGAACATCAAGGTTCTACGCCCGAGGAGCACTCCAATACCTGGCACCAGTTCTCATGCAAAAGCTTACCAAACAGGATGACACTGATGATGAACTGGAATGGAACCCATCAAAAGCTGCTTCAGTATGCCTCATGCTCCTGTCAAATTGCTGTGAAGATGAAATTGTCCCACATGTGTTACCATTCATTAACTCTAACATTAAAAATGAGAACTGGCGTTATAGAGAAGCTGCACTTATGGCTTTTGGATCCATATTAGGTGGACTTGAAGCCAATACTTTAAAACCCCTGGTGGAAAAAGCTATGCCAACATTAATTGAAGCTATGTATGACTCAAGTGTGGCTGTAAGAGACACAGCTGCATGGACTTTTGGTAGGATTTGTGAAATAGTCCCTGAAGCTGCCATTAATGAGACATACCTAAAGCCGCTGTTGGAAAGTCTCGTAAATGGACTAAAGGCAGAACCACGTGTCGCTGCTAATGTTTGCTGGGCTTTCACGGGATTAGCCGAGGCGGCCTATGAGGCAGCAGAGTGTGGAGAAAATAATCAACCTAAAACTTACTGCATGTCAAACTATTTTGACTTTATTGTGCAGAGACTTCTTGAAACGACTGATCGACAGGATGCAGCCCAACATAACCTGAGATCAGCTGCTTATGAAGCTCTCATGGAAATGGTTAAGAACTCTCCTTCTGATTGTTATGTCACAGTTCAAAAAACAACTATGGTCATCTTGGAGAGGCTTCAACAAGTCCTACAAATGGAGAACCACATCTCGAGTCAGGCTGATCGCTCGCAATTCAACGACCTCCAAAGCCTTTTATGCGCCACTTTACAGTCGGTTCTTCGTAAAGTGACGCCAGTAGACGCCCCTCAAATATCAGATGCTATAATGACAGCTCTCTTAACAATGTTCGCCAGCAACGCAGGCAAGGCTGGCGGCGTACAAGAAGACGCCTTAATGGCCGTCTCCACGCTGGTCGAAGTTCTTGGCGAAGGATTCTTGAAGTACATGGACGCCTTCAAGAGATATCTCTATGTTGGGCTGAAAAATCACCAGGAATATCAAGTATGTATCGCAGCAGTGGGTCTCACCGGTGATATTTGCCGCGCTCTAAAGAATAAGGTATGCAGATTTATTGAATTCACAAATAAAATGTAAGCTTGGTTCAATTTTGGGTAAAAATTTTTCTAAGTAAATTGTATAAATCTTTTGCAGGTGCTACCTTATTGTGATGAAATAATTGTATTGCTGCTGGAGAACCTTGGTGATCCATCTATCCATCGCTCTGTAAAACCACAAATATTCTCAGTGTTTGGAGATATTGCTCTCAACATTGGTCCTGATTTTGCAAAATATTTTGATATTGTAATGCAGATGTTGCTGCAGGTAATGCATATCGTTATCTTTAGTTTGGATGACAATGGTGGCAAAACACAAAATATGAAACATTTTGTATATTACAGGCCAGCAATGCTCAAGTGGATCGCAATGATTACGATATGGTGGAATACCTGGGTGAGCTCCGTGAAAGTGTGCTCGAGGCTTACACTGGCATCATTCAGGGCCTCAAAGGCTCGGACGGCGAGGTTTGTGATTGTTGCTCTACTGATAATATTCTATGGCTATATAATAACTTTGCGAATTGTGCTTTGCTCGTTGCACACTTAACTGACTATATCGCTCAATAGCTCGTTATTTTACTACGCGACGAGTCGTTGCTGCGGAAGAAGAACGATAAATACCTAAGGAAGGAAGAGATAAACTTATGTGACAGATAGTGCAAATTATTACATCTTTTTTTTATTATCTAACTGTGGAAGCTTTTTATTAGCAACTTGATTACTGTATTAATTTCATTATAATGTATGTACACTAGTCTGTAAGCTTTCCTAAAATAAAAATAAAATCTTGCGCGCTTATGAACGTACTACAATATCAGGCAGTATAGCTGATGCGATATAAGTGATTTGTTTGGTGGTAATAGGATGTGTTGTGTGTCAGGTGCGGTCGGACGTGGCGCTGGTGGAGCCGCACGTGGCGGCCATCGTGAACTTCATGGTGCAGGTCGCGCTGGACGGCGAGCGCACGGACGGTCACGTGGCCGTAGTGGCCGGCCTCACGGGCGACCTATGCGCCGTCTTCGGACACCGCGTGCTGCCGCTGCTGGAGACCCGCCCGCTGCTCGACCTGCTGCAGGCCGCGCGCCGCTCGCGCACCGTCCGCACCAAGACCCTCGCCAACTGGGCCACCAAGGAGATCCGCAAGCTCAAGCAGCAGGCGCCCCTCGCTAGCTGGTGAGTCCTAGCTGTAGTGACCATAGTGCGCACCAAGACCCTCGCCAACTGGGCCACCAAGGAGATCCGCAAGCTCAAGCAGCAGGCGCCCCTCGCTAGCTGGTGAGTCCTAGCTGTAGTGACCATAGTGCGCACCAAGACCCTCGCCAACTGGGCCACCAAGGAGATCCGCAAGCTCAAGCAGCAGGCGCCCCTCGCTAGCTGGTGAGTCCTAGCTGTAGTGACCATAGTGCGCACCAAGACCCTCGCCAACTGGGCCACCAAGGAGATCCGCAAGCTCAAGCAGCAGGCGCCCCTCGCTAGCTGGTGAGTCCTAGCTGTAGTGACCATAGTGCGCACCAAGACCCTCGCCAACTGGGCCACCAAGGAGATCCGCAAGCTCAAGCAGCAGGCGCCCCTCGCTAGCTGGTGAGTCCTAGTTGTAGTGACCATAGTGCGCACCAAGACCCTCGCCAACTGGGCCACCAAGGAGATCCGCAAGCTCAAGCAGCAGGCGCCCCTCGCTAGCTGGCGAGTCCTAGCTGTAGTGACCATAGTGCGCACCAAGACCCTCGCCAACTGGGCCACCAAGGAGATCCGCAAGCTCAAGCAGCAGGTGTTAAAGCAGGAGTTACGCTCTGATATAGAGTTGTACTTATTAAGTTGTCTAAATCTAGACAGACATATTTTTTTAAACATAAATCAAACGCGCGAATTTGATAGTCAGTTTATCACCCACTAAAGCAATGGGTTTTGTTTTGTTTGCAGATTTGAAATATCGTGCTACGACAGTGATCTAATGCAGTTAAGGACGACATACTGCTGGTAAATAAAATTACTGTATTGGCAGGCATATTGTGTTCATTATCCATAAGGCGTTAGGTGCATTGGTTTACGGACCCTTTATGTTACAACAATTTATGTATTTACTTAAAGTTATGGCTTATATATAAAAAAATTGTAATGAGCTTTTATACCCTAATTGAAACCATACACAATTATTTTTTAATGTTCAATAATTAGTGCTTTTGTTTTGTTTTAAATGAGTTTTATTTAATAAAAGTGATATTTTTGTTTAGAGCAGTATACTCGGTGATACAAATTGCATTTACTCATAGGGCTCATATATTGTAATTGACTGAATGTATCATATATTATGCACATATTTAACGTTGTCTAACACTTGTATGAACAGGATGTACGTACAGGGACACGTCAAACATTAAAGCACAAGTCACTAAGTGATGTCGCCCGCAAACGATGCACGTAACGCAATATTTTGTTGAAATTGTTTATTATATGCCTGTCCAATGTTTCCATGTTTATCTTGAAAGTTGAAGCATTTTCCTATTTGGTATTATAAATACAGACAGTGGCTGTGGTATCCTTACTTATATGTGAGATAAAGTGATAGTTTGAGAGTGGACGGAGTGAAAGATGACGTATGTTACTATAGGCATGCACATGTGCAAGGGATTGTGAATTTTATAAATTATTATTACTTTTTGTAAGAGGTATGACAGGTCGTATGAATGTGTTAGTATGTGTGCGTAGATGAGCGTATGATAATCACAGATATTTTATTAACTTAGGCATTGTGTCAATGAACATTTGGTATATTAATGTATGATTAAGAAGCCGTTGGCAAATTCGAGACTGGAGGTCGCCATATTGGTGTAAATTTATTTTTATTCATCGCATATCGCTGGAATATTTAGTATAACATATATTGGATAATTAAGTTAACTATTTGTTTATGATGTGGTTTAGGTTTGTTTCCAAAGTAGAAGTTATTTGTCGTTATTTATACAATCATTTTATATTATACTTAGGTTATTATTGGATAGACTTTGATTGCTGTCAAAAGCGGTAAACAATAAATATATTTAGATAATCAACTACAATAAAATCTTATCATTACTTTTTTGTAAATATATTATTTATATTAGTATTCAAGTACTCGAAAATAGTCTGAATAATAGGATTTGTCAGGGCATATCCTGTAATAACCAGAGTATAATCTAAAGAGGTAGCTATGTTATCATATTTGACACATCATAATTATATAAGCAGCTAGGCCATTTGACAACTAGGAGAATTTATTCATAATTTTAATCGGCTTTCAAAATTATATATTCAGATTTTTAGTAAAACATTACGCATTTTAATACTTCATCATTGATGGTAACGCTTATCCATCTTGTTATGTGGAAGCTTCTAACTGTTTAAAGCATTATTTGAAAGAGCCAAAACAAAAGAGATTTAATAGAAATGAGTAGAGTGTAGTGGAAACACTGCACTGCAAGCTGCTTTAGGTGCACGGTGAATTCGAATGTTCCGATAAATAAGTCATTATTTCCAATGTTGCGACTCTCTTGGCCTCATTTACAAGAGATGAGAACACACTTTAACACAGCGTAGTACACACTGTGTTAAAAGTATTCTGAATTTACTTTGATAATCTTCATGAACTGAATATTTTTTTTCGATAGTGACTTCTGATCTGATATATTTTGTTGAACTGATAAATTATCATATCGGTAAATTAAGTAATTCGTGTACTAATAATAAGTAATTAGAAAAATAATATTTTTACCACTTTTTTAAATAACTTAATTTTAAATGTATGAAAAACTTTTTAATGGCTTTGAAATAAGTATGCACTCAGTGCTCACTATGTGATGAATAAAAGATAAATGTTACCTTCTGCTCTCGACTCACAATATTTGTACATATGTAATTAAACACTCCTTTTATTTTACGATGTATTCTATAATCGCAATTTTCTTTCGACCATTGTGATAGGCCAAATGTAAGCGCAGGCCGTAACCAGAGACGCCCAATTAAAGAGCCCTATGCTCCTCGCCTATAAGTTCTACTCGCTAACGAATGAAAAAGGTGCTAAAAGTATGATCGTTTCTCATGCCATTGTCATTAATGCAGTCGAATTAAATCTATAATAACTCGACTCGTTTTATGTTAAAATACTGATACTGGTGACATAAAATGAAAATAGACTCTTTAATAAGACTAGAGAAAAAGTGCTTTCGTATCGCATAGACTGATTTTACAGTTGCAATTAGATTGCTGACTAGTGACTAATGTTCCTGTGTTGGTCCAAAACATATTTAGTTCCCGTTGTGACCTTTTATCATGTTATACCGGTACAAACAACAATTAAAGGCGGTCGCTTTTAATTAACCTCCAACGTTAGGTATTCAGTCTAGTAGATATTCATCACTCACCTAGCAATAAAATGGCACATTTGCAGTACATTATATGCTAGGTCAGCAGAGCTAATTATTATAATTTATTTCACATCTTACTTTTGTACTTATTAAAACAATTTTACAATTTACGCTGAACTAAAATAAAACCAAAATTTAATTTGCCACCTACGTGACTGGTCTGTTTATATTGTAAATAATATGATGATACCTTTAAATGTTGTATGTATCATTATGCACCAAAAAACTTTAATCCACTCTTAAACGATTTGTGCCGATATAGATAAAAAAAAAATATCCGCTATTGTTCCGCGCGGTATAGGTACTTGTGGCGCCTTCTTTTATAGTAATTAAACTTTGCCTGTATTTCTCAGAAACAAACATCTACCCTATTTTATACTTATATTTAAAATGTATAAGTAACTGATTGCCATGGGGTCGGATGCCGTTCTCTGTAATAACCGCTAAGTAAACGAAATAATATCGGTTTTGTTACAACCATTCACTGGATTAACCGGTTAATCAATAAAGTAAACTGCTTTCGCAATAAGTTACCCTGTACTTTGAAACCGGTTCCGACCCCGATGTCCTTCATTTGGCGATCTGTAAATGTTTATTGCGTTAACCTGCAGTCGATCAACTTGCCACCAAGTGCCTTTGTTACCTTTGAGTGCGATCTGAAAAGCACTCTTACCTTGATTGTACTAATTGACTTACTCAAATACACTAAAAGGGCGAAACGCTCCCCAATAACCCCGTAAATGCCATTGTGAATAATCCAAATGAATGTTGAGTGTGTGCTAGTCTGTGAGCATCACTGACAGGGATGATGTTTGCGCGAATTATGCAAGATTTTTATGAAAAGTGTTTTCATTACTCATCTTAACTATTATATTTTACGTATATGAGTATATTATTATGTATGTACGTATTTAAAGGAAGCATTTGGAAATCTGAGGAGTAATAAATCCAAATATTATGTGTTAGATATGTACTTATATTTAAGTATGATAGGAGTATGTGTGAGGACTAGTGCCATGCCATGAAAGGTTCTCAATTAGAATCGTTAGGCATCGAGTCATTGAATACCACCCACTTTTCCTGCGTAAATCAAAAACTAAAATCAATCGAAAATTTATGTTATATGCATTGTTTTGTTTCCTTCCTACTCCCATTCTAAACTGTTCTATGGTAATTACAACATTTAGAAGTTACTACTGTTTCATTTAGACCCATCAATCACTGTATTGCAGCAAACTATTCTACCAAGTATCAGGCGGATGTTAGCAGTTCCTACTACGGTTTGTATTCGTTCTAAAATTTAGTCCGAAAACATAATGTCTGCATGAAAATTCTGACGTTTATAGATTCTAAACATACTTGAAAGTTTAAGTTTGATAGAAACAAAACGCTACTAAAACTACGTTTGATTTTCGTTCGTTGTCGGAAAATGTGAGATTAGTTTCTTCAACAGTATCCACTTTTTACTAAGACAATGTTGGATTTATCAGATACCAGGTTTTTAATGAGACGTGTTATTAAACACGTATTATATGAGGCAATAACATGAAAAGTGATAGAGTAGTAGTTCTAGTATTCTAGTGAGGCTTAATCTCGATGGAGGCTTTTTCAAAGTACTAGGTAATTAAAATGTTTTATTGTATAATAAATTGTCGTACCCTACATAATTGATACTGCATTGCATCATTGAGGTACTACAGACAGACAGGAATTAAAAAAAAGTTCGAACCCCGAACGATTATACATTTTATGTTATTGAAAATGGTTTAGTTGGTTCAAAGATCCTCAGCACGGAAACTTACACGACTGATGGTGGTTACTATAAGCATTTTTGCATTTGTTACTATACTTTCTACTGTAAGGAGCCTTTATTATTTTTTACTTGTTTCTTTTATTGCAACTGTATTTTTTTAAGATTGTTATGATTTAAGAAAGAATTACCCCCAGTTTAAAAGGTCAGGGTCAGATTTATTGGGGGTTCGATGGGAATTATAACCATAAACAAGGAAAATAAATGTTCTTATGTCAGTTTGAGTGGGAATCGTTGGGCCTAAACTTGGAAATGGATAATAGTAATAATAGTAAGTAAGTAAGTAAATACAAACATCGATAATCAGTAGTTTATTACCAAATCAAATCAATGACACAGCAACTGTGAAATATTTTTCCTATCTTGTGGCTTTTAATCGGCAAAAAATTTAGTGTTATTTTATAGGGAGGTAATAATCGTAGTTGATAGTCGTCTTGGTAAATGGTAATAATCACAATAAACGACAGGGAGTTTCTCTTTTTTCGTGCCACTGCAATTTTGGCTTGTCCTATGAATAACTAAGATCAAATTCCTAATTCTGATTATTTAATAACTACACAGAGAGCAAAAAAAAATCTTAAATGCACAATATATCACACAAAATTCGATTAGATACAAAACAAAGAGAATCACAATATATGGAATTTGGTGTGTCTAACTCAATAATAAGATTTTTTTAACTCATTACACCTTTGTTACGGTTGCTTAAACAACTATTTTTTGTTGGCTATGGATGGTGTGGCCGAGTACGCGGAAATTTGAGTATCAAGAATGGAAACATAAAGCTACGTTGACCTTGGAAAGAGATTAATAAGTATAGTTTCATGAAGCTTCAGAAAAGTATAATTTTATGTTTATAATTCGCAGCATAAGTGTTGTTGAAAACGGTTCCTTTCGATTTCGATCAGAACTGAAACAAATTAAATTGGGACCACTTGATAAGCATCATCTTTCAAATAACAAAGGAATCATCGAAATCGGTTCACCCAGACAAAAGTTCTGAGGTAACAATCGTAAAAAATAACAGCCGAATTGATAACCTCCTCTTTTTTTTAAGTCGGTTAATAAAGAGAAACGCTCATCTAATTATCCGTAGATAATAGTCATCTATGAAACCAATCGAATTAGACACAGTAATAAAATAGTCCATTTGTTCAACGACGGCAATAAGAAAGTATTAATGCTAATGCACTGAAAGTGAGTCCGTAAAAGTTAGAGGTCAGTGTAACGACAATTAAAAACTGCCAGGTGCTAAGGAACTGCAAAGGAAAAGAAGAACGTGTATTGCCCCAGCGGATTATAGGTTTGCAGTAGATATATGGCATCAATAAAATTGTGTGTGTATCCAACCACGGATCAGAAAAACTGTTTTTCTGTTGCGTTTATCCATTAGAGAATTTGGGGAGTTATCCATACACTGAAAAATTCAAAGTGTGAAATTCAAACTTCATCCGCTGGGGCAACGCTATATAAACTTAAATACTTGGCTATAGTACTCATACAATGATGATGGATTCCATCAACATTGAATTGAACAAAGTAAGCAAGCAAATTATTTCAGTATAGATAGCGTCGTCGTGGTCGTCGTCTGTGGCACGCCACAACCCGTATTTATGGATATGGGGAAAATTCATAAAGTCAATCTAGCAACTTTGAACACACAAACCATAAACAAACATACATAGGTAATAAATTAAACAACAGTATTTTTATTCTACTCTATTTTTCGTTCAGTCTTCTTTCTTTCCCCCATACATGACGTGAAGGGAACCTAACCTATTCAATTTGTATCGGCTTCGTTTCCATCCAATACTTATTAGTTAGTGGAGCATTATAAATATCATAAGGATAACGTGCGGGCTAGCATTTTATTCTAGTTATTAATCTTACTAAGTACCTAATTGGAAATAATAAATACCTAAGATGAAGCCGCCGTACAAAATCGGTAAGTAATATTTTTAACATTTAACTATTGCACAATAAATCGAAATTGATAATTTATTTTACATTTAACTTGCTTTTATGGTCTACATATTTGCTAAGGTTTCTCTGAAGTATAATTTTATGATTATAGGTTAGGACAGCCATGTGTTATACCAAATTTTCTTAAGAATTATAAACTCTAAATGAACTAAAAATAATGAGTGCAATGAAATATATAAATAATGCAAATAATAACCTTGTTGTTTTTTATATATTCCTGCAGCTGTGTATGTGCTCTGCAACTAATTTAATCCAATGCACTGATTTTGATAAAAGTATTACTAGCCTGATAAAGTCTTATTATTAGATACCAAGTTATCATATTTGCTACACACACCAATTAAAGTGATTACCAATCATACTCCAGATTAGATTATTAGAAAGTTTTATTTACATACATCATGAATGTTTTTATAAATTAATACATTTTAAGATACAAGATAGTTTATAAATGTTTGAAAGTAAAAAAAAAAACTTGGCAAATACAAAATAAATTATACATCCTTCTGTTTTCCTTGCACAGTAACTTCCCTATATACTATAACTAGCTGTGCTCCGTGGTTTCACCTGCGTAAATTTAGTTTCAGACAAACTTTCATCCCCTATTTTATCCCCTTGGGAGTAGAATTAATCAAAATTCTTCCTTAGCGGATGCGTATGTCATAACATTTACCTGCATGCCAAATTTCCCGATCCCTCCTGTGGTTTGGGCTGTGCGTTGATAGATCACTATGTCAGTCAGTCACCTTTGAGTTATATATATTTAGATATAAGTTTAGTGAAAAGCTGTTAATTTGAAATTATAAACAGACACTTCAAATTTATTTATCTGTATCAATGTCTACACAGCCTGATGTTTCTAATCCTCCTTTATTGTTGTATAATCTAAATTTTTCAACTGCACTTTCAGCTGATGAGAAGTTGGCTGAACTTGGCCGCAAGGAAATCATGTTGGCAGAGAAGGAGATGCCAGGACTGATGGCTTGCCGCCGCAAGTATGCTCCTGGCAAGATCCTCAAGGGTGCCAGGATAGCTGGCAGCTTGCACATGACTGTGCAGACTGCTGTACTCATTGAAACCTTGATTGAATTAGGTGCTGAGGTAAGCTTGTGCTTCAACAGTCCATATACTTATAGAATACTTGTTGACTTTGGAGATGCTTTCAAATTCTTGATTCTGGCCCAATTGCTAGTTACTCTCTATTTTTATATGTACTATGTATTTGAGAAGAAACACACTGCTCTGTAAAAAGTTCACTAAGAACTTTTTTTTTCATTTTGTGAGCAAATAATATATCTGAAATATCATTATAGATAAGTATAAGTCTGCAGTTATTTACATTGTAAAAGTTATGTTAATAAGCTTAATCACATAACTATTGCCATCTCAATTTAGTAAAATCTTCTTGTTGCTGTTTGGAATCAGACAGTTACATTTTTTCAATATAAAGGTGCTAAAGTGTGACTCTTTCAACTCTTACTATGTTGGTACAGTGATTCCATTCTTTATAAGGTAGACAATTTGTGATACTTTGGTGTCAATCACATTCATAGGCTGCAGAAGCCACTTACCATCAGGTGGACTGCACACATGCTTATCATTAGGTAGCATAAAAAATATTATAAGACAAGAAAATTTTATGTGTCTAATGATTAGATTAGATTAGATCATCAAATGATCAATGCCTTTATTGAATGAGGACTGTTTGTCTATATTGTGACACTATCTATTATTTCATGATAAGTTTATAAATTATCTTTTCAAGCATTTATCCACTTTAAAAAAATTATTACAATACATGCATTGCTTTTTTGAGAATGTAGTATTATGATTGATTGACATTATGCCTTGTGTAATAAATAATGTTCATTACACTACATAGGTATATTAGGTTTAATAATAACATTCTATTAGTTTTGTAAACATTTTGTATTGAAATAATTGCAAATTATCATCTTTGTCCTCTACTTATCTATCACCTTTGAACTTTATTTCAAAGCTGATATAATAACATGTATTGTGCAATGTGGGTATCATTTACATTACAATACCTATTTACTAAGACTTATCAACCCTGTTTATCTCAAATTGATATGTTTTTTTATAACAAGTGAATCATTGGTTATAGAAATAGATATAACCATTTGTGAAACTGATAGAACTGTAGAAAATCGTATGTATTTGGTAAAGAGTTACAGATGCGCCATGTATTTTTTGTGTTATGGGTACCTAGTGCCTACACGTCATACTGCACGCGTTCGCAATACGGTACGATACGATTCGTTGCTCCAACATTACATAGTATGTGAGATATCAGAAGTAACAAGAAATGTAACAATACGAAAGTAACAAACACCAATAGCTATAGTAACTAATACACACTGGCGGAGGTATATATTAAAACATGGCGCCCTGCGCCTGTAAGGTTTGCCGCTCTATAAATGAACGAAAAAACTATTTTGAAAAGTTGACCAAAGAAAAATTCAGAGTCAAGGAATTTTCACATGTTAGAGCCGCCAAGCAGATCAGTGCAGAGTCGTGTACCCTACCCAAGGGTAAACACGCCTCTGCATACGGATAGGCTTATTTTCGTTACTTTTACACCTCTAGAAACTGAGCATATTGATTTTTGCTTGCAGGTCCAATGGTCCAGCAGTAACATCTACAGCACTCAAGATGAGGCTGCAGCAGCACTGGTGGCTGTTGGTGTTCCCATTTACGCATGGAAGGGAGAAACTGAGGAAGAATACATTTGGTGTATTGAACAGACTCTTATTTTCTCTGATGGAAGGGTAATTATTTATTTTGAAGTGTTTTATTTGATTGCCTTAGTATTTTTTGAGTCTTGTATGGCCCGAGCGCGAACAAATACATTTGCAACTATCCCCACTATTTTCGCTGAGCATGGTACAACACCATTATCATAAATTTCAACAAGTTCAGTTCATGTATTTCTCATTTCTATGATTTTTGTTTGTAACATTAATACATTGTATAAAATTATTTTCAGCCCCTAAATATGATTTTGGATGATGGAGGTGACCTGACCAATTTGGTGCATAAGAAATTCCCTCAACTGTTGGAAGGTATCAGCGGTATATCTGAAGAAACCACTACTGGGGTACACAACTTGTACAAAATGTTCCGTGAAGGACTTTTAAAGGTCCCAGCAATTAATGTAAATGATTCAGTTACAAAAAGCAAGTTTGATAACCTGTATGGTTGCAGAGAATCTTTGCTGGATGGAATTAAGAGAGCCACAGACATTATGATTGCTGGTAAAGTTTGTGTAGTTGGTGGCTATGGAGATGTAGGCAAAGGATGTGCTCAGGCCTTCAAGGGATTTGGTGGAAGGGTGATTGTGACTGAAATTGATCCCATCAATGCTTTGCAAGCCGCAATGGAAGGTTTTCAAGTGACCACAATGGAGGAGGCTGCTGAAGTAGGCCAAATCTTTGTTACAACAACTGGAAATCTTGACATCATTTGCAAAGAACACTTCTTGAGGATGAAAGATGATGCAATTGTATGCAACATTGGTCACTTTGACTGCGAAGTCGATGTAGCTTGGTTAGAGAACAATGCTAAGAAGGTAAATATCAAGCCACAGGTAGATCGCTATGAACTTGAAAACGGCAATCACATTATTGTCCTAGCTGCTGGACGTCTTGTTAACTTAGGGTGTGCTACAGGACATTCATCCTTTGTCATGTCCAACTCTTTCACCAATCAGGTGTTAGCACAGATTGAACTTTGGACCAGACATAATACTTACCCTGTGGGAGTCCACACGCTGCCAAAGAAATTAGATGAGGAAGTAGCTGCCTTACACTTGGACCATCTTGGTGTTAAGCTGACCAAGTTGACCGCCAAGCAAGCCAAGTATATTGGTGTCCCAGTAGAGGGGCCATACAAACCAGACCACTACAGATACTAATTGTTATCATGTTTGAACTAATACTAACATGGTATTGTTTGGCTGCAATTACACATTTTGTTGAATATCAGGATTGGCATTACATATATCGCCTCTTGGCCTTTGATAAGTAATAGCCATTCTTGAATGTTTTTTCATTGCAAAACAAGTTATATAAAATATTGTCCACAGAATCTGGTAAAGTGACCTTTGTATTTGATACATGTACTTTTGTAAATCATCAATCCATTATTTTAATAAGTAAAAATGATTAACAAATAAACACTCTTTTTATTTTCCATAAAATATTCGCCAATAACTATCCTGCCAGTTTATTAATATTTTGAGGAATAATATTAGTTGGTACAGGGACTCAATAATAATATTTGAGAAAACCCATTACCATCGAGCCACAACCCGTTCATCCAACGGTGTTATCAGCACGGGTAATCAGAAATAACCCATGCACCCACCGCATCATTTAATCTATTTATCAACATCGAACACCCATCGAGAAATATAATGCTAACGAATTAAATTGTCAAACAAAGAACCTTATAGATAGCGCCATCTCTCCAGTCAGATGTCCGTCACTGTGCTGTTGTGGTACGTGGCGTCGCTACTATTAAGCGCTCAGCGAAAATAGTGAGGATAACAGCGCATGTATTTGTTCGCACTCGCGCCAAACAAATTCAAATCTCGTGACGGCAACAGAGGTATATTTTTAGAACTTAACGCATTCGCTGCTCACGACGCTCCTGCGCGTTTATCCGAACTTTCCTATATGCTAACGACGCTTATGTGAGTCCATACAAATTTCTGTGCCTTCACTGTGTGCTACGGCCGACTCTGCGCGTCTATTGTTTAAATAAGACCAAATTGTAAAGGCCCTTACCCACCATTGCTATTTATAACAGATACGGGATTTACCTACATTGATATTAACAAAACGGGGAACGAAATAATTTATGGGTGTGCCTACAACCCGGCTACTGAGTTGTAGGTATCTATACGCAGCTGCGTAGCTATAGTTGGCATGTGATCATGTCCAGTACTCGCTAATCGGGTAAAAATGAACTTTTTTTTATTTTTTTTTAAGATGCCATATTTTAAAGACAACGGTCAATAGTCATGGGATAAATTTTGTTAATATTTTTTTTTTTTATTAAAACTAAGATACAGTACAGTAGGGACGTAACATTATTTTATCGGTAATAATTCTAGCAGTAAAACACACTCACGGATAAAGGAATAATAAAAACAAAAATTATTTTTTTTGTTATCTGTGAAATAAACAGCAGAAAGTCTGTATAACGTTTAAACTTATAATAACAATATATCAGATGGCTAGTGTGTGTGTAGGTTTACGAATGTGTGTAATAAACTGAATAATATTGGTAGGATTGAGATAGGTTCTTAACCTATATTATATAATTTATCTATATGTATTTAAATTCGTTTTGTTCATGATTCTATCAAAAACGGTAGATTTAAGAATTCAAACTACCGGTATCATCTTGTTTCTGATCACATTGACATATCGTTCTTTACTTTAAATTCATAATCCTACTGTAACTTACACTATCGCCATCTACCGATGTAGGATTGTACTTTTTTATTATAACTAAATATGTTTCACACTCGCAAGAACTAGTAGACAGTAGGTAGGTACATAGGTACCGACCCTTTTCCTTTTCGCATGTTTTTATTACATGTCATAAATAAGCTTCAGCAGCGAACGCGTTAAACGCGTTCGCTGCTGAAGCTAAATAAAAAGTCATTACCCTGTGCTACACAATCGGACCTTACAGCAGTGCGTCAAACGCATATCGTTGTACAAATACGCTTTCGCTCTGTGCTAAATCCTCAACATAGCGTCGATGTAAGGTGTTCCCCAGTGCTATTCGGCGCTTCTGCGCGTTTGACTATTGTTAGTGCGGGTCGTAAAACACTCGCTTATTTATGACAGGTAATAAAAACATGCGAAAAGGAAAAGGGTCGGTACCTATGTACCTACCTACTGTCTACTAGTTTTTGTTTTTATTAACCCTTTATCCGTGAGTGTGTATTACTGCAAGAATTATTACCGTTAAAATAATGTTACGTCCATACTGTACTGTATCTTAGTTTTAATAAAAAAATAATATTAACAAAATTTATCCCATGACTATTGACCGTTGTCTTTAAAATTTGGATCTTAAAAAAATTAAAAAAAAAGTTAATTTTTACCGGATTGGCGAGTATTGGACATGATCACATGCCAACTATAGCTGCGTATAGATACCTACAACTCAGTAGCCGGGTTGTAGGCACACCCATAAATTATTTCGTTCCCAGTTTTGTTAATATCAATGTAGGTAAATCCCGTATCTGTTATAAATAGCAATGGTGGGTAAGGGCCTTTACAATTTGGTCTTATTTAAACAATAGACGCGCAGAGTCGGCCGTAGCACACAGTGAAGGCACAGAAATTTGTATGGACTCACATAAGCGTCGTTAGCATATAGGAAAGTTCGGATAAACGCGCAGGAGCGTCGTTAGCAGCGAATGCGTAAAGGAAAAATATAGCAATTTGCAATTTACCTATTCAATGTTAGGGATCTCTATATGCTATGGCACTCGTCCTAGAAAATACCAGGCGATCAGAAAATTTATGGTGGTCAAAGCAATGGCTTGCGATCTTATGTCACTCGACTTAAAAGTACTAGGCGCGCAGAACATTGAAGGAGGTCATAGCAATGTTAGGTTAATGTCTTATGCCACTCGGCTTAAAAGTACTAGGCGCGCAGAATATTGAAGGAGGTCAAAGCAATGTTGGGTTTGTGATATTATGTCACTCGGCTCAAAAGAACTAGGCGAGTAGAACATTTGAATTTGAATGTCTGTCTATTAGACAGACATATTAATATAATTGTAGTTGACTAGAAAGTATGAGGCACTTAAGGCAGGTTGAAATGAAACACTCATTAAACTATACAGCAACATATGTTAATCATTTACAAAGCATAAAACTGTTTCAGTTCCTCATCTTTTGGTTTAAGAATACATTCATCATGTAAATTGATGACCCATCCTGGTTCCAGACCATAGAAAATTTGTCTGGGGTCCTTCCTTTCACAAAGCATATCAAAATGTGGATCATTTTCTAATTTAGGCAAAGTATATCCATATTTTTGTGCTAATTTGAGCCTTTCTTCAGATACTTTTTCTGGATCTGCTAAGTATCCGCGGGTCAGTGCACTGGTATAATATTCTATGGCATCAGGAGGTGGAATCATCCTTCTTGGGATAGCTTGACCTGATTCAAAGAACTTCTTTGGATTTTTTAAAAGATAGAGGCTATGTGGGTCATAGTAAGCAGTTGTGATAACTCCACCATTTCTTTCAATAGCGGCAATGACTTGTTCACTAGCCCATTGTACTTCAATATTCACTTTTGATGCAAATATGTCAGCTCCTTCATCTGTCAACTGAATTCCAAACTGTTTTTGATCAGGGTGAAATGTATAGAGTCCAGATTTCACAATACTTGCTACATCAATGGGTTGAGATGTATCCACACGGCTCATGTCAATAATCTTTTGTAGCTGAAGCAAGGACATTGGAGGGTATTCTCTTCTCAGACTGAAATTTGTAAATAGATGCTTTAGGCCAATTTTATATAAGGGAGGCAAGCACTAAGAAAATAATATAGGCAGTGAATGCAAATACAATATATTTATTTGCATTCAACATAAATAAGTTTAAGTTGTAAGAGATTCATTGTTTTATCAATAGTTTAAGTGTGTATAATAAACTATCGCAAGTTTTTACTTACTGATGGCCTTTATAATACCGCTCCTGAGGGAATCGTAAGTAAAAAGGATTATTTCCTGTTTCATATCCCAATCTCATATAATTCTGCCTCTGACCCGATCCTTTATTACCAGCACCATGCTTGTCCCCGCCGTGTTGGGCGCGACCTCGTTTTTGCTTAAATAATATTTTAGAGACTTTACCAATAAAATAAAAACAAATAAGTAAGTATTATTTTTGTCTGTACTCACGGTCTTTTTAGAGCCAGGATTGTCACGAATATTATTAATTGATATTCTTGGTAATGATCTTAACAAAGAAAGGGACTTCTCGGTTATCTGGCGGGATCCCATTTCAAGATTTTAGATTTTTAATTATTCAAGAAACATTTTATTCTAAGCCTTTGCTTTCACGTAAAGAAGATAGGTAGGTTATATTTAGGTTATGTATTTTTTGAGGCTAAGATAAAAATTAAACTAAACAGACTCGTCTTTTTTGTCTATGGTAGAAGTAAAATCAGACAAAAATAAGTTACTGATAAAATTATAAAATAGAAATTCCTACTTAATGAAGAAGAGAAGAATCCAGTGGGATAGAATAGAAAAAAATATGGGTAAATTTTATAACAAAGGAATCAAACTAAATCAACATAGATCATATACATATTCATCCTACCTGTGCAACATACACATGCTCACGCCAATTCCCGAAAGGGTAGGCACCAACATTTCACCAGTTATGTTAATGTCCTATGCAAGGTCATAAAATGTTTCTGTTAAATATCTCAATTTAATAAACATTACTAACCTATCGTCATGGATTTTTACTAGAAATGGATAAAAGTTATAGTTCATTACGATTTAGGTTGCTATTGACGGTAAATCTTGCTTCAATTACACATCCACATTATTAAAGATAATTTATTAGTATTTTGGTTTATAATAAGTATGTAATATCAAAATTTTATTCATTGGCTCCAAACATCTGTATCAAGGAAAAGCGTTCTCTCCAACTCTTGGGATCTCCCATATTTGAAAAGGCTTTCCCGGCTTTTGCGGAAGATCATTTAGAAAAATTTAGATGTTCCTCAGAACATCTATCCAAAATTAAAACACATATGGCTTATTTTATAATAAGACATTGCCTTTTCGTCCCTAAATTTATATACGTCTTGCGCAGCAGCCCTTTGTGGAAAGACCGCCAAATTTTACAGAGTCTAAATAATCAAATCCGATCAACTTTATCCGCAATTTGCAATATTGATTTGGACGACAGAACGTGGTCCCAGGCAACCCTGCCTATTAGGTATGTTGGACTGGGAATACGCAAAATTTCAGATGTGGCCCTGCCGGCTTTTCTGGCTTCAGTTCACAGTGTGCGCAACCTCACTGGCAATATTTTGTTTCCGTCACTCAGTGACTGAGGTTTCGTTCCTGACTGAGGCCAGAAATACTTGGCTTATGCCCTGCCCCAACACTGACTTGCCGCTGGGACTGCAATCTCAAAAGCAGTGGGACGAGCCTATCAGCAGGTTGCATTATAATACACTTCTTGAAAGTAGTTTAATCTCTGCTGATCGCGCTCGCCTCTTGGCTGTATCTAAATGGGAGTCTGGTCTTTGGCTTCAGGCCTTACCATCTTATAACATCGGTACGCTTCTGGATGACACAACGTTCAGATTGTGTGCTTGTTTGCGTTTAGGCGCAAAATGTATTGTCCCTCATCGGTGTCACTGTGGTGATAGTGTAGATAGTGTAGACATCTTCGGACACCATGGCCTGTCATGCGTCAGCAGCGCCGGTCGGCGATCTCGTCATTCTTCCATCAATGACCTAATACGACGGGCTCTGGTCACCGCCGGGGTGCCTGCTGTACTGGAACCAGTAGGTTTGGCGCGCGGCGATGGCCGGAGACCCGATGGTATGTCGCTGGTGCCGTGGAGATTGGGGCGGCCGCTGGTGTGGGATGCCACGTGTGTCGATACGATGGCTCCGTCCCATCTCCCCGGCACTGCTGTGGCGGCCGGTGCTGCTGCTGCTCAGCAGGAGTGCCTCAAGCGCCGGAAATATGCTTGCATTGGTCAAGGATACATATTTTCTGCGTTTGCGGTTGAAACTCTGGGGCCTTGGGGTCCGGATACTCATCAGCTTTTCAAAGAGCTTGCACGTCGTCTGGTAGAAGCCTCTCGTGACAAGAGAGCTGGGGCTTTTCTCGCTCAGAGAATCAGCATTGCTATTCAACGTGGCAATGCTGCCAGCCTTCTTGGCACGATCCCGAGAGACACCGACTTGGGACAAGTTTTCTACCTTTAATTAGTTTTAAGTACTGTTCCTTGTATATATAATTAAGTTTTATTGAATAAAGATTTTATAAGTATGCATGTCTTTGTATGTAATGTATATAACTCGAAAACTTGGAATAGGCGTTCAGGGTCAAAGAATATACATTTTCTTAGTAATAATAAACTTATAATTTTTATTTATACATAATCATTTAAGTGACAGTTAACTAGAAGAATAAACTTACATTGATGGACAGAAATTATTATGGCTCTTGAATTACATGCCTTAGTCTCCCAACAGGTAAAGTAGTTGATTAATTGTTTTGTATTTCTGTCTGCCATATATATAATATTATATTACTTTCTGTGCCATTAAACATCAACAACAATGTACTAATAATTATACATTTTCTTGCCTAAAATAATTGAAGATATTAAATATAATACATTTTCCAATATATATTTATGTGTATTGCATTAACAATCTACTACTGTCATACACTCCAAATAACTCTATGTTCAAAGTGAAAATATTTGAAAGTATTTGCAAATTAATAATTAGTGTACATGCAGCTTTACCTTCTCTCAATAAATTAACGTTTTTTTTAACTTTCGCAATTTATACTCATAGCTAGTTTCTCGGATGTTTCAATAGGGTTGCACCAGTCATGTTCTCGAGCTGACGCCAAACGTCGACTTATGTTATAATGTACTCACAATATAATCATGATGATGTGATGAATGAGTCTCATTAGTCCCGAGAAACTATTACTATGAATTTAATAGTGGTTTTAATATATACAATGGATGGAAACATTTTGAAGATTAAATTTAGAAGATTGGAATGTAGTTGTCGATTTTAGCGCGGTGCTTTTGGGCCACACATTCGCTAATCCATACAATGTTCCGGCACTCCTGTTCTTTCAGTTTCAGGTATGAGTAGAACACACCGAAATGGAACTGTTGCAAGAATGCATGCATATTTAGGCTCACCTGCAAAAAAGATGTGTTATATTAAGCAGCAAACAGCAAGACCTGTACCAAAGGTTTTCTAAAAAAACTCATGTGCAGTTATTTCACTCCACATACTTTATGGTGAAGGAAAACATTGTGAGGAAACCTGCATATATCTAAGAATGAATGTGTAGTCTAAAATGACTACTTCGGTGAAAAGTGGGTGTTGTTGTTACAACACCTCTGCCTAGCCCTTCGGGGAATTCATGCATGAGCATATGTATGTATATAGAATATTAGTTACCTCATGTTCAAAGAACTTGTCTTCCAAAGTTTTGTCACCAACATTGTTTCCAGCTCCCTCAAATAGTGCAGAATACTCAGCATAATACTCGGCCACAGCCTTCACCTGTTCATAGTCATCAGCCCTGGCTAAGGCAGCTAGACCATCCGGGTTCAATTTTCCACAGCGAGGATATAACTTGGCACGGTCATCTTTAGACAGTTCAGTTCCAAACGAGTTGATTGTGATGATGATAGCACGACGGTCAGCTTCAAACTGAAATACATTTTTTATTTAGTCATGGAAATAATGAAGAGAAAATTCATAATGTCACAGATAACTTACAGCCAGAATTTCACACATGACATCAGCAGTGGTGCCTCCAATTTGCTTGCAGAAGTCATAAAAAGCCTCCAAGTAGGCTTTGTACAAAGTGTTACGGATGATTTCAATGTTCATCTCATCCAAATCCTGCTCACTGATACAATCCACAAAGAATGGAGCCAGGGGAGTGTCCACCAACACTGCATTGTACAGTTCAGCTGGTGTGGCAGCTACATGGATGGCTTCCATTTGTTCAAACGATCCCAGAGGGTGGCACTTGGGGATCAGCTCAGAGATTGGTCTTTGGTGCAGAGTACCAGTGATCAACAGGATGATGTTGTCAATCATGTAACTGTATGTAATGAAGTCCAAGAAGGTTGACAATGGCTCAACAGAGTGGTTTCTGAGATGTTGGAACTCAATAACCAGCTTTTCACGCAGCTTATCGTCAATGGTAGAAACTGAAAGTGGGCTGGGTTCGTTGGCCAGGAAGGTGCCATAGTCGGTACCTTGAAGATGAAGCTTCAAGTCTGAAATGTTTTAACATACAACATTATTACATTTTCATATAATCAATTCGCATACATCAAGGAATGATATCATTAAGAACACTTAAATTACCTTCTAAGGTCTCGCACTGCACCAGGTTCAAGTAATCAGATTGTTTCAGGATGCCACACTTGAATCCACGGCACAATCCCTCCAAATAGCCCCCATCGATATTGAAAATGCAACCCTTCATTTTAATTGTTTAGTGTGTTAAATTAAGCACTAAATAATAGTTCTCGTTAATTTAACTAAACTACAATCTCTGCACAGTAAGAACCCAAAGACATACAATAGCAGAAAATCAATGGAATGATTAACATTGATCATATGATGTAACCATAGACATTTTATTTTTCTACGAACGTACCACAAAATAATGCATGTTTATTGCTAAGATCAAGATTAATCGCTTTGTCTAGATACATTATTGTTTATTAAAACCCATTAGGTATTTTCAGAAATTGTACAATTGCAGAAAAATCCTGTAAAGGGCGAATTCGTTGTTTTCTAGTTTGTTCACAAACTTGCTGTTATCCAGAATATCTATATATAATCTATGTAGCGAATGTAGAAATGTTGCTCCTATACCATAAACAAAATAATTTGACATATGATAAATTGATGACATTTACATTTGTATTGTTTATATCTTTATAAATTCTCTTGCTTTTACCACGTATTAAATAAACCTTACAGACTCAGGCAGTATAACTATGATAGTTTGTGGATTTTGAAGAATTCGCAATGGATATGGTATTTAATAATCCGATCAGGCAAAGAATCAATAAAATATTTGATAGCCACATAGTGTCTGATAGCAGTGACGCCTTACATACTGTTTCTGGGTTATGTACTACTAACTCGGCTCATACCAGAAGAGTTTTAGTAAACGAAATTGAAAAAAGAGATGTGCTTGTTAATAAAGCTATACTAGTTGAATATAACAAAGTGAAGGACAAGCTGCAAAGCTTATTGAGTTCACTGTCTTCTTTAGATGGCGCCGTCAAGGATATGTCCAATAGACTACATGATTCCAAAACGAAAACACATCATTTAATAACACAGACAACTAAACTGAAAGATGAGAGGAAGAAAACTGAGAAAAAACTTATGTGGGTTCAAGCATTTGTTAATAACTTCCAGCTGTCCAATGAAAAGAAAGAATACCTTTACAATGTGTCTGTTAAAACACCACTCACCCTAGATTTCTTTGGAACATTATCACAGATTGAAAAACTTTATGATAACTCTAAGACTCTTGTCAAGTGTTGGTACCAGACTTCAGCATTTGATATAATGGAGACAGTTGGGCTCCAACAAGAGGTAGCCATCGAGAAGTTGTATCACTGGACTATTGGTGCCTGTCTCAGCACTGACTCCCCAAACAATATGTTGATCCCCATAGCCTTAGCTAAGTTTCAGCATAGACAAGTTTTGTTTTCTAATATTATTGATGAATATTGTTCTGCTCGCAAAGCAACCATTGTACAGCAATTTATTGATGCATTGACCAAAGGAACAGAGAATGGCTCCAAACCCATTGAATTTTATGCAAATGATGCAAAGCACTATATTGCCGATATTTTGACTTGGGTATATCAAGTTATACCTGTTGAGAGGGAAAATCTAGCTACACTATTTAAAAACTGCAATATGAATGACAAGAATCAACAAATTATAGATGCTCTGACAAATATTTTGGAGGCACTATGCTCTCTTCTCAAAGTCAGGATTGAATTAACATTGAAGCCTGACAAAGATCCATTAGTGCTGTGGTCCATAACTAATTTGATTATCTACTACAAAGATGTAATACAAGCTATTATTGCAAAAGGTCATCTGATCAATACTCTAGAAGAGTTACTGAAGAAGAGTGAAGAAGTATTTCTGGTTACTTTGGACAATAAGATGCAGAAGGAGCTAAGCCATGGGGTGAAAGCACCACCAGTTGACCTGAACCCTTCTGCTGTTGTTGCTGATCTTGTCAGCTTCCTCAGAGACTTACTGGCCATCATGAATGTTTCTAATAACATTAATGTTGCAGATAGAAAAATTCTTATTACACATGTATTAGATCCCCTTCTGCATGCAATAAATGAAACTGCCTGCCATTTAAGTTCAACAGACATGTCAGTGTACATGCTAAATTGCATCTATCATATACAGTGTACATTGTCTTTGTACACCATTATGGACGAATACAATGAACGATTGCAGGCACAGTCTGAGGCTCAAATTGATACACTAACATCTGAGCAAGCAAGTTTCTTGGTAGCCAATTTAAACTTGGGTCCTATTTACACCATTCTACAAGAAAAAATGAGTGGCCCTTTATCAGCTATACCTGGTATGGACACATCAAGTTTGAAAGCATTCTTGAACAAGTTTGATATGTTCTTGGTTGCTCCTGATGCTTACTTGTTACCTCAGTTAAATTTACTTCTAAGTCACACCCACAAGTCATTTATTAAGAAGAGGGCCTTTGAAGTAATATTAGCTATTTACATCCAGTTGTACCATGCAGTCAATGATCCTGCTAATGGTTATGCTGATCCACAAACTATAGTGAGGAGAATACCAGATGAAGTCAATAAGCTACTTTGTATATAAATTATATTTATTATTGAGCACTTTAGAAATTAGGGTTTGTAATTTGAACCTGTAAAGCTCTATATGAATATATTCTGTTTTTTTAATTGTAAGCCTTCATGAATTATTTCTTCCTGACTAGAATTATGGTTGGTATAATGTGATACAAGACAGAAAAAGGATTTTTATATAAGGATGTAAAAATATATTCCTAAATAAATATAATTATTTATGTGCATATTTTAATTTATTTATATGACTCCCTATGTTAATACCAAAAATGCTGTAATTATATAAAAGTACCTCCATCTGATATTTGTGACATGTCTTACAAAAGGTATTTAAAGAAACAATTTCAATGAAGAAGCAAAATGTATCAATACCTACCATAGTAGGACAGGATTTTGGTTATGTGTAAGGTTGAATGAAATAGTAACTTCACCTGTTCATTTTGAATTTTATATTTCATAAGTCATGGTATAAATATCTTTACAGTCAGTTAATCTGTTCACTGATTATGTCTGTAATACACCCACTATATTGCAGAGGTGTCTTTAGTGATTTCTGTAACATTGGCAAATGTTCCTTCCAAAACTTATCCTTTAACATATCATCATGTACATCTATGATTACATTACATGTTTTCCCAGCATTATCAATAATTGATTTCCGTAATAGCAATGTTCCCCTTTTGAATATTTCTGGTTCCTTATTATAATTGATGTTGAACTCTTGGAATAAAATTTCATTCTTGTCTGCAGAAACTGTACCACACAAACGTTGTTCTGCCTGAAAATTGTTAATACAAGTTTATTAAAATAATATATTGAATCAATCTTGTGTCACCTTCAAAACGGCTGGACTAATTTGTATCAAATTTTGTGTGCACATTGGGTAGGTCTGAGAATCGGCCAAAATCTATTTTTCATACCCCCAAATGATAAGGGTGATCCACTCCAAAAAATATATGACAATACAATGTTGGGCACAGCTAGTAATTCTACATAAATAAGGAATAAATACAGTTGAACTGACCTCCTTGGGACTCAGCTTGCTTTGCAAGACAAGGTTCCAGAATGTTGTATTATACAAATTGTTGATATGAACATCTGCTTGTCTCCATTTCATGTAGTCTATTAAATTGTCATCAGATGGATACAGCACAACTCGTCCGTCAAATACTGGCGGGTACTTTAGAGGGACCTCTCCGAAAAACTTTCTCCAATAATACACATAAGATGATGAGAATTTACTGTTAATAATTGTTAAAAGTTTTGAAGCTCTACGCTTATAAAGCATTGAATTTTTTTTGAAAACAAAGGAATATTCATCACTTTGCCCAAAAGCCATTAGTAAGTCATGATACTCTTTAAAAACAGTAAATGCTGCATAATTCATTAAGTTCAATGCCCGTAAATCATTCGGTTTTACAAAGCTGTGGTCTTCGGAAAACTTATGAAAACATTTTCCATCTAACCTTACTACTATCCAAGTGTTGGGTAAAAGTTTGTCATCCAACTCAAAGTCTTTAACATATTCAAAGGAACTCTTAGCCATATTATGTGTTATTAAGAATTGTCTAGATTTACACAATACTGGAGTTATTCCTACTCTTGCGATGCCAAACATTACATTTCACTTTTCCATCAAGTGACTAATATGTTTGTTTTTTGTGATAAATAGATACCTCTTCCTATATCATCAAGTAGCTAGGTATTATATGAAACTAAAATAATGTATACTTTAATTACTTCTACTTGTAGAATAATTCAATAAAAGGCGATTACACTAGTTTTAATAAACTTTTTGTTTTGTTTAGGCTAAGTAGGCTGACAAATGTGACAACGTCGCGACACGACATACATCAATGTCATTTTTCTTTCATCAATCAAGTCCAGACACATATATTATATATATATTCCAGCCACGTATGTACTTGTGTAGTAGAAGTCACATAGTTACTGTTGTGCTTTATAAATATTATAAGAAGAAGAAGAAAAGGATGCTCAAATTTTAATTTCTTTCATATTATCTTTCTTTTAAATGTATCAAGATAACATATTTCAAATTGTCATTAAATTACTAAATGTCAACGTCAAAAATGTATTATGAATTTGAGTTGAGAAGAAAAACAGAACTTGAGTTTTGCGATTAGTGTTATTATTTAATAATCACTCACTTTAGAATTTTTAGAGTAAACCTTGTCAGCATTATTCTATTACCTAACCCTTTAGTTTACTTAGTTAGTGAACATTATAAGCTGAGATGCTGCGAATACCTTTTGGCTTGAGGAATGCTCCTTGTAATAGTAAGTACTCATTTTTATGAAGCACTCATACGTAGGAAGGTAACGCAGGAACGAGTTTCGGCTTGAATCTGGACTGGACTGGAATGTCTTCTTAGAGGCCAATGATAATACCAACATACTAAATAAATTTTTCAGAATCTATTTGCTTCTGCCTGATAAACATCTATAGTTATACATATTTTTTTCCCTTACAGATTTCAAGAGGATCATAATATCCATGTGGCATCCATGTGAATACTCCCAATCAACTGAAGAACATGGAGAAAAGAATAGCTTGGAAGAAAAGACAGTGTCGAAACGGATAGCTGATTTTAGGAAGAAGTTGAGGGAAACTACTCCAATTGATGATTTAGGAGATCAACCTCTGACACATCCCGCACAAAAGGATGATCCTTTGCCGGCATGGCCAGACAATACCAACCCTCACACTGGGGAAGTGGGTGGACCCAGGGGCCCAGAACCAACACGCTATGGAGATTGGGAGAGGAAGGGTAGAGTGTCTGATTTTTAGAAATATTTGTGATACATTAATAGAGTTGAGGAAGAATATATTCTGGCCCATTTCGCTACCAAATAAATTGTCAAAATATTTGTTTATAATAACATTTAAAATGTCTGCTATGTAGGTAAATAATAACCTGTATGGTAGGTAGGTAAAAAAAGATGATCCTATCTAGTCTAGTCTAGATATAATATATTTTTGTAATATTATTTATTAGTTTGATCAATGGAAAGAAAGATCATAGAGCTGCATGCATGCACTATGATTGGTTAAAATGTTTGTAAAACACCATTTAATATCAGGGATCCTTTCTTGCCATTTGGCCACAGAAGCCTCTGAAAATAGCAAGATGGGTAAATAAACAACCGCATAGGTATAAAATTTAAACGTAGCACCAATAATACTTGTATGAAATGAGGCTGTAGATAATTTATTCTTTGAATTAGTTCCTTCAAAATGTTTATAGTGCATTTTTTATTATTTTCATAAAATGTGTGTTAAAATATCTTTCTTATTTGTATAAATTAGATGAGATAACAACTCTGAAATTATATAAAGAGTGAAGATTAGGATTTTATATCTGTTTAGCCTTTTTAATGAAAGTATTTATTCAGCTTTTGCAGTTAATCTATGTCTATGTATTGTTCTATAGCAGTATTGACTATCTTGTACTATTATTACTATAAGTAGTAAACAAAATATTGCTGTTAAATCAAAAATATTTGTGTTAATATAATTTTGTAGATTAATAATTGTTAGCTACTTTATTTAAAATTATAGTTAGTTGAAATTATCAAAAATAAAGAGAAGCATTTGTCTGTTATAAATCTGTTTTATTTTATTGTGCATTTGACGACTTTCCTATAGTTTTAGGCATTTTTTTGTTTGTTGAATCTTCCAACTCTTTAGACTTATAATAATGAGGAGCCACTTCAAGAAGCCACTTGCTTTCAATTTCTGTAACTTGTCTCATGAACTCCTTGGATGTGAATACCAGCTCATGGTAAATAACCCACCGAGGCAGCTCCTCGAATAGTGCACTGTTTGGATGAATCATAACAGTCTGAAAAAAAAACATTTTATATTGCAATATGAAAAATATATGCACTTGTAGGAGAAGATGAAGACTAATAAATATGTTGGACAGTTTCCTTACATTGTGAAATATAATATTATACAACAGTTTAATATTCTACTTCACAATGTATGGAAACTACGCAAGTATGTAATATTTTACATGTGCTTTACAAAGGACTAAAAAATATTTCCAATGCTGCAGTTCCAGATTTATTCTTATACATACCTGATTATGTTTTACAGTTTTGTAATGTCCTCCTTTTGAAAATTTTGCTATATGATAAAAGTACCCAGCTGTTATAGCTTTCCGAATGTTAGTGTCATCAGACACACTGGAAACCATTTCTATTTCCACCCTCTCCATCAGGCCAACTAATTGTTCGCGAACATCGCGCGCTCTTTTCATCGACCTGTATTGAATAAAATTCTCATAGCACCATTGCACCGAGTACTCTGAACCTGCCCACTGGTTGTACACATTCATTAGTGTTAGGTGGTCTCCATTGCGGTGGAAAAAGTTCTTGCGGGCTGTATCTGCATGGATTATCTTATCCTTTGGTCTATAGAAGACTGCACTATTTACTGATAACATGGCAGCTATTGTAACTACTTCCTCAGAACATTTATATCTGCAAAATATGAAGATTTGTTATAATATAATGTAGCGAACTTTAGGCAATTACACATGTTGATTGAATCTGACTTACTTTTCACTTGCTAGAAGCATTTTGGCCAACATAGGATCTGTGGGGAATTCAGCCATCCGCCTTCCAGCTTTAGTCAGTTCTCCATGGTGATTGAGTGCACCAAGAGCATACAGCTGCTCTAATGCCAGCACAAGTGTTTCATGAGGTGGGGGATCAAGGAAGTCAAAGTGTATAAGATCATTTATACCCAGTGCTTTTAATGTTAGCACTGCATTTCCTAAGTTTATTCTCTGAATTTCAGGTACAGTGTTGTCTTCTAGTTCATATTTATATGCCCAAGCTGTATATAGCCTGAAGCATTTCCCTGGAGCTACTCTTCCAGCCCGACCAGCCCGTTGGTTGGCTGATGCTTTAGATATAGGGACTACCATCAAACTCTCCATTCCAGTCTTAGAATTAAAATTGTTCTGCTTAGCAAAACCTGGATCAATAACATATATAATATTGTCAATTGTCAATGATGTTTCAGCTATATTAGTGGCTAATACTACTTTCCGAGCTCCTTCAGGAGTAGGTTCAAATATTTTTGCCTGCATGTCACTGGGCAAGTTTGCATAGACAGGTAATATCATCAACTCTTTAAGTTTTTTTCCTATTCTCTTGGTCCTTTCTTGCAACATCTCCACACAAGTTTCAATTTCTTCCTGTCCCGTAAGAAAGACTAATACATCCCCGAGGGGTTGTGTGGCATGTATCTGCAATACGGAGACAACGCTGGCATCCACATAATCAGCTTCTGGCGCCTTGGTGTAGTAAATATCTACAGGGAATCTTCTGCCAGGTATCCTGAAAATTGGAGCTTCATCAAAGAAATTTGAGAATTTCTCAGCATCTAATGTAGCACTTGAAATTAATAGTTTTAAGTCTGGTCTGAATCTAGTGATATCTTTTACAAGACCAAACAGTATATCAGTGTGCAATGTGCGCTCATGAGCCTCGTCAATGATCATTACACTATATGAGGCTAAATCAGGTTCTGATAAGAATTCTCTGTGCAATGTACCATCAGTCATGTACTTAATGACAGTTCTGTCAGAAGTACAATCCTCAAACCGTATACTGTAACCAACCTCATTGCCAAGTTTAACATTCATCTCTTGAGCAACACGGGCTGCCACTGACATAGCAGCCACACGCCTTGGTTGAGTGCAACCAATTTTCTTCCCATCCTCAGTAAAGCCAGCTTCGTGTAGATACTGTGGTATTTGAGTAGTTTTCCCAGATCCAGTCTCTCCTTCTACAATCAATATCTGATAAGACCTAATAGCTTCTATCAATGCCTCCCGGAATGGATAAACTGGGAGGGATTTCTTAGTCTCCTCAAGGCTCATACGCATCTTTTGATATGCTGATTTCTCTTCTTTCTCCTTTTCCTTGTTGCCCTCCAGCTGTAGAGCTTGAATGAAGTCAATTTGCTCGTCCAGTAGTAATTCATATTCATCTTTTTGCTTTGCATCTTTTGCACCAAATTTAAAGAATGCTGACTTGATTTGCTCTTGTTCCCATTTGCGTTGCTCTGAGTGAGGTAACTTTTCGTTCTCATCAACTTCAATATATTCTCCTGTAAAAAATCAATATAGGGGACTTATAATAAAGTCTCAATAAATTGGAATGAAGTTGATTCAAGAATTTTATGGTAACATACCTTTTTCCCCTTTCCCCAAATCCTGAGGCATGTGATACCTCTGAACATTCTCCAACTCACGGGCCTTTTCATGTTCTTTGGCTAATTGTAATATTGTTTTTTTGTGTTCCCTTTCTTCTCTTTCACGCTTAGTCAAACTGGATTTTTACAAATGGCATTTATTAAATTATTATATAATTTACTATAGAAATAGGTCAACATAAAGTAGAAATATATCAAGATGATTAATTAGAAAGTAAAAAACTAATATTAATATAACGGTCCTATACCTATCTGTAACCACTTATTGAATGTTCTATGATAAACTGATGGTGTAACTGTTTTAATAAATAAATAAGTGTGTAAGTAACTCACATGCTGTCATCAAAAAGATATTCATCATCGGCTATATCAGCTTCTAGCTCTACAACTTTATCATCTTTTCTCTTCTCTAAATATTTCCTTCGCGATTGGATGCGCAGTTTTGGCAATATTTTATCTCTATCTTCAGCTTCGAGTTTGAGTCGTTTCGCTGCTTCCTCATAAGACCTTTTACTGGACGATTCAGTAACCTTGCGGACCTTTTCCTCATCACGCTTCTTTAACCTGTTAGTAAATTCATCGCGCTCTTTCAAGTCTTTGCGACGACTCTCTTCTTCGCTATTTGAACTAGAAGACGAATGTCGACGCTTGCTATGGGACTTGCTCATCGCTACGTCAGTCTTATTCAACCGTGAGTAAAAGAACAAACAACCTTTAATTATAATGAAAGTTGATATTTATTGTTTTCTATGCTTAGTAAATTTATAATTTAATTATTATAAAATTCAATGAAACAAAACATGTCAACATGAAGATGACATAAATAGTGACATTACTCAACTGACAGAATCATAGACATATTAACATTAACTATGGAGATTTTACAGATAACACAGAAATAAAACTATCAATGTAGTTATCTGTTTTCTCAGTTTGCAATGTTTGATGAAGTAAATTAATTGTTAGGTTGTTTGAGAGTAGTAATTATAGTTCAAACTTTTACAATCCTTCTCGATAAATAAGGAAGCTTGAGATAATCACGAAATGCTCTACCAAAACGACATTTTCTTTCGCTGTTTTTTAAAGCATTAATATATTTTTTTAAATAACTTCTATCGATGTAAATAAATTTTCTAAATATTTCATAGCATGCGTAAAGAGACGACATGAAATCAAACGTCTCAATTCGGACGTTTTTAGATGTTGTTGTCATCATAGATAAAGAAAAAATTTCGCTTACCAGCTTGTAAGTTTAGGTTTAGGTATGATGGTTTTTCTATTCTAAATTCAAATTTGATGATGATGCATTCTATATGTTAGATACCTCCATGGTAATGACCTACCTACTGACTGATACTGACACTAGTTGTCTGTCATTTGAATAAATTTCGTTATATTTCTTTGATACTAGTTAAATATCGAACTAAGATCCCGAAAAACTTCTGTGCACTCGGAAATAAATAATATGTTTCATTTCAGTCGTTGGTAGGTAATTGTTTTAAAGTACCTTCTTACATTGGTATCAACGTAATTAAGTCATACATTTTATATAGGTACTTAGGTACTTTTAGCACACTTAAATCTATAGATAGACCCTATTTAAGTAAATCCATTTTAATAAGTACTTACTAGTTAAAACGTATGATAAACGATTGCTGTTTAGGTCACGTTAGTCACCGTAACTATTCGGTCACATTGCTCTCAATCACAATTCGAAATAAAATAAAATCAACCTATGTAAAAGGAACTGCTAATCGGCCTAAAAAATAATTTTGATTATAATTTCCCAGTAAGGCAATAACTACAATAATGAATAAAGCGTTATTTGGGACCCTGACAAGAAATAATAGTTTCCTAGAGAGCTGTGCGAACGCTGTACATAAATTTGACTTTATTCGGATACATGGACCGACTGCTGACGAGGTAACTATATCTACTCACCTATCTTAGAATTTAATGAGACAGGAATGTTAGGAAATTACGATGTGCTTGGCGTATACCTTGGTAGGTACTTCATTCATGCCGAGTAGACTAGGTTTTATCTGTCAGCTGGCTCTTAACATAATTGAATAAAATGGGCTCAATGGATTTTCATAATTGGGCAGACAGAATTTGACAGAGTAGATCCGTACGAATGCATTTCTTAGTAGGATCTTCTTTCTGTGTTTAGAGTACAGCGGCCGCCCGCTCTACTGCTTTCTCTGGAGGTATTGGTAATCTTGCATAGCAGTCCTACAATTAAGTAGAAGGATGCCGATGTGCAGCACTCTCCTTATCCTACATCAAAGATTTTGGTGGTTTCAAAATTTGTCACTGTGGTGTGTGTGCGTGAGGCCTATGAGGTCTTAGATTAGGTAAGTACATGGTCTCCCACCCAATAGCCAGGGTCTAAGAATTAGGCTATGGTATCCATGCCTGTCGAAAGAGGCGACTAAAAGGGAGCCGGAGGGCCTGCTGGCGGTGGTCGGGGTGGGAGCCTTGACCACCGAGCTGCGGGCCCAGGAAGGTGGCAGCGCGATGTGACTCGCGCTGCTTTGCACAGTGGGGTCTCCAGGGGCGGCGATACAACTGCCCCGGGGATGTGCCCCGGCAGAGTCCCCCCTAAGCACGGAGGATGGGTACAAAAAGGTATATGGTCTCGTTAAACGTATAGTGTGTTACAGGTGACAAAGGACCTCGATCTGTCAGGCTCCACGTGTTTGATAACGGGCGCGAACAGCGGTATTGGATTAGAAATGGCCAGATGTCTAAGTTCGCGTAATTGCTCCGTCCTGGCGGCTTGTCGTAATACATACGCAGCTAGTAATGTTGCCAAAAGTGTTTGCAACAATTACAATCTCTTACAATTTTACGAAATAAATCTGGCATCTTTGAAATCTGTGAAAAGATGCGCGGATGATATTATAAAAGATAACAAGTAAGTCAATAAATAAACCTAGGTAGGTATTTATCGTATACTGTAGGAATAGGTATGGCTACATGATTACTTAGGATGAACACAATGTTGAGTAAAAATTTTAAATCTTATTTCAGAAAGATCGATATCGTCATTTTGAATGCAGGCATCTTTGGTTTGCCCTGGACGCTGACGGACGACTTATTGGAAACGACGTTCCAAGTTAATTACTTGAGTCAGTTTTACTTGCTCATGAATATCGACAGCATTCTGGCACCGAACGTGCGTGTGGTGTTTGTTTCTTCGGAATCTCATAGGTTTTAATTACTTTTTAATCTATTATTGAATTTACCTGAGGTAAATACTTATTACATGTGCAGTCATAAGTTATGAGCGCTCAGCGAAAATTGTGGAGGTAACTGCGCATGTATTTCGCGCATTCGCGTAGTGCCATACAGATAGACAGACTCAAAAAATTACTACTTCGCATTCAAGGTAAGCTCTCATAACTCATGACGGCACCTGCCCTAGTTACCTACACGTTTAATATACATTCCAGAAATGTAAATTGGTCTCTGAAAGACAAGTTAGTGCCAACAGAGGAACTAGTATCACTCCCTGAACACCAGTACACTTCAATTAAAGCATATAACATATCGAAGCTGTGCGGTATTCTGGCGATGCACTACTTGGGCTATCGTTGGCTGAACACTGGCAAGTCAGTGTTCTGCGCGCACCCCGGCTCCTTCGTCAAGACTCGCCTGTGCCGCAACTGGTGGCCGTATGAAGCCCTCTACACTATTATGAAACCTTTCAGCAAGTCTATTGTGAGTTAACATTGGTTCTATCTATCTATGTTGAAAAGATAATTAATTACTTTTTAGAGTATTCTGGAAAAACTGGTGTTAATTACGTATGTGGTTGGTATTGCAGAAGCAAGCTGCGAGCACAGTACTGTACTGCGGCACGCGGCCAGAGCTGGAGGGTCTGTCGGCGTTGTACTACAAGGTATGTAAACAGCTACCAACCAGCCGTGGCAGCCTGTATCTAAATTAACAAATTTTGAAGATAATCACATTCAATATCTACCATTCACATCATTAGTTTAGGCACATTAAACATACCAGAAAAATTATTATTTTTAATATGATAGGTATATTCTAAATGTATGTAAGTAGCATTGACTAACCAACGTGTAGGAACATTACTAGGTACTGAACTAATTTCGATGAAATTTTTTCTGGACTGTTAGTTTAAAAGTTAGGCCATACAGACGCGCTCACAGGAACTTAGCCCTTCGTAGCTGGGTGGCTCTTCTAGTTTATAATAACTACGAGCGTGCCACTCTGCGTAGAGGGAATCGACGTCCCGTGCCTAAATGTTTTAATTGAAAATGGAAATGACTTATTCAGTTTAGGCCCTGGTAAGACACAGAAATGTCGAAGAATTTATCAATTGATTCAGTATTTGTGATATGTAAGGATTGCCAGCGTGTGGAGGAGAGTGAGCTGGCACGCGATCTGCACCTGTCGTTCCGTGTGCACGACCTGACGCGCGACCTCATAAGGGACCGCGCCGCGCTCGCAAAAATCGTCGACCTGCGCGCACCAATACCAACTCCCGCATCCACCATCCACTCACATCTGATGCCTGGCTACTCTGCCCAGATAGCCCAATGAGTACGGCCACACTACGTCTCCAACCCTGTGCTCTTACTATCATGATACTTTGACTGATATTCAAATACAGATGTGAATGGGCGCTTTCACACTGGACGATAACGGTAACGATACGATGTTGTCGGACTAGTAGTTTGATACAATTACTACTGAACGCTTTCACACTGAGTCAACGATATCGTGACGGTGGGAAAGCGCTCTATGACGTGTGTAATTCTGTAGATGTCACATAGTCGAAATATAATGGTAATGAGCCCACGGTAGGGCCTCTGACCTGTTATTGAACGACGCCTCGCTTCTATGCTCCGTGCGCGCTTATATTTCTTATGTTATTATTATGCGCACATTGCGATTAAAGGTTTATTTGTCGAACATAAAAAGTATTAATTTTTTTTAACATATATCTGATAGTGTGGTGTTCAATACGTTCTTACGACCTAAAAATGTCGGCTGTGTCTAACCGATTGAAAATAGCACCATGTTGCAAATTAACTAATTTGTAGGTATAATTGCTGCACCTACACTTGCTCTCCACTATTAATTATTTATTCTAAAAGGGTAAACACGAGGTTACAAATAATTGTAAATTATTTTTCATACAAATCATTCATAATATAATATTCAGATAAGTATTTTATTCAGACTTAATTTGCCCATAATACATAGATTATTTTAATATATTTCACGAATATATCGTTACACACATTTTTATTCATGCACGGATATCAGTTTATAATTTAATAACAATAATATCTTAAATACGAGAACTTAATTCAATTAAACAGACATTACATTAAAGAAAGTAATAATTAATAGTAACATGCCTACAAAATATAGAAATCCAACAAGTACAATATCATAACAATACCTAACAATAAAAATATAATAATGTATTTCATTGCATATTGTTAAATAACGTTGAATTCATAATATTATATTAAAATCTCTGGAGATGTATAAAATAATCAGGGCCTAGATAATTATCCGCTTTCAAATTATTGTATAATAGGCGTGAGGGTCCAAATACAAATAGTTTCACTATAATATGTTTGCGCGGGCAATCACTCTTTCGCGGGCCATTTTAATTCGAGTAATTATTGACTAAGTTACATAGCAATCATACGCTTGCGACCTACCTACTTCTACCCAGAATGTTCTAAATATATTGGTGAAATATGTTTTTAAATCGGATGAGTAGTTTCAAAGATTACATTTCAATATAATATAATAGCATCGTAGCTAGCATTATTTAATATTATATAGGTTCTACTAACATATTCATTAATAAAATTATGAACACAATGCAGAGCGAGTTGTTTCTGTCTCCATACGTTCAAGATAATAAAAAGCAATCTAGCTATATCGTTTGCTTGCCGAATGAAAAATATCATAAAATCACAATTCAAAGAAAATCTGCTGCGTCATTGTGGCACAATTCAATAAGTGATTTCCAAACCATCAATATATACTTATGTTTAAAATGGAATAAAAGTAGACTCACGGCTTTCCTGGGGGTATAGGGCGTTGGCATGAGTATTAGTATGAACGCAGCATGTTTATTGTATGTCAGAGGAAGGCAAGCGCGGTCAGTAGAGCAGGATGCGCTTCTCGACCTGCTTGCGGCAGATGGGGCACACGGTGATGCGGTCGCCACACATCTGGCACATGCCGTGGCCGCATAGGAAGATCATGTTCTTCAGCCGGTCCAGGCAGATGGGGCACATCGTCTGCAATGTAAATTAAGATATTACATTCCCAATTGACTTTTTCACTAACCAATTATCTGCAATAAAATTTATTCAAACATTGTATTTCGAGGAACTGGTGATGGTTGCTGGCATAGTTACTATTGTATATATCACTTTCGTCGTACACTGATACAAAGAGTAATTTTGTGTTTGTATGGCTCTGAGGATGATCATCATTCTTTCAAACAACTTTGGCAGCAATACTGTATCAAGCCAGAAAAGAAGCGTAAGAAAACCTATCAGGCCTCGCCAACCAGTTTATCCCAGTTATGGAGATTGCGAATTTCCAGTCCGGATGGTAGTCGCTATGATTGATGTAAATTGAAGGGTTACCAGGTTATTAAACCGATAATGGCCATCATCGGTTTAAGCAGAGCGTATTAAGAACTTCAGAGCTTTGTCATCTGTGAGGTGTCATTTTTGTTGTATAAAATTAAACACCATGACGTTTAAGAACTTAATACGCGCTGCATAAACGATCACAGGTGCTATTACCTGTTCTTTGATGTCCTGTAACTGCTGCTGTAGTTTCTGTACGTCAGCGGGGGGCGCGGGTGGTGCGGGCGGCGCGGGGGTGGGGAGGGGCGCAGCTGGGGGCGCGGGGGCGGGGAGGGGTGCGGCGGGGAGTGCGGGGGGAGCCAGTGCGGGGGTCGCGGGGGAGGCGGCGGGTGCGGCGTGGAAGCGCGAGCCGTTGTTCATGTAATGCGGCGCGCTGGGCGCTGGACCCGGCTGACCCTTGTTCACCTGCACTTGCGCTAGGTTGCCGCTGCTCTCCTTCTCCACTGTAACAAAACACATCCTTCTTTAACGACTTAGTGCTAATTGATCAGCGATGCATTGCTTCACCTCGATTCTTAATACGGATCAGTCATGCTGTCAGCATCATTGGTCTGATGACAAAGTGTCAGCCGTGACAACCTTGACTAGGATTTGTCGTCAAAGCTGTAAAAGCACTTTCATGGCCGACTCTACAGACAGGTTCTTAAATTTGGTTTTTATGATTCTAATCAGAGCCATGGTGTTTTCAAGCTCGTCAGGATTCTTGATTGGGTAAGTCACGGTTGATAATGCCAGCATATAAGACGAGCAGAGTACCTAGTGCGAGTTTTCTTAAAATTGCCGTAACAAGTCATCGCGTCGACGTAAACGCAGATTGTATGGGACCATAATAGTGTCATCTTTAGGCCGACAGAGGTGCTGTTTCAATCTTATACTAATCTGCGTGTACGCAGTGACTTGTGACGGCGGCAGTGAAAAACTCGCACCAGGACCTCGGGAGTCAGTTAAAGAAAAATAGAATGTAATCAGGACTAGAGGGTGTGCAAGACCGTTTATGTTGTTGTTGTTGGGTGGCGGGTGGGGCGCGTGCGGCGGGTGTATGGGCGCGCGGCAGTCGAGGCAGCGACGCAGCAGCGGCGCGCAGGCGGCGCAGGCGCACACGTGACCGCAGGGGCCCAGCGCCAGCCCGCCGCGCGCGCTGCCGCACACGCCGCACTCGCCCACCGCCACCCGGGACACCACGCCCGCGCGGCACAACAGGCACTTCTTCACCTGAAACATATTGCATTCATCAACTATTCACATAGCATACAACTGCTATCAAGCCAGCACTATAACTATTCAATTTGCATGAATAAAAAAAAACGAGAGCCGTGGTGGCCTTGCCGTTAGAGCATAGGCCTGCTACGCGAGCGACGTAAAGTCAAGCGGGGTCTGTATCAATGAGTTTTTCTAAAAAACTTATGTGCAGTGATTTCACACCACTTGCTTTACCTGTAACCTGCATATGTCTGAGAAGTAATTCATGGACGTATTACGTAGTGCCTGAGACAGCGACAGGCTCACCATCTCGCACGTTGGCACTTAATCATCTTCGGTAAAAAGAGGGTATTGTTATTACAACATCTCTACCTACCTCTTCGGGGAATGCAGGCGTGAGCATATGTATGTGTGTAAAAGAACGTTACCCTGGAAGCGCAGGCGCTGCAGCAGCAAATGTGGCCACAGGGGCGGAACATGGTGTCGCGTTTGGCATCCGAGCACACGAGGCACTCCTCGGTGCCGGGCTCCTCGGCCGCACTGCCCTCCACGCCAGCACTCGTGCTCGCCACGACACCACCGCTAGCCACGCATCCCACGCTCGATGCTCCACTGCTGCTCACTGCAATGGTATTGCTAACGGCGCTATTGTTGGCAACTACGACCCCACTGCCGCCAATGCCACCGGTGCCTCCCGCTCCTCCGACGCTTGCCGCCGCGGGTTCACTCTCTGCTGCTGCATTATCTACACCAGTGCCCGTTCCCGCACCCTCCTTACGGCACGACGTTAGCGTCTTGCACAAGTTGGGGTCAGGACACAGGTCGAGGGGGGTTTGGCCTGAAATTGTAATCGATGATATTAGTAGATTCATAGTACGTAGGCATGTTTATATGCTCTGAAGTCGATAGTAGTAGCAATTTTTTGAATGACTGGTAGAACGTAAGATTGCTTGCTGGGGTACCTTTCTTGTTCTTGACGGTGAGATCAGCTCCGTGTGCGGCTAGGAAGCAGGCGATGGAGGCGGAGGACTTCTTGTCATGCGCGTGCGCGAGCCCGGTGAGCAACGACGCGTCGCGCGCGTCTTGCAGCCGCCTCAGCTGCTGCAGCGTGTGGTGCCGCAAAGCCTCGTGCAGTGGAGTGTCCCCGTCCTAACACATCATACACAATGCTTCGTGTTATTCTACTACATATTAGGGACCTACACCACTCTTTATTCTGTCGTATTCCTACGGAATCCGCCCGTGATTGATTGTGATATCTGCATTAATATGCTGTCTGACAACAAACAAACCATGAGATCTATAAATTCAAAGTTTCTTGTTTGTATAAAAACAGCGCTAAATGAGGGTAGAGTTACCTTATCGCATATATTGAGGTCCGCGCCGTGCGCAACAAGCAGGCGTACAATCTGCGTGTGCTGTCGCTCGACGGCGAGGTGCAGCGCGGTCTGCAGGTTGGCGTTCTGAAGATCGGGGCGCGCCCCGCCCCGGACCAGCAGCTCGGCCACCTCCGCGTGGTTGTTGAGCGCCGCCAGGTGCAGCGCCGTGTACCCGTCGTCCTTCGCATCGTCCACTATCCACGCGCGAGGCAGCTTGCCCAGCATTATCTTCATTGCACTGCAATCAACAATTACCACATAATTCATTATTGAGATTCATGTGAGTAAAGCATAATTTTAGAAACGCCTCAAGTATTACAAATTTATTTATTAGAATACACAGAAAATCGAGGGCTGCTTATTCTGTAGCATTCACCTATAAACCTATTTTCAATCTACATCAAATATTTGTTCATAGCTACAAGTAAACTGTTTGTATGATGCGACGTATGCTTGGTGCCGTTCGTTCGGGTCCATTGTTGAAAGGGTTCTCGGTGGTAAAGCCAGGAAGGAATGCAGCATAAATAAACGGGTGTTTGTTTAATCAAAATAATGCGACGCGCTTAAACGATTAATTAATAAAATTGATGCATGCTATCTACTGGGGGTCCTCTGTTGTAAAAACTTTGAACCACGTTGCCTGCCCCCACGTGGCTCTGCATATGATATACATGCGGCTAAAAACTGGCTACAAAATGCTCCCGCCGAGGCTTACATACATTTTTTTGTAGGTAAAATAATTGGGCACCTCTAATTTTGAGGTCTCATTTGAAATAATTTGCCTTGCTTACTTGAGGATTTACAAAATGTTGAGAATCCAAATATAATTTTGGCATTTAATTATCAGCAACACAGACCAGACACAAACAATGAATGGTATAAGTAATTGTGTAATAAATTGATGCTGAGATTTTGAGAAGTAAGATTCATAGCACTAACTTTACATTTGAATGAAAATGCTACTTTAGTTTCAATCGAGCGAAACAGTCAAAGTGATGCAGAGATCCATTTCAGAAACACTTCGAGGTAGACGAACCTTTACAGAAATAGATCAAGTAAGTGCCTACAACATTGCGAAGTCTGCATTTTTGTAACGCTTGTAATAGTATAAAAGGGCAAAAGTAGTACTCATATTTTCAAAAAATGGTGTTTTATTGTAATAATGCATATTTTTATATTTTATTGCAATTAATCCTTATTTACTATGTAATGACATGCACATGATGCCAGCTGAGTTTCTTCTCGGTTCTTCTCAGAAGGCTAGTTTCCGAAGCGATGGTAAATTCTTCGACGTTTATAAGTTCCTTGCCAGGGCCTAAACTGTATAAATCATTTAAATTTTTTAAGGATTAGAAACCTGTTAGACTGACTTACATATTAACCAAAAACTATCAATGCTGAATGGCAAATTAAGTGTTATGGGTCCACACACATAACTCTACAGAAATATATGTCCCTTGGAAAATAATAAGTTCATCGGAAGAAAATTTTCAAATATAAATTTAAATACATTTTATGATAATGTCACAAAAAAGCGTTGTCCTCAGCAAGCCCTTTCATTTCATACCCTTATGGTGAAAAAAAATAATTCGTCCGCCATCTTGGATGATTCGCCATGTTGGAATTGGAATTACGTTAGTGTCACCCAAAATAAGCGCGTACCTATACCAAATTTCAGCTCAAATGGTTAAATATAGCAGATTTAAAATTCTGTTGAAAGATTCTACCCGGACAAAATACTTAATATATGTAGGTACCTATTGTTAAAAATTAAACAAAAGCTTGTAAAAAGAGAACGTGTCCCTTCTTATTTGGTTTATTATAACTATCGAAAAGTACGATTTATTACTATGAAATAGAATTTTCTATAATATTATCTATAATATTAGGATATATTTACAAAATATTGTTTAAGATTTCTTACAAATATAAATATAGTTAATGTGTATCTCAAAGCCATGGTTTCTCTTAAAGTAAATTATCCTTGGTTAAAAGGGTAAGGGTAAGATGAGTTACAAAACAGAGAGTTTACATCAAAATTTATAATAAAACTAGCTGTGCCCTGCGATTTCACCCGCGTAGATTTAGTTTCATCCTTATTGTCGCGGAACCGTAATATTTTTAGTAAATAAAAAGTAGCCTAAGTTACTCCTTGATATATGAACTTCCTGCCAGTGAAAGTCCCGTTAAAATCGGTCCAGCCGTTTCAGAGATTACCCTGAACAAACAGACAGACAGACAGACAGACGGAGAAAAATTTTAAAACTTGGTTTTTAGTGTCAGTAGCGTGTATACTTTCATGTGTATTTAGTGAAAAGCTGTTATTTTGGAATTACAAACAGACACTTCAATTTTATTTATCTGTATAGAAAATGTATAGATAGTATGGTTCAATCTAGCAATCGAAGTTCGAATCGAAAAGACGGTCCGTAGTAGGTTGGAACCAATTGAACGTATGAGCCCAGTGTCACATATTATTTATTTCGGGTAGAAATAAAATAATAGGTACGATCTAGAAATTTATTAGTTATCTATAAAAGTAGGTTAGATTAAGTAATTAATAATAATCAGGGTCGTAGGTAGGCTTAACCACGATTCTACAATGCTGAGCTCGTAGATAGCCACTCTCCTGTATCTCCTCCCTCTTCGTCAGGTCGATTCCAGGTAGCTTCAAAGATAAATAATGTCCTCTTCAAAATCAATTGCCGAAAGACTTCTCCCGTTTAGGTTCCTCCGGCGTCTTTATAGACTATCGTTATAAGTCTAGCCGTAGTTCCTGCAGAAATCGAAGAGTAGCGTTAGGAATGTGGTGGACGGAGACGGGAACTGCCACTACTCAACAGCGCCGTGGGGAAGCACGCCGAGTGTAAGCAAAGCCGAGAGGGGGATGAGTAATAGTAATTATTTGAGCAACAGAGAGAGAGGTCTAGGCTTTCTTAATTTATACTGGGCGGAGTGGCAGTTATATTAGCAAATCAGAAACGGTAACAAGATAGGTAACTGGGCTTACATCTATTAACTTAAAATGTTTCCACCTAATTAGCATTAGCTTTGCATTATTAAGGAAGAAACGAACAGTATATTATATGTGATACAAAAATAAGCACTTAATATCTTAGAAGGTAAAGAATAAATAAATCTGCAGTTAAAACACTATCTACTAGTGATACCACCTACATCTATAACACTTAATAAGGCTACAATAGGAAATGAACTAACAATCTACCAACATACATCTAAAAGCAGTAGCAAAATACTAGAAATGAACAAGAAAATGTGCACAACTTACCCAGTATGGGATTGATATAACGTTTTGAGTGTAGTAACAGCTTATAATAAACTATGATTGTATTAGACACAATACTTCAATCTAGAAATCACCGTCAGGTAGGTTAAACAAAATATAATAGCGAGTAGCACACAACCGTCGCAGAACACGGTCAGCTGATGCCTGGTGGCCGCCCCCCCCGAGCGAGCCGATCGCTGTCGTCGCCGGCCGGTTTAGTGGCCACCTATATCACGTTATACGTGTGTACGTACTTCGAACATCTACTATCTAATAACAAAGCGAGTTGAGCGTTGTTGTATGTCTGTTGGACGGATTTAATGTGAAGTACATCTTATTTTCAAATTATGTAGTGTTACAAATTTTAGTATAGTAATATTATAGATTTATATAAAATGTAGGAACGGAAGATATGACGTTACAGTACCCCTCCCCTTACAGAAGGATTTTACATACGTTACAATGTTAAATCCTGCTAAAATAAAGATAGCATGCGAAATCTCATTATAGCCTGTTATTTTCTATTTACAAGCTTGAGGTCTTTAATATGCCATGATCCCAAATCAAGACCAGACATATCTTCAAGAATGTAAACTAAAGGGGATTTTTTAAATTTTACTCGGCATTTTAAATATTTTGGGGCCAATTTCTTAGCAAATCGAGCGTCTTTATCACTCTGAAAGTAACAACGTTTCCAAACAATATCACCGACTTCGAATTCAGCATGTTTTCTTCTTAAATTATAACGTTGTGTATTTTTTGAATGAGCCTGCCAAAGCGCGAGTTGTACTTTATCGAAAATGGTCGACAGATGACCCAAATTTTCTGCGTAAGAGTCACGTGGAAGAAAGACTAGTTCGTTTGGGGTGTCGTTATCAACATAGTGAGAACCGGTCGTAACTAATTCTCTGCCATGCACCAAAAATGCTGGAGTGAATCCCGTGGTTTCATTTACCGAGTTATTCATTGCGAATTGGATTTTGGGAAGATTCACATCCCACGTCCGGTGATCATCGCTAACGAAGGTAGACACTGCAGTAATTATGGTCTTATTGTATCTCTCCACGGTATTCATTTGTGGGGTGTACTTTGGTGTATAATGGACGTTAGGCACTGAATATTTATCAAATAGATGGCCTATGTCGCGACTCGTAAATTGGACACCGTTATCAAGAATTATCGTTTGCGGTACGCCGTGGACTAAGAAAACGTTATCCTCTAAATGCCTAGCCACGCTCTCCGCGGTAGCTCTACGGAGGGGAAACATGAGGCAATATTTAGAGAAGCAGCATGTCACTACAAAAATATAACAGTGCTGTTTTCTCGAAACTGGGAGTGGGCCAATCAAATCAATCGAGAGTACTTGAAAGGGCCGGCTACAGTCTTTAGGTCTACCCATCACACCGAGAGTGCCATGGGTAGGCAGTTTATAGGCAAGGCATATATCACAATTGGTAACAAATTGAACAACATCGGCATACATTTTGGGCCAGTAGTACCTAAGTAACAGTCTTTTGTATGTTTTAAAGATACCAAAATGGGCCGATGTTGGTTCTGCGTGGTTTTCCCTCAGAATGTCAGGGCGTTGTTCCTGTGGAACTACCAGTTTCCAGTTGAATTCAGTGGTAAGAATGTTTTTATTATTCATAATTCGGTACAGGTGACCATTTTGGACACAGTAGTTAGGAAAACTAGTTGGGGATTGCTGAGCACCGTGTAGTATGTTTAAGTACCAAGGATCTTGAGTTACAAAAGGACGCAAGGAGTTTGAGATAGCAGCGAGCGTAGGCATCCTAGAAAGAAAATCAGGGATAATATTATCTTTTCCGCGGCGGTGCCTAATATCAAAGTTAAACGCGGATAAGCGAACACCCCATCTAGCAAGTCTTCCAGTAGGATTAGAAAGCGATAAGAACCACCTGATTGCTGAGTGATCGGTGTAGACCGTAAATGGTCGACCATTCTCTAGATAGCAACGCCAGTGTTCAAGAGCTACTAAGACTGCGAGAGTCTCACGTTCTGTGACACTGTAGTTTCTTTCAGGCCCTGTAAGCGATCTGCTCATGTAAGCAATCGGGTGTTCCACACCGTCAATAGTTTGAGACAACATTGCTCCCACACCAAAATTACTAGCGTCGGTGTGTACTTCAAAAGCGCAATCAAAATTTGGGCATGCAAGGACAGGGGCATTAACTAGGAGAGACTTGAGTTCAAGAAATGCACTCTCTGCTTCGTCCGACCATTGAAACGGTGGGGAATTCTTTTTAGTAGATGTTAATTTATTTAATGGACCTGCAATTGTACTAAATTTAGGTACAAATCTTCTGTACCACGATGCTGTACCTAAAAAACGTTTAACTTCTTTCCGATTAGTTGGAACTGGATAGTCCAGAATAGCTTCTACCTTTTCTGGGTCCGTGCGAAGTCCCTGGGCATCAACAATGTAACCGAGGTATCGTAGCTGGCTACGGAAAAACTGACACTTACTAAGATTGATGGTTAAATTTGCTCCTTTCAATTTTTCTAGAACTCGGAGGAGCAAAGAAGCGTGTTCTTCGAAGGTTTTGCTTATAACAATGACGTCATCCAGGTAGGCAAAGACTTTAAGTTCGAATTCAGGACCAAACAGATTATCTACGAGTCGCTGCTGAGTGGCAGGTGCATTTGATAGACCGAAAGCTGTAACTTTAAATTGAAGTGTTCCCCGGCCTGGAACGTAAAAAGCAGTCTTCTCCCTATCCTCCTTTTTTATGGGGATCTGCCAAAATGCTTTAGACAAGTCTAAACTGGAGAGATATCTAGCATCCCTCAAGTTATCAAGAATTTCTGACACATACGGTAGACAGTACGCGTCTTTTTTAGTCACCGAATTCAGTTTTCGGCTATCAAGGCAGAATCGTGACTTGCCATCCTTTTTACCTACAACCAATACTGGTGATGACCAAGGACTTTCACTGGGTTCTATAACGTCAAGGGATAACATTTCATCAACCTGTTCGGTAATTATTTTTTGTTTTTCCGGGGACATACGGTAATAGCGTTGACGTATAGGTTCCGTATCGCCAGTATCAATGCTATGAGTGATAGCATTTGTCCTACCTAAACCCCTTTCTTCAAATGATATTGCCCTGTACTTGTTCACTATTTCGTCGGCAATAGGCTTTTCAGAAGCATTTAGACATTCGTAGTCTTGAAGGAAGGCTTTACAAGAATCAAGGGATATATTAAGCATACTAGGGTTATCGTTAGAAAAGTAGTTAATATCCTTGAGATATTTAGGGAGAATTTTAAATTTATTCCAGAAATCAACTCCAAGAATAAGTATTGTTTCTACTTCTGGAATAACATGCATTTTAATTATGTGAGTTTGATTTTCAAATTTTACTGGAAGTAGCATATAACCCAATGACTTTAATACTTGACCACCTGCAGCATTCACAGAAATTTTAGAATCGTCAAACAAGGGGAAGCCATTTTTCAATAATGTAACATAAGAATCCCTACCTAAAATACTTACAACAGAACCCGAGTCCAATAAACCATAAAGGCTCATATTGCTATCGCCACCTATACTAATACACGCATACGGACGTTGATCATTACTCGGCTTTGAAGTGAAAATTGAAGCTATATTATAAGACGAGAAAAAGTTTCTAACTGTTTGCAGCCAACTGTTCCAATCCGAGTTATCGAAATATTTAGCTGCTTTGCTACAATTTTCACCTAGTCGTTTTTTGTATCCGCAGAAGCATTTACTGAGTTACAGTTAGGACATTCTGTAGAACGTACATCTTTCTTACCACACTTAAAGCAAAATATAACCCGTTCAGCAGTACACTCTTTCATGTTATGAGTTTCTACACGACAACGGTAACAAAACTTGGGTTTCGATATAGCATAAACCTTGTTGACATTTGAGTTAGTTGAGTGGTGAGGAGAGGAGGGTTTAAATGTCGTATTAAAATTTCTCGTTGGAGCTCCCTTGTATGCGAATTCTGGGGCAAGCTTAGAAGAAGTAGCTACAGGTTCCTTAAAATTTTCGGACCGCGCTTTGACCTGTTCATAGTTGCGGCATATAGTTTGTAGTTGACCTATTGTCGATATATTCGGACAGTTAGCTAGTACATTTGAATAGCACGGGCGTATATTATGAAGCAAAATTTCAAGTTGGTCTTTTTCACTCATGGATTCATTAAGTCGAGAGAACATTCCCTTCATAATGGATAAGAACACAATAATGTTTTCAGATGAGCCCTGAGTTCGTTCACGTATTTCAGTTATCATACGATAGTCGTAATCGAATATGTCGAAATCTTCACGGAGGCGAACAATCAAGGTGTCCCAGCATTTCAAGTCATCCTTAACTGCTCGAAACCAGTGGAGAGCGTCGCCTGTGAATATTTCATATGCAAATGCCAAAAGCTTCTCATCAGAGATCTTTTTAGCCAAGCGAAATTCATCGAGTTTTTGAATGAATGATCTAACACAAGTTTTACCGTCGAATTTAAGTTTAGAAATATCCGAAGAAATACCTCGATCACAGTGTACTGTTACGTTAAGACCATCCAGGCTAGGTATAACTTTTTCGGAGTCCGTAGGATTGCTTTCAGACATACTAGTATTCGCTTCCAGCTGTGTAATTTTTAAGTAATTTGCATAAAATTCCTCAAAAGATTTTGTATACGATTTCAATTTAGCGATTCGGTCTGAAGTTTCCGGTTGTTCTATCCTACGTAATCTGTGATATAGATGATTAAGTAGTGAGTGCGTACGGTCGGACAGATTCTCGTCAAAAGACGATGCTAAACTTTCTAGATTTGTTTTAACTTTAAGCATAGTGTCTGCTATACCTCTAATATCTTCCGCAAAATCTAAACAGGAATCAGCGATATCATTAGATTGATATATTTGTGTAAGTTTACAAACTTGACGTCTTAGTTCTAGGACAGTACCAGCTGGTACTTCCCCCCTGATAGTGATCTCGTATTGTAATTCGGACTTTTGTAAGTGAAGAAATTTAATTGGGTGAGACATTTTGAGAATAAAAATGCTAGGTAAGTTGTGCAACAAAATAAGGCAAAAAAAAATATATAATAGCAAAAATAGGCACTTATATCTACATATATAGCTAAAGCAGTTACCACCGTTCTGTCACAATAATCAACTTTTGATTAAGAACGATGAAGCATGTGATTGCGTTAAATTTGCTGTAAAGTAAACACTAAAATAAAACAAAACAAAAAGAAGCAAAAAAAATAACTTTTCAAAGTATGTGCTTCACAATGTGTGATTACAAAAGCTTTGGTTATTTTTCTTCTAATCTATTTGGTACAGAATCTAAATAAAGTATCTAGCACATATTTCGAAGAAATACCCGTACTATCATCGCTTTACATAAAAACAAAAAAAAACATGCACACTACCAACACCAGAAAATAAAGAAAATACGAAAACAACTATTGTAGAATCGATTAAGCCTTTACACAGTAAGAGTGGGCGCCATTGTCACATATTATTTATTTCGGGTAGAAATAAAATAATAGGTACGATCTAGAAATTTATTAGTTATCTATAAAAGTAGGTTAGATTAAGTAATTAATAATAATCAGGGTCGTAGGTAGGCTTAACCACGATTCTACAATGCTGAGCTCGTAGATAGCCACTCTCCTGTATCTCCTCCCTCTTCGTCAGGTCGATTCCAGGTAGCTTCAAAGATAAATAATGTCCTCTTCAAAATCAATTGCCGAAAGACTTCTCCCGTTTAGGTTCCTCCGGCGTCTTTATAGACTATCGTTATAAGTCTAGCCGTAGTTCCTGCAGAAATCGAAGAGTAGCGTTAGGAATGTGGTGGACGGAGACGGGAACTGCCACTACTCAACAGCGCCGTGGGGAAGCACGCCGAGTGTAAGCAAAGCCGAGAGGGGGATGAGTAATAGTAATTATTTGAGCAACAGAGAGAGAGGTCTAGGCTTTCTTAATTTATACTGGGCGGAGTGGCAGTTATATTAGCAAATCAGAAACGGTAACAAGATAGGTAACTGGGCTTACATCTATTAACTTAAAATGTTTCCACCTAATTAGCATTAGCTTTGCATTATTAAGGAAGAAACGAACAGTATATTATATGTGATACAAAAATAAGCACTTAATATCTTAGAAGGTAAAGAATAAATAAATCTGCAGTTAAAACACTATCTACTAGTGATACCACCTACATCTATAACACTTAATAAGGCTACAATAGGAAATGAACTAACAATCTACCAACATACATCTAAAAGCCGTAGCAAAATACTAGAAATGAACAAGAAAATGTGCACAACTTACCCAGTATGGGATTGATATAACGTTTTGAGTGTAGTAACAGCTTATAATAAACTATGATTGTATTAGACACAATACTTCAATCTAGAAATCACCGTCAGGTAGGTTAAACAAAATATAATAGCGAGTAGCACACAACCGTCGCAGAACACGGTCAGCTGATGCCTGGTGGCCGCCCCCCCCCGAGCGAGCCGATCGCTGTCGTCGCCGGCCGGTTTAGTGGCCACCTATATCACGTTATACGTGTGTACGTACTTCGAACATCTACTATCTAATAACAAAGCGAGTTGAGCGTTGTTGTATGTCTGTTGGACGGATTTAATGTGAAGTACATCTTATTTTCAAATTATGTAGTGTTACAAATTTTAGTATAGTAATATTATAGATTTACATAAAATGTAGGAACGGAAGATATGACGTTACACCAGGAGCGAAGAGTTGACATTTTAACGGCGTGGATGGCAACAATAAATTAGGCGGTTACGCATATTAATACATACATTGAGAATAACCAACGAAGTAATTAAATAAGGTCAAGCGTAGTTTGCAGCGACGCTTGCCCGCGCGCCCGCAGTCGGGCGACAAGCCGCGCGCCCGCGCCGCGCGCCCATCTACCGCGCCGATCTCAGCCCTGGGCCGCTGCCCTCCTGCTCACCCCATACCCCAAACTAACACTAGATCCTTCTCCCTTACTGCTATTAATTTGGTGTATTACCTCGCAACAGCATCGCAACAAAGTGAACTAAAACAATAATACAAACGGAATTAATTTGTTTGCGTCCAAATACATAAGGCATGGTGAGTTCAGTGTTTTGTTATATACGCATTCGATTCAATTAAATTAAACTGCCGATTCATTCGTCACTGAAAATTTAATTAGTTCGTTGATCGACTTGAATTTAATTATGATAGTTATATGATTTCATTGATGTTGTTCTCTTTGTTATGAAAGTGAACAAAAGAGGTATTTTAATCAACAACTGTCGCCGGCTTCTTTTACGGCATCGGCAGTCTAAAATACCTACCCATTTTACTTTTTATGTAGGTAGGTAGTTTCCAAGCAAATTCCGTAAAACCCCGTCTTCTCTCTTATTTGATCATAAGAGAATCTCCATACAAAATTGACATAAGGATTCGATGTGACAGTATACACTCGTCCTTAATATGAAATGTTATTTCCTTTCCCCTCTTTATATTACCTTCTTATGTTTTTCTTTTTGAAGAGATGCGTCTATATATAAGTACGTCATCTATGACGCACTATAATATCTCTGCAACTGAATCAGTAATAACTGATTACAATTCCCGCTCACAAACGGTACTCAAGTCAAATTGTACTCACAAATTTTAAACATCCATCCCAACCGTTACACGAGTAAGTGGCAGGTAGGTGTAGAATTCAGTGATTTAACTTTCATATCTTCAGGTACAAGTTGTTAAGTAATAGTTATTTGTTATACAAGAGTGCAAAGTTGCTTTTTAACCGCGTGTTCAATTTTGATGACCGAGCAAGCGAAGGATTCTAAAATTGAATCCTGAGCGTTAGCGAGGGAATCAAAAGAGCACGAGGTGAAAAATCTTTGCACTCGAGTGCAACACCTAACTTTTCATTCCACCTCAGCGAGGAAACGACTAAATGCAAAAAAATAACGTTTACAATCACAAGATAGGTACACTTTTATTTCAGTTTAGGTATTAATTACTACATTATGACAGGTAAGTATTACAGAATAATCTTTTTAATTCACAAACTTAGTGCACACGATGTTCTAAATTCATACCTAAATTGAAACCTGCCGTGGTGATCGTTTTGAATTCACTTTAAGTAGGTAGGGATGGGTTGTTTTACATTCTGCTGATGTTAGGATTAGGAATCGAGTAGAAATATGGTTGCAGCTAGTCAGTACAAAGTAAAACAATGTACCTACCTATATTGTATCTAATTGATCAAAGATGCATACTGACATGTTCTTTATTAGTATATCATTTGAACATGCTACAATATTATTGTGTTACAGAGAGGATTAATAATAACCCTCAAGACTAGACCCAACTCGGACTAAAATTATGTCCCTTCCTTAAATCCGTATCACAGAAAAGAGATGAAGCTTTAATTAATATCCAGGATTTGGTCTATGTTTTGTAATCAGGAGGTAAGAGTTTATCCAGGGTTATGTAAATAGCCTTGTATGCTACGGTTTGGCTAGTTTAATAATAAAACTTTCAGCCAAATAGTAGCAACATTATACTCCCAATAGGAAGACCATGATAGTAAAAATTATTTATTCATCTATTCTATACAGTTCTATACATACAGATAAATGAAATTGAAGTGTCTGATTGTTATTTCAAAATAACAGCTTTTCACTAAATGCATATGAAAGTATACACGCTACTGACAATAAAAAAACAAGATTTAAAAAAATCAAATAAAAAAGATTTAATAAGATTGCCATTGAAGTTTTATAAGGTGAGTTTGACAATATTGTCCATACAGCAACAAGTTCAATTTCGACGTCGGGGTAAATGACTGAATATAAATCGTAAGCAAAGTTAACATTTTTTGAATAACGAAGTGTGTTTTTTGAATTGTGAATGAGAATATCAAACAGAGCTACGAGTGTGAAATGAATATACTTAGGTATTTCGTGCAACATGTTTGCGATCGGTTAATAGAAATCTATAGAATCTATTTTCTAATTTTATAGATTTCTCTGCAACTACGGCGTCTTGTAATAATGCTTCTGTGTGATGTGACAATCAATTCGTGAATCATCGAGCTAATTTATTGGGGTCGAAATACGTGTAATAAGAATCCATAATGAATAGATATAACATATTGTCGTGATGAGACAGAATCTTACTCGGCAAATATGAGTGGCCAAGTGATCATATTCCTACACAGCTATCTGAATCCCCACGGATCCAGAATAGTAAGTTATGGAAATGTGCGATTGGGGCAGCAGCGAACACTAGTGGCCAATAACAATGTCGCATTAATATTCAACAGATGCTCTTTGGACGGCCGGCTGCTCTGCGCACAGCGCCACCACAATACTTTGCTTACTACACTAACCATCCTGCTGCGGATCTTATGGTAGCGATGGCATTACGTAATTAGGGACATGCTTACTCATCAACAGTCTACATAATAACGTTAATCTATACACAGAATGTCTGTGTCCCAGGAGCCGACGTCAAAACGAAACTGTGCGACGAAAAAATATAACTTATCTATGTATTTTGGAACTTTAGTAATTGAATAAAAATATGCAAAAATTAATAAATTCGCCTACTTTTAAAGTCACTTGTCCAACAAGCAATATGTTATGCAAAAATGAACAGAAGCATTAACGGGAATTAAAATGCTAGCGCAATGTGTGGAATATTTAGTTTATATGCCTATAGAATGAAAAATATGTTTTACATTTTATTTGTCATTTTCGCAACTGCCCCTGGGAAGCCCTGTATCACATTATGTTCATTCTTCATTAAGGTGCGTTATGCTGCATCCATGAATACATACAAATTAGAAGCTTGTGTGTGTTAGTAAGTGTTTTTACCAAATATGTATATTTTATTCTTCTCACGTGAAAAGAAGTAAACAGATTCTGATCTAAAGATCTGAGACACCGGTATACAGTTTTTTACCTACTCAATTTGCTTTAAGAGAATTCGCTTTTGAGAATTGAAAGAAATATGTTGAGATGGTTTGGACATATCGAAATGATGAGTGAAAGGCGATTAACGAAACAAATTCATAGAGCGAATGTGAGGGAAGTGTCGGTATAGGGCGTCCTCCCGAAGAACTACTATCAACAAATTAATAATATTTTTCAGAAAGGCCAAATTCGGAGCACTCCGGAAGTGTATTAAGAGATGCATGAAAGTGGATGAAGCTAGAGTACAATACATATACATTTGGGAGAATGGGGTAATGCTCACAGTAGTAAACCTATAATATACGAAATTTTAAATATTTCATACAGTTCAGGTAAAATAGTAATTTGATTACAGCTCAATATTTTATGAAGGGTTTTATTACTCTCAGAAGTTTTTATACTCTTTGGGAACGAATGACGTGTCCAAAAATGAATTTGAAGTACCAGGGAATAATATTACATTTCTCCTAGAAAATTATCAATCAACTTTGTTTGGAAACAATTCAAATAGGTATAAAATTTTGACTATGTGAACTGCTGAGATCAATCAAGTTGTGGCCTGAATACAGAGAAATATTTTTCACCCCATCACCCCCCTAAGGGTTAAACTTTTGTTGCCTTCCAGAGATATACAATCGCGAGCGTTGTTCCGTGGGCTTCGGAAACCCACAGGCCATAATAACTATATTAAAATAATATTTGTTTTGCCTGTGCGGATACCAAGGGAAGACCGATGCGTTGCCTCTGGATATAAAATATTAAAAATATATACTTTGTATAGATGTACGTTAGAATGTAAGAGCATAGGTACTTGTTGAAAAGGCTAAAACATTCGAAATGCTAACAAAACCGCTTTCAAGCAGACAAAAGATGAGTTGGCTCTCGTCCCACTTGTTTGTCTACGAAAGTTTGCCAAATTCTTTTATTGACTGAGTGAACGTAGAGGCATGTAGAGAGAGACTAGGGTCGAGCTTTACGCGACCGAGAGACTGTAGATAGTAACTATCATTTCACGATGCTCTCACTACAACATGCCCATCAAAATGTAGAATCTACACCAAATGTGCAGACAATGTATTTGCCTATTAACACACGAATTGCAGCAGTTCTTTAAATCTTAGATAATCTTATAAAGCTGATAATCTTATAAATAACTCATTATTAGGTACCAATTCTTTGCGTTTTTATAATCGTGATAATTTCTCAACGAAATGTCCGATTGGAATAAAACAAACGGTATTTTACTTCTACATGAATACCCTTGATATCATATTGCTTAATTTGCATAAGGATTAATATTAAGATACACATTTAACGTAGTTTGTTTCTTCAGACGATATAATATTTTTTATGAATATAAAAGCGGTTATTGTGACTAAACTATGATTGTTAGATATATGCTCTCGCGGACTTTTTTGTAGATCTTAATAAGACCTACATCATTTTGTTCTATTGTCAATAGTTTTTGCAGCGCACGCATAAATAGGTTTTTGATTTTACACCTTGGGTTACAAATTCGCAATATTCTTACGGACCCCTAATTTTTATGACAATAAAATATAGCCTATAGCCTTCCTCGATAAATGGACTATCCAACACTGAAATAAATTTTTAAATCGGACCAGTAGTTCCCGAGATTAAAGCGTTCAAACAAACAAACAAACAAACAAACAAACTCTTCAGCTTTATAATATTAGTATAGATTTCAAGCCTTTTATGTACCAATTTTTAGCAATAATATTCTATCAATAAAAATTCAACTAATATGTCAGATTTGTGGATCTTCATCTCGCTAGTAAGTGTAAAATGAGGCGTTTAGATACTACTGATTCGATACTAGGTATTTGCACATTTTGGGTCATGAATGGATAATTCGATTTACCTAAGTCTGCATCAGATCTGATTCCAATGTCCTATAAGGGAGACTCTTTGAAGAATATTGGTATCAGATCTGTACCCAAAAAGCAAAGGCCCCAAAAGAGTGGTAGAGTTGTTGCACTCTACACAATGTGCTCGGCTTTGAGACCTGGGTAACATTATCCCGACGCTTCGTTAGTATTAAACGATATAAAATTTACGGGAATGATATGTGTCACGTGACTGATTTATGTCATTTCCATACATTTTTATCGTTTGTATTAGCCTTTGTAACGGATGCCTTCATAATGATAAGTCATAATTTCATGGAGTCAACAGTTCTATACATAGGAATAAAAATGCCTTAGACACGGTCTACATTCTAAATATCCACCATATATCACGTTGTACTTTTGTTTCCTGTTTACATGATCGTGGAAAAAAGAAAAAAAATTATACATTGGCTTCAATAATTACAATATAATTGTTAGACTTGAAAGTGTTGAATAAATATAAAGAAATAAATTGATGTTTATGTCTCGACGTAGAAAAGTATAACTGTGCAACAAAACGGTTTTATTTGAAGCTGTCAACAAAAAGTTATTAATTATTATTGTTCAATTGATCTCACATAAATTTTAACTAAATAGAAAAAATTCTACTTTTACTTTGGACATGAATTTTGAGTTAATTATACTAACATTAAGCTTTGTAGTGATACATTCATTAGAGTTGAATATAAGGGTGGCTCTACAATACAATTAGTAAATTGGCCATTTAGTATATGTAGAGCAATGTTTTAGGAGAAGTGTAGGAGTTTTGGTGTTGTTTCAGAAGAGGTCAGTGAACGCTCAGGATTGCCAGAACTCGTGATCAGAACTATGTATAGCTCGACTACCCTGCGGGAGGTGACAGTGGTGGATGGTGTTCAACTAATAATAGTCTCCCCTCCAGCGCGCGATGGTCGGATCGCTGACGGGAGCGCACATGTGGCGCCCGCTGGCATCCCGCTCGGCGCGCACGTTTATTTTCGAAACGGTCGTCACGCGGCGCGGTCCACGGTGTTCCTTACATAAGAGACTCCGGCTCCTCTGCCGTCGAGGCTTCGTCGTGAGTCGTGAACTTAGACCAGTCGTCGCGCGCTGCAGGTCGGTGCACGCACGGACGGGTAACCGATCCGATGGACGCCCGCCGCCGGTTCTATTTCGGGAAAATACAAATTTGGAATGGATGGTACCCGCGAGTCGTAAGCGAACTCCGCCGGTTGGCTCCATTTTTAGAGCTGGTCTGCGCGTGCGCATCGAGCGCGCCGCCAGTACTCGGCGAGCTGCCACCAGGCGCGTCGCTTGCCACCCCCACGTTGTCGCCGATTGTCGCGCTCCCCGTTCTGCCCTCAACCAGAAGATGGCGTCATATGTACATCGATATCAGTATTTTATGGTTACCTACATACTTAGCAGATAGTTGGCACACACCCCACATGGATTGCTAGTACTGAAGATCACAAGTGCTGGAGAGTGAAGATTTAAAGCTTTGCGCGAGTTCCGTGCTTCCTTACTTCCCATAGTGCTTATATTCGTATGGAATGTAAAGAAGTATGGAGCTGCGCGGGCGTGCCCGCGAGTCCGGAAATTGCAACAATCGTCGCGCCACATGTGACCGAAGCATAAAAGGATTTTATTTTGTGCGCATTGTTCTTGAAGTGTTTTAATCTAAATTGTATAATTAACAGTGCGGTAGATGACGGTAGATCTTCAACCCACATGGTGTACCTTAATCACGGATGACACATAATATTCCTCGTGAGATTAATTGTTATCTTTGGCTTTTCTTACAAAATAATATTTTTGAGTTTAATATGTGTGTCTACAGGTCTAACGTTATCAATCGTCCATTGTATTGCATGTGATAAACAAAGCATGTATTAAAAAACTACAGTTTTGAGGGAATAGGATGAAAAACTAAAATTGTTTATCGTGGCGAGATGTCGTAAAATAACATCTGGCGTAGGTAACAGTTCTGACTAAGGCAACGTAAATAAACGCGAGCCTGGCGGCCGGAGCTTGGAGCCCCTTTCTGCATTTGAATGTTTACGCGGAGATGGAAACTTACGAACGAGCTTTATCATATTTCAATATGCACGTATTAACATTAACGTACTAACATCAAAAGAATTATATATATTTTCAAAGAAATAAAAAAAGTTCAGTATTGAAGTTCAATATTGGTCATTAAATTTAAATAATAATAATGATTAGGATTATTATTTAATGTGTGGTACCGATACCTAAACATATAACAATTCTATTTGATAAATTGGTATTAATTGCATTTTAGTTTTACAAACAAAAGCCAATCAATACAGTTGAAAAGCTTCAATATCCATTCAGATAAAACAACAATGGATATGTTTGTTATACGATACGATTCATAATACTTAATTTATGATGCATGATAGTTAAATCTCTGTTTGCAAGCAAATATTTTGCAACGAAAGCTTTATTTTACTTTATGTGAATACTTATATCAGCGTAAATGTCATGCAAATACTTATTTTCTGCCAAATTTGTGACAGGCTTTGTTATAAATATTTCGAGTTAAATAAATGTAGTAGAATGTAGCTGAAGTGAATGTCGAGCATTGAGATAATAACGCACATGGTTGGAATGGTATAAAAACGACTGGCAAAAAACTAAAAAAAATTTAAAAAAGCTTCAGTGTTTGGGGCCGCGCCTGCGCCACATCTGGAGGAACACTGCATCTCATTATGCGGATCGGTCGCGCTTCGCTGGGCGATGTCGACGGTGCTCGTGCCGTGACCGAAGACAATGTTTGAAACAATATTATTATTATTATTGGGGACAATGCTAAGGGCCCGTCGACATTGTTACAGCACTGACTCACTGATTTAAGTTCACCTTTAATTTTTGCACAACAGAATTATTAATATGGGATCGAGCCTTTATAGATTTAATTCACATAAAGAAGCAATTAATTGCCAGTCCATTACGTAGGTTATTAGAGATACACATAATATACACACAAGTAGGTACGCGACAATCCCCATAACGTTGTTTTATTGATCAATAGCTGTGCCCCGCGGTTTCACCCGCGTAGATTTAGTTTCATCCTTATTGTCGCGGAAAACTAATATTTTTAATAAATAAAGTAGCCTAAGTTACTCCTTGAAACATCAGCTACCTACCAGCGAAAGTCCCGTTAAAATCCGTCCGGTCGTTTGATTACCCGCAACAAACAGACAGACAGAGATTTTTTTTAAAACTTGTATTTTTAGTGTCAGTAGCGTGTATACTTTCATATGCATTAGTGAAAAGCTGTAATTTTGAAATTACAAACAGACACATACATTTTATTTATCTGTAATAGATTACCCTACGTGGTATGTATTCTAAAACTCCATTGTACATATGATTAAAGATTTTAGAAAAAAATATCATCTCGTATTATGTATTACAAATTGTACCTCCGACTTAAATTACTTGAATTGAATATAAAAATATTATCATCAGAAACTTGGGCTTTATTGGCTAAGTTTCATAAGTAAGAACGTTTATTTTATTTACAAAATTTTTATGAAAAAAGAAATCGTTATTTTCTTGGTCTTGAATGAATTTTATTTTCAAAAAGTTAAAATATCAAAATTTAAAGCAACATCCTGCTTGTATACTGCAGTAAATAACAACCTGTCCATGCTATTTTAGAATGGTCTAAAACAATCCTAGGAGTTGGCTGAATGGCTCACATATAGAAGGCTTTTTTGTAATGGTAGGGCTAGCAACGCTCTTACACCCTTAATTCCTGTAATATGTTCTTTTTTCGATATACGTAGTACTTACTACGTGTTAATATTGTATCTATGAGCCTTCCGTATATCTTTTTCAGACATCCGAATATTGTGTATAAATAAATATGTATAAATAAATACCTAATAGTTTGAATATGATATCGATTTACATACTGCACACTTGGTTAATTTCATATGTTATTATTGAGCGCACATTATTATCCAGGTTCCGTTGATTGTTTCAAGAGGCGGCGAAGCAGCGGCGTGATTGGGGCAATGACAGCGCGCACGCATTGTGATCAACACGCACACATACGCACCAGGGCGCGGTTGCGTCGTCGTCTTCGTGTCATGTCGGCGCAAGATGAGCCGACTAGATTCTGACTCATGTCTGACTCTTAAATTACTCCAGCGATACTACTAGGATGCCAAAAGAATCTAGACGCCATCGCCCGCAGAATTATTTAAAGAAGATGCATAGTGCAACTAACAGTAATCTGATAAACTTTTAGCATTTGTTATTTGTGGTACAGTACACAAACTTATAAGTTGGTATATTTTTGTGCCTACATGTGATATCTTGAACATTTTGGATACCAATCTAAATGACAAACACTTTCAAATAAGTTTGAAATAAGTTTTTTCTCCCGTGTCAGGCCAAGTAGGTACGAAAGTGCACCGTAGCCTGCCACACCTGCCAGCCAGTATCCATGTAAGAACGGCAACATTTTAGGAAAGCATGATGTTATTTAATTTAGGCCAACACTAAGTAGGTAGGCTTTTTAATCAAAGCATAGTTACCTCAGTAGATAGAAACCGTAGGTAGCTTATTAGCGTATAGAATTTCATTGAATTTCATACCAAATAGTGTTTGCTGGATACAAATTAATATGAAGTTACAGATAGGTTCAAAGAAAAATAAGTTAACACTTTTCAAATATATAAATCAATAACATAAATATACTTCTGTAATGCCAGTGGGGCGGGTGTGACCAAAAGCCGATAATCATTTTATTTCAGCGCCACTTACAGGTATAATGTTTGTAGCATACAACGGATTTGATGCAGAGATAACTTGACAGCTATTGCATTATAAAAAGACAGTGTTTTCCTGTTCTGTGTACTCCAGCCATAGATTAAATAATAATTACCCGTTCGGCTGTCACACATCCAGTCTACCCGATCCGCGCCCTTTAATAGTACACGCCTTTTGACTATCGCACAAAGGATTATTCTATGAGAAAGGGATCTTGACCTACCAGTTTATTCAAGTTTCAAAAACATTTTATTTATGCATCCATGCAACTACTACTTCCAACAAAGGAATACAAAAACTAGGCAGGGAAAAAATGTATGCTAGATGCAACCACCGATTAGAGGTACCTACTTGTAATTCATAATTCGCTTTTATTTAGAAGAACACATTGCAGAATGAAAAGGTGGTAAGTACTTGTAATGTATAATGTTCTCATGAACATGTAAACGGGCGGAGATGGTTGGAATATACATTGAAAGATGGTAGATGTTTAGTTAATCGCGGATGACGTGCGAAAATAACCAGCAGACGAATCATTGGCATCGCTCCAGAGGCCGCAGAAAGTCTACTAAAGTCGACATTTCTTCTCAAACGTATATTTGTAGATATTTATTATTTCACAAAGCATCACTTCACAGTTTCATTAATTTAGTGAATGGTTTTGCCATGAGTCCGTATTTGTAATTCACCAAGCTAAGTACCATTACTGCCTATCACATACTTACACCACGTTTCATAAATGTAAATCAGAGTTCATTGCACTATATTTTGATTGTACAGAATAGATCAATACCTACTACTTATTTCATTTCACGGGTAGTTATTAGTCCCTCAATTTGGATTTCAAATGTCAAACATACTTTGGAACCCTTTTGAAATACTCTTCGTATTTTTTCTTCAGATTTAAATACCTGTAGCAATAGACCACATTTTAATTTTTTTATTTTATTTGGATTCAGCAAACAGGAAAGCTAAGAACGACTTGTAGACACAAGTCGTGGATACACAAATCTTACTTCTCCTGTAATAATAATACTAATATACTTGTAATGTGTACTAATAATACTTCTCCTATTTGGGACGGCCAGACACACGTCTAGTGTTCATCGCTAAGAAAATCTCATAATTCTCAAAGCACGCGGCTTTTAGTCTTCGAGCATAGTTTCTTAACGTCGACATTTGTGGTGACACGTTAATTAGAAGATAAGATTCAGTTCGTTTCCAATATCGGACACGAGGGCGGCGAATTACATTGAAATGGCTGGAAAAAGCTTGTATAATAAAGTAATGTACAAAGTCGCTTTAAGGTAGAGTCGTGTTGAACCTAATAGCAATAAGGCACGTATTTCCAATAAATACATAATACTATGTTTTTTGAGAAAGTATTGTAGATACTCTGATACAGATATTCAAGACAAGTTTTATGATTGTAAGATTTCACAATTTCACTCATGGAAATTACTTACAACACCCTGAGACACACGAATTTATAAAAGTTGCCGTGTTCCCAAAATGTTTAAACTCACAAATCATAGAAACACGATCCTTTATAGGACTTTCATGCATTTAATGTCTACACATTAATTTCGGTAGTTGATTCCATAGCAAGTTGTCTGTAAGCGTTGAATCAATTTCAAAACAAATGCGACACTCCCGTTGCGACGTTAAATCATGTAACTATCTTCAACAAAATACGCTAACTATCGCACGCATAATGCAATAGATGGCAGCACCAGACTAGATCTACAAATACCATTGACCTTCTTACGAGTAGGATAATAAAAGATAAGGTGTAGACTAATTTAATTAGGTATATTTTCACAATAATCCGTTGAATTCTTGACTGACGCAATTAAGAAAAATAGAGAAAGGTCGCCGTGTTGCATGAAACGAACTAAGAAAGGAAGCATTGTTTGAGACCTGCAAGGCCTATATATGGGTTTCAATCAATATTCCACCCGTTCCCAGTGGAATTACATGACGGAAATAAATGATTTTTATTACTATTTGTTATATCTTTGTAATAATATTTACTCTTTCTAAAGAATCTTATTGTCCGTCGTGTATATCCTTTGGGAACAGCATTGAGATGTATTAAATCACAATACATAATTCAGGAGCAGGATTTTTTATTACTGACCTCGATTAACAGAGGGATCGGGATATTAGCTAACGTCCTTAAATTTGTATAAAAATTGAGACTATGCCTGTGTATAAAATTTCAATGAAGAAGAGCCGCAAACTTCAGTAAGTACAATTTGGATGTGTCATTGGGTATCAATTAGAAAGTACTTTTAAAATAAAACAATGTTTGATTAAATTCATAAAATTGTCAATGTTAGGGCCACCTGTCAAATTCTAGAAACTCCTATAATTTCCATAGTAGTTCATATATAGTGCATTCGATTTGGAAACAATACGACATACAGGGTGTCGGAGAAAAAGGAACAGTTGTCTTTTAGAAGTTGTAGAGTTTTATGAATATTTCACTATATTGAAATCGTAAAATATCTAACTCCAACGATAACGTAGTTATAAGCTATAGCCGAAGAGCTCGCGGCCTTAAGCAATTGAATGAACGCGCGGCCGCGTTTACCTACATTCCGTACGCGCTCATTAAACTTTTTAAATTAAGGGGAAGGTTACTGGTTTCGAAAAATGGTTTCATGGGATTATTTCAGGATTTATTAGTGGGAGAAAATAAATAAATACGTAGTTAGATTTTACGTGAATAACTCTAACGTTACAGCTGATTTTTATGCGAAATTAAGGTATTGATATGGTCAACTTTGAACATCAATTACTCGAAAACGGAAGAAAATATTTTTGTCATAATAATTTTAATTGCTTCCTAAAATTATACCCTATCACATATTTTAAGAGCTGTCCCGTTTTTCCGACATCCTGTATAATGATACTTAGATTTATTAGTCCGATACTTGCTTCACAGTACGACAGAAAATAATTGAACCTAGGTAGTTCTTAATCTGGAGTATCTGATAAATCTATTACAGAAGAATAACATTGAAGAGTCTGTTTGTGATTTCAAATTAACACCTGTTCACAATTTTTTTTCTTGATCTGTCTGTTTGTACTGGTTAATCTCTGAAACGGTTCGTTTGATTTTAACGGAACTTTCACTGGCACATAACTAATATTTCAAGTTTCTTAAGCTTTTATTTAGAAAAGTATAAGCTTCGGCGAAATAAAGTGTACGCAGGTGAAACCGCGGGGCATAGCTAGTGTTATGTAACGGAGTCGTATTCATTTGGAAACATTAAACATAAAACTCGAACGACACTATAATTCTAACTGGTTATTTCATACACGGGCTAAAATTATCCAGAGTTCATAAAACATATAACGTCTCACTTGCTTACGTATTCTTGGAAGTTAGATGATAGCGGTCGTTTCCTCGGAAATGGCTTTTTCAAAGAGGCCCGAGGCGCTAGCTATTGCCCGGAATGAGCAGGAGACACTGCAACGGCACTGCGGGGACCGAGCTGCAGATAAGTGACTCTTTTAGAACTTCCTACCTCCACAACAATAATATTATAATGTTACAATGTCGTGTTTTAACCCATTACACTTACTTATCTATACAGATAAATAAAATTGAAGTGTCTGTCTGTTTGTAATTCCAAAATAACAGCTTTTCACTAAATGTATATGAAAGTATACGCGCTACTGACACTAAAAAACAAAGTTATAAATTTTTTCTCTGCCTGTCTGTCCGTCTGTCTGTCTGTCTGTCAGTTTGTTCCGGGTAATCTCTGAAACGGCTGAACCGATTTTAACGGGACTTTCACTGGCAGGTAGCTGATGTTTCAAGGAGTAACTTAGGCTACTTTTATTTATTAAAAATATTAGGGTTCCGCGACAATAAGGATGAAACTAAAACTACGCGGGTGAAACCGCGGGGCACAGCTAGTTCAATATATATTTGATTTCTGTAAGATGTTAAAACGTTTATTGTGACCCAAATAAGCGGTTATTTAGGTACCTGTTCCAAATATTACTTTACACTTCGTCCAAAAAATGTAGATCTCGTGAGAATGTAACAAATACAAAAGGGGCCTTTCCAAAGTAATGAGGCAACCGAAAAGGTAAGTTTATTCAACAAACTAGCTGTGCCCCGCGGTTTCACCCGCGAAGATTTAGTTTCATCCTTATTGTCGCGGAACCCTAATATTTTTGATAAATAAAAGTAGCCTAAGTTACTCCTTGAAACGTCAGCTACCTACCAGTGAAAGTCCCGTTAAAATCCATCCAGCCGTTTCAGAGATTACCCGGAACAAACAGACAGACAGACAGACAGAGAAAAATTTCAAAAATGATTTTTTAGTGTCAGTAGCGTGTATACTTTCATATGCATTTAGTGAAAAGCTGTTATTTTGGAATTACAAACAGACACTTCAATTTTATTTATCTGTATAGATTAAGTAAGAAGCCAACAAATTATGTGATAAAGCGCTTCATGTAAAAGGTATCACTTGAATGGTTTTAGTAAATTTGTTATGTATCTACGTAAGATACAGTTAAAAACAAAACACACCTAGGAGAAGCTTAGAGTGAGGAGAATCTTCAAGTTGCCGCACGTCTCGTGTGGGTTACCTGGAGCTTTATTTATTTGTTATTGCGTCTCACCTGTAGGTACCTGCCACGGACTGGTGTACAGATATACTGATTCGTTTGCAATAATTCTACTTTACCTAACGATACATTCATACTACTCTCTTCAGTGGAAAATTAATTACACGCACGTGTGAGCCAACGTTGTATATTGTATGCGTTACGTAGGCGTACATGCAGACATCGGGTGTAATAATAGCAGTAGTCTGTAGGTCTTTTATAATGGGCTGCTCGTTATTCAGAGGGAATCTTATTTTATATATTTACAACATTATAGATTGGTTGGTATTTAAAGGGTTGGAGAATTGAAACTGAACGCGGTTTTCAAGGAATTTTATATAAGAGTAATCCCAAAAACGGCCGACACAATTCTTCATTTCATTCACGTTCCCTTGCGATGAAACTTTTTCTCAGCAATTTTTCTGTGGAGGGCGGGGAGTTATCAGGTGGGGCGCTTTGCCAGTCGTAGCACGTAGCGCCCCCGCGCCCGCCCCCCGGCCCGGCGCCCCCGGCCCGCCCGATGAATACAAACTTCATTAGCCGTTTGATAATTAGCCCGTTAAACGCCCCTCACTCACCCGGCTGCCATCTCGAGCCTGATGCAGGTCGGATCAGGCCGCTGCGCTGACCTGGCATCGCTAGCAAATCGTTTTTGCCAATCGAAATGTACGATATTTATTACGATCACATTTTATATAGTTTTCCTGAACTTCGCAGCTATTCTTTAAATACTTTTCACAAAAAAGACAAAAACTTGACCTGCGTTATTACTTAATATGATTATGTCTTACGTAGTATTGTATAATACAGTGAAATTATAAACAAGTATACTTCAAACAATAAAGGAAATCGAATTAGTACAAGCGAATTTTATTTATTTTATAAAAAGACATAAAAAAAGAAACTCGGCTTAGAGGCGGATAATAAAGTGACAATTTAACCGGAACGATTGCGGAAGGAAACACGAAATAAAAGAAACGCGGACCAGCGAAGAGCTGAAAGAACTTAGAAAAATTAGGAAACAATGAAGCAGGAAATTTGTTTTCTCAGTGAGCCGGTGAGCACTGTACCTAGCCACACACACTCCTCATATAATATCTTTATATTATTATAGCCTCTTTGTTACTTATCATTTATTGTTATCATTTCCTCATGCATTTGTCACGCTAGTAGTTCATTATCTTATGAAGACATGAGAATTAAAATAACGCATAATTAAAATAATGGAAAAGGATCGATATATTTTTTCAGGGAACTACTAATGTATGACATAATGTTGCAAAAATGATCTGTAACTCACCAACAGAATAGAATAAACGTCCTTTTATCGCTTTTACTAAAGCCACCAAATTCAATCGGAATTGGCGTTAATTGATCAGTGTTAAGCTCAACGCGGCTGTGTAATTTCGAATCGGAGAATCGGTTTGTTTTTTATCATTAATGGGGTTTGCAATTTGCAATAAAAAGTGGATAGGGCCGAGGCGGGCGGCGCGGTGTGATCGCGGACAGAGCGGCGGGTATTTCGACGTAATTAAAACAAACAGGATGAGGCTCGCCACTCCTCTCTAATTGCGTTCGTATTGAAATAATCAGGGAAACTGTCATAGAGTACACTCAATACCGGGAGCCTCCTGATTACGCAAACTGTACCTAGCATCTCTCGCATAGATCACACTGCATTCATACTAAATCCATACAGATTATTCAGTAGTCATTTGTACTTTGGGATATTCTCGCGCTCTTGTGTTCTCTCAAACAACTGGAAAATGTAACAAACTTTATAGGAAAAACACGCACTCTCAAACTTTGCCTACATTATAATGTACAGACAAGCGCAATTAATGAATGCAAAGCGTTATTTCGAAATATGTTTTTTAGTCCACGATTTAGATATCTCAGATTCACTACGTCAAAAAACTAAATAATATCTATGATTACGCACAAGTCGAAATGTGCAGGATGCATACACTTTCTGCCCTAAAATATGTGAATTTAAGGTACTTACTACGTACTACCTTAGTATGGAAGAATGCATTTGTGCTATTTTTTCATGATTCAGTGATACAGACTAAAACAAAGCGGCACTCGGGTCCGTACTTCATTTGAATCATTTACGAATAAGGCGTAGGTGGGTAGGTATGTAAGCCTTATTTTCTGTGGACGTTCCCAAAGGTCATTACACAAAAAGCATTCAATACAGATGTCAAAAGACGTATTATATGAGTAGACAGCACAATATGAGGAAAACAGAAAATGGAAATGCTATCATCTCTCGCCCTCTCCAAGGGATACGTCACTATATTATGTCAATAGCGAATGAAAAGGTCACTAAATCAGCAACAAGGGGATGTAATACCTATATATAAACCGACATTTTTGGAAATACCTTTCAGTATGTTTATCAAATGTCTGTTTCATATATAAACCAATTGAAAAGCTACCGATTTTTGAATACTTTAAAGAATTTGGCGAAATTATTAAAATAAATATTTCCATCAAAATCTATGACCGAGCACATTTTAGGGTTTTTTGAAGAAATACAACATAAAATATATAACTGTAATGAGAATATATTTTATGAGTTCATTGTATTATTTATATTCCGAGTATTTATTGGTTTGGTAATGGAACATTTTTATATAGTAAAAAGGTTCTCACGTGTAATTACAGAAGAGTATATCATCACAAGATATATCTGACGGATGCATCTTACGACGTGGTGTACAGGTATCTTCGGTGAATCGATACTATAAGCAACTTATTCTTTATCTACAAGATCTATTATACTACTTTACTGGACCTGAGAAGAAACAGCACGATATTGAACGTGAGTCAGTAGTTATTATACCGCCAAATAAAAATGACTGGTCAAGTGTGAGCCCTTGCGCGCGGAGGGTTGCGAACCCCAATCTATTTATTAATTTATACCCAAAGCCGTCTAACAAGCTGTCATAACAAAATATTGTGTCCTAATCATTTTAATAAAGCCTATTTGACGAACAAACACGATTGATTATTTTTTGAATCCTCAACACCACTTTACTTGTAAGCATGATTTTTTTAAAAGTGATAATTGGATAAGTCTCCACCAACCCAGATTTTTATAAATAAGGAAACCATTTCTAGTACGTTTTTATCCCCCACTTTTGGACTCCATTTGAAATAAAATAATAACTAACTAGCTGAGCCCTGCGAATTCACCTTTATATTTAAACTGATTTACCTTGTACTTCAACATGGAAATGCAAAATGTTTCCAGTATTAACAATATTTTTACAATAAGTATACTTAGTTTATTGATTTATTTACTCACTGAACATAACACTAAAAATATGAGACTATTATAATTATAGAATGCTCTGAATCCATACACATACTATGCTGTCTGACGTCTGTACAGATAAAATATTGTCACTCTATGTAAAGGTGTATCTATGTTAAACGTATAATTTTGCATAAAAGGTGCCTATACCGCTGCTGTTGAAATAGGAAGTAAAGTTTTTCATTGGACAAGTAAAGTGTGTGAATTGAGCTGGGGTAGGTAGGTGGCATGCGCGGCGAGGCTGCAGACGCCGCAGACAGTGCGGCTCGCGGCGTCAGCGGCAGCGGCGGCGGCGGCGCCTGCGGGCGACGCGGGGAGCAGCGCGCGGGGCGGCGCGGCGCAGCGACGCGATGCTGCGCGCCTCTCAGTCGAGACGCGAGGTCCGCCCGCCCTAGCCGCCCGTGCTTACGCCCGCCCGCCCCACGGTCTCATCACGCGTCGTTCTCCTCGATTCTCTTTACGTTCGATCGTTACTAGCATCCCTAGCTCTACTAAGGCATTCCTCGTACACTACATGTTATTTGCCTGATAGCTTGCGAAATTTTGAGAGCCGTTCCACCTTTTATTTCGACCTCGTCGCGCGAATAGTCGTCGAGTATTTTCGAAGCTTTCGGATGGACCGGAAGGGGGTGGGAGGGTCGACGGATTCGGAGGGTAGCGGGGCGCAGGGTCCCCCTTGCGACGCGGGGTTAGTAGGTTCGCGATGTCGCGCCGTCGTCGGTCGGAATGCATTCACGGACGTAGAGCGGCGACCTGAGGTGCCGCCGCGGTTCTCACCTGCTCAGTAGAGGTCGGTCACCTCTTTTTATAAATGAAATTCTTTTTAAAATATATTATTCGAAGGAGTTTTAACTTTTACCGGTTTGGAAGCGCAATCGTAAATTGTATCATACATTTTTGGGTCAAAACTGATAACCCCAAGGTCAAATCAGCTAGGTGTCAACGAACCCCTCGTCCGGTGCTTACGTCAGGTCGATGACGTCGAGGTCGCGGGAGCAAACTTCATTAGTAAGCTTAACAATACTTCAATTAAATGCAAAACAATTAAATAACCCAATTCAACTGAAATTGTGTTGTGCTCCTTTTATTAAATTAACAAACCGTTTGAAGAAGTTTGAAGTGTCAACATGAAGTATGAAGACGGAAGTGTGTGACTGGCGGCGATCGGGGAGGCCACCGCGGTAACCCTGCCCGAATTAGTGCACCGGACGAGACCGAAATAGCGAGTCGGCGTGTACAGTTACATGTGGCGCGTCAATGTCGGCGTGCCGGGCGCCGGCACGCGCTCCTGGCCGGCTCTCGGCGGGTAAGCTTACACTGCGTCTGTTGCAGAGCACGCCGAGCCAGCCCTATATGTGGAGGCGCCGCCGCCGCGCCCGTCGCGCCGCGCCCGCCCTCGCACCGTCCACTGCCTCCTATTTCTGGACTCATCTCTCTCATACACTCTATACACGTTACATTTTCTAATTTAATGTTTTCGTAGAATGCCAACGAAACAATGTATTATAGCCCATCTTTTCATTGTCATGTATTACGTATACTGTGTTTACGTTTTATATTTATTACTGCGTATGTTAAGAAAATGAATTCTTGACAGTTGAACATTCACTGATAATATAACAAAATTTGGACGCTTGAAGACTCAAGATTTACATGAAGACGAAATCAGAAACTGAAAGTGGTAGCGTTGTTCACTTTAGCTGGTTGACTTCGGGTCAAATTGTCATTTTAAATCATTTGGTCCCCTTCAACCAGCTGTAGTTGACATCTGCTTCGCTTTCATAACTACTTGAAGAACTACCATCTCAGGATCAACCGGTGCACAGCGTTTTTGTTTTTTACTCAGCTACCTCGTTACCTCAGCTTTTAATGGAAGTGTAGTTTTAGAAAGGTATATTATTTCAATCGATGATAAGTAAGTTCCGTATTAGAAACATAACAATATATCCCGATTGTTATATTAAGTCACATTAAGGACCAGGTAAAAAGGCGAAATGCCTTAATTTTCTTAAAACTACTTAGTGACTGCCAAGAACACTAAACCTGTATAGAATAATACGCAAACACTATTACATGGAGTTGCCCTTTGTTAAGATGAAAGTATATAATTATTCATTATTGAAGTACGTAGCTACCTACGTAATAATACAATTAACAGAAAATGAAACGTAACACAATAATTTGATTGTAATTCAGGTGATGGAATCTCGATATTATAATAATTAACATTTTTTACGTTAACTTGAGTGGTACCTAAATGTAATTATTAATTAAATAGCATTCTAGGCATTTAAGCCACGGTAGGTAGGTACCACAGTTATGTTCAATGAGTAGCAGTACCGTTTATCTAATGTATATATTAGTTTTAAGTAATAAAGCAACTTCATATATTTTCTATACAGAATATTCAGAATTGGACTATAAAAACCATCAGAATTCTGTTATTAAAGTTTTACCATGAGAGTTTTGTATAAATCAACTCTGCTATGATGGCTTGAGTAGTAAATCATTATTTGACTGTGTCTATGTCACATATATAATAGTTAGAAGAATAAGAAGTTACATAAGGTATTAACCACGTATTAAACACGTGGAAAATTATATACATTTTGTCTCTACATCTAGGAGCGACAGCAATACCGGAGCAGCTACGAGCACGGCTGTGCACTTTTATCTCTAAATTTATCAGGTTTTCATGTTCATCTTCATCTAACCAATGCCAATATATTATTGTCTTATGCCATTTTTACATATAACGTTCACAATTAAAGGTTTCACAAAATTTAAAGAAGAATTTTAAGAAACAACTTTGACCCAATGTTCATACAGTCTTTTTTGGTATGTTTTCATATTATCGATTGAAGGCAGTGGAGGTATTTGGGTTCGCACGCGAGGGAAGGATCATAACGCGCGGCGCACTTTGATATTATAACAAGATTACTTGAGGAACCGCTAACGGGCTGTAGCTGCTTTGAGTACAGCTACCAAAAATAAATTACATATTTTAGGCCCCACTCAGTGTAAATTTATTGCCAGGTATATTTCAAAGGTTGACTAAATACTTCACGCGCGATAACCTCCCTGGTTATTTTGAAGACTAGTAGCTGACTACCTGCATAGTAATCTCTTCGGACGAGGCGCTCGTATAATTCTGATAGAACTTACTTATAGTTATGTTCGTTTAATCATTAATTATAATAAATAATGTCTTTTTTGTGATACAAATTACCGTATTATTGACAACAATATCGAAATTGATCACGAAGACTAAACTGGACAAATATAATCTTAATGTGAGTGGGTATGTCTGCAGACGTTGCATTATGCGATCACATTTAGTTTAGATGTGAGTGTGAGCATGAATGTTGTGCGCATGGAGGGGTCGCAAAAACGTTAGCGTCGCGGCGGATGAAGCCAGTGGCGGCGCTCTACGAACCGACTTTGAGTCATAAATCAAACGCAATCGAGGCACCCTCACACACATCTACTTACTATGAAACACAGAACATTTAACCGCAAAGCAGAACCCCAAGCGTATCTATTGTAAAAAATTTAGAATACCTATATGAATACAATATTATATTTGCTTCTCATCGAATTAATGAACGATGACATTATTATTTTCAGCCCCGACGTATCCTAGTAAATGGAACGCAATTTTTGTCACCTATTTTATTATTATTATATTATTATCTCAACGTGCGTCATATTCATTTCCTACTACATTAATTCCCCGGTAATAATATTAGTGAAAAGCAAGAACTGTCAGAAAATATATATGAAGGCTCGTAGTTAATAAGGTGGATATAGTATTTGTGTAGGTGTTGTGTTGGAACAAAGTTCATCGTTTGGGAGTCGTTTCAGTGATGTCGTCATGCAGAGGGGGGGGCGCTTTACTCGAAATACGGCTTAGAAGGAAATCACCTGGCAGGCCATTAACCTAATTCACGGACGCGAAGACAGGGCGGAGACGCGGGTGGCGGCGGCGGAGCACCCGCTTTAATATCGCCTCGCTGCCGGTAATAAGATGGAAATAAGGCGGTGGCGAACTAACCGGGGCCTGGGCCAATCGTTGCCGTTCGCGACTTGACACCAACATCGACTATCATCATTAGCTACATATTACCTGTACAACGGCATCTTATCTTTGTTACAACTGACAAAAGGGAAGTACGTGTATATCCAAATACCTGAACGAGTACCTTCGTCGCAAGTGAGGAACAAGCAAATCTGAAACGCAAGCCTCGCCTTAACGCGTTTGAGTCAAGCACAGAGAAAATGTGATGAATTTCTGTTGCAGTGGATTAAAGAAAAATGGCTGAATTAAATATTTCAGGTGGAGCGGCGTTCCCGCGAGTTAGTGTGGAGGTTGATGAAACGACATACCCCGCTCTCAGCGCTGCTGAGGGAAAATTTAATTATTGTTCGACTCACAGCTACAGCGCCACCGTTGAACACACTTTTAAATGGTGAAGTGAAACACATTTCTGTGACATTCAATGACTTTTTATGTTGAGCTACTGCAACTTATGTAAAGACCGAATTACATTATATTGTCTATATGTAAAACAAGCGATCCTAACCAAGAGATTATTTAAATCGGTCATAATAGTGTGTCTCTATAAATTCGTCGTCTAAAAAAGTCACTTCGAACACACACATAGAGCTCAATTAAATCTAGAGTTCGTGCCAATGTAACAGGGTGCGCATGATAAGTAAGTATAGATAAATGAATAATGTACTAGTAAGTAAATTGATCAGCTAATGGGATATGAATGAGGCGCGGAGCTTGCGGCGGCGTGTGTGCTGCGGATCTAATGGAATTCGCTTGTACGCAAACAAGCCGCAGGACGCCCTCGCCCCGCCCGGTTCGCCTACCACCTACCTTATGGGTACAAGTATGTGATCATCGCCGAAACATTTGCCTACCATATTACATTCATCTCATATAAGCTCAGTATACAGTTACTATAAGACATTCATTTACTTGATCTTGAGGAACATGATATAAAATCAGGCCGAGTAATGTTCATATAAACTTTTAATTAACCAGCAGAAAATATAGAGTTTAATATAGTGAGATACATATTTAAAATATTTGTAAGAGGAAATATTGAGGAACATACCTACGGACATACCAGTTAGACCTTATTAACCGACTTAAAAAAAGGAGGAGATTTTCAATTCAATCGTATGTGTTTTTATAGTTCTATTTTCGTTGCGGGTTCGGTTGGAAACCCTAACAGTTATTAAAATGTTTTCAAACACAATCATTTTTTCAAACCACATGCTCATCTGTTTTCAACATAGAAGTTTTCGACATAAATGTATTACTGTGCAATCCGCTAGTCCGACAACAGATATTTTTCACTGATAGCAATTAGTTTGGGTTTAGTTCATAAAAAATATTTCATAAGTTCAGATGAACTTGGAGCCAACAATAACTAGATCACGCATCAATATAGTATCTATCTTGTAAAAACTTCCCAACCACTTAAACGACCTTGATTAATACACTGAATACGGTAAGTACCCTCCAAAAGAGAAAGTCTCTGCTCGAAAATCTGAATTTGATTCAAATAATCCTGGAATTAATATTGAAATTCAATATTACTTACAAACAGTCGACTGAAGCTATTGTGGTACGTACCTGTAAAAGAAAATGTCATTATAGACGAGTTATACCAGCAACTAATATATTTAATATTCCGTCCTGAAAATGCAATTTTGCTCGTTCAAATCTTTATTATATGTACTTAATTAAGGGTTAAGGATAAACAAAAGTACAAAGGAATACGCCCATCTTCACCCTCTATGTACAATTTCAATACAAAGTTTCCTACGCAATTTGGGAATCGTTTGTACCAAGATAATTCTGTTTTTTGTTGTTCGAAAAATTCTTCATCTAATAACTTTATTAATAAAAATACTTGTTAATAAAGCAACAGTAGTATTCGTAGACTGTAAGTTAAAGTGCATAAAATAGAACCTGTGTGCTACGTTGAGTTCGTAGACCCCACCGTAGACATAGTGCTACGCATTGATTTGCTACGAAAGGTTGTAATGCTAAAATATCTAAAGCACATTTTTACAGACGTGAAACTCCCTTTATGCAACAAGAGATTAATGTAAACTGTTCTGTTGTATCTACATGATGTACACATACTACAAAATGTCTAGTCCTGACTGACTGACTGATTCAGCGAAGCAGTTCCCAGACCACAGAGAACATTGCGAGACCAACTGGCCTCCAAAGTATGTCCGTTGGCGAGAAGTGGAATGATAGAAGGGGTCTTCCAACTTCAAGGACCGGCTTCTGACCGGCTTGTCAGATCGGGATTCGGGATCATCGACATCTGACAGCATATTTGTGGGCCTATTGACTTTTTTTTAGCCCATTGGTGTCAACAGTATTTCGGGTTGAAAGTTTGCATACAACCTTAATTTTTTTGAAGACGTTTTTCAAAATTGGTATTTGGGCGTTTGTTTAAAAATAAAGGAAAACGCATTTGAGTGTCGATCTGCACTAACTGTACTAAATTAATAAAATCGGAAAAACACGCCCGCGAAATTTCTTATTATTAATCGAGGGTGAAGCCCAGGGTCTCAGTTAGTAGCGTATATACTTAACCTTCTTGATTAGACAACAGCTACAATTAGACATTACTATCACTAACAAGGTTGTAGGGCATCACTATCCACTTTCGTTAATTATACAGCCGTGCCACAGTACATTTATAAGCTTACTAAGTAAGCTCATATACAATTATACATACTGCGGCCGTGGTTTCATCTTAACAGGTTAGATGGCAGTATCATATGTACTGACAAATGTCTAGTGTCAGAACGTGTGCGGGTGTATGATTTATGCGGTTTTGAATCAATTTGCGGTAAACCACATGCTAGGTGCACCGGCCTACAATCTGTATTATACCTACCTATTTGCCCGGCTCGAATAACGTTCTATTATAATCCATATCGTCAAACCGAGTGAAAATAAAATAATACACTCGTACATAAAAGTTGGCATCTCTAATTTTATTTTCCAATAAATACAAAAACTATTGGGTAAAAGCTAGTATATATATTTTCTGTCTTAAAATAACTATTAGGAGCGTTGTACTCAAATATTCATTCATAAAAGGAACAATGATAAAAAGATCGATCCACCCAGTGGGTCTTTCCGGTTCATTAAAAACGCCTGAGTCAAGAGGATAACATTAATCCCGATAAGCTGGGTGAGGTTCGAGAGAATAAAGGTATAAATAAAATCTTTGAGATAATATTAAATATTGCGCCGTCGACTGTGCAGCAATTGGACATTTTATAACGGTATATATACACGAAGACATTCGTTTTTCATGTGCTCTGCGTTGCTACATTTACGTATATACGTACAATATGTCGTTGAATATTGCTACATACTATAAGAGTGACGATCTTATCTACTTGGAGGGATACCGAGGATTGCTCACAAAGTCTTAGTTGGCCTTAAACCAGATTGAAGCGCTTAGAATTCCTTACATAAGCGGAGCGCTATAATATCGGAAAAGAGATCAGAAGTTAATCTATCGGCAACATTCCTCGCGTTTCGCCGGAAGGCAGCGGAGCCGCCCGCTATGGCGCTCCCGCACGCGACCGGCCCCCGAACCCGACACACTGATCGATCTCGCCTTTGCAACTTAACTCTACTACCTATTGCGATACCACCCAATATAAAGTTTGCATGTTTTATGCACCATGTTTTTCATACTACAAAGTGTTGAGGCGAACGACTCAAAGTAGTCACGGTATGGCCACCGTATTAATACAAGCTTAACAAGCAGTATACTGATTATTTATGCATGATTTCCGATGTGTTTTTAATTACAGACTTGAAATTAATTGACGCACATAATTTACACTGATATTTATGAATTACGATATATTTGTTATCAATTAAAGCTTCACGGTTGCATCTTGCTACATAATTTACAAATGAATTATAGATATTTAGGGAGGTATTGTATTGATGAACATATATGCTCTGCCCAGTCACATCTATACATCTATATACATACATACAGATAAATAAAATTGAAGTGTCTGTTTGTAACTCCCAAATAACAGGTTTTTACTAAATGCATATAAAAGTATACACGGTACTGACATAGAAAAACCAATATTTAAATTTTTTCTCTGTCTGTCTGTCGGTCTGTCTGTCTGTCGGTCTGTCTGTTTGTTCCGGGTAATTTCCGAAACGGCTGGATGGATTTTAACAGGACTTTCACAGACGGATAGCTAATGTTACAAGGAGTAACTTAGGCTACATAGATTTTTTAATAACCTTAGGGTTTCGCGGGCAACTATGAAATTAAAATCTACGCGGGTGAAACCGCGGGGCACAACTAGTCTATAATAAAATTGTGGTTATGTTCAAACAGACTTCAGGCTACACTCCTCTAAGTTGGAAAATGAAGGTTTTCGGATAAAATATTTAATTTAATTAAGAGTAATATTTTTGTAAAAATACGTGTTTTTTTAAATATATGTTTTTGTTTTTATATTTCAGGTTTATTGGAGGTTATTTCGATGTGTTTAGCGTTGATTAGTGAGCCAGCCAAGGTACATTACTTGCCTTTATTTTATTCTAGTAATTCCTTTTAGTCTAGCTTCTCTCATCATCATTAAGTAAATGATATTTCTGATTATTTACAAGTTTGTTATATATGCAGAAGTATAATATAAATTGGCGGTTTTTATTCGAAACAAGCGTGATCAGATTATCTCGCCAAATTAGAATAAAATTGTTTTATAGCTATGCATATTGAACACATTTCCCATACCTAAATATATATAACTCTAAGGTGACTGACTGACATAAGTGATCTATCAACGCACAGCCCAAACCACTGGACGGATCGGGTTGAAATTTGTTATACATATAAGTGTCGCAAACTAATGAGAGATAAAAGAGAGAGGGAGATCAGTCACAAAGATCAGAGATAACAAAACGCAAGACGGTGGCTGCGGGCGAGATCGAAAAGTTCACATTTGTTGGTGTCGTAAAAATATAATGGTATAACTTGTATTTTACGACCGCTAGAAGCTGACGAGCGGGAGAGATAAGTACTATGTATGTTGGCATACGGATTAATTTTTGTATGATATTTGCAAGATTTTTCAATTCACAAACATAATTTTAGTTCAATGGCTCACGGAGAGTTCTCACTTCCTTTACTTATGGACCCGGCCCGGACGGATTGTGTGCTCTTTTGATGACTTTATGGTATAAAACATCTGAATGAATATGCTAAATAAACTTACATAATGGAATAGGAGAAAAGTAAGAGGAAGTATAACTACTTACGGAAATAACAATAGTAATTTAGTAACATGGTATCTAAAGTGGCAGAAAGGACTTAAATTGGTGCTCATGCCACCGAACGTAACGTTTGGGTAGGTATTGCAGTTTATAAAGCAATTTCCCTGTAACAGAAAGGCTGCTATGTGTCGGTTGCCGGGCGAGGGCGGGCGCGGCGGCGCGGTTCACTACAACGAATAGATTCCTTTAGTCACATTTATGGCTAATATATTCATGAAAGTTTCACAAAAATATTTGAGCACACTCCCGTCTACTTTGTTATGACTACATGGACAAAAACACACACGCTAGTGCAGGGTTATCACTGAGAGAGATACGCTCGATTTCAGCTTATGTCGCCTAGATATACGGATCTTTTCTATATTAAAATTTCTATAACCTACTTACTACCCACTTATCTCTTGGTATTTTTTTTTGCTTATATGTTTATCAATTAATTTTTTTTCTTAAAATTAAATTAAATTAAATATTTAAATACATTTAATTACTAAAGGCTTATCTTTAGTAAACATTCAATAATAATAATAGTGTTAAATTACCAATTGAACAATGAACAATGAGTCGACAGTTGAAACGCTAGACAGAAATTAATTTTGAGAGCAAAGTAAATGCAACAAAAACGGTACAGCGAAAAAGATTTCGGAGACGCAGTGAAAGTCGCAAAGCGAAATAAAATAGCTTGCGAATGGAGTGCATGTCAGAGGCACGCGGCGCGCGCGGCTCACGCGACCTGCCGCGCAATTTCCGCCTCGCTATCAGATGCGAGCGCAGTGCGACCGCGCCGCTGAGTTGCTCGCTCGCCCGCACTTGCCACCGTGACAACTCAACTGAAAATCTGCAGCTCTTTCCTACTACATGTTCCATTATCTGTACAACTGAAAAGTAAAATAAAACAAAACCTCGTAGGTGTTTCTGAGCTCGTCTGGGATCAAGCAATTTTGTCCAAGATAGGGGCACCGAATCACCCAGAATACCCTGAAAACACATACCTATAAATTGACGGAACTGGTGACGATTATAGTACCAATCTAAATTTATTATATTCGATTTGACAACTACTTCTACGTTCCATTTCCTACAGTCTCAATCATCATGGTCATCAGACTCTAAGTCATGACATCAGATAATAAATACTGTTTGACAAATGAAAATCTAGAACTATCTAGATGGAACTTCTAAAAGATTCTGAGGCTGTAAGTATTTAAGCTTTAAACTTGAAATGTTATCACGTACTATTTATCTTATTATTACCGAACTTGGTGCTCATTTCAACAAAACAAGTATTTTCATGTTTCTTATCACATGTTAATGAATTACCCTTCTGAACAAGTTAAATAGATACCATACCATATCGTATGGTAAAATATTATGTTTGACACTAGTGATTATTGTATAATCGCTATGGTAAACCTCGCTGCTTGTGTTCCCTTTCATGATAAACTTGGAATGGATTTAATAATTATGGGGCAAAGAAGCGGATCGTGTGGGGTCTCGACGGAAGGAAGGAGTGAGGCAGGGCGCGATTAAATCGCAGGCGTTTCGGCATGTAACAGGAAGTGGGTCAAGCGGCGCCTCCCGGGCTATTTATTGCGTTTCCGACAAAATTGCAATAGCAGCTACGATTCTTTTGCTCAGAGGTAGGTACCTGTCCTTCCGGGAAACTAAGCCGTATCAATTACCTTCCATCGATACATGGTAGTTGTATACAAAATCTAATCCTACGTATGTGGTGTCTCGGTGTGTCTGTGAAATACTAACATCTTATACCCAACGAGCTGGGCCCCGCGTTTTCACCCGCATAGAGTTATTTTCATGGGTACCTCGCGGTACCCTTATGCTTTTTTTAAACAAAAGTATCCTTAGTTACTCCATGTAACATTAGCTATCTGCCAGTGAATGTCCCATTAAAATCGGTCCAGACGTTTCGGAGATAACCCGGAACAAAGAGACAGACAGAAAAAATATGAAAAAAAAATTTTTTCGTCAGTATCGTATATACTTTCATAGGCATTAAGTAAAAAGCTGTTATTTTTTAATTACAAACTGACACTTCAATATTATTTATCTGTATAGATATAGATGTATGGATTGGAAGTCAAAGTTAGCGAATGCGGTTGAAGTAGGTCGCGCGCCGACTGAGTGGAGGCTCAACGAAGGTGTACCATTAAAACTTATTTTTATTCGGTAACCGTTCAGCGAGGGTACAGTCTTAGTCGCTCTGCAATTACAGACAAGTGCCTTTAAATGAACCGAGCCCTCGAGCACGGCGCATCGCTTCGCACCCGACTGCGCCCACTCCGCCGCCGCGCCTTTCCACACTAACTGTTAATTTGATTTGAAACGATTATTGCTTTATACTACATTACTCTGCAATTTAATGTATGAATGTAACATTGCATACCTTTTACAGTAAAACCAGGACAACGCTGAGCAAATCATTAGGAACATATGAGAAGCAAACATTCCTGAAAATAGTACTACCTCTACTCTCCGAAGTCGGTCTTAAGTAATTTTGCCGGTGCCTCTGTGTATTCAAATATAACATGAAAATTAAAACGAAGAATATAGTAACATAGTTTTTCTAGAGAAGATTAGAGAAATCCATCTGATTCGTGGGTTATATTGATTTGACAGATGATATTTACCTAACGACTGTAAATTCCACACAGAAAAAATAACGTCTATACGAAAAGATTTATTTTTCATGTATTATTCATTCACTTGTCCTGGAGCGCTTTCATTTCAGCGTGATATTTAACGTTAGGGCCATGATGATATTTACCTTTGAAAGCTATAAAGCAACAGACTAGAAGCGTCATGCTTGACGCTGCTTAATTCAGTTCTTAATGTGTAAGGTGCTCCTTACACATTAAGAACTGAATTTCTTTACAATTATGCATCGTTTAGACATTGGAAAATATACTTTTGTAAGATCACGATAGACGTGAGTGAAACTGCTCATCAACAACTAGTCATCTAGAAACCCACAATAAATGTTGTTAAAATCAACAAGCCAAACCTACGGTGGTCGTTGGGCAAGATTAGTGCAACATGTGCGACTGCCTGTATTTGAAGATGATATCGATTTTGGAAAGTAGCCAAAAAAACTCCTAGAGCCGGCACGCGTCAACTGCCTCGCTGCCCCTATCCCGACGTCAACCCTTTTACGAATATTAAATTCTGTTTTGCCACTTCGCGATTCCACATTTTCAGTGAAAAAATATGATCTGATTCGTAAGGCCTTTGCATTATTCACTGTTTACGGCGATGCGCGCCGCGCCGCGTGGCTCACTGTGCTAGTAAACAGTGTGCCACCAAAAAACATAACATGTGAAAACCATGTAATTTATTCAGTTCTACATAAATATAATGACTTGGCTATCGCTCGAAAAACACAATCTATTTCATTCGATTATTTAGCGCGATTGCCTAGTAAATCTAGGTATACAATTATTTATGCAGTTGGTGTATCTAGACTGGATAAAACTTGCAATATAATATTGTAGATTTTCTTAGATTTACACACTAAACGCTAATTGTATTCAAAATATGAAACTTCTATGTCTGTTGCAAGTGCCTTATAATGATGGTCAGTCAGTGAGTGACACCATTAGGAAACTTTAATTTATACTTCTCAAACTACTAGCTCTAATTAAATTTGAAATAATCCGTGTTTATACCATGTCTGCTTGATGTTACTCCAGTGCAGTACTACTAAAATAAGATAAGATAAAATAAGTCTACAATGTGACACAGATATCAAAATTATTAAGAAGATCCATTTGTAAATAAGATTATGAACTTTAATTTCACAGTTCGAATTGCTTGAACCTTTAATTACTTTGAGGAAACTTGTACAAACGCGCTCTCTTGGAAGGGTTTAATCTGAGCTTTAAATTGCAGCGAAAATAGAACATTTGCTTGATTAAAGACATCGAGGTTACATAGGTATAGCTAGGTATCACGAATCAGAAAAATAGGACACTAGGAATTGTCTATAACACGGCACGAAATAACTTACACAGATAATTTAAAAATAAAAATAATTAGAACTCATGTCTTAACTTTTAAGGTTTTCGTTCTACCTCATGCAGAAAAAAACAAACACTCACTCGAAATAAAATGTGTCTTGTAATGTCTCAAAGGCTAGCTTTCTTTGTTTAAATCACTTACGTAGCAAAAGATTTACGTATCTTCAAAGAACTGAACTGAACACTGGCTGCGAGCGAAGTTTTCTGTCGCATGAGCGTTACTTTTCTCTAAGAGCGAGTCCGTTTCCGTTTATCTTTGGTTGCTTTTTGTTTGTGTCAGTAGTTTCTTCGTTTCGTTTCTCATATTCCGAAGCTGTATTTGTCGAACTGGAACGAAAGGTATTATCCTTAATTGTCAATTTTGCTAAGAGAATTTCCGAGACTGAATATTTGTACTCTATATACAAATGCATTCGCAACCTACTTATTTTCGTTAGTTAAGTTTTTATTATCTTTAATATATACATAAAAGTCGTTAATGAATAATATATGAACGCAATTCAGATACAAGTGTAGGAATGTGTTCTCAGGATTAATTGACGGCTGGCTGAGTTCGGACTTAAATTGGTGTAAATCCTCAAGGCACAGATCATGGCGGCGGAGCGGCGGCTCTCGACGTGCCTCCTCCAATTACTTTAATTAAAACAATACCATGCCACCAGTGCTTCGTCGACTCACCGCGTCTGTTTCCCATTTCCCTATTTAAATACGAAAGCGAGCTGGTAGTTCGCAGTTAACTAACTTGCAAGATGTTACTATTCACAACTCTATCCTAATGTGGAATACACGTGGGATGTGAGTACGCTAATCTTCTATAATAATGAAACAAGTCATTCCTTTAATAAAGCTAAAATTTATCTTACTCGACAATAAGATGTGTTTTTAACCAAAATTATATTATATACATAGTATAAAAATATGAAATGACACTAAGAGATTTTTTTTATAGCAAGCATTTTATTTGTGTAAAATTACTTCATTACAAAATAGAACTATGTAGTTAAAGTTGAAAGGCAAAACCTAATCAAAATAAAAATATTCATCCAAATCGCTAACGCAGCTGTCGAGGTACTAGACGCGAATACATTTATGTATTGTACATGCCAAGAAATACCTTATATTAATTAATACAGAAATATTAACGGTTATAATACATTTTGTAAATAAATCTTAAGCAAGTGATTTGAAAATCGATTAAGGAGTTGCGTTGAATCAGCGACTTCGAAGCTAGTAATTTACTCTCGAGTTGGCTGAAGGCGACACCTGTCGAGCGAAGTGACGGCTGATAATACGAAGCGAGCGGTATTCACGCGCACCCGAGTGCGAGGACGCGGATCCTTCACTTGTCCGAGGCTTTCACTTCGCTTTGTCAAAGTTTTCGCAACAAACATAATCATATCCGACGATCGATGTAACCATAAGTTAACGCGATATTAATGATATATCATTACATTTATATCCTTACTGTGGCAGGGGTGACATTTATGTAGCAACTTCTAGCGGCGGCAATCTAATCCAGCTAAATCCTAGCATCATCTTCGGGATTAGAGTTTACACGAGGTCGGGAACGTCGCGAGGTTGAGACGACACAGCACATCTCCGACGGGAGGCAACTTCGGCAACTTTCTTAAGGGCGGTTAGCGAAGTTTGACGTGCACGCTCTACCACCGTAAGCTCAGGGATTCGATACTTACTAAGAACATCGGATACAGAACACAGGCGATGTATTTGCATCTTTCAAAATACGTACAGCTAATATTAACAAGCGATATGTATTACTGCTTGTTGTAAGTTGACATTACAATAGTTAAGCACGGACATGCACGTGTTGTTTAGTTAAAGGTTAAAGGATGTTGAAAATGTCATCGTTTAAAATATCATAGGTATACATTACTAGCTGTGCCCTGCGGTTTCACCCGCGTAGATTTAATTTGATTACCGCGGAACCATAAATTTTCTTTATAAATAAAAAGCCCATGGTACTCCATGTAACATTAGCTATCTGCCAGTGAAAGTCCCGTTAAAATCGGTATAGCCGTTTCAGAGATTACCTCTGAAACGGCTAGACCTGCTGAGATATAATCTCTTTGGCAAATACCTCATTATTAGGTAACAATTCTTTGCGTTTTTATACTCGTGACAATTTCTAAACGCAATGTCTTATTGGAATAAAACAAACAGTATTTTACTTCTACATGAATACCCTTGATAGCATAATGCTTGATTCGGATAAGAATTAATATTATGATACACATTTAACGCAGTTTCTTTCTTCAGGCGATAAATTTTTTTTGAACATTAAAGCGGTTGTTGTGACTAAACTATGAGAGTTAGATATATGCTCTCGCGGACTTTTTTGTAGATCTTAATAAGACCTACAAACCCATAGTACATCATTCTGTTCTATTATCAATAGTTTTTGCAGCGTACGCATAAATAGGTTTTCGATTTTACACCTTAGGTTACAAAATTGCAAATTTACTTACGGACCCCTAATTTTTATGAGAACCAAATATAGCCTTCCTCGATAAATGGACTATCAAACACTGAAAGAATTTTTGAAATCGGACCAGTAGTTCCTGAGATTAGTGCGTTCAAACAAACAAACAAACAAACTCTGCAGATTATCTAAAGGACACTCGATGGTTCATCCTGAATGATCCGATGCATTTTTTATCAAATCAGTCGCACACACTTTGTAGCGGTAAAGAGCATCTATATTATGGGCACGAATATTCTGACAGGGTTAGGCTGCCCTTATAACGTTCTTCGCTATCACAGTACGAACATTGACAGCATTAGGTAGGAAGCGAGTTTTATGAGTTTAATCAAATCGTTTTAAGGGTGTCACGGCAGGCTCTAACGGTTGATCGTATGAGTGGAACACGTGTGCTGACCCGTGCAATTTCTACTCACTAAATCGACTGTCGAAATATAAATTACGTAACTGAAACAGGATTGTTACAAAAATAATACATCGTATCAAACAGAGTGGGGAGCATGTGAAACCTATAAGAGTTTATGTAATATCAGTGGTGCATGACTAGCTACGTTATGTGTAGCGTTTCTATTCTGGTTATTTTGTTAAGATCGTTGTGATAGAGCTGCGCTCCGTTATGCTCAGTCAATGATTACGCTTCCAATAAAAAAATGCCTATAACTGCATTTCAAACATATAATTTTTTCACAGAAACATAAAGTACTGTGACAACAAATGTATTTATGTAGACATGCTCTAACACAGATACTTTGTAATTGTATTTTTGTGAGCTTATCTTGGCGGGGCCGGCACTGGTAATTCTTTCTAAGCAGCAAGTTATTCAAAATATGTATAAGTTACGTCCTAAGCTGGCCGTAAAACGGAATTACAAACGTTATGTAGGCCGGGGTTCGGCCGGATCTCATCACTTAGGGTTGTGGGACGAAGAATACAATTTTTCAATAAACCGATAAAATTGCCCATCCAACGCAAGTTTCAACCTCGGCCTCCGCTGTCGGCCTGGCTGTTTGTTGCTAACAATGTACACATCAAACATTTCTCTGTAGATGAAGTAACAAAATATATGTGCCAAACTTTTAAAAGTAATATCCGTCTTCGAGATTTTACCGTTCGCCTCGGGATGAAAAATGTTTGCCTTACCAACGGCTTCGAATATTCATGCACGTAAAAGAGAGCCCGTAATTCATGTATGTCATCGATGTTACCCACGGAACGGGATCTTCCGTACCCACCCATCTTCCAATATAACGTTTGTGGTAAAATGTCAAATTTACTTACTGTGACACTAACAGAACATAACAGACTTTAGTATCTCATTAATATACATATTGAGTTAAAAAAATCATTAATCTGTTATGACTATTGTATTATATCAATATCTATTACTGTATTACAGAAATAAGAAGCTTCAATAGTTATGTCGGCGAGGCGTAGGTTCCAAGTTAGATAAACATGATTAGATAACGTTGATCAAGTAGTACTTATACTTAGTTCATAATTATAAGTATTAGTGCACCATGCTATAGTAATTATTTCAAATTATCAAATTTTATTCTTTAAGGGCTTGGTTGACGTCCAGTTCTTCACTATGGTCAGATAAAAAGCTAAGAGTGCGTAGCACCGTAGCACTGCTACGTGAGCGTAGGCGCAGGGCTATACGAATATTCGTACGTAGGCTGCGTTCATTCATACACGTAGGAATCGTATTAAGTTACAAAAAATATGGTCACTGAAAAGTTGTGCATTTTCAATTAAATTTCCGTACGGTCTCAAAAGGTAAAGGTAGAACGAATGTTCGAATGTTCCTGCGAGAGCACTGGGAGATCAAGTAGAAAATTCGTTTAGAACAAGGATAGGAGACAAATTAAAAGCGTACTGGAACGCTAATTCCATTACGATTCGATGGACGGCAAAAGTCGCTTCCGTTAGAGTCAAAGCCGGTAAAACGTAATTGCGACTTCACTAAGCTGGGCTCCGCGCGGTCCGATATGGACGAAAGGGGACTCGCAGTAACGGCTGATATAAAAGCGGCAATAAATTTAACAGGATGAACGCACTACTTACACAGAACGAGCACGACGCGGACGCCGGTGCCCGTAACGAGGGGGCACGCAACCACTGGTCTGTATTTTAGCCCGCCCCGCCTAGCCCAATATAGCGCTAAATTTTTTAGTCGGGTTCATTTTAATATTTGCTAAAAACTGTTACAATGAAATATAATATTATGATATATATTATGATATTCTCCTAGTCTATCCATATTCCATACAAGTGTGTGGGTACTTGTCTTATTCCCATAGCACAAGTTCTTATTACTATGTCACCAGATCAATATAAATAGTAAGATAATGTGTTAGTTGACTTACTCATTCCAATTTTTTTTTCTTTCTACTCATTCAGTAATCAATCATACGGCTCTATTTAGTTAAGCTTCGACTAGTATGTCCACCAGTCGATTAGTTACAGGCACAACACTATTTTATTCTCAAGTTTATAGGTGTACAATGATGTGTGCGAAGTTTAGGGTGTCTCTTAATGGAACTATCCGCTGGTGTTGAGTGAGGTTTAAGATACGGTTTAATAAGGGTCCGGCAGGTGAACCATAAAACGTTTTTTTATAAATGTTTTCGGAGTTTCTAAAATAATTCGTGCGGCCGTGGATCACGGGTTCCTAGGGTTGTCTGAATTAAGTTATTTTATCGACACTAGTATAGAAATATTATTTTACCATGCCTTAATAAGTAATCTATCGAAATAAGGGTTGTAAAAATACCAAAAGTCGTCTGTTTACGAGGAAATTATGTGATGTATTGCTAGTTGTAATTAGGATGTAAAGAAATTGTGAGTAAAATTTTATGTACCATGGAGGTAGAAAACGTATAATAAAACACTAAAAACATCTTCTTTAAAGTAGAATATAAAAAAACAATTCAACCTATTAATTCACACAGTTATTGCTGAAACGAAATAATTTCAATTCGTAAGTGGTAACAATACACGTGGAGAAGTACTTGTTCAATTAAATGAAACGTAGCGTTTTCAAGAAAACATTACTGACGTAGAACAAAGAAGATCTAAAGAAATATTGTTAATGTCGTTGTTTTGGATACACATGTTTATTGCTATGAAACATGGCAGACTCATAACAATCCCTTTCACTCTCCACAAATTGGAAGGAGCGCGTAAAGGAAAACATGGCCATAAATAAAACCGGCAGATCAACTAGATAGGCGGCCATTACCCGAGATAAGCACGACTTATATACGCGATACGTTCTTCGCTTCAGCAGATTAACGGAATGGGACTGGGTTTGTTTGCAGATATCGACGAGGAAGCGTTTTGGCAAGTCACAGTTAGGGAATTTATTGTGGTGTTCAGGGAGATATCTTCTTACGGACTCATTAAAAAGGAGACACGTCGTACATAAATCAGGGGCAGGCGTCGGCGGTGGCAGGGCGCGGCCGGCGGCGCGGCTCTTATCGGCACCGAGTGCGCCGGCAATAGGCGCTATCCGGTTCCGTCGTCGGCGCGCCATCGCTCCCATTGTGCCCGTGCCGCGATGCCGCGCGGCTCCTTGGTGCCGAACACCCGCGCGCGCCACAACCTAAACTTCATTACATTATCCCCTTTCCCGATACTTTGTTCCGTTCCATTCTATACAAACACCAAGGGGAAATGCCTTATTATATTATCTTACTACCGTGTTGATCACACTTACCATCTTTTAGTTTTCAACTATTTCACCTATCTATTCAAGATTTCTGAGGTTAACATCATTTCATATTTATATTTTCTATAGAATAAGTTATATTTTATGTAGATGAAACTTCTAATTAGATACTTTTATTTTACAGCAGTTCAAGGTGGATTTAACATCTGTTTGAATGCATGTTGTAGTTATGTCGAGAACACATAATATAATAAACAAAATAACACGATGTCATCTGCGGTATGTCGACATCACAACCAGGAGCAAGTGTTTCTTATCTACTATACTAGGTATGATCGCTTACCGTCGAAAATGTGAACTGTAGCTGTACACGGCTACACACAATATACTACATCCAAACTTAGCGGCGAATACATCTGCTCTATGTCTCCCCTCGAGAAATGTTCCGAACTCAGCGAACTTTGTAGAATTTCTGTGTTACAATATTATAACAGCATCTCTCTTTCTTACAAACATTTGAAGATAGATCATATTATTGTGTCATATAATTTAAAAGCATAGGCGGTAATTATCAGCTTTGTGTACAGTGAGCAAAACAGTACGTGAATCATTTAGGGATGTTCCTTGTGTTCTGAGTACCAAGTTGGAATTATTTTTAACAAGCGAAACTTTAACGAGTTCGATCACTATTGGAACGCTATAAGAACAAGACGCTAGAAACTCTGCGAGCGTAACGAGCAAGCAAGATAAATGTGTACGAACATCGCACTGGAGCATATAAGGGAGATTAAAATGTATCTTACGAGGATTTTGGGAATTTACCCCATGAGGGAAGAAATACTAAAATATCCAAATCATGATTATATTTTATTCGGATTCCCTGAACTGCGAAAATAAATAAATGTGTCCGATTCTGAGCCTACATAGTAAAACAAATAAATATGTACTAAAAAGAAACTGTCTGCTGTCGCCGTCTTAGCTATTTCGGTAGCTTTCCAGAGTTTAGAAATACTCATTACCACAGAGAAGTGTGAAGGGAAGAGACTACGCAGCAACAGTCCAATTCGCTGGACCGACCAGGTCCGTTTCTTGGTAAGCGCTCCTCCTTCACGACACACAGCCAATAAATGCATAACAATGATCTCCTAACCGAATTTCGGTTACGGCGGCTAATCTCAACGGGGATTAGCCATCTGCGCAGGAGATATAAAAGGGCACAAGTGATAGGCGTACTCTTTATTCTCTCACTCTCATAGTCTGATGGGACGGCAATCGGACACCGCCAACTTCCCGACTCCGGGCGTTTATTGAGAATTTCTTGACTATATATATATATATATACTAGCTGTGCCCTGCGGTTTCACCCGCGTAGATTTAATTGAATACCGCGGAACCCTAAATTTTCTTTATAAATAAAAAGCCCATGGTACTCCCTGTAACATTTGCTATCTGCCAGTGAAAGTCCCGTTACTATCGGTCTAGCCGTTTCAGAGATTACTCTTTGGCAAATAACTCATTATCAGGTACGAATTCTTTGCGTTTTTATACTCGTGATAATTTCTAAACGCAATGTCCTATTGGAATAAACCAAACAGTATTTTACTTCTACATGAATACCCTTGATAGTATTATAGCCTGATTCGGATAAGAATGAATATTATGGTACAAATTTAACGTAGTTTCTTTCTTCAGGCGATAATTTTTTTTTTATGAATATTAAAGCGGTTATTGTGACTAAACTATGAGAGTTAGATATATGCTCTCGCGGACTTTTTTGTGGATCTTAATAAGACCTACAAACCCGTAGTACATCATTTTGTTCTATTGTCAATAGTTTTTGCAGCGTACGCATAAATAGGTTTTCGATTTTACACCTTAGGTTACATAATTGCAATTTACTTACGGACCCCTAATTTTTATGAGAATAATATATAGCCTATAGCCTTCCTCGATAAATGGACTATCCAACACTGAAATAATTTTTGAAATCGGACCAGTAGTTCCTGAGATTACAGCGTTCAAACAAACAAACAAACAAACTCTGCAGCTTTATAATATTAAGATTAGTATAGATACATATACATATATCTATTTTTGACCCGACCCGGGAATCGAACCCATCGTGATCGGCAGGCGAACTGACTAACCATTAGACCAACGAGGCAGTTAAATGACCAATATGGAGACATCGAAAGAATTCATCAAAGTTTAACATTAATTTCCTTCACATTAAGAAGACGACGCAAGAAGACATCAAGATCTAGTTTTAAATAAAAAGTAAAGAGGTAAACTTTATTCGATTAGGTAGTTTATATTAGCAAACTTTCACATTTTGCAAGGTTTTGCTGTGGGGTTGGGTGCCTGCATATTAAAAGTGTTTTAACCTGCCGGAAGGAGCTGTGCAATGTATAAGTGTGATGTAGAACGTAGATGCAAGAATTTATCTCTAAAAGAAAGGGTATTATTAAAACATTGTGGGACGGATTGTTCATACGGTAGTAAGAACATAGGATACTTCGTTATTCTTATATATTACGCTCTTAATGGGACTTATGAGACAGCATACATAAAATTATAATTTGTCTTGACAAAGTAATGACTACAAGTAGAAAAAATCTGTACTTTCCAAACAGTTTAATTTTTTACATTCTCAAGTGCCAGACAGAAACAAATGGTGTTACTCTGACCAATACTTACACAATATTAGCATGTTGGTTTACAAATACTCTTTAGCAACCTCAGTCAGTCAGTATTCTCGTAAAGACAACAAAGTAGCGCCAGTAGTTCTCTGGACCCGGAAGATTCCAACTTTTCGAGAGTCCTGGAAATTTCCAACATTACAACCACCCGCTCCCCTTGAATTATTGGACTTATACACCTACTTACATACCGACAAGAGTGCAAAGTTTTGTTGCTTGTTTGCATGAAATTTCAGAGTAACTTTAGTGTAGCTACCTACCTACTCACGTACGTTACTCGTAAACATAACCAAAATTACGTTTCTATATTTATGAAGAAGGTATGAGAAAGAGTTAGGTAGGGGGGCCCATTGAAACCTTCCTACTATAATGAGGAACTTAATTTGCATATTAAATGTTAAAAAAAGGTTGCAATCAAAATGACAGAAGAAACATTTGACAAGCGAGGGTTGAGGGCGGCGAGGGTGCACTGTGGGTGAGCAAATGACAATAATTGGAGTGCAGGAATGACAGCGTGGTGCGGCGCGCCGTTGACTGCCGTACGAACTTTAATTGACCGCTGATTTCAATTGATGCACATCGGTGAGTTCACGAAGCGCCGCTATTCCAGCTATAATGCACCAGATATTTACTCAAAATGTCGTTGGCAGCTTGCTCGCTGGGAATTTACGACATTGACGACGACCAGTAAATGCAAATTTTATTGTTTATGGTAGATTTAACGGCACTGAACTCTTTTACCGATGCCGTTAAGTGGTCTTTGTATAGCCAGACGGACAAATCTGCTCACATTAAATGTGCATATGGCGCTCAGTTCCGTAACAAATGGGCAAACATCGGAAACGTATTAAACTTCCTTGGATTATTTGCACAGCTTGAGTTAGGAATACAACTAGTGTACAATATTAGGTGGAGTACAATTTTTGGATATACTTAGATACGTAGTTCGTTAAGACAATTGTTGAATATTCTAACGCATTCGCATTATAAGTTTCTAAAATCATAAACATTGACCTGTGAATATTAATTGTTGTCTAATTACTATACCTACATATCATTCTTGTAGATTCCGGATCCTTTAATTAAATTATGATAACAAAAACAAACAAAAGTATATAACCATTGACAAAAGTCATTAAAAACGTAATTCAGAATATGCTTACGCTAACTTATTGCATGTTGTGTGTGCTTCGTTGTATTGTAAAAAATCCAATAAGACTTCAGTTGGAATGGAAGAAGGTAGCCCCTTCCGTCTTTGTAACTGTTAATAAGGGTTGATGTAGGATCGTAGAGGAGGCGCGCGGCGCACCGCTCTGTAGCTCTGGAGTAGCGAAGATTGAGAGAAGGCGGTCTGCCCGAGTGCTGATAAGGCTATTAAAACTTCCGCTTACAGACCGCCGGCAGGATTAAACTGATATTACTTACCGATACTAAACGAACCCTTTAAACATAAAGCGCCTTTTGCAAAAATAAACCAAAGGTTGAATAGCGAGGATTGCAGTATACGGGCGGTATCTATACTAATATTATAAAGCTGCAGAGTTTGTTTGTTTGAACGCTCTAATCTCAGGTACTACTGGTCCGATTTCAAAAATTATTTCAGTGTTGGATAGTCCATTTATCGAGGAAGGCTATAGGCTATATTTTATTCTCACAAAAATTAAATTGGTAAATTCTCGACTTTCATAAGTGCCTTACCAGGGCCTAAACTGAATAAATATTTTTCATTTTCATTTTCATTATTAAGATCTACAAAAAAGTCCGCGAGAGCATATATAGTTTAGTCACAATAACCGCTTTAATATTCATCAAAAAAATTAAATCGCCTGAAGAAAGAAACTACGTTAAATGTGTATCATAATATTAATTCTTATCCGAATCAAGCATTATGCTATCAAGGGTATTCATGTAAAAGTAAAATACTTTTTGTTTTATTCCAATAAGACATTGCGTTTAGAAATTATCACAAGTATAAAAACGCAAAGAATTGGTACCTAATAATGAGTTATTTGCCAAAGAGTAATCTCTGAAACGGCTAGACTGATTAACGGGACTTTCACTGGCAGATAGCTAATGTTACAGGGAGTACATAGGGCTTTTTATTTATAAAGAAAATTTTGGGTTCCGCGGTAATCAAATTAAATCTACGCGGGTGAAACCGCAGGGCACAGCTAGTAATAAATATGGAGAATAATGTAAGGAGCAATGTGCTTATCTTGCGTTTAAAGCAAAACATGCACACGTTGTGTTATTTATTAATAGAATGTTTAAGATGGACAATGTGGCATAATAATATGACAATATATAATCTATACAGATAAATAAAATTGAATTGTTTGTAATTCCAAAATAACAGCTTTTCACTAAATGTTACTGACACTAAAAAACCAAGTATTAAAAAAAATATCTATCTGTCTGTCTGTTTGTTCCGGGTAATCTCTGAAACTGGACCGATTTTAACGGGACTTTCACTGGCAGGTAGCTGATGTATCAAGGAGTAAGCTTTTATTAAAAATATAAGGGTTTCACGACAATAAGGATGAAACTAAATCATATGGGGGGCATAGCCACGGCGCCTATTAGCACCTTCTAAATATGCTGGCCGACTATTGCACCTTTTCTGAGTAGGTTAGTGAAAAGCAGCAGCAGTAACACCATAGTGCAATATAATGGAGGGGATCCATTATACACTAAAAGCGCGTTAAACTCCAGCGCGAGAACTATTACAAAAGTTATAAGTTGAATGGAATTTTGTACCAGCAATTATCGTGACTAGTGCTCACTTCAACGACGTAGAAATTCGCGTATAAATCGCGTCACAGACCACAAACAAAAACGTGCATGTGGACCGGCGGCCATTATTCTCGACTGCATAATCGCTTCGTCCGACGCCCGCATCGCTTCCCTTGCTATTTTATTTCCTCCCGGCATACTAGTGTTTCGACAAGCGGAGCTTTTTCAGCGGACCTTCAGTAGGGAAATTAAACCATGTTTAATTCTGTTTAAGGCTTGGTTCCGGTTAGTAGATGCAGCGAGCCGTCGCGACCGGCGACAGACCAAAGCCACCACGCTACAATTCTGGCACAATGTGTGTCCGCTTTAATAGGATTAAACTCATTGTTACATACGAGCCGAAGGCACCATGAGCCAAATGAAATTGTTTCTAACGAAACTTAGGACAATGTTCCCGCTGTGGCCAGTCGATCGGACTTATAGAAAGCCCGAGATTGTTTCAGCTGATATCTATTTGAAGGAAATAAAAGCAGGCTTACTTTTTATGTGGGGATTCCATTGTGTCCAAACTGCTCACAAGAACAAGTGATTTGTAATAAAGTACAAAAGTTCTGAGAGACGATGAAAATGTTAATAATTTTATATATACTTACCCGCACGAGGTAAGGCAGAAGTGTACTAATAGTACACCTACATTTCGCTGGCTAGGTTTTAAGCCCCATTGCCATTAACAGGGCACTTATTTAGGCTTCGGACTGCTACTGGCAAATAACAGATGGAAAAATCCAATAACACTGTTTTGCCTGACTCTTGGATCAAACCCAGGACCTCGTATTTCGCAGTAGCGCTTACGACGACATTATTGAATCGTAACAGTTATCGAAAAAATACTTGGTGTACCATAGTTATCAGACTGAAATAGTCTTGATAATCTTGAAATATTTATATGTGAAGGTATATGATAACACAAAGTAGTTATTAATGCAGTCTCTTACGGAGGCGGAGGCTCTAGAAACTCTAAAAGATGTACTTAAGTACTTACATTGTTTTTATTCGCTAAATGCATATTGAAAGTACTTTGCTTGCTTAGCAAATTATCGCGCTGGAAAGTTTACAAGAAACCTCATAACTATTATTAAACTGAAAATGGTTAAGGAGAGTTTAAGTGTACTTTGGTAACAGAGCTATTACACTCGAGAATATTCATCGGCTGTGGACTGGCACTCCAATTGCGTTTTATCAGATTGTACAATAGTTGCATTGAGTGATTAGTGCAGTGCAATTAATAATCAGGAAGTTGAAATGTCTGATTATTATTTATACTCGATACAAAGGACTTCTTGTTTAGACATACATATGTCGATGTATTAATCATATTCAAGTCACGAAGAAATAGTCCAGCGCTGGCAATGTCGATATTAAGGAAGTGAGCAAATAAAGAGCAGCAGGTTGCTTTGGGAGCAGAATGGAGCAATCGGAGCGAGAACACTTTGACATTGCAATTTAGAAGGCGTGACGCGCCGATGTGTTGTTTTGATTGTCCCGTTTTTATGCAGTGTTGTTTAGGTATCCGCTGCCTTCGCTGTTACCTCAGATTAATAATATAATTACTTCTGTTACACAGCTATCTCATAATTTAGAATTGCCCGAAAAAAAAAGAAACGACCTCCAGTACTCGTCTGTTATGATCTCTGACATCGTACAAGTAGGTACGCTGGAATGGTTATAACCGTCGACTAATTATGCGATTTGATCGCGCCATTTCGGCTATTTGGTAGTCGAGTATATACATGGTTTACATGTGTACGTTCATGTATAATAAATTGTATGAACCAATAAATTTCTATGCTGAATGCCTCATCCAAATAAATAAAATCGTATCAAATAATATCATACTGCAAAATAATCATATTTTAATCGTAAGAAGATAAATAATTGCATGTGGCAGGTAAGTAATTAATAGTCTGCAGTAGTGTAAAATTAATGATTTGATACGATTTAACACGGCCAAGCGACATGTAAAATCGTGTTATTTATAGCATTTTCATTATTTGCAGTATTGATTGGTTCGCATCAATCGCGATATGCAAATATTAGCTTCGCTCGCTGACCGGCAGTGCAGCAGTGGCGGGCTGGTGATTTACGCATGTCGCGACGATACGTTATGCAATTACGAACGCTTATTAAAAATTAACAGCGACGAGGCAGTGATTCGCGTTATTTTATTACATTGCTCGGTATACAATCGAGCGGGGTGCATGTTGGCAAGTGTTGCGTACACTGCGTAATCTTATTAGCCGGTCCAGTGGTTTGTTTTGCTGCGAGATAGTATGTATACTTGTATAGTCGTGAGTAGCATATGAACAAAATGCAAAATACGTCGACATCGATAGCCTGCGTGTGCGCGATTCGAGAGTTAAATATAAAAAGGCAATAATTTAATTTACTAATTATTGTGTACAATTTCTGTAACCAGACACGCGCGAGTGTATTCTGGCTCTTTGAAATAAGCGCTTCTTTCGTTCTCATTTGCAAAGTTTTTTTTTTTAAATTAGCAATCCGAGGGGAAGATTCGACCGCATTGTTTATCGAATTAAATCCATTACAAAAGTGATGTTCTTCGTTGCGTGTATATCCGTATCAGTACGTTCAATATTCGTTATGATCAATATTCAGTACAGAAACTTGCAGTTTTTCTGCTACGTTGACGTTACATATTGAACGTGGGTGAATGTTATAAACGAGGTTCTCGTCATACTTGTGAACAGGTGCTGCTTGTGGGGGCTGGTCATCTCAAGCTACGCATTTAGATATAAATAGAACTACTAGACTTTTCTTTATGTTAATTTTTATCGACATTTGTACATTGGAACTGTGTCCATGGGCTTACATTTCTCAAATGATTTATTTTGTTTTTTTTTAAATTGTATAATATTTTTGAAAAGAGTAATTACTGAGTTTCTTGCCAGGTTCTTCTCAGTAAAAGCAACCTTCCGAACCTGGCGATAGCATGTATAATCCTGTAAATTGTGTCATTCTGACGATTTGAAAGTGCTTTGTATAAAGTATAATCGAATAAAGATATTTTTGACTTTTGACTTTGACTTTGAGGCTAATGTAGACCGATCATCTGAATACGGTTAAAATTATAATAACTCTATATCAAATAGTTTAAGTATAAATACTCAACGCACTCTATATGTAGACACTACACATCATGTACGGGAATCGGTGTCAGTGCCTGGAATATTTTATACGATTTCAGTTCACTGCTGTTGAAGTTGTGTCGAGTTTATAACTTCTGAATCTCCAGAGAAGGATAATAAAAAATCGTGCGGGTAACGCGTCACATGTGGGTTAAATAAGTAACGTGTTTGTTAACGCGCAAGCCAACTTCACGTCAATCGAAACGTTCCTAGCTGCTTGCAGCTAACTTCGCGTCCCCCCACCATACTTACCTGTCGTCCTCTCGCTGCGACCGACTACGCATTTAACGTGTACCTATTGTAATATTGTAAAAAAACAAGAAAATAAACGATACAAGAGATGAAATAAAGCTGTCATTCAACACCCTGAACTGCCCGCCTTCTCCTCCTCAACATAAGTGGTCCATCGGAGCCAAATTCTGCCAATCAAGCGCAGATCACATACGGAAGAAGCGAACCATACGATAAAGCGACATACGATACGAAACGGAGTAATCAGCGTGGCAAACGGTGTATTTTCGGTAAGACGGCCACTAGTTTCCTTCCCAACTTCTTTGCCTACCTGTGCTAATAGCATTCTATCTGCAAATTCCAGTTGTCAGTGTTTCAACCGGCCGCCATATTGTCGTGGATACTGCGCAAAGTTTACTGCACGTGGCTGTTAATCAACCAAAACTGTAAGTACTCTGTGTTTTCTCATCATCCACCAAAATGAGCACCGAAAGATTGGCAATTCCAGACAAATCTCCCAAAAGTGCAAATTCTAAAAGTGATGACCTCCTACACACTTTCAATAAAAAAAGGGGTGTCATTAGAGGCAGATTAACGGCATTAACAAAATATATTAACAATTTAGATAAAAATGATTTAGCTTCCAACTCAAATAAACGAGGGGAATTAAAATTACGCCTTGAGGGAGCTTCCAAAATGTTCAATGATTTTGATTCAATACAAAGTGAAATCGAAGTGTCAGTAAATGATCATGAGCTTTTTCAACAATTAGAATTACGCGAAGGCTTTGAAAGTGCATATTATATCATTATAGCTAAAGCTAAAAGCTTGCTTTCCTTTAGTGAAACCGCTACAAGCTCACATTTTAGTTCACATGCTGTAAAGCTGCCTACCATAGCTATGCCAACCTTTGATGGATCATATGAGCACTGGCTGGAGTACAGAGATACATTTCTCTCTTTAGTTCATAATAATGCAGATATTTCTTCAATACAGAAATTTCATTATCTAAAGTCTTCTTTAAAAAGCGTCGCAGCATTAGTAATTGATTCCTTAGAGTTTTGTTCAAACAATTATACAGTAGCATGGGATTTAATTTGCAATAGGTACAATAATACTAGGTTGTTAGTACACAACCACGTCAAAGCCCTATTCTCTATTCAAAATCTAGTTAAAGAATCTCCCATTCATATTCGAAAATTAATTGATACGATATTGAAAAACCTACGCGCTTTAAAATTACTTAACGAACCGGTAGACTCGTGGGATACACTCATCATATATATTGTAGTCTGTAAACTAGATAGCAGTACAGAACGCGAGTGGGAACAATATCGCGGTTCCATACATGCCACCGAGTCAGACAAAGACAGTACACCGGTAGTTAAAGTTGACCATTTACTTAAATTTCTTAAAGATAGGGCGGACATGTTAGAAACTTTATTGGTTACACATAGCGCTCACAATAAAGCGAATAAACAATTGCCAATATCTAAGGTTCACTGCCATGTGTCACCAGTTTCACACAATACGAATAACTCACAACAACACTTTAAAAAACCAATACGCGCTTGCATACTATGTAACTATCATCACCCAATCTACACTTGTCAATCATTTATTAACTTCAATTTACAAGACAAACTAAAATTCGTACGCGATAACAACCTGTGTGCTAATTGTTTACGCGCAGGTCATTCAGTGTCTAACTGTAGGTTCGGTTCATGCCGCAAGTGCAATCAAAGGCATCACACAATGATCCACACGGAACAGCTGATCGCCGCCGCGACCACAGCTAGCGATAATAACAAACCGGTTTCTCAATGCGAAAACAACTCTTCCGATGCGACTGTCGCTGCACAATATACGTACGCACATACTTCACACTTAAATACACAATGCGAACAATTATTAACTAGTGTGAATCCTGTGTTGTTGTCAACGGCTCAGGTGGAGATAATAACTAATACCGGTAAATATCATGTTGCACGCGCTCTGCTCGATTGTGGGAGCGAACGATGCTTCATTACAAAGCGATTATGCGATTTACTTAACACTCCTACGATACAGTCCACTACACACATAAAAGGTGTTGGAAATTCAATAACACACAGCTCGCAAAGGTGTGATATTGAAATTAAAGCGATGGCCAGCACTTTCATTACGCGTTTACAATGTTTTGTATTACCTGAGATAACTTCTTGTTTACCACCCGTTTACATACAAAGCGATCTTTTACAATTACCCAACAACATTAAGTTAGCCGATCCACATTTTAACGAAAGTCAAAACATTGATATTTTAATCGGTGCAGACATGTTTTGGGACTTATTGAGTGAAGGACGGATGCGCCTTAAAAATGGACCCTTCCTTCAAAATACAAAGCTAGGGTGGATTATTTCAGGACTCATACATACAAATAAATCAAAAGGCAATAATTTAATTCATTGCAACTTCACACAATCAATTGACACTCAATTGAAAATGTTTTGGGAACTTGAGGAGCTACCAAAAGCTAATATTTTAAGCGAAGATGAGATGGCATGCGAAAAACATTTCATCGAAAATACGATGCGAATGGCTGATGGTAGATTTTGCGTCAAAATACCTCTCAAGCGTTCTTCTGACAGTTTAGGCGATACATATGCGATAGCTGAACAGCAGTTTTTATGTCTTGAAAAACGATTACAGCGTAACACTGTATTTAAGAAAATGTATGCGGATTTTATGAAGGAGTACGATGATTTAGGACATATGACTCGAATAGATACATACGATAAGCCATATTATATCATGCCGCATCACGGCGTTTTTCGTGAACACAGCACCACAACAAAATTAAGGGTTGTGTTCAATGGCAGTCAAAGGTCAAGTTCTAATGTGTCACTTAACGAGTTGCAGTTAATTGGGCCGCCAATCCAAGGGGATTTATTCTCTATACTGCTGAGGTTTAGACAGCATAGGTTTGTGGTGTGCGCTGATATTGAAAAGGCTTACAGACAAGTGCTAATTAATGAGCAGCAGCGCATGCTTCAAATAATATTATGGCGTGAAAACCCTGGGGATCGGCTCGAATGTTACAAGTTGAACACAGTCACCTATGGCACTGCCTCTGCTCCATTTCTTACTGTTAGGTGTTTAAAGCAGTTAGCAGCAGAGTGCACCAACTCGGAAGTGCAACAGATTATAAATGACGATTTTTACGTTGACGACATGATTACGGGCTCAGATTCGATTGAACATCTTTTATCTCTGTGTCACGAAACCAAAAGGGTCCTTGAATCAGGTTGCTTTCCACTTCGTAAGTGGACATTTAATTTTAATCCGAACGAGTGCAATTTAGACAACACTTACATCAATAATAATTATAAGGATCTTTCGTTGGGCGAGAATGCTAACTGCCGTACACTCGGTTTAGGTTGGAACAATTCAACCGACGAACTTCATTATCACACACAATTCAAACCAAATGATAGTACACATATCACAAAGCGTTTCATACTTTCAAGTATATCTCAAATATTCGATCCCCTAGGCTTGCTTAGTCCATTTTTAATGATGGGGAAAATGATGTTACAAAAATTGTGGCTATTAAAACTCGACTGGGACGATCCAGTTTCTAGCGACATAGCTGCTAGTTGGAACCAATTTGAAAAATCACTTCCTATCCTCAATACATTACGTATACCGCGTCATGTCATTGGTTCAAACCCCAGTTATGTCGAAGTACACATTTTCAGCGATGCCTCTCAGCTGGGCTACGGCGCTTGCGCATACATTCGAACTATACACACTGACTATACAGTTAGCATAGCACTTTTATGCTCAAAGGGTAAAGTCGCACCTATTAAACCTGTTAGTATTCCCCGATTAGAATTGTGTGGGGCTTTATTAAGTGCTAACTTGTATAATAAAATTAAACAATCTATGCGCTGTGCTTTTCATCAGGTAATTTTCTGGACAGACTCCACTATTGTTCTCGGGTGGTTGCGCATGACACCAAGTTTATTAAAAACATTCGTTCAAAATCGGACTGTGGAGATACGCGAGTTAACGAAAGAGCATCCTTGGCGCCACGTCAGTGGCAAAGACAACCCAGCTGACCTCGTGTCACGAGGCGTACCACTGGACTCGCTCAGTATGTCTCACCTGTGGTGGCATGGCCCGGAATTTCTCCGTAATCCAACTCTAAACTGCTCAACTCACAATTCAGACATTTCTGTCGCGGAAAGTGATCTCCCTGATATGAAAACTCATAATGCGAACACTACTCATACATACGTCACAAACATCCACAAAAAAGAATTTAAATTTCCCTTCGATAGATTTTCTGATTTTAACAAAATGATTCGTGGCGTTGCCCGTTTGAAGCGCGTTTCTTTCAATAAATGCCATATGAATGCATCACGCACAGGCCCCCTGAGTGTGAATGAGTTGGAAGACTCGCTCACTTTATTGATTCGATTAGCACAACAGGAATCTTTTCGTGACGTTTATGATAATTTAAAAACTAAACAAGCGTTGTTCAATAAACACAAACTGTCTAATTTAAATTTATTTATAGATTCTAATAATATAATTCGAGTAGGGGGTCGACTCAACAATAATTTACAATTCGATTATAATAAAAGGCACCCGATTTTAATTTCATCTAAACATCATTTCACATTTTTAATATTTCGCTATGAACATATTAAACTTTTACACGCTGCGCCACAGTTACTACTTTACACATTGCGAGAAACTTGGTGGCCAATAGGAGGGCGCAACTTGGCTAGGAAAATATTCCATGATTGTGTGCTGTGTACACGATTGCGAGGCAAAACACCACAGCCTATCATGGGTGACATACCTAAAGAACGACTGCATCCAGGCTATCCATTCTTAAACTGTGGTGTTGACTACGCCGGTCCAGTGCTCATATTAAACAGAAAAGGCAGGGGAGCTAAAACTGTAAAGGCATATATTTGTTTATTTGTGTGCTTCGCGACCCGCGCCGTACATATGGAGCTAGTTAGCGACCTCACTACAGATGCTTATTGTTTAGCATTAAAGAGATTTATCTCTAGGCGTTCAAAACCTTCAGTAATATATTCTGATAATGGGAAATGCTTTGTTGGGCTAATGAATGAATTTGCTAAATTTCTAAAAACCTGTTCACAAGAAATATTAGATTACGCTGCCGGTCAGAATATACAATTTAAATTCATCCCCCCTTATGCGCCTCATTTTGGTGGATTATGGGAAGCCGGAGTAAAGAGCTGTAAATACCATCTCCGGCGTGTAGTAGGTAATGCGCATTTAACTTTTGAAGAGTTAAGCACGACATTGGCTCAAATTGAGGCCATAATGAACTCTCGGCCCCTAACTCCTCTTTCCTCTGATCCACACGACTTTTCCCCTCTTTGTCCTGCTCATTTTCTAGTTGGTCGCCCGCTGACTGCACCTGTTTGCGCTGACCTACAAGAAAGGCAGATTTCGAGTCTGACCAGATATCAGCGAGTCGAACAACTACGACAACACTTCTGGAACCGCTGGTCCACGGAGTTCGTGAGTGAGCTACAGACCAGAGCAAAATGGAAGTCAAATGTAACGGATCTGAAACCCAACACATTGGTAGTCATTAAGGACACCAACTCCCCTCCTCTCAGATGGAACCTCGGCAGAATCATCTCCGTCCTACCGGGTCATGATGGCGTTTCCAGAGTTGCCGACATTCGCACTGCTGCAGGAACAATACGGCGGGCATTTTCGAAGATCTGTCCGCTGCCTGTCGAAGTAAGCTGAACCATTGAAAGCTGCTGCTTGCTGCCAGCTTCCAAGGCCGGGGGCATGTTAACGCGCAAGCCAACTTCACGTCAATCGAAACGTTCCTAGCTGCTTGCAGCTAACTTCGCGTCCCCCCACCATACTTACCTGTCGTCCTCTCGCTGCGACCGACTACGCATTTAACGTGTACCTATTGTAATATTGTAAAAAACAAGAAAATAAACGATACAAGAGATGAAATAAAGCTGTCATTCAACACCCTGAACTGCCCGCCTTCTCCTCCTCAACAGTGTTATGTTATTGTGTCCCTGCACGGGTGTGTCATCAAAAACATCGCAAAAGGCCACAAGCGGCGCAGGGCGTAATGGCGAATATAATGTATGCTAATGAGGGCGCGCGCGGGTGGGGCCAGCGGACGTGACGTCACGCGCCGGACCGCAGCCGCCGCGCTCGCCCTAACGAGCGGGTGTGCATTTTCAATACTCTGGCGCCGGACACTGCCTATCCTACGACAGTTCACACTCAGATACTAAACTCAGCATTCTTTATCCTAAAGGTATACACATATTAAACAAGCGGAATCTGGTGACGGAAAACGAAAAAAATAATAATGTTTTCAGCGTTAACTACTACTACGACTTATTTTAAAACAAGAAATACTGTGCTTTATTAGTATGCTTTATAACACCAAAAACATCTAAGAACACTTTTTAGTACTTAAATAAAACACAGACAAACACAAACTTATTTTGAAGTTGAATTCATGATCTTTTGATTAAAAGCTAATACTAGTGAACAAAACGAACGAAACTCTCTAGAAAGAAAGGTAATTGCTTTCTTTGAGTAGATAAAGTTGAAGTAGCAATGTTGCAGCAAGTTTAGTCGAAGGAATGTAGAGTTGGTAAGATGGCTAGTGGAGAGGGGCGGGCGCAGCTATTCACTAGGTATAATAAAAACAGTGTTCGCGCTACAAAAATAATAAAAGTTAGCGCGGGGCGTCGGTGAGGCGCCGCGCCGCCGGGAGGCAGGCCGCTCGCGGCTACCGGCTCGTCAGGCCCTGTTTACTATCACTCCCGAGGGATGCTTACTTCTTTTTTGTTTTACCTTTCTTTTACTCTTCGATACCCTAATAGGAGGACCGATTTGTATTCTTACCGGGTAAGCTAATAAGGTAGGGTAAATGATTCTAATTTAATCGACGTCAATAAATAAACTTGGATACCATTGCTTAAGTATTAAATAAATCAACCTAAGCTGGCAAAGAGAGGGCTATCAGTAAAATATATTCCATATTTTAGTAAACGCAGTACCTACTGAGCATGGTCCATAATAAATATTTTTGAACACGACAAATTTGATATCTACAACCGTAAGATTTTGCGGCTTGATTGATCAGCTCAGCACAATCTAAGTATATTCTGTAGGTATGTTTTCGAACTGAAAAAACTATAAACTATGTAAAATTGTTGATACGTAGATATAAGAAATGCCACAGAATACAAATAGCGCAATTGCGACTTGCACTCGAACGGTTTTTCATCTAGGATGTATCATCCATCAAATGTAGCCGACTGATATGGCGTTGGCGTAGCGTGGCGACAGGCGCGTAGCCTATTCGCGATGACGATGCAATTAACTGGCAGCTGAGGGCAGCCCAACAGGCGGACGGGACCACGTGCGAAGAGATCAACCACTTTTACAAACATTTAGCAAAAAATTATTAGCATTATATTCAATGTTATTCATAATAGCAAAAGTATAGTACGTACTCTATGCAGTATTTTTCATTTTGTCATTCAGTATAAATATGCCTGTTCCTTGCCATCATTCCGCGGATCCCAAAAATAAAAAAGCATCCATATTAGTCATGCGGCTATCAGTACCAGCCCGGGTGTTCCCGCGAGAAAATTGCGAGTATTCATCATAATGCGTGACGTTTAAAATTACCGCCCACCCGCTCGACGGCCCACTATAAATCAAGGGAAACACTAGTTTTGGCTAGGAGTGTGGTTTACTATATCGACTGTTTATTTAAATTAGGGCTACTAGTTTATGCCCAACTCTACCGTACAACGTGCGGGGAACAAATATAATTTGTGTGATTACGATACAGTCTTCTCTACCAGAATAAATATATTACTTTTGCTGTAAACTCTCTTGGGTATAATAATTTAGACTCTGGTTGCTGATATTTATAGCATGGTTAACGTGGCACTGGGTTTATACGAGCGAGTGCGTATAATGTGGGCTTTTTGGCTACGTAATGTGGCTACTTTACCGTAATTAGTTCACTACCCATATGAGTACGATTGCGTTATAATATCGATCTACGCTTAGATAGGTTCAATTGATAGAAGTAATTTGTTATGAAAAACTAAAATAAATGTGCAATGATTTTATGTTACATGAGAGCATTTAGGCTTCATCACCTCCCTGGCCTTATTATTCTATACATCATTGGGGTCGGCACTTGTTTTTTATACGAAGCGACTGCCAACTGCCAGGCTTTAGAACGCAAATAAAATGCAGTTTTCAGAGAGTGGCATCTATTGCACTTTCACAAGTAAATAACATGTAAGGTTGACTACATTTGTTACGTACGAAAGGTGCATAAGAGAAGAAGCTTCAATGGCAAAATTCTGAGATTCGGAGACAGACTCGCAATCACCTGTTTCGTAGGCACCAAATTATATTTCTCACTAGCTGTGCCCTACGGTTTCACCCGCGTAGATTTAATAAGATTCCTGCTGAACCGTAAATAAAAGTAGCCCACTCAAAGTACTCCTTGTTACATTAGCTATCTGCCAGTGAAAGTCCCGTTAAAACGGTCCAGCGGTTTCAGAGATTACCCAGTACAAACAGACAAACAGACAAACAGACACACAGACTGACAGACCGAGACAAATTTTACTAATTGGTTTTTTTAATGTCCGTCCCGTATATACTTTCATACGACTTGATTTGTGCAACCAGCGCGCGTGTCAATTTTGTTGCGGAGTTATTTTCAAAATGTAAATACCTATTACTGTTGTAAGAAATTGAAATTAACAGATTCATAATTTCAAGGACAATTTTGTTCACAATGAAATACTCTTAATCAACAACACACTAATTTCGATAAAGATTATTATTATTATGTTGGTAAAACTCTTTAGCATATAAGTCATCATCTATACATCTATACAGATAAATAAAATTGAAGTGTCTGTTTGTAATTCCAAAATAACAGCTTTTCACTAAATGCATATAATAAAGTCTGTACCGATAGTCAGTGTGGTTATCGAATAAAGATTGGTTGTGTTTTTCTGAAAGGACAGATATTTATTTATAATATTATTTAAAAACTAACAACATAAAATATAGAACATAATAAACTCAACATAAACTTATATCTTACCTGAAAGGACAGAAAAACAACATTTAAAGTCTTTAATTATCTCTAAAGAATATTTCACAAAATTTTCATTTATAAATGTCATTAGCGACAGTTTGTCATCAGTGACATTTTCCTATTCTAAATTCTTAAAAATAAATTAAATCATAAAACCATGTAAAGAGTTTTCTTTACATGCATATGAAAGTATACATGCTACGGACACTAAAAAACCAAGTTTTAAAATTTTTCTCTGTCTGTCTGTTTGTTCCGGGTAATCTCCGAAATAGCTGGACGGATATTACGGGACTTTCAATGGCAGGTAGCTAATGTTTCAAGGAGTAACTTACGTTACTTTTATTTATTAAAAATATTAGGGTTCCGCGACAGTAAGAATGAAACTAAATCTACGCGGGTGAAACCGCGGGGCACAGCTAGTTAGGTAATAAATCTTTGCGTTTTATACTCGTGATAATTTCTCGACGAAATGTCCGATTGGAATAAAACAAAAAGCATTTTACTTCTTCATAAATACCGTTGATAACAAAATGCTTAATTTGGATAAGGATTACTATCACGATACACATTTAACGTAGTTTTTCTTTACAGACGATTTAAAAAAAAATATGGACGTTAAACCGGTTATTGTGACTAAACTTTGATAGTTAGATATGTGCTCTCACGGTCTTTTTTGTAGATATTAATAAGATCTACGAAACCGTAGTTTGTTTTGTTTTGTTCTATTGTCAATAGTTTTTTCAGCGCACGCATAAATAGGTTTTCGATTTTAGACCTTGAGTTACAAAATCGCAATTTTCTTACGGAACACATTTTTTTTTAAATATAGCCTATATCCTTAAATGGACTAGCCAACACTGAAATAATTTTCGAAATCGGACCAGTAGTTACTGAGATTAGTGCGTTTAAACAAACAAACTCTGCAGCTTTATAATATTTGTATAGATTACGCAGTGGAGGACCGATATGATAAAGCTGAATAGTTTTTTAGACCAACTGATAGTTGGAAGAAAAAGCGATCACGAAATTTCATAAAGTTAAACGCGTCTGAAATGCGAGAACCCACGTTTCAGACAGAGCTAGTGCAATATATGATTTGATATAATCTAGTTTTAAAAAAATATTAATAGAAACTATGCAACATTATAAGTGATTTAGTAAGTAGGTAAGCATAAGTAGTGTGGAATAAGATGCAGGTAGAGCTACAGCGAAATCAGGGCATTCAGAGTGCAGGGCGTAAACAGTGGCGGTGAGTGGCGCGGGCGGTTGATGCAGTATGCAGCCGGGTGCCGGCACAAGAGCCCTAACGAGTGCGACCCGGCGCGGCTGCGTCTCGCCGGTGCGCGGCCGCGGTCGTAGACCACCCTCTTGCATTTATTCATGTCGTTACCGCTAACGTTAATTTTATCGTGTGCTCATTTGCCGGCGCCAGACTCGCGGCCATCCGTCAGAGACTCGAAATCGACAATTTGTCCAACAATAAAAACTTTACTGCTACATAATTGACCCCTCTGTAAATAACTCTCGACCGCGACGTTTTACTACTGCTTATTTTTCACTGGATGGATACTCCTGGATATTCACTTCCACAGATGAACCTTTGTTGACTGTGCGACCATCATTAAGTTAATATAATTATTAATAATGAAAATGTATAAATTGCTTGCGACATGTGTACACATGACATGAAATATAAAACATAGAATGTCGTGTCAAGAATACAGATTAATGGAATAGTTAAGTTACGCTATAGGTGAAATGAGAACAGCTCTTACACTGAGACGGTTGTATTAGTAGGTAATTGAATAGTGGTAGGTAGGTAGCAGCGGGCGCGGAGGACGTGGCTGGCCACAGCACGGGCTGCTCGCCGCCGCCTCCGCCTCCACCTCGCCTCGGCTACTGACTACGGCATAATTGCACAAACTTTCATGTGCTCCGCATATATTTTCATAATTAAAGCGGCCGTTTGCACCAACTGTGAACGGGTGACTATTATTTATGGGCAGTAAGTTCAATTACCTACGTTGGTTTATCTCATAATTCTAACTTAAGCTACGAGTTACTTATCTACAAGAATAATATTAGTAACACATGAAATTCTCATATGTTTCTAGCTCTTGCTCCTATGTTATTTTAGATTTTTACAACCTTAAATACAAAATTCTTTAGCTCCGTCTAATCGATTATCGTCGTATATTTAGATACTTGATAGCTTGAAGCCCCTGCCTATTTATTCCATCAGCGTGACCAATTGCGATGACACAAAAACTTTCATCAAGATTTGTCAAATAAGGTTTATTTTGTGCTCTAAGAATCCAATATTCAACCTGTCAGAACTGACGCTCACTCATATTACACTGATTGTGTTTTGCTGCGGGAATCAGACATTTTCCTGCAGTAAAAGTTGTACTTAGTATCACACTCTTATCCACATTGACACACATCGAATTAGTCGTTTATTCTGCATACTGATATTTGGAATAAAATGATGAATGATGATAGGTTCATGCTACCAGACATAATCATGCTAAGTTTCTTTCACGACTAGTTAGTGACTAAGTAGACATGGCGATATCAAAAAGCAACAAGGACAACCTTGCAGATAAAATAAACATTCAGGAGTAGAGTTTAGCTAATGAACTTCAGAAAATTTGGCGCAGCGTGTACACATGGGGGTGCTTATTAGAAATTCTCAGCTCGAAGCCGAGTCCAGCGACAGCACTAAACTGAATCCGCCTACAGGGATTTCAAACTACGTGACGCTTCTTACTCTTTTCCAAGACCACACCTTCACACATCACTCAAAGTTTTCTCAAAAAAGCTACTTAGTAGAAAAAAAAGGAACCAAAAGAAAAAAAATCAAACCGGAGAACGTCAGTCTCGAACCGGGGTACTCTAGTTGCGTTATCACCTCGTACGCTGACAGCCTCACCTCTGAGCTATCATAACTTGACAGTTGTCGACGAAATTTACTGTCGCATTGTATTGATATTTTATGAGTTTTTCAGTGCATGAAAACATGGTCAAAACGATGTTGTCTGAAAGTGAAACCTAGCTAGATCAATTTTTTGCCCCCGAAACCCCGTACATACAAAATTTCATGTAAATCGTTGCAGCCGTTCCCGAGATCCGGATTATATATATACAAGAATTGCTCGTTTAAAGGTATAAGATAAGATAAGATAAGATGCAATGCGCTTATACCGATACAGATAAAATGCTATATTGCAGCGACTTTTCCATCACAAAATCCTTAATAGAGGAATGGAAGAATAAGGTTGAAATTAGTTACCATAAATATGAAACCAAACAAAACTCCGGAATCGTATAATTCTCGTAGGTACAAGGAAAATGTTAAAGAAAGATCTTTTCACAAACCCGAAATAAATATCTCGCTTTTCCATTAAGGACATAAAAGCAATTCCGCGAGAGTCGAATAATAACGAGGGCCAGCGCTGTCCAGCCATGGCCTCCTCTGAAATTGTATTTGCATCGCAGGCGCGTCTCAGCGCGGCCCGGCGGCGGCTCGGCCGCTCGATTGCCCCAATAAGCACTATTGTGTTGTGTGGCAAGTCACAACGTTTGCTTCGTTTACTGCGCCCGGCTGCTTCGTGGATGCCGGAGCCGCCGCTAGCCGGCCTCTTGTGTAACTTTCAAATTGGATGCCCCAACTTCTACCTTTGAGAATATTCCATACTACCCGACATGCCCTCGATACGAATTATAAAATTCGAATTTTTAAATATTGTTTATTATTTAGTTCTTTTATCTTTGGACAAAGTGGGTAATTGGCATAGATAGGAACCTATAAACAACACGTGGGATTCGCTCATTATAAGAATTTCTCAGAAGTGTATTCAGGGACATGGAGATCTGACAATAAGAAAAATGTGATTATTTAATACATAATAGGTATGTGAATAAAGGAACCAATCCTGCAGTTTAAACATTACGTTAGAAAACCGATATGTTTATTTGTGTCTTGACTGCACGATGCGAAAAAATTGCAAATACATTTGGTCTGAGCTTAATTACTATTTATACAAAGTAATAAGTTTGCACCCAAGTAGTCAGTGTTTGTTTTTTCTGAGGTATCATTAGAGAAAATAACTCTCAAGCTAAAATAAAAAGAAAAGCAAAAGTTTTCAAATTAAATGTTTCCATAAGACAGAGTATTAAGAAGTAAAAATAAGTATTGCAAATTTTCACTCCCCTTCATTCCAGTGTGGACTACGGTTACTATACCTACTTTAATGGTTTATAAATAGGTATTTGACTACTTTCGTGTACTGGTTTCTATCGATGTTTGTGTTAGTACCTGTTCATAAAAAAATATATATCAGATATTTTTCTATTGGAAATCGATTATTTATAACATTATTGATCATAGATACAATATAGTGTGTTGTAGTAATTATATAGTAGTAGATGTGGCGCAACATAATATGAGATACTTTTTAACGCTTATTCATGGAAAGCAGTTTATTCTTGAAGTTATTTAAAACTGACTTTTTTTTAACAATTCTTAAACCATCGCTGCTTAATCGGAATCTGAAGTTCTCCGAAGACTCCAATGCACATATCAAATGGAGATGTAGGTATTTCAACATTTTCCATAATGATTGCCGTTTCTGAAAAATTGCATTGTCTACGAATCGTCCAAGCCGGCGTCGTCGCGGCAAAATCTAGTTTAGTTATGTATATTTTTTCCTTCAGACATTTTTAATATTTATATGCGTTGTGATATGTATCTTTTGAGAATAATGATAGCTCTACCTACACAAATCCTTCAGCGGTATTTTCACACTTAATTTTGTTGAAATAGTACTAGCGGTAAAGAAATAAAGTTAAAATTAAGACGCGAGTTTATGGGGCGTTACAGGGTGGAGGGCGCAAGGTGGAAGCGAGGGAGGGCCGCGGTGGCGGCGCGGTGTGAGAGGCCATTCGAATTCACCGCGCGAGCTGCGCCGTAGATAGCGGCAGGCGGAACACGTACTTCACTTCCACTAACTCCAACTATTGACAATATTAATGCACGCTTACCAGGCCAACCGTCGCCGTGCACAGCCTACACAATTATATTCATATATCACAACTCACTTCATATTTGCGTTCTTTTTATTTGTTAATCACTGACCAATTTGTTTGAAACCATACTATCGGTAGTCGTCAGTCGCTTAATAATTATTGACTATGCACCGAGCTTCGCTTATAGTCATTAATTTATTCCATTCCTAAGAGAAGTCTCCGGAAGTAACGCAAATATTAGACGAGGCTCGGCCCACGACGGCTGCCATTAATTCCAGAATTGAAATCTGGAATTGCGGCGGTGGCGGTGGTGGCGAATTTACATTCATCGCGGTAAGAACTTAAATCAAGTTCTCAGTTACGATTCAGTTGCGATATTATTTTATTAAAATATGTAGATGGCGGTATTCTACCGCGTACTTAGATACCATGGTAAGGACTTTACGATTGCGGAAGGATATATCCCCTGAGAACGATATTTTCATTAGCGATGCTATTATCTACAGACTTAACAGTTTCGTTATTAATAATTTACTTTATTACATTACATGATTGCTAAATTACCTATCTATACATCTATACATACAGATAAATACAATTGAAGTGTCTCAGCTTTCCACTAAATGCATATGAAAATATACACGCTACTGACACTAAAAAACCAAGTTTTTAATTTTTTCTCTGTCTGTCTGTCTGTTTGTTCCGGGTCATCTCCGAAACGGCTGGACGGATTTTAACGGGACTTTCACTGGTAGGTAGCTGATGTTTCAAGGAGTAACTTAGGCTACTTTTATTTATCAAAAATATTAGGGTTCCGCAACAATAAGGATGAAACTGAATCTACGCGGGTGAAACCGCGGGGCACAGCTAGTTATTTATAAGAGCATGCAAAATTACGTTATTTAATAGTAACATTGCATATAATACTTACGCTAGTTAATAGGTTAGTGAAAATTACTGTGATATTATTAACATAAAACTAACTAGGAAAGTACTTATATTTTAATGTTAAATCATTTACTTAAGATTTGTATACTTAAAAACAAATACACATTCTGTCAAGGAAGTACTGGAAGTATTTCTCGAATAATATTTCTGTACAAAAAGAACAGGAATAACTTCGTAATATTGTAACAAAAAGCAGCCGGTCAAGTGGGAGTTCAGATTACTGATCCCTACCTAACAATATCAATAAGACCCCGAGTTTCACTTAAACCGATACGCAATATGAAAAGCTTACCAAATAAAAATACCATATTATTTGGCTCTACTATTACTCAACCTTCAACGCCACATAATATTATACATATAATGACTTTTTGACTTATATGTATTAGAAATATTGTTTTATGCAGGCTGAAAGTCAAACTCGTGACCCGCATATTCTTTAATGCATAATTGTAAATATTTCTTCGTTTACGTGGAAAATATTCACGAGATAGTAATATAAAATAATTGATTCATATAGTGAGTGAATTATAGGAGTGTACAGCGAAACACATTGATCCCTCGAGCGCGAGTGTAAACTGCGTCTACGAAGTTAGAAAAACGCTACCCGCAGCTTCATCTGATTCCAGGCACAAAGCAGTTTTCAATTTATCGGGAATATAAATGCTTCGGTTGGCAGCTCAGACACCCAATTACCGCGCACAAAAGCTGATTACCGCGGGTGCGGGCGCTCTGACGGAGACGCGTCTCGCCGCACACCCGCGCGCGCTGCACCCGAGCGCACGGAATATTACAACCACTTGTGAGGAACTCTTCATTTACTCTGTTTACCTAGCGGCGGAGCCGACATAAAACGATTGCTCGACACTGAAATTGACATTGCTAGAAAGGTTTTGTTTCTGTGACAGTTCTATATTACTACCAATGCAGCTATTTCAATTCAATTGTATGAAGCTACTATTCTTAGTCACTAGTTGTAATTGTATATATATTATTTACCGTTATAACTAGATCTGAAATTGTATACAACAAAGGTGGCAAAGAAGCGTCTTCCCCATCTGGTGCTTAACACATATTATGCTAAGTATACGCCTCCTATGCTTATTCTGCTGAATTAGTTTGTTTAATCTTCGAGCTACCCTAAATACTACATTCGGAGCGTTGCGCAGTGAGCCGAGTGATTGCAATAAGACAGTACCTTGATCCTGGCCGCAGCTGCAGAGGGCGCGTGGCACAGAATCTACTCCTAACAGTCGTCGTACTGCCCAGGGAAATCAGGACCGACGCCTTGCCACTACAAGATACACTCCGGGTTTTGTATTATGTATTTATATTATATAAAATACATACAACTGAGTTCGTATAAAGGAGAGAGAATGAACAATGTTACGGTAAAGCATGTGATCCGCAAGTTGCAAGACTTCTATCAGATGCCTTTGACATGCTATGAATATTTTATATAGAATAAAGATGAAAAGATCGCAAGTAGCTATTAGATATAATGCAAAATGCAAACAATAGGTTAATGCATCACCTCGTCATCACAACGTCGCATTGTAGTCGTCCTTCATTAGCAGAGTAAACCTCCGCCCTGGTTAAATTATGGCGGCATGTCATACGCTTAAGACGTGTGCAAACAAGATTTATGTAATTAATTTAGGAGATAAGAGCAGATGCGAGAATACAATATACGCTATGGAACACAAAGGATAGGTGCTTACTACTAAGTTACTGACACTACATATCGGGATAGATTTATTCATGTAATATATTGTTTGAAGTTAATCGTATTTTCCGCGAAATACGTGAAGAGCTTGTGATGAAGAAATAACTACTACCTACAGTAAAAAAAAAGTTGCCGGTATTTTTTTTAGGTTAATCGTAAGGCCTTATAAGGTAAAACTGACCGAGTTATTATTACTGTATATTATGTAGAATCTTGTTAATAACTTATGAAAAATATGTATGATATATTTTATTGCAAATGATTTAATTAATTCAGTGGGCGCTGCGTAGACAATAACAGTAGATGTTATCGGTCGTATAATTATGAAAGGAAAGATAGAGAGGTGGCAGGGCCCGGGCGGGCGGCCGAGGGCGAGCACCTCCGGCAGGAGCCGACATCAACGGCCGGAGATATTTACGTTTATCTTCGGGTAACGGCTTCATCGCAAGCTTTATTACGACATCCACTCACGTAATCCTCCGCCGCCGTCATAACTCCTCGTTTGCTGCCCCGCTACAATGTACAACACCGGTTTCCCACTAGCAGTACGCGGACGATGCATCGCTACACCGCACTCTACTTACACTAGCTTACATAGCGTTATTTAACACATACATTATGTATATCGCACTCCGTTTGCAATATTGTTTGGTTTCACATTGCTGGCTTGAAATTCTACTCTACATCTTACTATTAATCTAATATTGTAATTTCCGTCCACGATTAGCCCGGCAAACATGAATATATTTACATTAATTAAGGATTTATGGGTTGTAGTAATTTGATTTTAATAATAATAGATACATAATATGCGCTTTCTTACATATTATACGGGTTCTACTCTGATATACTAATTACGGTTCCGGACCAAATGGTAATTTTAATTATAGGACGTTGGAAATTAAAACAAATTGTGTTACAACCAGAAACCCTCGCACATGACAGACTTTTTGAGTGTGATTAAACTAGGGTTTCTTTTAAGTTTAGCTTTAGTACCAAGTGTTGAGTTCAAGAAATCGACGGTAATTCTCGCAGCAATGCCAGACCTCAAAGTTTACACCAATTACATCACCCCTGCCTTGTCAGGGTAAGTCATGGGAATAGCGCTGCGTTTGCATTACAGCTATTTTATAAGGTACTAGCAATATAAGTCAGCGATACTTCGGTTTTCAATAAAATAACCAGTTAGCTTCGCCATAGAGTTTTAACCAATTGACAACTGAGCCGTTTTCAATATTTTTTTTATAATTGTTTTTTTTAATCGATCGTGGTATGTTGAAATGTATTTTGTTAAAAAATTAATCTTTTAACATAAAATCTAGTATTGGTATAAGTATTTTATCTCGATACGACCCGACAACGGAAGTCGGAGATAACACACCCAAATGACAATTGTAAGTTACCAATGTAATGAGAACATTAAACATTTTGAGATCATTTATTTTACCGCTTTTCACTTCTAGAGCGCACCATATCCAATTGTATATGATATTATACAGTCCAGCGGACAATCAAGACGCATTCAACAATACTCCATTTGTAAAATTATGATTAAGTATTTTTGGAGTTCTGGGGGAACAGAATAACATACATACATATCCGTCAAAATCATAACCTATTTTTTGCTTCTACGTAGTCGAGTATAAAGTGAGGGTCTTTATTGAGAGAACATTTTCATGATGCATATTTCAGGTTATTCAAGAGTGGCTAGAATATGTCACATTTATCTATTGCACGCAGACTAAGTCGTAAGTAGCTAAAAGATCTTTGGTCTCGACATCATCTGGATATAGGTACTGGTACTACTAGGAAATTATACAATTACCCGTTTCATTACCTGCCAGTATAATTCTGTCGGCAAGCATATTTGTATGGTTTAGTTGTAGCGCACACACAAGAGGTCAGTATGTAGTTAGCTTAGCATCGAGCTACCAGTTAAGCGGGCTAGTCGCGGTTGCCAACCATGCAGTCAATTCAACTTCCTACCTCCTAGCCAAAGGCACGTAAATCTGTTAGTTTATCACAAATGTCAGCCAATAAAGCACGCCAGACTCCTTTAGTCGCTACCGTTATATTGGAATATCCTAATAAATCCCTGAATAATTAACGGAGAAAGGTTGATGCTCTATATAAGAATGACAAACACAAACTTAATGCTTTAATAACCTACCAACGTGTGCAATTAACAAGTGGTGTTGTAGATATAGATTTCATTACAAATACAAAAAAAAAATCGATCATAATACTGCTATCCAAAACCGGCTTATAACCTCGGGAAAAACAGAGCTAAAAGTAATCAACTGCAAAGCAATTTAAAACGTATTTGGTTAGACTCCGTCAGTTTTGCGCAGTAGATGCGTTCCTACTGAATATATATTATTTAATTTAATACTTATATAAAAAAATGTGTCACAGTGTTTGTTACCATACTAACCGAAACGGCTGATCCGATTTTAATGAAACTTTATATTCACGTTTGGTAGGTCTGAGAGTAGGTTGTTATCTATTTTTTATCCCCCTAAGTAATTAATAAGTGCCCACCCCAAAAAAATTGCAATACAAAGTTTGCCGGGCACACCTAGTATATTTATATCCATTTGAAAATATAGCTATGATAACAATTTCCTTGTAATTGTATTTACAGTAAAGACTCAATGGTTGAATGGTGTTGTAGAAAGGCCGAAATTGAGCGAGGGATTGGAACACGCTGGCTTAGTGCAACCGCCGGAAGTAGGCCTCTAACCGCCTACTACGTAATACGTATAATAGCTTCCAAATTGACCCTTCCACTCTGGCGTAGCTGCCGCCGTCTAGTATTGCTCGCGTCAGCGATAATGCATTATACATAGAACAGCATTATACCTATATACAGATAAATAAAATTAAAGTGTCTATTTATTAGCTATTCCAAATTAACAGCTGTTCGTAGGTATATATGGTACTTACATAAAAAAACATTTATAAAAAAACTCTGCCGGACCGATTACAAAACATTTTGATATCCATTTTATAAAAAGCTGTTGTTTTGTCATTATAAACAGATACTATATTTATATTTAATTGTATGTATTTGTGTAGATATGAATAGAAGATAAAATTCAATAATTTTCATTGCTATACAGCAACACGACATCACAGCGGATATTTCCTTTTATAACAAGGCAAACGTCAATCGACCGGCAGAACCGGGTATGAGCATAGTCAAATACATAAAAGGGATGAGACGCGCGAAATACTGGCATTGTAGGATCCTAAGCCCTGTTTAGATTAGATCAGACCTTCGAAATAACAGTGAATGAGGACGTGGATTAACTACGGTCCGGGGCACTTCGGCCCGTGCGCTTAATGGCTACCGTTACGGGTAATGAGGGGAGCGGGGCTCTCCGCGCCGCTCAACGTTCTACTGCTCATTCCACATATTTGCTAGTCGATACTTAATAACACATTTTAAAACACATCAATCCTAATATTATTATATAACATAATACAATACAACATAATACTCCAAAAGTAAAAGAAACAAACCAATACTATGCAAATACAATGCTATGCAGAAATTATTTTTAAACAGGCAATATTGTAAAAACATAAATTTCTTCTTAAAATATATATATGCATATTACTTTAATATTTGTGCAGATGTCGCAGCTACAGAAGTAAAGATCAAAATTCATTTTTCAATGTCAGAGAAGAAAATTCATTAGAAGTTTGAAATTACTAAACGAACGCAGCTAAATTTGTTCTTAATTTGTACAGAAACTTTTTCACGGATTTTAGGAAAGTTCAAAACGACTTTCGAAATGAGAAATGTAGGTCTACTAATGATTGGGTTCTGTGGGGTTTCCGTCGTTCTGTGTATTACAGAAATGTTTTCGATATTTAAATCGTAATAATAGGTAAGTACGTGTTTCGAGATACGAGAGTACTAGATATTATGGCTCACCAAAACAGCTCAATGTAGGTTGCAGGAAGGACACGGAGACGTCTTTAAATTAAAATGTATCACTTAATATTTGTTCAATTCAGTATCACACTATACTTATTTCTTTTGTGGTATCACTGAGCTGTTGTTCGATATAAATAGGTGTGTTTCACTTCATTCTGTTTAATAATATATATTATTTATTCATTCATTAGATAAAAATGACATAATATGTGTATCTGTTTTCTATAGGATATAAAGAGGAGTACATTCGTGGATGGCGAATGGAGTGGTCATATTAAAAGTAATAAATCTGTAGGTATGACGGGCGGGCGGGCGCGGGCGGGGACCGGCCGGCGTTGCGGTGCGGCCAGGCTGAGCGCCGGGCGTCGCCCAGAACAACCCGATATTAGTTTACTTTTCCTCTCCAACTTACTTTATTAGTTATCCACCCGCGAGAGATGCCGGTGATAGTTTTCAAATTATTGAGAAGTCGGGAAGAAGCCAAGTGTGCTCGATAAACATGCGGTTTATTTTACACCCCCTCCACCCCTACTAGAAATGCTAACAAAACAGATCGCAGGAGGAAACATTACATATTTTATATTATCAACGATTTATGTTTTGTCAGTTTTTTGTCGAATTGATTTATGAATTGATTTTCTTAAACTTAGTCAATATGTAATTTGTGGAACGTATACGCACATAATCCAGTTCATTTTAATATGTTTCCAGCACTTCAAGTCCAACAATTATCATCATTTTGAGTATCAATAATTACTTAAGGTTGTATTTGCATCGCCATTAACATGTGAACGGAGGGCGCATTCCAACAAGACAATCTAAATATAGGCATTATCTGATATCGCATGTGCGAAACTCGCGCGGGGAGTAGGTAGTGTAGTGTAAGACAAGAGGAATAATAAGCGGGTAAGTTATTAACATAGATGCAAATGCGTCGTTACGGTGCAATAGCACGCGCGGGACCCACCCGGGGGAGCCCGCTCCCACACCACCAACACCTACCTACCATTATACTTCACCAAACAATGACATCCTTTACAACTCCTGCGATTTATTTGTTCATTTACCTGCTCGCCTCACAATAAGGTACATAAAAAAAACAGAGCAGCCTCGATCTGCAGCCTAGAAATTAAGAAGTTGAAGGAAATATTCCTGGGTCTAGCAAGGACAGATATTATTATGTTTTCTAAAGGGCGGTAAACTTTTTATGAATACTTTTGAAGCCGCTGATATCGCAAGGCAAACCTATTTCATTAAATAAACAAATTGATTTTGCAGCGTCCTTTTAAGCTTTGAAAACGATGACAGCTAAATCCGTAATAGACTAAAAACAGGTCAGGCGGCTTTTCGTTGACAACAACAGCTTTGTTAGGGAGGATTTTATTGGCACAAATATTGTCCAAGTCGAGCTGCGGCGCACAATTCTCGTGATTTACTGAGCTGTTTACACGAGCCTGCCTATCCCGGTATATCTACCGACATTTTTACAAAAACATTTACCCTGGACTTGTACATTACGAACAACTAGGTATGACAGGCATACCCACAGCTTTATACCCCCTTTTTAAGTACATTTTCTAGAAAATTCGATGTGTTAATGCCACCTATGCTGATTTGTTTGCAAGTATCACTTAATTATTTTAACCAGTTACGTACTTCATTACAATAGAAGCACAGGATGATCTTTCAATATGCCTAATGTCAATGCTGATTGAAATATCTATGCGTTGCGGATGCCTGATCTTTGGGAAAATGCTATCTATAATTATTTGGAAGTCTTGTTGGGACAATTTGTATCTCTTTATTTTATTATCAGAAAAATATTTCAAGTTATATTTTCATACATAATTAAAAAAAAGTTTCCCAAAACTGAAAAAATGACGTCGTCGTCTTAATCTATACAGATAAATAAAATTGAAGTGTCTCTTTGTAATTCGAAACTAACATATTTTCACTTAATGCATATGAAAGCATATACATTAATCAGATTGAAAAAGAACTTGATTATTTTTCTTCTAATCTCCGAAATAGCTGGACCAATTTTGACGGGACTATCATTGGCAGATAGCTAATGTTACAAGGAGTAACAAAAAATAATCTACTCTCAGGTAAGTACCTGGTTTGAATTGAAGAAATATTACTTCAATAGATAGTTCGTTCGTCGAGGAAGGCTTTAGTTATTACATTACACCGCGACTAATCGGAGTAAAGCATTAATGGAAAATGTTACCAAAGCGGAAAAAAATCTCACAAAGTAATTTAGTTTTTATTGTTAACCTATTTTTTTATATTATATATTTAGGTAATACCGCGAGGCACAGCTAGTAATAAATATATCCGAGGCCAGAAGTTTTTAGATATCCAACAACATGTCACACAAGTCACACAAGTTGTCCGACAATTTTAGTAAACTTACGCTACGCCTCCGTCATGAGACGTCATGGACGTATTCCGATATTTGAAGTAGGTATTGTGTATATTTTTATACTACAAGGTGTTGCAGCATTTACTATGGTCATCAGACGTGTCTTAAATATAATATGAAACAATGGTGAGAATATATATTGGGACGTATATCTATTTTACAATACGCCTTATCATAAACTTACACCGACATCAAAACAATAAATACCACATTTTTTTTAAATTATACCAAGCCTTTGGTTTTAAATTGATCACCAAAGAATGTTATTGAACATTATATTTAGCCCGAACAATCGTTTGTTTACATTTTATAATTGTATGCACGATAACGTTTCATTGGAAACTTACATGATATTTCATTATTACAATAGTGTGGGCGCGGATTAAAATGAAATGTAATTTATGTTTATACTCGATATGTATTATTAAAATAAGGCTTTATTTAATTTTACATTTTACGAAGATAAAATATTGTAGTCTGTCTCGCCACTGATATCGTTTGTGCAGAGTTTAGAGAGAGGAGTAGGTAGTCAATGTGAGTGCTTTATAGAGTGGAGGAGAAAATGTACTAATCCTTTTATCTAAGCGCAGCACGCGGTGGAGCCGAGCGAGCGAACAGGAGCCCGTAGATACTGCTGGCACCTGTTCGGCCACTTGAGCCGCAACCAAAATCTCACTTTTTTGTTACTAGCCTGCCTGCCTGGCTTAATTGACTCACGTTAATTCTCATCAACTGAAGTAAGATTAAGTTAATGGATTTTTGGTAGGTATCTTGCAATCGCTATTGTAAAAAAAAACAGTGTTTATCAGCGCTACAAAGTTGTGCTAAAATAATGCTACTAATATTATAGGTACATGCGAAAGTTTGCATGTATGGATGTATGTTTGTTGCACTTTCACGCAAGAAATACTGAATGGATTTTTACGATGAAACTTTACAATAATATATCTTTTACATTAGAATAATACGTAGGCTATAATTTTTAAACATATTGTATGAGTTGTCAAAAATATAAAAATAAATTGTATATAAATCCTGCCCAGACGGAGCGGGCTTGTTTGGTATAGAGCCTCAATTGTTAATAATCATAAACAGCTCAATTTTTAAGCTCAATTAACTGAAACTTTTCTAAACTACTAGAATCATAAACTAAAACAAGCACCCCTTAATCGCGGCACGATAAGAAAGGTACATTAAAAAGGTCTGGCGTGACAACAAATCTAAAGGAAAAATCTCCGCCTCTGAGAGCCCAACGGTGATAAACGAGAAAAACTTTGGAACTAAATGGAGCATTCGAGACGGTGGAGCTGTGCTCCTCTCGCAGAATAATACTTTTCTCGAAGAAATAACACTTATAGTCCGCGAGGCTTAAAATCAAATGTCTTCGTTCTCGAACTTCGTCTCTTTCGAACGAACACGGGGCGCGTATCTTGAGAAACGGCGACATTTACAAATGCCTATATTTTTATACAGCATTCAGATCAATACTCAGATCAATTCATAGAGGTTTATTTTACACTCATCTAATCATCTATATCTATATCTATGTCTATGTCTATACATATGTACAGATAAATAAAATGTAAGTGTCGGTTTGTAATTCTAAAATAAGAGCTTTTCACTAAACGATATTATGAAAGTATACACGCTACTGAAAAAAAAAAAACAAATTAAAAAAAAAACTGTCTGTCTGTTTGTTGCAGGCAATCTTCGAAACGGCTGGACCGATTTTAACGGGACTTTCACTGGCAGGTAGTTGATGTTTCAAGGAGTAACTTAGGCTACTTTTATTTATAAAAAAATATTAGGGTTCCGCGAAATGAAGCATGAAACTAAATCTACGCGGGTGAAACCGCGGGGCACAGTTAGTATATAAATATTATATTAGTAATTTTATGAAGATTATCGAGCCATGCAGGTAAATTGAACGTGGCAGGACGTAACAAATGTCCTGTTTTTGTTAGATTTATTTCATTCCCAAAGTTCTTACCTACAAATTCTAATTCACACTTATAGTTATTTTGTACATAATGCATACGTCCATCAATAATAAGGTATCAGGGCTTATCCCATGTATTGTTAGGTTCGGCACATGTCTAATTTTCACAAAACGCGACTGCTATATGACCATTGGAACACCTTTCACGAGGAAAATCGGAAACCTGGGTTAACAGGCATTTATTATATCCATCGGACTTAAAATGGCTAAAGTTATGTTCTAACGTGCACTCCGAGCCAGGTAGGGCGGAGGAAACTGTGGCGATCACCCATTCGAGTACTTAAATATTTAAATTTGACTTGATTCACCTCATGGCTTGGGTTGAGGTTGCTGAACTTCAAACAACGCAATAGCAAATGTGCCACGAGCCAAACACAATACAAATAGTATCTACTCTTTTTTTTACTTTATGAATTGATTAATACGGTGTATGTGGATGGATTCAAAGCAGATTACTTATGGTTAGTATCTAGATATGTCAAAAGTAATTTTTGAATTTTATTGATACTTACCTCTACAGGAATCTGGTCTTACATTGAACTTACCTGTTGAAAAAAAAATACTTGTGATTATTAATGTTACAAAGAAATTGGTTATTGCTTCAAATGTGAATAGATCCTAAATGTGGATAAATCCTTCATGGTTATACATATTCATATCAAAAAATAATGTGATCTGAAACTGGGAACCAACGAAAATAAATGTTCGCGTGATCGTGCACACTTTTTATTTTTCAGTATCTCTTAATTAGATATAATGAACAACAAAACAGTTGTTGGTATACCTACTAATAAATAAATGCGTAGGCCCTAGGATATGAACTATAGGTAGTGATATTTACATTTAGAACAAATTTTCATAAAGTAGTGTGGAGGCGGGGGATGGTGGGGGAGCAGGGCGGGCGGTCGGTCGCGCCTGACCACCGCGCGTCCCGGGGGAACACGCACGCCGCTATGCCCAGGATTATGTTATATGAAAATAATTGTCGCACAGCGTCAGTTTACGGACCACTGCCGAAATTACCTCCCAAAATAAAGGCCTATGTGTTTGTTTGGTTGCACTAAAGTTTCTTAATTTGATTAATTTTAATACATAGGATCGCCACATACGGACTCCGACCGTACCATTAAATAGTTTCATTAGTATCCGCTATATTGTTTGTAATGTTCGTAGATATGTGAGTAGATTACCTACGTTATATAGGTATTCTATTAATTAATATGGTTATCAGAGTACAAAGCTTAATCGAATTGAATTAACGTCAAAGTGTCACTATTATTGATAAGAAACTTATTGGTAAAATTTTATTATCATTGAGCATATTATAATTTCAAAAATTTTTAGAATAATAGTTTTTACTATAAACTAGGTCCTTCCTTGAACTATTAACGCCGGGGCTCAATTTCTGTCTTCAGCAACATATATACACATATATAAGTACATATTCACATAAGTTTTTAGAAAAACTCATTGGTACAGGCCACGCTGGGATCCGAACTCGCAGCGCTTGTGTTGCAGGCGACTGATCAAACCCCACGGCCACCGCGGCTCTTTCTTTCTTCAACAAATTTAAGCAAAATTGGTTCAGCATATACTTTCTTGACAATGACAAACATACGACAGACCTTTTCGCATTAACAATTTTAATTACTTATATCCATTTATATGGTTTAAGTATATCAATATTACCAGTTAATTGTTTATTTCGTTTATGCCTAATATTCTTTGTGTTGAACAAAGGCGTGTGGGATGTCGTGAAAGTGCGCATGTCATTTTCCGGATTATGATAAATCGTTTTATCTCTCATTCATCAATATCTATTCATTCATTTAATACAATACATCCGTAGGATCAATGCTTAGGGCACATTCGATATTATGGATATGAATATTCATTAGAAAAAAGCATTGCAGCAATTTGTTGCGAACTACTTCAATGTTTCTATTAGATTCACTCCAACTATTATAGAGATACATTTCTATTTCGAGATCAATTATGCCTCCGTATTTATGGTTTGCAATGCAGAGGGTATAATGCCCGCGTATAAAAATATACAATAGTAATTAGTCATATAAAATTGTAAGTACTTAAGGTATATGTATAAGAATGTGAGGCAGGTAAGTGGTGAGTCATACGTAGGTGAACAAGCGCCGTCAGTGTGGTATAAGCGATGGCATCGCGCAGGAGTGGCGGTGATCGGCACGTGCGCTGCAGTGGCTACGTCAGCAGGCGCGCTCAATGGAGCCACTCAATACCACACCCTTACTCAATTACCTACCTCAATCACAGCTTACAGCGATAACTTTATGAGAGTTTTATCAAAATTGTTACCAACTAAATATAGATAAAGAACTATCTATGGTTGTAGGGTTGTGATGATGATATAATATAAATGTATAAAAATATACTTTCATTTTACACCCACCCACACATGTATGTATCAAGTGTGAATGATTTATCAATAAGGTATTTATATACTTATTTTACGTATACTAATAATACGTAGTTTAAGGTCTCATGCACTTGTAAAATCTTACAACAGGCTGCAATAAATAACTTTGTATTATTTACTGCTACAATAATATATCAAACAAATTCACTAGTAAGCTAATATCATAATGGAGCGGGTGGATATAACGTTAGCCCCAGTGCGAGCTGCGGTATTGCATTCAGATGCATGCGCATCACTGCTGACCGCTGCTGATGCCTGCTCCTGCACTAAGTACTTTGCTCTACCAAAGGGAAAATTATTTTCCCTGACGATATACCTGTAAAACTTACAGTAAAAGGTTCAATTCATCCTACATTATCATACTTGCAATGTTACTGACCGGAATAACAAACCGTGACGTGATTGACCTTTTGAAAATAAAACGGTAGAATAAATAAATAAATAAATAACAGAAAGGTCGATCACCAAATTAATTTGCTTTTAGAGTTTCGGGCCCAAAGGATAGATTCCACCAAAAAGCTTCTGGTACGGTGACTTTACAGGAAGTGAAATAAGCAAATACGTGGATACCGTTGAAGAGATTTCATTTAAACAAAGTTTCTCTATCAACCAAATTCAGAGTGTAATTTGCGAGCTGGAGAAAGTTTCGCCTTATCACGGAATTCCACGTGGAGTGTTTTGTCGGAATTCTCAATTTATTCAGTGAATAAGAAAGTTTTTAGGTAATACGGCGTCATTGATACAGAAGGCGCGGCGCGGAGTCACTGATATCTTCAAGTGTTGTTATATTTTAGTGTATTCGCATTTTCATAAGTAAACTCGTCATAAGAAAGAGAACTTGTTGGGAAAAGAGAGTAAAGTCAATTTAGTTGGTTGGCACCAAGTTATCGGAGTTGTAGCACGATTGGTCCAGATGTTGGTGGCACGTCCCGGTAACGAATGGAGCGCAGCGTGACTCCGGGATCCGCAGTCGCCGTCGTAATTGGAAAGACGCTACGTGGCACTACCGCTCTGCCGCTGCTGAACGCCCTATCATTAGCGTCACTCACAATTTTCTGCTCCACCTCTCTAATCCACTCTGACGGTACTGCTTACCTTGTTAATTTTCAAAATTAAAATCAGAGTGTGATAAAAAATTATACTTGTCCATTTGTCCATCATGGTATTAACTTAATCTAAAGAAAAAGGTGTTTAGTCTAAGGTGCGCATTGATTCAAGTTTATGTAAATTGGTTAATATAAGGTTCTAGATGGGTCATGATTAAAATGAGAAGCTATGAGCTAGCAGGGCCCTACCGGAGGCTAGGAATCAGGAGAAGAAAGCATTTTGCGTAATTAAACGTTCGGGGGCCAGCAGTTTATGCGACGATTAGTGAGCAGGGCGCACAGAAGGCTCGGCCGTTCAATTTGCCGCTTCACTTGACACAATTCGACGCCTGACTCGGGGACAATCGCACTAGAAGCCCCGTCGACCTCCTTATCTCCCGCCGAGGTAATCTTTCCTTCCCTAGGCGGCAATAACTCCAAGTGGGCAGGATTACCTGCAAAGGGGCTTCGTAAGGCACCACCTCTACAAAGGTTATCGATTTAAACAATATGTACACGCATTAGATAATTCTTGAATATTGATTTGTCTTTCTATTTATTGAACTTAAATATGTTTCGTAAACACATGACAACATATTAAAAAAGCATACTGCCTAGTGAGGTGAATATAAGTCACTAGGGTGCCATGTTATATAATATGAAAGTGCATTTGTCACGAAAAAACGCGACTCAAAAATTTTAAGAACATCTTATTCTCAGAGATAATGAACAGACAGGATAGTATAAAAACATTGTTAGAGCATTTATGAATTCGAGAATTTAGTGCTGAGGTGGAGACATTCTGATGTCTCAAATGAATGATAGCCTCTAACATTTGGTTCAACAAACTTACTTTAAATAATCAGAGTCTCAGTGTCTATATTTCCATATTAAACATGGAATGGAACTTTTCCTCTTGAAATATAAAGTGATAATTTCATTTCAAAGAAGGAAACCTTAAAGTGTGCTCGGTGCGAATCATAAAATATAGATGAATCGCTCGAGGTACCATTTGCAAATAATTTCGTTGGCATGTAAATCTGCGCACGTAAATTCCGCTGCTGTCTGCGCACGGAAATTGAATCGTTCAAGAACCATGGCAATATATATTTTCCAAAATATATATTTGCACTCATGCAAGCGGTGGCTTCAGATATATTTAAAGTTATACTTGTGAACACTTTTGACACACACACACCGATTGAGCATTTAGGTAAAAAAACGTCGGGGTTTTGTGATAGTAATCAAAATCAATCTTTGTTTTTTTGTGTTGTTTGGTTGCGGAGTATAGCATCGCGTACCTTTTTGTATTGCATGTATAAATTTAGGTGTCAGTTTTGGATTATATAGATTTCTTAGTTGTGGTGGCATAGGTGGATATTGATATTATCCAAGTAAATATTGTAGAGGAGCTTCAAATAGGTGGGGGCTGGTGGGCAGATCGAGCGTTGAAAGCCATGGCTGCGCGGATATTTCAATTTGGGCAGAGATGTGACCCGAGAGGCCGCGCGGCCGCCGCACGGCTCGCTGAACCGTAAGCCCGTTGCGGGCTCCGCCAAAGAGCAAACACCGCCTTCGCAATCTTGTGCCTCGTGGACCGTGCCGTACAATCGACCACGACGATATACTACTAATATTACCCGCACTTTATTGTTTTCTGTATAAAGCATAATGTGAAGCGATTATTTTATACTATACTATGTTCTGCCCTGCGAATTTGTCTGCATTAAATTGGATTCAAAGTGAAGTAACCATGTTAGGTATATAAAGATATCTCCGGCTACCGAATTCGTAGCGAAATCACATAAACAGAATATTTGTTTCAAATAACATATTACATACATTGCATATGCTCGCGCTTGTATTCCCCGAAGGGGTATGCAGAGGAGTTGTAATAACAACACCCACATTCCATCAAAGATGATTAAGTGCCAATGTGACAGATGGTGAGTCTATCGCCGTCTCAGGCACTGTCTTTGAATGACTTCTCAGACACATGTAGGTTTTCTCACAATGTTTTCCTTCACCGTAAATCAAGTAGCAGGAAATCACTGTACATAAGCTTTTTAGAAAAACTCTTTTTTTTCTTTGGTACAGGCCCCGCTGGGATTCGAACTTGCGTCGCTTACGTAGCAGGCAACTTCTCAAACCCCAAGGCAACGGCTCTCTTTTCGGCTTTTAAACAAATATGGAAAAACTGAAAGAATGGAATTAAAAAAAACTGACACTCGCAAGGGAATCAAATGCCACAGGGTAATTCCCGTTGATTTAAAAACATGTGCAGTGACACAAGCAGTGTAAAGGAAAACCTTTGAATACCGTAATTTCTAGTATAAAATCGCAATAAACAAATTGCAAAACGTAACGCAGTCAAATTACGCAAAATATTTGACATAAAAGCCCAAATCTTTTGATTGCCCTGACTTCGAAGTGTGGTTTTTTCTTCAGTTGCAATCATTGTAGACCTGAGTATTTGATACTAACTCTAGCTTGATACCTTCCATTCGTTTCTGAGAAAAATGTCTTGACTGACAGACAAATACACAACAGATATTAGGGTTCCTTTATTCCTTTTCAGGTAAGAAACCATAGAAATAGATGATTTGAAATCATCAGCCACATGCATGATGTCAAATGCGAATCACAGCTTTAACACTATCGTACAATAATCGTTCTTGTGTACAGTAGTTCGATGGGTATCTGCTCGTGTAACCTCAGAATGCAGAAAATATCCGTCCCCTGATTTCTCGATAAAATGTATCGCGTTGTTATACCCAGAAGCTCCGACATAGAGGACCGGGCACTGAGTCGCAACAAACGCTCTTTCATAAAACAAGTGCTCCCGTGTGGGCGAGTACCGTCCTTCAGAGTGTATTTGTTATCCTTTCCGTGATAAAAGTACGAGTACTTACTCTGAATATGGTATGGGATCACATATGCTGTTTCATCAACATCAATAGCATCGCCGGGCGTTGATTCTACGCAACGTCAAGTAAGTATTCCCAGATTGATCTGTATAAGATGTGGTTTTATTATATGAAACAGATAAATATGCGTTCGTAAAAGTACAATAAATCCCCAAGTAATATAAACGCGCTGTCGACATAGGCGAACGAGGCGTGCGGATCGCTGGCAGGCGTGGGGGGGGGACGAAGTGCGGCAATTTTTCTCTCCGCTGACAACATGATGTAACGCCAATATCGCACGCTGAGCGATTAAGCCGCGCACGCCGATATTTCAGACTTGCCCCTACTAACTGTCAAAGTGTCGGCGAGAACTCGTGTGTGTCGTGACTCGTATAGGTCCCACACAACCCCGCATGCGTATGTGTACGCTCTGCGCTAGTTTATCATAATTTTATGTGAGTGAAAATAGTTAACAACATTTATTTGTTTGCTGACAAAACTTTTCCCACTGAAAACAAATAGGAGTTGCGCGATGTAAAAACTAAAGCTACTATAATTTCGGGTAGAGATTTTGATTACTCTCCAATCCTGGGGGGACGTGCGTCGAATCGTAAAATAAAAATAAAAGATACTAATCTTGAGAAAAGAGCAGTTGGATAGGTTTAAAAGATAGGTAGTTGGTAAGTCGGATCACGGTGGCAGGCAATCACTAGATAATAAACGTGAGCGAGGCGAGTGCGACGCGGTACGGGCGCACGTACTGCTGACGGCGCGCGCCGTACCGCGCCGCCCGCCTGCTACGCCAGCAGAGACAATCACCACCTACTGTATAGCCAATGACCAACCAATTCAAGCAACAGCGTTTTAAAGTCCTCTTACGACAGACTAAACTTCTCTTAATAGGAGACATAAGCTGTCGTTGTATTGCCCTCCATGTAGGAAATACAAAAGCTACTACTTAATTTACTTCGCTTTATTTTTTTTTGCTTCAATAGTGGCCTAATAAAGAGTCTCATGGCAAAATTTTTACTATTGCCTACAGGACTGTAACAAGGCAATTTAAATTAACTTTAAACCAGAATCTTATCAACAAATTAAATATGTAGATATATATTATTAATATTAAAATCCTCTATCTAAATACATATAACACAAAGGAGACTGACTGACATAGTGATCTATCAACGCACAGCCCAAATCACAGGACGGATCTGGCTGAAATTTGGCATGCTGCTAGATGTTATGACGTAGGTATCCGCTAAGAAAGGATTTTGATTAATTCTACCCCAAAGGGGATAAAATAGGGGATGAAAGTTTGTATGAAACTAAGTTTACGCGGGTGAAACCGCGGGGCACAACTAGTCATCATAATAAATAATTTCAAATATATAGGTTCAATTACAGTTATTGAATAGTATATAGGACAAGACGGTGGAGTCGATGATAAACGATGTGTATACGGCGCCTCAACGTCCGCCGTTGGCCACGAAAAATACAAATTTCATCTTGACTGATGGTAAAATAACGCCTGCGTCATGCTCACGCTCCGCTCTGCATGCCAAGAGCTATTGTAATACTGTCTATTGTATAGCTCCTTAGATTACATAAACGCGTGCCGCTGAAGGAGAGGGCGACAAATCCTAACGCTGAATGACATAATACGAATAACATCTCGCGTGGGACATATTTGTTTTTACATCCCCTGTGCTTCGGCTAAACATGCAGGTAGGTCTGCATCAAGTTATTCAGGTATTTTGAACAACCATACCCACAGTTAATTTAGTCTGAACTTGAGAGTCAGCAGATGTAGATTATAAGATTTCGAACATTTCTAAAGTAGTTTACGGGTGCCTAGTAAATCAGCAATAATTAATAATTATTGCTGTACATTCTCGAAGGTAGGTCAAATTAGAAGGACCTGAAGGCACGAAGTTAATAATATACTTATTTAACTAAGCAGCTCTCCGTTTCTGAAGGATGGCAAGTGTGGTGTTATTATTAGGCTTTAAAATCTTTATGAAATACTACTTCCATTACGAAACTATTACTAATTCGAATTGGTGGTAGAGTTAATAAATGAAAGTGTGCGCGTCGATGAGTTATAAAATTGAATTACTGAAACTGAATCGCACAAGAAGATTATTGAAGAAATCACTGTTCGTGAGGAAACTGTAGTTCTATTGTGAGTAATAAAAGAGGAGGCAATTGATTGTTGCTATTGCGGTCACGTCGTTCAGTTACTGTTTTCACGTCTGACGTAATAAAGTTAGAACAAAGTTATGTTTGGTACGTGATCTCCAAGAAAGTGGTAGGCTTTGCTGTCACTGTCGTTGCTCCTACTCATTCTCTTTTGGCGCACATAAGAAAACCAATTTAATTGGTTTTTTTCTCTATCCGTCTGTTTGTTCGGGCTAAACTCCGAATCAAGTGGACCGATTTAACGGGACTTTCACTGGCAGATAGCTAACGTTTCAAGGAGTGACTTTTATGTAACAAAAACACAAGGTTCCGCGGGCCAACCATGAAATTATCTCTATGCGGGTGAAACCGCGGGCATAACTATTTATTAATTAAAAATTAATACACCATTACAAGTAATTCAGAATCTGGTTGACCGAGCTGTGCTCGGTTCCTTTTTCTCACAAAAGAAAGAACTTGACGTTTTCTCATAAAAAAGCTCTGCTTAGGGTAGGCAGAGCATGGGTTACAGACGTGAGCATTATATGTATGTATGTTAAAAAAAAGTGCGTGGTGGCCTTGGGGTTAGAGCAGTCGCCTGCTACGCATGCGACGCGAGTCCCAGCGAGGACTGTACTAATGAGTTTTTTATAAAAACTTATGTACAGTGATTTCACACCACATACTTTACAGTGAAGGAAAACATCGTGAGGAAACCTGCATATGTCTGAGAAGTAAATCAAAGAAGTATAGTGCCTGAGACGGCGATAGACTCACCATCTGGCATGTTGGCACTTAATCATCTTCGGTGAAATGTGGGTGTTGTTATTATAACACCTCTGCTTACCCCCATTAGGGAATACAGGCGTGAGCATATATATGTAATTATGTTGGAAAAAAAAAGGAAAAAATCGAACCCTAAAATTGGTCTCCAACCCGGGTACTCTAGTTTCGTTATCGCCCCGTAGGCTGAAAGTCTCACGTCTATCATAACTTGACAGATGTCGGCGAAATTTACTATCGTATTGTAAGTATGTTTAAGGAGTTTTTCATGGCCCGAAAACATGGTATAAAAACGATGTTTTCTGAAAATGAAATTGAAAACCTGAAACCCCCTACATAAGGAAATTTCATGAAAATCGTTAGAGACGTTTCCGAGATTCTGATATACAAGAATTGCTCGTTCAAACGTATAGGTATAGATTGTTAACATCATATTATCTCAAAAATTATGACAGTCCCGAAGCATCAGGGACATCTAGCAAGTTGTATTACACTATTTGCGCGAAAAGTTCCGTATCAGCTAGGTGAGAGCAAACACGAGTCGGCCATGCATCTGAGCTGGGGGAGGAAGTGTGAGCGGAGAACCTTGAGAGAAACTCGCGTACAGAATATTTTCAGTGAGTAAATACGAGCTAGCCTGGATGACACCTCTCGCTCAGGGTTTATTACTCCACTCATATTTACACAGATCGAGTAGCTGCTGCACCATCTTGTTACTCAGCGAAGGTGTTATAAACATGCCTACACTTTAAAGCTAAGTAAATCTATTCTCAACTTTGTTTTTAAAAGCACTTTGATAAATTAGTATTACTGTTAGATAACGACAGTTTTTGTTTTAAATGATCATATCGCTCACATAGCAGTATAATGGCATATTTGCAGAACATGATATACTGCAGATAAGTATACCATTACATTACTTGAGCGATATTTAAATATTTAAAAAGCTCCAAATAACAATAAGAAAAACGAATGATCGATCAGGAAGATCTTAAGTAATGAAGAGAACAAGCGGCTTTAAGAAAGGCCAACTCGGGTGATTAAGTGTCTCATTTAAATGCAGTCTCCCGAAGCGGACGTCTCAAACGCAAAGGGAGCCCCTATTCTCGCGGAAAACGGAAGAGGAGTCTCTTCACAAAAGGAAGGAGAGGTATTTAAATTAGCGTAGTCGCTGAAAAAGTGCACTAACAACATTAGCGAGTGGAACAATAGCGGAGCATATAAAGAAACGAAATGCGCTCACAATACCGTCTACTCGATAGGAACATGTGACTTATTTTAGCGATTCTGAATGACAAACATGTACAAATATACGATATATTTATGTTATGATTGTGCTAAATCATGTTATAGCAAAGAAGTATACATTCTACCGGTTACAATATGTAATTGTTTTAGAGTTTGTGTTTATGTATAATATGGGACAAAGGGACTATTTGTTGTATTTACAAGTTAAGGGGGCAACTAGGTTAATCCGCCCGAACAAATTAGGAACAACATTAATATATCCTCTGTATCCGACAACTTTGCCGCAATAAGCAGAATGTATTAGTGTTATTTATCTTAGCTCGAAGCGCCAACAAAGTTTTAATTGCAAGCGCCGATACAATTTGCGTACAAATGAATTTATTCGCAGAATCCGTAGTGCAATCGTGTGCGGGTTGCGGGCGACGGCGGCGGCGCAGGCGGCGTGGGTGCGCGGATTATCCGCGTGTGTGGGCCCGCTAATTGCGGGTAACGAGGAGTCCCGCGACCCGCCGCCTCACCGCCTCTACTCCTATCACATCAATAGTTTGCAACCACTGCTACGGAATTACATGTCTGAGATAATTATATTCCAGTTCTACTCTACTTCCAATCCCAGTTAATTTCAGACACGATACTTCTTCATATCCTCTGCCTACAAATAAAATCCCTTTCCATCTAAAATGCCTTTTAGTAAGCAACAACACGGAAAGAGAATTGGAAACGTTCATTGTTGAATGTTGTTGTTTATGTTATAAACGCGGCACTAAAAATCAAAGGCAGCCTAGAAAACACGGAAATGAACATCAGTAGAGGGAGACTGCATTCGGCCGGCGGAACGGGTATAGCAGCCGGTATCCGGACTAACAAAAGGGTGATAGCGGTACGTGCGTAAATCAAACGTCGCACAATAACAGAGCCTCCCGCTCCCACCGCGACCCTTCTCCACAATCCCTCCTAGTTATAAGCCTCCCCGGGCCTCTATAACTGACGGTCGGTCCTCATAAATCTGCCATACTGAAATGTGTTCCGATGCCGGCTACTCCTGTGACGGACACCATCCAAATCTGTGCCAATAGGTTTTCAATGCCAGTGTTTCGATACAGTCAACCCATATCCGTCCATCAGCCACACCCTCTTGCCATTTAACCCTTATACTCCTTTTATGGAATGACATTTATATTTATATTTCAAATATATTTGCTGCAAAGTTGAATAATTAGAATACAAATACGACGTGACGTGTTCCAAACGATCTAACGCAACGCATTCACGCTGAGCCAGCAACATATTATTAGGTACGCTCGTAGCTGGAATGGTGCTATAGTATCGCAATTCACACTACGCTCCATTCGGTGCAATTAACGCTGCACAATGATCATATAAATCTCTCTTGAATACTCCATGCGCTCTATAGGTAAGTTCTATAATCATTATGTTTTTGAAATACCTGCAGATGCACATTAAAAATATTTACTGAATGTCCAGAAGTAATTACAGACATAAGTTTATGACGATTTTATGTCATTTATTTTATTTCATGTCATGTAAAAATTTTTTCATACCACTGAGATGGCAAACAAGCATGCGGACCTCGATGGTAAGTGGTTACCGTAACCTATGGCTTGCAATAGGGTGTCTCGCGCGCTTTGCTGACCCTGTAGATATGTATTCACATTCTTCTTAAAGAATCCCATGATGTTTAATTAATACCAGTAAAAGCACGATCTATATTACCTAATATAAATACTTTAAATGTATTGTTAGTTACGTAAGGACTTAAGTATACCTGACTGATTTCGTTTCTTCTCGATTTTTTTCAGTAGGCTTAAGGTAGTATTTCGTCGTTCATAAATGAAATAAACAAGAGTTCGATTTGAAAGAGTTTGATAGGCAACGGGCGCGGTGGCAGCGGGGATTGAGGGCGCACTGCCTAATCTTGCCGATACGTCTCGAGCCGAAGAACAAACAAGCCGCGAGCCAAGATTACGTTCGGAATAAATCAATGTTACGACGCGTTAAAATATTTAAGCTCACGATTTATGCAGGGCGCGGATGTCGGCAGGACCAGCTGTTCGCTAATGCTGATCGCAGGATTCCACTACATTTTGGTCCTGCTTAATATTGTGACAATAAATGCAATACTATGTAAATATATTGGGACAACAACGAAGGATTTTGAGGAATGATACAAAAGAGATGATCAAAAAGTGACATATAAATCGGTTTCTAACTCTCATTCAGCTTCGCCCAACAGGTTAAGGATACATGACTATTCTTTGCGCCTTGAAGAGAAAGTAATCGTTAAAACGAACTGTTATGCCTGCCTTTAAAAACAGTCAGAAACACATGAACTCAAGTCTATTTAAGAGTTACTGCGGGATATAACAAAGAGGATAGGGATAATAAATTGTAATATGGATACGAAAAAAGAAGATATTTTTAATACACAGATAATAGGTAGTGTAGACCTTTGTTTTGAGAACGCCGTGCTTATGTTTTACTCTCTTCTCCGAAAATGAATCTTCGCAAACGAACTAAAATCGTAGTTCCAGTATCGCTTTGTTTTTATCAAACTCTAATTGTTGCCCGTTTAATTATGTACCTGTTTAAGGTGGTTTTAGAATATATCCCACGTTCGGACGTAATTTTAGAACGAATAAGAACCATGGTAGGAACTTTGCGAACTTCCGGACAAAGCTTCGTTTTTAGGAGAAAGTGACTAAGTAGCCCACAGCTCTATAATGAGTATAGATAATATACAGCACTGTTAATTGTTTCGACCTTCATAACTGCCATATCACGGCCTAGACTGAATAAATCATTTTCATTCCGCAATTACTTCATTACACATTCACTATCCTAACAGAAACGCAATGTCGTTGATGTCGCTTGTCTTAGGACTGAGTACGTAAAAATATATTTAATATCGAATTACATTCTAAATGTAATTAACATGGTAACTACAGCGTGGTTATTCCAGATGATATCGAGCGTGTGTAAAATCAGAAGCAGTTTTACAAGAGCTTGTTAAGTCGCTGTAACGATAACCGCGGGAGATAACTGTTTCTAATCAGAGGTAATGACACAGCTCCGCCGCCTCCGCCTTTGTCGCAGGCCCGCGCCGGTCCCCGCACAAGGGAGAGCCGGAGACGCAACCTCCCGTCTCCTTTTCACGAGACCGCCTGTTTAATTTCATTAGTGAAGTTACGTTCTTTAGATCTTTGCTTATTGCGACGGCTTACTAAATTTAGACAAGAATTGTATTGCTTTGTAACTTTCAAAAACCAAGCGGAATTTAATAAAACTAATTGTGAATGAATAATCTACTAAAACATGTCATTATGATGCATTAATTCAAAACTACAACTAATGTGCCCTCCGCAGCATATAGCACATAGATATATGCAATAATCAAATATAATAAAATATCGTGGTAACAGAGGAAGTAATTCGTTGTTGATATGTATTGTATGCTGTATAATGCGCAATCGTTGAATTAAATTCCACTTCCACATTATAGAGAACTTTTCAACCCGAAAAGGATATTACGATATACTGGAGGAAGTAATAAAATAAAACGATTTTACATCTCCAAGGGGAAACGAACGTTTTTGTCGAATGGGAAAAGTCACTCGCGACTTCTCATTCTGTGATAAAATCTGGAACGTTTTACGACAATCTCCTATTCGCTTGCCTACCGTTAAACAACAATCTTATAAAACTTTATTCTACTTCAATATCAGTTTGAAATAGATAAAATTTTAATATTTTGATCAACTGAGATTAAACACCGTGTTTCAAACGCTTGAAGTAGGACACCTCAATAAACTCTACAGACCTTACTAGAAATAATCAACTTAGGAATATTTATTGACGCTTTCCTTCCATCATCCTCTTTCCGTTAAGGGTCTCCGAAGGGGTAGGCATAGGTTTTACAGTTGCTATACGACTTCTGATAACATATAATCCTGTATGATGTAACTTTTTGGCCTTCTGACGTTTTAAAGTACTTTGTAAGAAGTCCAATAAAATAAACATATACTTGATTCTGATTAGGTAATGGACTTGCATTAATCTCAATATTTCTGTCAGTTTTACCTAGATGGACATGCAAAAAAGACGTCAAACGGATGTTGCCCATGTTGTTTTCTTTTCAGTATTTTGTATACACGGAATTCTCAAAACCTGTAAAACCAACCAACACTGATTTAAGTTCGATAAGGAAGGTTATAAAGTAACCAAAGGCGGGCAGAGTGACCGCGAGGGCCGAGGGCTGTACTATGCGCCGCCGCATAATGAACTGGTCACGTACTCACATTTCGTATTATTTCCGTGGGACGCGTCACGTGACCTGAATAAATGTGGCCCTCCGCGGCCTCCTTGGACCCTCTGCAAATAAACCGCTTCACGCACGATTCACCCAAGAAGATTCATTATTCCCATTTTTACCGATTCATAATACATATATCACTCGCCAACAGATACACTTACTAGCCTTTCTCAACTGCTTGCTTTACATTTCTATTGGAATTTGGTCAGCTGTTATCAACTTCGTACGTCGGTTATATTATTTTTTTGTAGCCCACTTCATTATGAGCAAATGCTAAGAAACCCTTATTAGACAAATGAAATATCACACGGTTGAACCGAACAACAGTTGAGCAATTGGTTAGCTAATTATCTTTATCAGTAAGAGGGTTTGAACTTTAGGGTGTATGGGAATGCCGCATGCGATTGATATAGTTTTCTCTAAGGAACTTCCTTGGGTAGGAGTTTAATGCTAATACTGCAAATCGCCTACTTAAAATGCCATTTGGTCTATATATTCTTCATATTGGGAATGAAAGGAGAAGGTTTAGAAGAATTTTATACGTAGTTTCATAATGTGTACTCCTGAGAACTGGAATAGTTGGAAAGGTGGGAAATATTAGGCTGATAATAATAAAGCTTACAACTAATTTTATTACTAGCGAACTCATTTTTTTGGGGTAATATATAGTTTTGTCTATATAGTTTCCACGCAAACTTCACAACACATTTCTAAGACACTACCCTTTTAAAGTAAACACCGCGTGTAGTCTATATTGCGAATCTCGTAACATAGTGCTACGAAATTTCGTAGACTTCGAGTTACTGCCATCTCGCTAAGTAGTAAATTGCAACGTTTGATATTATCTTTATACTATAATACTGATCATCTAATCCTTCATTTCTTGATGTAAGATTAGATCTTATAAAAATAAAAGTATTGTTCTTCAAAAGGCACTGAAGATGTACCTAAGGTATGAGAGCAAGGGTCCAGTCCATAGTCTAAGATCACCTTACTATATTGGACCCGTAAGCAGTTTATTGTAGCTCTCTCATAACAACCTACCCGTTTTCATAGGGATAATACCGGACGACAACGAGCGTTATGTTTATTCCACGCAAAGTCTACGATATGAGGCTGCCTGCCTGCTCCAGACAATATCATCCGACGTGGTATAAAAATTATATCTTATAGGGGTAGGCTGCTGGATTTCATTATTGTTAGTGTACCAATTTACATGTTTGTTCTAATTTACTTTTGCCGGAGTATTCTTCAAACTTTATTTCATCTTCCCCGTTTAATTAATAGTATCTTCGTTCGTATTAAAGTATTACTATTAAAGAATGGAATGTTCCCAAGTGCATTGCTAAATTCATTTAAATTTGTGGTTCAGAGGAGTTCAAATTTGGTGCCTGTTGATACTAAAAACAAAACCTATGAAGTTACCTGGGATTTCCTCTGAGCGCCGCATGATGCAATGCGTTGAATCCGTTGTTATTCGTGAGGGTCATGTCCGCCCCGTGTTCCAACAGTAACGTCAACATATCGTCACGTTTCTTTGAAATAGCGTCGTGTAGTGGAGTATCACCCTCGGAATCCTGTATGAGAAAAAATTACACATCAACATGTCTAAAATTACTAAAAAAAAGCTCCATACATTATGCTCGTATATATTTATTGAGAAATCCGCGGTTCAATTTTGGTGGCAGCTGCGAAGACATTCCACTACTGAATTATAAAGCGACGCTCGTCTTGGATATCGCAACAATTTTCTAAAACATCAAACCGCTCGAATGAATAATTGAGTCGCCGGAGAAGGCGTTTAGGGCTTGGATTATGGCGACTTGCATAATTTATAAGCGTCTCCGAGTGGTTAAGGCGAGCAGCGAAAGACGGGCTTTAGTGCGGCGCGATGCGCTGCTAAGCGCACAAGAGAAATCAGAAAATGGTGTCGAGTTCCGTAATATAGGACGAACGGCGCAAAAAGAGCGGCCACCGCGTCATTATCATAATCACCGCTGCTGCGTGCCGCTACGGTGCCGCCCAAGCCGTTTCGCTTTGTGAGCGTGCATTAAGAGAGCGAAGAGCGTTGTGCTCTGTCATTCCAGCAATTAATTTACAAGGGGCTACAACAGTAGAGATTTTCACATCTCAAATAATATATTGCAATGTTACCTAATTGTGAAATGTATCTTCTACGTTATCGTAAAGTGCATATTTATATAATTTGTATATGCTATTCGTACATATATCCAATATCCATACCCGAGGTAAATCAACGACATGATAAAACATTTTCACACCTATGCACAGAGCAGTAATTCAGTGCCAGTTCAACCACAGACACTGGTAATTCCGAGCAGAATAGCAGCATTAAATATTAATCGTATTGGCATATAGATGGCCATTACCACCTATAAATTACGGCACAGTCTACTACAAGCCTATACTAATGAGGTTTATGGTAAAGTTTATTGGTATAGAATGATGCACATTTTACGATCAGTATTTAGACTGCATAAGGTTTCCGAATTTCGATATGAGTGCAAAAAAAGAAATATGATTATACATATTTGACATTGGAGAAACATATGAGGTTTTAAATACAGGCGTAAACGATCGATGTTATTCGTGAAGTATTTTGTCTCTATATAAAATATCAGATACAAATATCGCTCCAGTAACGCGGCTAGTTACGTGGAGACGACATGGTGTGTAGACGCTAGTGCTAGGTAAACACGCCAGACAGGAATGAGTGTTGAGGCAAAATAAGAAATTTGATTTACGCGGCAATATCCGCAGGTGCACATGAGCTACAGCGCTGCAGCCTGCAACCTCGCCTCTATAAAATATACTTGCTATGCTACTCGCCAACATTATTCTCGTCGGCAACATGTTTTAATTTAAGGAAACACAGCCGCATTATAATTTTTTCTAAATATAGATAATTTCCACGGTAGAGATACCTCTAAGTAGTTTGCATAAAGATACGTTTTAATTTATATAATTCGAATATTATGATATAAGAAGTGACAGAATATTCCATGAATTTATTATTAACTAGCTGTGCCCCGCGGTTTCACCCGCGAAGAGTTAATTTCATGGGTGTCCCGCGGAACCCTGATACTATTAAAAAATAAAAGTAGCCCCAGTTACTCCTTGTAACATTGGCCAGTGAAAATCCCGTCAAAATCGGTCCAGTCGTTTCAGAGATTAGCCGGAACAAACAGATAGACAGACAGACAAAGAAAAGTTTTAGAAATTGTTTTATTTTAGGTCAGTACCGTATATACTTTCATATGTATTTAGTGAAAAGCTGTCAATTTGGAATTACAGACAGACACTTAAATTTTATTTACCTGTTTAGACATAGATAATCTTGTAATGTACAATATTAACAGGTATTGTTTTATTGTGGATACTTACTCGTAACAACCCACCCCAGTTCGCTACAAGTACAATAAACCAAAAAGAGGCTTTGTGTGCGAACAATAACAACAATACAACAAGGTAATTACTCAAAGATAAGAGCAACGCGCGAGTACGAGAAGTGACGGGCAGCGGTGGCGCGGGCGCGGGTTCGGAGGAGGCTGCGGGGAGCGGCCGCTCTTCTGCCAGGTGAGCCTGATAGCATGGGCCTCACTACCCAACAAGTACTTACATTAAAAATTCGTTAGGCTTAATTAAAATTCCAGCTCGTAGTGTATTGTGAAAAAAGGGCGACAATCTTATCAGCAGGATTAATGCAAGCTGTAAAAGGAAGTCCTATCCGGCTTTCCAGCGATACTTTTAATGTATTTAAGCATTTCATGAATATTTTTGTTTAAAGGAATAACAGTGTCGCACGTTGACTTACAAAATGGCGTGCACGCTTCGAACATTTAACTATTTATTGAGTTCCAAAGTAAAACTGAAAATTAAGAGCTCTGAAAAATATAGCTGGTGCTCGGTAGTATCGAGGCGTAGCTTTATCATTGACGATGCGGAAAGAAAACAACTAATTGTTTAATTCCAAGCCATTAAGTGGAGTATTATAGGAGGGTTATTCACGGGCAATATACCGCAGTATCAGAGCTGCGAGCGGCCCGTGTGCCGGCGAGGCTGGCTATGACGCGCCGGTTACAGCAAGCCTCATCATCGGAGCCACGCCAGCCCGCGGCGAGTCATGTCCCCTCCATTTACATCTAACTCTCGTTTCAATACGATACATTACACACAATGAACAGCGCTCTCTGAACTCTGGATTTCGTCTCGATTTATGACCGCTAAATATCGCTATGATGCTCGGATTACACTCATTCTGCGAAAGTATATAACATTTATGGGCATCTGCAATCATAACATGTTTCCCCTTAATGCGGAAGAAATAATATACAAAGTATTGTTATTTTACCGTTTACGTACCATTCCGATAGACTTTACAGAAACTATACCATCTTGAGAAGGTCATTTTGTGTGCAAATATGACATGACATACTATATAATGGTATAGAAATACCCGGAATTCATCCAGAATCGAAATAGAAATTTTAATCGGATCGTTGGCGTGTTGTGAAGAAAACAAAAGGGAAGTGAGTAGCAGAAAATGGGATGATCTAGTCATTAATTGTACGAAACAGTAAGATTCTATTAATGCATGTCTATGTGAATTAGTAGTCCACCTTCGATATAAAAAAACATCGTTCTCTAATGAAAAAAACTGTTTAGTTTTGATCTTTCAATTCGAACCTCTAATTTAGTCCCAAAAATTAATTTAATTCTAACGATCACTAGGTACGTACTATATGGAAATTTGCCAACATATGCGTGCGGTAAAATTCCAAATTTATGATAATTCGCCAAAAGTGAATATAAAAAACGTAAATGACCGGAATACAACATTCAAATGTTTACGGTTCAATATCAATTGAAGAGCGGGGTCCGTGGCACACTTGTTATTGAGCATATCGATCGATCAGGAAAGTTAAGCGACTTTGCTCGTTGCCAGTAGTTACATGAGACTACCCACTCCATTCAAAGTACCCTCCATCTCTCGAAAAGTATGTTAAGCTGTCCCCATAATTGATCATCTTTGCCTATCGTTACAAAACTGAAAGAAGCTTACGAAACCATGACTCTTGTAAATAATGAGAAAATTTTTTTTTTTTTTGATGAACTAGATTTTTTTATTAAAAGTCCTACTTACACTTCGTATAAATAAATCACTTACAATCATATATATTTATTGTAGGTAAAGTAGTCTCGTTGCTTTTGTTAGTAATATTTGTGAAAGCGCGACAGGCTATGGAAAAGCTTGGTAAATCCCGTAGTCCATTAGCGCTCCGATATCTCAACCGCGCAGTTCTTTGTTATTCAACCGGACCGCGGGGTCGGTGAGCAGTGAGCACTTCGCTTTAGATATCGGAAAACGTTAATGTACTCGGCGAGATTTAGAGCTAAGCGGGCGCTGCGCCACATCCTGCAACTTGCACAAAACTCTACCCTTACACTCGTATCTTTCAAATTATACCCGGGCATCGTTAAACTTTCTATTACCAGGAAGTAGTTATCATTTTGCTTCCATGGCTAGGCAAAATCCTTAATGTCTTCTACAGCGCTTTCCTTTCAGTGAAGTCTAATGTTTTTAAGATTAATTGTCAAGTAGTACTAACATTTAAAGAACCCACCTAATGATATTTAAAGCTAACAAATATCGAACGGGTCTGTAGATATACCAATGAGTATATTTTCAGAGCTTTCAATAAAAGTATGCAATGGTTCTTAACCGTAAAACTGAATGTTGGTGGAAAGTATTTATTGGGCGAACATAGCCGAGAAACGAGTGTGTCCAATTGCGGCCCAGGCGTAGCTTTTTCGATCTCTGGCTGTGGCCAGAACACAGGTGTATGTAATGAGGACAAATCGAACTTTGGGTCGACCGCTGCTTGGCAACTGATGTGTTATTGAGCTCCCATGAAAAAGAACGGAATAAATAAATCTTGTCTTAATAATGGTAAATGTCACGATTTATGAATGTTATATATTTGTTAAGTTTGCATGCTATGAGCTTTAGTTAATTTCGCGTACGAAGTACGGTTAGATATACTTAATGTGACTATATTGTATTTCTTAATAAAGACTGTTACCTAACGATATTATTTTCCTAATTAAATTCAGGTAGTAAAACTCCCGTCAAAATCGCTTTCAAAATATTTGAAATAGCTACACATTTTTTTTATTTTAATACCTTATATACTCTCAATCATGCCAATAGGGTAAGTGTTGTACCTATTTAACACCGTGTTAGCGTGAGAGATTCTATCGCCGCCGCAGGCACTATACATACATCTATGAATTGGGGACCCCCAAAATATATAGTTTTTTTCTATTTTTTGTGTGATAATCTTAATTCGGTTCACATAATAGATGTATTGAAACTTGGTAAGTACATCTACTTACCAAGTTTCAATACATCTATTCTATAACAGTATAGCTCTTATAGTTTCGGAATAAAGTTACTATGACATACGGACGGACAGACAGATAATCATGAATAATCTATAAGGGTTCCGTTATTTGGTACGGAACAGAAAACTAAAAATGGAAGCCAAGTTAATTATTAAGAATATGCGTGGTTGCTGACTTAAAAAAGTATTAAGATCTAGGTGGATGCCAAGTTCTGTAGATAAGCCTGTATAGCTTTATCATACTTGACTAGTTACCACATACGTTGTCTCACACACACACAGACAGGTGCACGCACACAGACGCACACATAACCTTAAAAATAGGTATAAAAGTAACTTGTTTCTATAAACTAGCAAAGACGAAAAATGCCAAGCAGACTACATAGCATGGCACTCACTTATATATTATTACTATATTCTCAAATCTTATTATCACTAATACCACTTCTGAATCCGTGTATTAAAACAGTTCAACATTCCAGCAAAAATATCTGAGCAATAAATATTGGGAGCCGCGTGGCGAAGTAAGAAACATAAAATTTCAGGTGACGTTGGTCCTTCGATAAATTTATCGACAGCTCGTGGTAACAGGCAATAAGGAAATATTTATGAAGCAAAACGGTGGCGAGCGCGATTTTCATTAGCTAATTATTGGTCCCGCATCCTAGATAGCGGACCGGAGCGTTAATAATTTAACATTAGTATAAACGGCTCGTTATTTATGTTTATTTTCACGAAGCTACTAGAATACATTAATTTTTCATTAATCTATACGAATATTAAAAATGCGAAGGTTTCTGTGTGTTATTAGTAATTTTCAAGAATATGTCCGGGCACCAATTTTGCTGGCGTTATAGAGGTAACTTTAACCCCAAGGACGGACATAAGGTAGGTACTTAAATACCTCTCATCATGAGAATTCGAAAATATCTTATGTTAACATAATACACAGCCATATACACTACATCATCAAAGCAGAATATGGTGTCAATGAAACGTAGACTCGTACGGTTTTACTAATTTAAGGGTTTCACTATCAGATCGACTTTAAAAATAATGTTGTTGCTGAAGTGTCTGTTTGTAATTCTAAATTAACCAGTTTTTTATCTGTCTGTTCGTTTTTTCCGGTAATATCTTAAGCGGCTGGATCAATTCTAACGGGACTTTCACTCGTAAATAGCTGATTTGATTTTAAAAAAATGGGTACAATAAAATAAAGCCATCCATGAAATAAGGGCTTCACAGGTACCGCGGGTTACAACTAATTATAAAAAATAGGGACGCTGAGTTCTTTAACTGACTAGGCAATAGTAATATGAATAGTTTGGAAATTAAATTACGTTTTACTAAGAGCATTTATCGCAATTTAGTAAGCATGACTGCCCCTAGCAGTACCATGTCTAGTCTAATTGGCATGCTTAATTGAACGCGTGTTTCCGTCATTAGCTTGCACGACAGCGGTATATTGGCACTATACCAACAGTCGCGACGCACTATATTTATGGTTCTGTGGTGTCGCGAACGTTCACAGGCAAATGGTTCGCGGCATGCAGTACGGCATGCAGTATGGCATGCATGGCATTGCTACGATCGTAGCAGCGTAGCATCGTAACTCGTAGCATATTGTACTACGAAATCCCTGTGTAGTACTTACTGTGAATCCGCTATACGTACATTGTTTACTGAGATCGTTGAGACATTATTTCAAGGATTCTTTAAAATTAATACCTACATACTCCTCATTAATCAATTATGGCACATGTCTATTCAAAAATGTCTTTTGACTACATTTTCCTAACACTTACAAAGCAAACCTGCCCATTTTTAACTCAATTGGAATCTGATACTGTTTTCAAGAGGGTTAGGTATTTCATAAAAATATTTTAGGATATCATTCTTTCTGAATGTGACACGGCCAATAAATCGTATAATGGTGTCGTAAAATTTCGGCGGTATTATCTTGGGAAAACCGGGCTATTTTACATTCACCTGCGAGGCTTCCCTCCGCGTCCAATTTATGTTAGTGGGCACAAAACGAACGCTGACAAATGTGGAAATAAAATGAACATACGTTTTATCTCCACGCGCAAGAGGCGGGGTAATACCAGTGGCGTAGGGGTACCTTAGTAAGGATAAGTAGCTGTTTAGTACGAGGGATGCGGCCGTGGTCCCGCGAAATTAATTCGTTATATAGAATTAGGAGTTCTCAAAGAATTAATTAATAATAAAACCCCATTGTTGTCGTCTAGAGCTTACTAGGGTAAACAAAATTAGCAAAACGACTCATAAAAGTATAAGAATTGCTATAGAAAAGTGAACAAATCTGTACTCGTAGGTTCCTATCGGTACTACTTAAATATTTATTATGGAAACGTCTTAAAAGCATCCCTGGACTTTCAAACCACTCGCGTAGTTCTTACTTACGTAGGGAACGACGACGTACGAAACTAAGTGGAACTTCTCCCAGGTCGTCGCTGATAAAAATAATTTTTAAAGATACTTCACATCGCAACTTTACAAACAAGCCCAACACTTTGAACTTCTGCTACGATTCGATGCTTCTGAATATGAAAAGGTGGGCACGATACTGTAATCACTTCGAAACTTCAGTTATTATAAGTATCTTGTATGGATAAAAGTTCCTGTTCTTATAAAATGATTTTGGAGACTTAGATGTATGAAAATGAAAATGAAAATGCTTTATTCAGTTTAGGCCCTGGTAAGGCACTTATGAACGTCGAGGAATCTACCACCGTATTTAGCTAATCTGCTCTCTAAGACGAATATGTAACAAAACGCTAAATAAGTTTGTTTGTATAAGGATCTTTTGATTGGAATTAGAAAGTTAGTTAGATAGGGTCAGAATATCGGAATGTTATTAAATCCAAATATAATTTGCGAGGGAGGAAACTTTTCTCTCAGAAACATCAATCTAACTTCTGTTACTTATACCTGAGATAAAACGTTTGAGATACGGGTATCTGAAGACTAGAAGACAATATACTTTCGTCCAACATCAAGTAAACAAAGATGCTAAATAAGAGAACATTATTTAAATACAGGTGTATACCCTGCAGCCTGCTCGTTGACACAGCTTCCCGAGCACATGCTCGCTCGGCGCATACACCCGATAACGGCGCATTTCATAAAACTTTTTATACCGTCTTCACTTCAATTTGCCGTCGCGAAACTCGTCTCAAATATGATGAAAACTTTCAGTTTTTACTTCCGAATTTAGGAAGAAACGTGAGTTGAAAGACGTGCGCAAATATCATTTTGCCTATAGACCAAATATAATTAGATTATCTTGTTACATTTCACTTAATACACGAATTCAAATAACCAAAAATATTTGTTTTACTTATTCTCGTCTGGCGTTTTTTGACGAATGTTGAAACGTAAAAATATAAGGAATTAAATGAATCCTCAATCATTCTTTCGTAAAATTATCGAATATTTATTTTTAATAATTTTAAAGCCATTACCAAATTTGTACTTGCATTTCGTAATTTAATAGCACAAAAATGTAGTGTGTAAAAAATATATTTGCATTAATTTAGTATGATAAAGGAAACGTAGACGCGCGGCGGTATATCCCATGGCCCCAGAGTAATTACACGGCGCCGCTCACAAAGGACGCGAGGGCGCGGGCGGCTGCCTCGTGCCTCGCCACTACCATCGCATTTGCCGATATCTCCTACAATATACAACTGTACATTTAGACTCTCAGCATTATTCTTTTAGGAACAATGAAATTTCTTAACGTAATTACTTTGTATTGCGCTTAATAACTTGGCATAAAATAAAAAGCGAAAGTTAGGATCGTTAAGTTTAAGTAATTCTAATTGAACGACGAACATTTGGAGATTTCAGCAGCTGTAATGACTACAGGCAGAAGTGCGAGAGCATATAAGAGGCTTGCGATCAAGCTGAGGCCCCATTTTACAAGAGACCGCGTCTAGAATTGACTTAACTTGTTTTGAATTCAGAATTGTATCTGTTCTTGATTTATCTACTCTACTATTTATCTTCTTCAAAATAATAATATTTCGATCAGAAAAATGATTTGTCTTAATAAATTTTCTTTAACTTAAAAACAGCAGGTGAAACAGCTCAGCTTTTAAAATTCTGTGCGTACACTTGCATTAATAATGTACGTAAATAAATGCTTATGGTTAGCAAAGGTATCCTAAATGAAGTGTAAAGCCAGGAGGCATTTTCTTTAGCCGAAGAGTATTTGTATAATTAAGTTGCGCAGATGTGATAAGCGGGTTGTTGTTATTGCAGCGTCCCGCTATCTGCGCCGCGCTCAGCCGAGAGCGGCGAGGCCGTGCGCCCGAGCCACACCCGCTGCCCTAATGAAGCCGTAACGAAGCGAGCAATGGGAAAACCAACACCGGCACAGCTGCTGTTATTGTCATGATCGGTATAAGGAACACATTTCGAAACACTGCTTACAATTTTCTTACGGCTTTACATTCAAAGCTTCCATTAGAGCTTTTGTAGTAAAATGCACCTGATGAAACAAAATCGTCTGTATGATAGATTTTAAAAGACTGTTTTGGTGATTCTGCAGGGTTTGAAATATTATGTAGGTTTGGGGTACAATTAGAAACAATATTAGTAGCTTAAAAGGAGTCTACGGGCCTACGATCTAGTTAATTCCCTAGAATACGTTTTGTTAATCTACGTGAGACACTTATATTATTTGTCATTACGAGAAAATGTTTGTTTGTTGCGAACAAACAAAAATAAAAAGTAATTTATAGAAATTATCAAAAATTTGCACATATCATAATATACATAAACAAATGTACATAAGTAGTATAGGTTTTCTAACAAGATCCTTCAATGTGCCTATTATTATAAAAGTTTCATGTTCATTGAGAAGAAGAAGTGTCTTTATGTTAATAATAGGACATTAAATTTTAATCCTCCCGCGAGTACTTCATATTATGACTTCTAAGAACAGATATAACTTGAAATGTATGAACACGAAGTTTATTTCATATTTAGACTTCTTAAAGCAGATAATATTAAATGTTTATAAATATCTACCTAACTTCTGTGATATCTTAACTTAGTTTAATACGCACAAGTTTAATAAATAATCCAAGAGTTTTGAAAAGAAATGGACGTTTTGTAAAAGTACCTAAAGAGTTCAATGGGAATTGGTAAAGAGCAAATTCAGATCACGGCGCAGCGGTAACGAGTGCCGGAGCCACGACTCACGAGTCGATACTCGGCTGATGGCCCCCATGCTGCCGGCCGGGCGGCCGCACTCCGTACTTATAATCTAATATTCGCAATTTACGAGGATCGCGCAGAGCCCCGCTGGGACTCGTACTGCTGTCATCGACCAAATGTACCTGCCCGCTGCACTTACCTAACCGTTAACCGTATCCTCCTACTCAACTTTCGGCCTTTTCACTTTGACTAGAGTGATACAGCAACTAAGGTAAAATACACTTTGCTAAGTTTCCGTACTGTTTTATATTTAACCTCTTCTTTATTACACTAAAGTAGATATAATACAGATACTTACTTATACTAGGGATAAAATGCAAGGGTTAATTTGGAAGACAACCGATTCGTCGTAAACGCGCAGGATCTAGAGTTGATTATCGCACGGAACAAAGCTGTGTAGGTATTATGTCGTACATGTACCTACTTGATCTGAGACTGGCTGTATTGTCTATGTAAGTAATACAATTCTTCAAACTGTAGGGATATATATTTTTCCAACCACAACTAAAACACATTTTGTGACTCAATAAAATTGCGTTTTACTGACATGTGTCCCGTACAAAAGCAAAAGCATAAACACGAACAGAAGATAAATGGGAGAGACACGGAAGAGCAGTATTACTAAAAGTAACAACGGCTATTGTATCCGACACGGCGCTATACGATACAAGATAACTCGACAGGCTTCTGTGCGCTCTCGTCACACTTAGATAAATCTTCAATATCCGCCTGTATCGCGGCTTTGGCTCACAAACATGAATAGTGCTTACCACGGAAGCTGCATAATGTCGCACACATTACATTAATATGCTATTTATACAACAAACAGTGATGAATTAAAAAAACTGCCACGCAAGCGACTTAAATTCGAATCCCAGCCTGTACCAGTGAGTACTCCGAAAGCTTAAGAGCAATGATTTCATACGTCGATTGGTCATGAGGAAACTTGCATATACCCGAGAAACAGATAAATCAAAGACGTTCCTATGTAGAAATAGTACTTTGGCACTTAATATTCTTCGGTGAAAAGTGGGTGTTATCACACACACTTCTAAACACCTCGGCGTACCCCTTCGGGGGTAGCAGAGTCTAGGATGGAGTGAGCATATTATCTTCATTAAAATATTAATAAATTCTTAACTACCCACCTAACATTTTCGAATCTCTTTATAAACACTTCAAAGTATCAAATCCATGATTATTATTTACACCATTATAAGGTGCTAAGTATTCACATTTCACGTTAATATTAATGTAATTTAACGCTCCAAATATTTAATGGATCAACAATTTTGGTTAAACATTAATATAGTACTAATATAGAGCCACAATGAATATGAAATAACCTTCGCCGACCGTGCACTGTGCACGCAAACAATACGAGATAACAAGGAAAAATTGATGTTCAAATTCAAAATAACCCCAAGTAAATGTAAACACAGTGGTACAATACAATGAGAGACCGAGGGCGACATATTTACTCAAATTTGAATCCGGGACGTGAGGAGTCAGCAGTCTATTACGTGACCGTTAATAGCATTCAGGCTCGGGCCGGGCTCCGCCGGCAGACTAGCTGGCTCTTCGCCCCGAATCGTTACACCGCCGAGCCCGGGGCGGGGAAAGATCTATAAATTACTGGAACGACAACTCGTTCCGCGCCAGATAAAGCTACGCCGCAAAACAATGCGCCAGACGAATGCCTTAGTCGTTATCAAACACAATTGTACCTATATCTTTATGAACGATTTACTCTAAGGCACTCTCTAGTACTTGGTACAGTTCGCCCTTGTGTCAGGAATAAAACAATAAAGTTGGACTGGATGTCCAAATATATAGGTACTATTTGTATTTTTGGGTTTTATATCGTAGTCTTGACGTGTGTTCGAGAAGATAAGTAAACTGAATGATTCTCTATAACTTACGACTAGCCTCAATTTGTTTCAGAAATCGCGTAAAGGAGGCGAACGTTCCTGAACTCCCAATAATTTAATAAAGAAAGTTTAGTCAGCGTGCGTGGCTGGCACGCTCGCCGCAAAAAGCCGAAAACTTTGATTCAATTAAAACACAAAGTTGGGCGAAGAAGTTTTGAGCGCGGGCGAGTGCTCGGTGCGGTGAGGCGCATGGCGGCGCATTGCGATGGTGACTGCGCGCCGGTCTCACTAAATCAAAACTTACACTAAGCTCCGTGACTCCTTCCCACGGACTTACTTACGTCGTACATTGTACATCCGACTCTACCCGTTTCACATTATAATTTTACGAACTCCATTTGCATATTGTGCTTTACAACAGTAAATTCTCATGAGGTTCATTCTGTGGGAAAGTTACACATTTTAAAATGTTAACTAAACCTAATGCTGGACAGAGTTTATGTGTTAAAAAAGGTGAAGGGTCCGGTGGGACTGGGCCGCGTAGCCTGCGAAATCCGCTGGTGGGGAATAAGGGGTGTCGAGCATTGTTATGCAAATTGAGGTCGTTATTTCTCTACGAGTGAGGAAGGAGCGCGACAGCGAGCGCGAGCACTGGCTGCGCATGGCGATCTCCCCGCACCACCCGCCGCCGCCGCCGCTCCTCGCCGCCGTGGAAGACGCTTTGCATAATTGCTAATACAAGTATACATACCCTGCGCAACCGAATAAAAACTACTAACGGCTTCGCACAGTTCGCACTCCACGCAACCGGTAGGTACCACGGTTACCACTACCATCGACACGAACCCCTATAACATTCAATTAAGTTATATAGTAAGTGTGGGCCTGTAATCATTGTGCCTAGTTTATCTAACTGGTACACCAAAGGACTGCAACACAACACAAAACATGGCAAAATCATCATTATTTGACATTTTCAAGCAAATAAATGATTAACGTCAGTCCTGAGATAAGAACAGCAGATTAAAGTCTATTTCTACAAAAATGTTAATCTGTCCTTAAGGCCGTAGAAGGTAATTTTTCAAGTATAATCGACAGAATTTTTCCCTCACTCTGTTAGAATGACTAAAGTTCTGGCCATCATATTCATATTTTCGGCCGAATTATCCAATATAATAAGTTTCAAAAGAGTAAGAGACGACTTTTAAAAGGAAAAGTTCTGCGAAAGCACGTAATGGCTCATCCCGCTCACGATTCCTGCGCCCGAGGCGGAACAGGCGGACCGGCCGCGTCAAATAAGTTTCTAATTGCTTATATTACCAAGTTATATTCGCTCTTCAGAGTAATTAAGCCAGGAAGCTATAACCGCATTCACGTATTTCATCCAAGTGCTATCTTTACATTTCGCACTCCTTGACACCGAAATAGTATACATAACATAAGTTCGAAAGGAAAACCGTAAGTGGTTTTTAATCTATGAGTACATTTTCTTAAATTTAAACAATCCTATATAAATAAAAAACCATAAATTAAAGCTCTTCTAGTTTGGATATGAAAACGAAAACACTTTGACATAACTCAACCGCAAAGGTTGCGAGCAACCCATTGAAGTAAAGCGGTGAAATGCATCCGCGTGGAAAAGTCATGAAAAATACCCTCTCTTTTCTACAGAATAAGCCTCTCGAAGAGGTGACAAAACGCTCGCTCGCCGAGGTCTGCCCGTGGCGTAATAAAAGTGACGTACGAAGGTGTACACGTACCATGCACCCCCCGTCGCCACCTACGTCGTGGTTTACATATGTACTACATAGCACCTATATATCATATATACCTCACAACCCTGTAGTAATAGTAGGGGCTACAGTAAGTTTACGTCGTGAGTACTGAAAATTCATACCGTCTACCATGGCCATGGAAATGAAACACTATGGTTTTACTATATACTAGCTGTGCACTACGATTTCAACCGCGTAGATTTAGTTTCATCCTTATTGTCGCGGAACCCTAATATTTTTAATAAATAAAAGTAAGTTACTCCTTGAAACATCAGCTACCTTCCAGTGAAAGTTCCGTTAAAATCGGTCCAGCCGTTTCAGAGATTACCCGGAACAAACAGACAGACAGAGAAAAATTTTAAAACTTGGTTTTTCAGTGGCAGTAGCGTGTATACTTTCATATGCATTTAGTGAAAAGCTGTAATTTAGGCATTACAATCAGACACTTCAATTTTATTTATCTGTATAGATATAGATTTCAATTTGAGAATAATTTCGGTCTGTTTACAATTATATTTTATGAACTTAGGTATTTTGTAAATGCTGGATGAAATGAACCAACATTATTTAATGTAGTCCCACAAATAAAAGTAACAATCCCCTCTAGAAAGAACCATATACGAAGAATAATGTAATGTTAGAGTGGGCAGGCAGACGCTTAAATTCAGGAGACATGAAGAAAATGTGTGCTATTCTAGCTTTCAAGTTGGCAATAATGCGGTGGATGTGTAGCGTGCTTGTGGCGTTACCGTAGCAGTAAATTAAAGCCGGGTGAGAGACGCGCTATTTACCCTGCACTGGGTACTTTACTGGAATCGGATCATTCTGTACACACACTACTACGATGTCTACGATAGTTCAACTAAGCAACGACTTCTAGATTTATGCAAATACTTGCATTGTGCTTCTAAGTACGAGTATAATTTGACATTGATTTTGTTTTCATGATATCCTATAAAGATTCACTACAGATCAATATTTTTAAAATGCTGTTTACTACTTATAAAAAAGGCTATAGCATTTTGTTAGTTTGACTATGTTTGTTCTGTCCGGGTTTATCGTAGAAATGGCTGACCAAACTTGGTAAAAACATTGTTGACTTTTAGGTTGCGAATGATATTATTATATAACCCAGAAAAAAATTAAGCTTACTTTCCAAATCCGGTTTAAACGCGCGAGCGTTAGTGGTAATATTGCTATATTCGCATACTAGAACACGGTCCATCCCTGTGGTCCATTCCTAACGCGTAACAATAGCACAAATCATTTGGAAGTTCTGTCTAAGCCGGAGAACGGTTTGGTTATCCGATAGCTGGCACAACCTCGCACTAATGTCGCACGAGCCTGCGGTTTAAGCGAGCTGAATGTACCTAAGTACTGATCGACGACATTCCTTGGCAATTACCCCAAATTCTTATAATATATTACATGCGACTGAGTTTTTATTCATTGTAGGAGATATATTCACTTTGAGCCAAATACCTGCAAACGAAAAAATCCAGTTATAAATTATAGCCATAAAAACATCTAACAGATGTTGATAATGTTCAGAGAGAATTTGTGTTTATGAAACAGAAAGAAAATAAAGAAACCCAACTTAAATTTAGTGCATCGGTCTGAGAGTGTTTACGAGGCGGGCCCCAGAAATAAACACACCGACAGTAAAGCACAAAAGGCCAGGCTCCGGGAAATTGTTACCCATTCCCTACTTCATCACTTCTGACTAACAAATGAGAACGTGCACACTTCGATCCTGCTGAAGTATGAAATGTCTGTAATAACACGTACTAGCCGTCAATTTGAATTAGAAAATCTTGCCTTTATCCCATTCCCGTTACTATTACTGTTTATAGCAGTTCTTGCAATACGCGACAGGGTTTCGTCGAAGTCAAGCTAATTAAATAGGTTGATGATGAAAGTATGAATTCAAACAAAAACAAAGTAATACCAACAATATGTTGTTGTGTTAATTGGTCACGGACCCACTAGACTCTTAGTGCCGTAGAACTCGCACTAGATCCATTTCTTGTGGAACATGCTAATCCTTTAGTGAACATTGAGAATCAAATAACATTAGGGACGAGTGGGATATTTTCATATTGAGGGTCCAGAATGCCCTGGTCATGTGGGTCCAACGTACAAGAATGAAAGATCAATTAGGTTTGAGACCAACAGTACACACAGCAAAATTTCTCACGCTCGGTTTGTTTTTACTACAACCACCGGCGAAATGTCCGAAAACTTTAACAAAAACGCATAAAAAAACACAACAATGTAGTATTTACTAAGTTTACATTGTGTTCGGCAAAGGAGGTAAAAACGTTGTAAAGGCTAGTAATGAATACAATAGAGTGTGAGTTTGCGGCGGAGGGTCTACGGCTGAGAGAATTGCTGTGAAAATACAAAGTTACGTGCCCCAAAACTTCTACCGTAAGGAAAAGACACGCAAGGAAAAGAGCACATTTACTGGTATTACAACGTAAAATATAAATCGATACTTACTTCATTACTGCGATTCGTAAGCCTACCACATTCTGCGTGAAATGTGGATTATACATAGATACCTACTTCTTACCGATAGTTAACATTTTTAGAGCATTAACACAACGATCCATACAAATGCTGGGCGCGGATACAAATTAAATCATTAACAATACTCAGTAGTCAGTCCCCACGTGGCCACCATTAGCTGTGCTCGCGCCATTATCACCCTCACTGGTAAATTAGATTACTTAACTGATATAAAAGTGTTGGTATCCACGATATCTAAGCACGAGTGTTAATATGGTATTATATTTTTTATAACAAGTGAGGCGGATAGAAATTACCTCGGGTTTCATGTCATTGCAATCAAAATCTATTCAAATGTTTACTTATAGCTTTCTGTGAATGTACGTCATTATACTCACAAACGGATAAACGTATCGAATAATCGTGCGACATATAAAACTCATATTATTTTACAAATAATCTAAAAACAGTTCTTCATTAAATGACAGCGAGTTTGGAGAGGGCGCTAATGAGGGAGCATAAAGCGTAGCGTCGTAAAGCTAGAACATTAAGCGCTACTGCCAGGAGCTGTCCGTAATCTATTCGTAGCTATTTTAATTAGCATTGTAGTGATAATAAAACAAGGGAGAAGTTTTTGTGGATTCTCTGAGGATGTTCCCCGACCCGAGCTCGATGTCGAAACAGTCTGGCTATCGGCATCGCCCGCAGTCTCCTCTCTACTCGCTGTCGGTCGACCACAGGGGAATACGTCAACGAACTTCACGCTCACCAAAATTATAGCTACTACGTGCTAATACCGAAATGTCAATTTAGATTTCTGAAAATTTTATGATTACAGAGTACGATTACGTACGTTTTCCATCATTTATATAAAATAATAACTGGACTGACATACAGGGTGTCGGTTAATTCCGGGCAGCTCTTAAAATGTGTGATAGGGTATAATTTTAGGAAGCAATTAAAATAATTACGACAAAAATATCTTCTTCCGTTTTCGAGTAATTGACGTTCAAACTTCGCCATTTCAATACCTTATTTTCGCATAAAAGTCAGCTGTAACGTAAAGTTATTCACCTGAAATCTAACTACGTTTTTATTTTTTTTCTCCCACGAATAGTTCCTGAAATAACCCCATGAAACCTGTTTTCGAAACTATTTATCTACTTCTTAAAATTTTTATGATTTTTGAGGTCATCGTTACAGTTCATACTCCTGTGAACTCTGATAACCTCTAACGGGTTCAATTGAATTAGGTAAAAGACAGACCGATGATTTACAAAGAAATGCCGCCACAAGAATCAAAGTTACTGCCGGCTTTTCGGTACGATATCAAAGACACCGCGCGGCATCATTAAAAAAGCGCGGTGTCTTTGAGTTCAGGCGGCACGTGCAAATAAAGAGATATCGCGGCGACTTTCGGCAGCGCGCGGCACGCTTTGTGTTTATTAGTGTGTGTGTGTTTATTAGTGGTGGGATTATTTTAATCGATCACTCGATTAAAAGAAAAAGTACCTAATGCTTCCATTAGTAGTAAATACCAATTCATTGTTCGCATAGACTAAGTGAAAAACCTAGGTACTTGCGTTATTGTAGTAATTGGATAGTAGAACTTTTGTAGGTAAATGTAATGTAGTTAGGTAGAGTATTTCTAATTCTCAATAAAATTTGTGATTTTATAGGATTCTGATATTAAATAAACTACTTACCTCAATTATCATCTGAGTACAGATTCAATCATTTACTCTTGTAGTAGAGCACTCACTTAAAGACAACACAATTTTAAACAAGAATACCCGAGATATCTTTTAATATCACGTACTATGTAAATTGTACCTACATAATAACGTAACTTTATTAAATCGGTTCTGTGATTTGTTTTTATTATCAGTATTCAGTAATTTAATTTATGTTTCGATAAGTCTATCGATAATAGCGTCCCATCCCATCCCTATTTCGTACGTGCCCTCGCGCCGCGCCGCTATGATAGAACTGTATTAGGGCTGTCGAACATGGTCTATTTACTCTACTTGTTCCACGAACCCTGTTCGTAGGTATTAAATTAATTCACGCTCTTAATTTATTTTAATTTTATTCTTAACGTGAATAAATAAAAAGAAAGAATGAATTTGAAAAATGTTTATTTTTACAAAACATCGTCTAAACCAAGACTACTATTCTACGGATCTTCTCAGAAAGCTAGTTTCCGAACCGGTGGTAAATTATTCGACATTCATAAGTACCTTACCAGGGCCTAAACAGAATAAATCATTTCCATTTTCATTTTCACTAGACCAAACTCTGACTAAAACTATGTCCATCCCTTTTGATATCTGTATCACAAAAAGAGATAGCACTACTTTTAATTAAACCAAGGGGAAATGGGTAAAGTTTTGATACCGGGATTAGAACCGGCACGTCTACGCTTGATAAGCGATGTCTAATCCACATATTGTGTTACCAGTCGGAGTCAAAACTAAATCAAAATAATTCGTATGTTAAAAGTTGTATCTTGAAAAAAGTGTGCGACACCCCTATTTCATTCGCACTTTTATGATTTAGTACCTATTTATTTGTTTCAAAATCAGTCTAATTCGGATAATGGTCGCGGGCGTGTGCTTCTAAGCAAAGTTTTTTGTTTCCGTCGTGACCTTGTTACTTTCATTTTCTCGTTAGTTTGTTAGATACTTAGTACCTACTTAATTAGTATTATCATGCCGAACTTTCAGTACTCAGATGTTCAGTATACCGACATGGTTTTGGCCTATGCAATAGCAAGCTGCAAGGGGTAATACTGGTGAAGCGTTGCGTTTTTATTTGGACTTTTACGGTCATCGAAGTGATGAGTGCGTGCCCTCTTCAGGTAGAGTGCTTATGAGAGTTGTGCAACGGCTGAGGGATAACGGAAGTCCAAGCTCAGGCTTGTTTGGATGTGCAAGGGCGCAATTTCGAACACTTGCCCATTTAGAAGTTGACTGAACTAGCGGTAATAATGCTTTCAGTGATAACAATGTTTTGTATGTGAGTGAAGTGATATGGTCCAGACTAAGGTGTATCCTGTCATAAATAAGGTCAGTTAACTAAATGATTTGAAGTAGGTACCTACCTATACTTACGTAGATTATTACCGCGTACGTAATGTAGGTGAACGCGGCCGCGCGTTCATGCAACCTGGCTTAAGGCCGCGAGCTCTTCGACTATAGCTTATAACTACGTTATTGTTGGAGCTAGATATTTACGACTTCAACATAGTGCTATATTCATATAACCCTACAACTTCTATAAGACTACTGTTTCGAATTCTCCGACACCCTGTATATACGGTATAAGAAATTATATACCTATAGTAGGGGAGCCCAAGCGGGGATTTCGTGTTTTCCTAAAGCGCGGCAGATTAATATACAGGGGGATACCTTGTGCCCGGTTAAGTACCTCCACCAAATCCGCGCGTCCAGGATAAAGGCTGTTTTAAAAAAAAAAAAATTAATGTCAGATTAGGCGAATCCCTCTAGATAATCGTCAGATTATAAGACAACACGTTTAGGACATAAAGATGAACCATATATATCTTAATCTGACGCGCTTGAGTATTTCAAAATGGCGAATTTTTTTTCATATTATAATAATGGCCGCGAGTTTGCGTCAATTTCGAAGTCGTCAGATTATTGCATGAGAGCTTTATTTAAGGTTCACTTAACACCCCTAAGATTTTTTTTTTTTTTAATTTTCAACCCTTTCATACGACCACCCCCATCATGCGAACGAACAAATTAACATACATCTATTATTAAAAATACGTAGGACATTTATGCCATCAATATCTGACGCGCTCGAGTATGTACCACATAACAGTTTTTTTTACAAATTTGCTATAGCTATAGCCGCTTCCCCCACCCATGAAAAGGTATACATTATTGACATTCTTTTCTTATTATCATCTAAGCATTGCAACCCAATAGGTCTTTATGACGCTCGAGTAAATCCCCATTTAGCATCGTGGGCTCCCCTACTACTACTTACGGTAGTGACTTATAAAAAGCTATTTTTTTATTTCTCTTTGACTGTCTGTCTGTTTGTTTGTTCCGGACAAGGCGTAACTAAGGCTAAGATTAATTTAAAAAAAAACTTCTGCGGTTCTGCGGGTCTCACATTAAATTAACTCTATGCAGGACACAACTAGGTTAATGCTATATTTGTGGCAACCAAACGTGCAATCCGCCTTACGGTAAGCGACTACTGCAGCGTATGACCGTAGGATCCCGTTATACATAGGCTATGTTCATCTATCGCACATCTTTCGTACATTTCGATGAAAAAAATGGTTTGGAGTACATACGGGTATAAAGCATTCATATTGGTAGTTTAAAGTATTTCTACTTTTAGGAAGTTATTCAAAGAAAAGTTAGGAATATCAAGATATCAAAAAGGCCCACCAGAAATAACTGTAATCCTGAGATATCCAAACAAGTCTGAATCCGCCAGCATTGAACATCCTTTAAGTTATCCAGGCACCAAATATGTCTAAGAACGTGAAAAGAGGTGAAAAAGTTTGGCTGTAAAACCCTATTCCCTCAGAGAGCTTGTAGTATTTATAATTTATATTTACGCGGCAGACGAAACGCCCATCGCATGCCAGCTCTGAAATGCAAAACCTGAGTAAAGCACAAACATGCCATCTATATAACATAGTAACATGTTAAAATAAATCTGTCTGCCTGGGTGTCTGTCTTTTATTGCAATTTTTTTGACACTGTACGTACAATCATAATAAAGACTGTTCGTATGTATGTATAATTATTCAAGATTCACTTTAACTTTTTAGGACCTAGCCTAACAAAATAGGTACACATCAGTTAATCGAATTTAATACGTACTGACGTAAATGTATACGTGTATGACGTATATTTATCTACACAAATTTAACATATGTATCTACCGAAGAAGAAATTGCTACGTTCGTGAGTTGAACGAATACATTAGAATATGAATACTACGTTTTATATTCAATGCTGCAAAATATGGTCTGTTTGATTTTATAGCATTTTTATTTTATACTAACCAACCCACAACTTATGTTGAATGAAATGTTTCACGAAGTCGGTGGTTAGAAAACGCATTCGTAGATTGTACAAAACAAATGCAGTATTATATATATCTACGCCCAATAAGTGCACTAGTCTTGCTTGTATGTATGTGTATAGTATGTGTGTAGGTGGTGTCAGAGACTGCAGAGAGAGGACAATACCGACAGAGCGTACTATTAGTGAACCAACGTGCCTCACAAGAGGTTGGACATTTAACTGGAGCGTATCTGTGTAAAGTAAATCTTGAGTACGAGCCACGATAGCCCCACAATCGTTTTGCTCCTATATATACTTACTATGTTCCACGCCAGACTACTAGTGTTGTAGTAATACTGTTACTGAACAATTACACAAATTGTTCTTGCACGTTTGTTGGCACCTTTGCGCGATTAATTCTCATTGTAGTATAACATATAGGATTCAAAACTTTAAACTCGGAAATGGTATAAGACAGCATTATTTAATTTGAAAAATATAACGTGACAATAATTTTATTTTGTGAACAGAAGGCCCTATTTGTTGAAAGCCATCCGAGGGAAGGAGGTTGCATAGAATGATCATAGATTTTATAATCTGCCTAAGTGGATATATACCCAATGTAAAAGAACTAAGACAATTACAAAGGTAGTTATTCAAGTTAATTTATAACGAGGCAAGCTAGGAGCACGCAGTCAGCAGATAGCCGCGCAAAGGAACAAGTTCACAAGTAGCGAGCATCCCCGAGGACGGCATTACATTACGCTATAAATTTCAACCGCACCCGACCCGGTCACAATTCTCTTTCTTTCATATAAAAAGCCCTTTGTTTTCACTGTCTCCAATAGGTGTTTCCGATCGGAGCGACGGTCTGTAACGCTTGATATTAAAAAAGTTTTTCTATAAAGAATCCAATGCGACAGACTGCGTAAAGATTGCATTGCAATTAAACTGAGCTATTGAGGAATAAAAACAAAGACAGGCTTTCCACAAATTTTAAAAACAAACACATCTTCTGTAGAATTATTATTATATTTGTGCTTTTTGTTATCTTAACAAGTACCGAACAGGTGGATCGTGTCTGTCGCTGTTTCTCAGACACATTTCTAATGCAGGACTTCGTAGACGCCTATTCGTCGCTCCATTTCAAACAACATTAAAAAATATATATTTTAAGCAATATCTAATACTACACAATTTATATTCTATGCAATTTGGCAAGACACACATCTTAAATTGGGATAACAATATAAATATAGAACATATACACTTATCAATATATAGTTGTCAAGTTGGCAATTATATTAGACTGGTAAATGGAGCAAATACCTAAGTACAAGAACAGAAACAGGTACCTACGTTAAAACAAAATAGCGCCTACGTTAGTTACGTAACGTTACGTTAGTGTAAGGCCGATATAAATAAAGACAAGGGGCATTTGTCCGGCGAAATGTGATTCGCCAGGTCAGGTGGCACACGCTGAAAGCGTTCATAAATTTATACGAGCTGAGGCTATGCAGGACGCAGGTGGCGATATACTTGCCAACGTTCAACAGAAGCCTACCTACTCTCGTTACTAAGAACCTACTATTCCCTAATAGTATTCTATGGCTCCGGTCACATATACCTACTGTGTTTGGATTATATTTATCCGAATTTCATACCTTTTTAAATTGAGTTTCCACTATACATACAAAGGTCCAAAAAAGTAAATGTCGAATACACCAGATCAATGTTCGCTGAAGCAGCGTGTGTGCGGGCATACCGGGTCTCAGCTAACGAAGTAAACACCGACATAGACAATCCACGTCCGATGAGCACGCTAACATAGCGGCAGTGCGAAGACAAAGGGCTGATTACACTGATTACTGTTCCGTTATTTCTGTCGCAGAACCTTTCTCGAAATCGTAGATAGAAAATAGTACAATACGTATACTTACGTTTTATATTTATATTATTTATACATACTAGGGACCGGCCCTCACTTCGAGTCGTGTTATTTTTTTTAAGATTATTTAAAAAAGTTGTCTTCTCTCTACTATCAATAAATTATAGCATTCTTTCATAAACCCATCGGAGTTCAACGTGTTAGTAATAATCGTATCAAGATCCTTAACGTAGTGTTGAAAAAAGGTGCGTTAAAACTGATGAAATATCATTGAATGGAAATTACCACTTCAATTTATACTATACTAGCTGTGCCCCACGGTTTCACCCGCGAAGATTTAGTTTCATCTTTATTGTCGTAGAACCCTAATATTTTTAATAAATTTTTATTTATCTGTATAGATAAAAATGTTAAATAAAGCCAAATAAGTTTTAATTTTATGAAATAGAGCAACTCAAAAATTTACATGTAAAATAAGTAGGTATCATTCTCGCATTCGTAAACTTTAAATAATACTGAACAAAGTAAAACAAATAATTCTGTTCAAAGAGCCTTAACTCTTATGCGCGTCAGTTTCCTTTCGTTGATCGGGACGACATGCGCCGCATCATTGCTGTATGAACTTGATGCGTATCGACCACCGTCGAGGCTACATAGATATAACTCCTGTAAGTCAAAAGTACTTTTGAGTGTACTTACAGCGAGAATGTATTTAACGAATCGGTCGATCCCGGGTGAACCAAAGCATTCTCTACATTCGCTTGAAGTTGCGATTTCTTTAACAGACTTGCTACACCAAAGCATTGCATATAGATATAGCAACGAGTGGAACGTCCCATGCATTTCGCTTCACTGCTTCGATACAACACTCGGTCCCCAATTTTGTGCGGGTATGCGCTCGTTTTATTGTCACATCGCAAAGCGCCGTCGAATTCTCGCGGCTGCAACACAAAAACAAAGTTCCAACCGTGTGGAAACATCAAAAACCAGGAATTTCCAATATTACAATGAACAATTCCGAAAGATTTTCTAAAAGGGGTGAATATTTATTCCATAAAATTCAGATACAAAGCCGTTCCGTGTAACAAAGGTTACTAAGCATATTCTGACGCCTGTATCCTAAGTGGCAAACAGCACTCTCTGCTTAGTTCTTTCTAGCATACATCCCATATGCTACAATAAGAGCTTTCATCTTTAATTGTTTAATTGCTCGTATTGTTAAGTTTCTATACATAGTTGATAGTACTTTAGCATTTGACGGAGAACAGCAGATACATTTTTATCAGGAGCGCAAACTTGCAGCCGCTCCGTGGACATAAAACTTTACTTAGCGAGCCACAAATCCTCGTAACGTTAAGCCGAGATAAAACACTAAGCTGCGGCACAACGAGGCCATGCTCAAATTTTTCACCTGGGGGCCGCGCGCCGTTCTGCCAGAGAATGTATTCCGCGCGAGATATTACTTGCAGATGAATTATGATGGCCTGTAATGAAACTGCCAGCTAAGCTACCATGCCTTTATTACACCTTACTAAACTACTATGACCATAGGATGGTCTTACAACTTTTCACGCTCAACCTACTTTGACACTGTGTGGTACTGTATAATACCAATGGTACAATTTTAATAGGTAGCTCAAAACATTGCTGAAACTTTAATACATTGCAGATTTGCTCAATTCACTCATTCAAAAGCGCTTTGGTTGTTCAAACGTAGATGTGGATGCGAACGTAGCTCGGTATCCGAGATCAGTAAACAGAGAAGAGTAATAAAGCCATTAATTCCGCTTTACGTGCAAATAACATAAATCAGACTGTAGCGAGTCGCGCCGCAAGACCTCTAGAAGCGGCACACAGCCGAGCCGCGGGTAAATTAAGCGCCTGTCATACGTCCTTCGGTAGACAAAGCACCGCAGATTACACTTATTGCTTATCCTATACCTACTATACTAATAAGTATCACCTTTTAATTTATATCCAGGAATTGCATTACCATAGCATATCAATACAAATATTTTCTCAGCATTCCAACCGAAAATGAAAACTTGGAGCTCGAAGCAATGCACAATATTATTGGCAATGCCTTTAGCTCGTCGGTAAACTCGTCCTGAGGATTAACGAAAATTAGATTTCAATAAGACGCTTGAACCGAGGCACGGAACAAACCTAAGTCGAGCCGGGTAATGCGCAGACGGTCACGCTCCTTTTCATACTATGTCAGCATCTTGAAGCCCCAATCGCTCACGAAATCTATCTGCGATTTATCGGATCGCTTCAATAAATATAAGTACTGCAAACGAATGAATGTAGAAATCATCAAATTTTAATAGTTACATAAATTCGGTTCTCCATCACAATTTATATAAATTTCACTCTGCATGATATCTCAGTATAGGTTGCCGTTAGTAGTAACAGTAACCAAATAAACAACAATATACAAGGGAAACAAAGCGGACGTTAAAGAAAAGGCCCGTCCTGAATGAAAAGTCTCCTTTCCAATAAATTATTCCCCAATTCGGCCGTTTCGATTCAAATTGAAAGACCATCTCTATATAGAGATTTCTGTAACCGCAAAGGAAAAGAGAATACAAATAGCCATATAAACGAAAATGAAATGGCTTCATGAATCGTACTGCACGAGTCATATTTGTGGGCTCTTTATCCGAAGAGGATATTATAAATTATTTATGATTGGAAATATTATATAGGTCGACGTCTAATAAAATTGTCATGTGTTCGGTTATAGGATCCGATGGATCGTTTTACTAATTCGATGTATCGTGGATAAATTTCTATATTCGCATGCCATTCGCGCCCTCTGCAGATAGCACGCATAATTCTCACAGGAACGCCTCGTGTTCGAACGAAACAATAGCAGATTATCAAACAAAACGACGTAAATAGTTCTTGGAATAGGAGAAATAGGGCGCGGGTTAAGGGTCCGCGGGATACCCGGGCCGCGACTCGAATGCTAGATGAGGCAATGATTCGTTTACCAATTTATACAAGTGCCATTGTCTTATTTACAAAGAATATCCGAATATACTTACTTGTAAAACCTAAACATTTCTAGTTGCTGTTTCAAGAATAATTTCTTAGACAGTAACAAAAGAATGAAAAGGTATTCGATACTAACTAGGATTTCTCATTGAATGTCAAATACAATGAACTTCCTGTTCCGATTGCAACTAGCTGTGCAATACTATAGCCAAGGGAGAAGAGAAGCGGTCTTTCAATAGCTGTACAAAGGAGAAGCAGGAAACGCGGTACCTACCTACCAGTTTTAGCCGATCGTCGTTCACATAGAAAAACCTTTAGTCTGGCTGGACTCTGCGGTCTTTTAAGTCTTGGAAAAATGTTTTGCTCTACTATTGGTATTGAGCTTTTAGAATATGGTATGGTTTTAGTTATAGAAATAAGTAATTAATTATAAAAACATCTTGTTTATCGTATATGCAATAAACAACTAGGACATGCATACTTACATGGCGTGCTTAGTTTCTGGCAAATTAATTAGTTTATTTAAGAATGTATACAATTTTATTATAAAATATACTAAGAGCAAGAATGCTTGTGATAAGATAATGATGCAACTTATGTACAGTGACATTAACATTCAACAAAGTCCTTACTTTATGTACGAAAAAAAAAAATAGCAACTGAGTTTGATAAAAATTAATTTGATGGGCATGTACTTAGAGCTAATAACAAACGAACAACTATTAGTACATTGTTGCTAATATATTAATTTTCAGAAATGTTGATTAGTAACGCAATACTCTGAAAACGGCACTATACAGCACAGTGTTAAAAGACATTGTTTATGATGTATGTGCTTTTAGGCATATACATCTTGTCTTTAGATAACTGCCATAAGTCTATGACTGAACAATTTGGTGTAACGCCTACCTGTCATGCCCAAATAATTTAATATAGGCGGCGCATTCCAAAAATAGGTGTTCAAGGGCACATGTACCAGTGTGACAATTCAATTATCCTTTAGCTAGAGCGGAGCAATCTGACTGCGTCTCAAAACAAAGGCCCGGCTAATAGTATCGCGCGACGGATAAACAACGCGACACGGAGTTTGTGTTGAAAAAATAAAGGCGCGACGACGCCCGAATAAATGAGAACGGCGATAAACAGGAGGATCCGCAGCGAGCGGAGGGTCGATACCGAAATACATTATTCCCCGATCCGAGTGTTCCGATTCAAATTGAAAGAGCACCTCCAACATGAGATTTCTCAGGCAGCGAGTGGGCGCAGAATATAAATCGACGCATAACCAGAAATGGAAGGGCTGTGAATTTCCGTTTCGCGGTGAACGGTCCTGTTCGAATGCTACCCTTTAAACATTATATTAACACGTATCATGACACACTAGATATACGTATTGTGTGATGGTGATACAAATCTAAGGTATTGTCTCACGTCTAATTGATTTTCAATACAAAACATCAACAAATGAAAAAGTTTTACCGTCTGAATAGTATTGTACTGCAAGCTTGGGCTCGATGTCGACGGCAAGTCTCGCTCAGATAGCTCTATGCTTAGATATAGCAAATTTTCATTTTGTTCCAGTTACGACACTTATATTGAGATTGGATAGTAGTGTTCATAAATTGGCACCTATGCTCATATTAGTAGTGAAAATAATAACGTTCTAGCTTTTCCGTAACCTAATTGAAACAAACATTATAAACCTATTTTAACTATTTATTGAATATATTTATTTGAAAAGTAGAAATGTGACATACGCCTCCGCTCATCATGTATTCTGTCCAATTCGCAACACACCCAGTCGATATTTATGTTACTGAAGGCTCGGCTGACTCCTGGCACCGTTTCTTTCCGCGCGCGTTATAAAGCTATTTAATTCACATACGTTATTTACTTTACCTACATACATGGTAAAATTATCGATAAATTATCTAATCCTTATTCATTATTCTAACGTTTAATAAGTGCAATTTTAGTATACCCTGCTCGTTAAATTATGATGAAATGTATACCTAAAACCTACTTATTTTACTTAGTATTATGAAATTATTATTTATATTTGATCTTCCATTTTTTTACAGATGAGTCATGCTGCAGTGTTACACAAGTCAAGTTCAAGGTAAAAAACCAGCAAGTAAGGCAGCAGCTTAGTACTAGATATATTTAGTAATGACAAGTACATTAAACGAAAAGGTCTTATAGGTACTTGAAATAGGTCTTAGACCATCTATCGCAATACACCCCATTGCGACGGGTGAATTGTGAAAATAACAATTGAATACTTAGTAGTGTTATACAACTATCCCTTAATTACAATAAACGTCGGCGATAATGTACAGCAAATAAGTCAAATTACAGCGGTGGTGAAGCATAAATACTTGAGGAGGGATTTGCGAAGGCATTTAGCCCGCACAAGTTGATTTGGAGAGACGGCCAAGCCCCGAGCCCGAGCCCCGAGGCGACCCTGGGCGCCGCGGTGGCTTGTCCACGAACGACGGCACTCTAACTTTATTAAGGACGAGGCTCCGTCGCTGAATCAAGGTGACGCCGCCTTCACAATGCCCTATTCACATTTAAATAGCTTTACGCCCAATTGCGCTTCAATACGGCTCTAGCTCTCGGGAATAGTTATACAATTAAACAAAGACGTACTGGCGAATATCTCACGAAACATTTCTAACGTTAATTAAAGAAATATCTGGTTCAAATAATTTCTCGAAAAATATGAAATTGGCATATAGCTCCAAAAAACTTTCGTTAACGGTCACTATTTTTGTATAAAGCACACTATAAATAAAACCATTAGCTGCAACATTATGACAAAACAAAAAGTATCATCATAAGCTATTAGCGCACAAACAACACATGCTGTTTTGGCATCTGGACCCGACACATATTTCGGCTAAATTGCTATTTAAAGAATATTCACTGTTCATGTATGGAGCTTCCAAAGACATTAAATATAGAAGTCGGTGCTTCGAAACAATTTCGTGTGTGCAGTTTTACGACATAATATCATGTTCTACGCCGGGATTGGCGTAACAATTTCGAGAACTTCTTCCATTTATCAAATAAGTACATTGTGACTGGCAAGTTTATCAACATGATACTGGAGACTTTTTATTCATGGAATAATCTTCAGCTTCCATACATATTTTCAAGTAGCAAGTATCAAGTTAAAGAGGTATTAATTCCAAAGGTGTATGTAGGTAAGGTGATAGTATATGGTATTATGTTTCGTTTGATGTGGTTGAGTTTTGCAAGTAGAGACATCCAACACACGCGTTGCCATGCAAACAATGGCGCGCGACAAGTAGAGGGGCGCAGGACTTTGGATCGAGCAAAGTTTGGCAATTATGGCGACCGCATGTCGAGAGCGACGCTACACTCATTACCGGCTGAAACTCGACTCGTCTGGATTAAAAGTCCAAGAGACACGGGTCCCGGGAATGCCACCACCGACTCTGGATAAGATGGGAATAAATGTACTAAATAACTGAACGAACAGCGCTTAAGACACAATATGTCCGATACTTCAAGTACACTTTAGAAATTCGTCTTTTCATGCGAAACGAGTTAGGTACGTAAAGGAATAACAAACAAGTTTCAGTGTACAATTTTAAGGAAAACAAAACGAAAAGTTTGATAACTAGCTAGCTGCTCGCTCCTTTGCTACGGTTTAGAGAGCATCTAAACAAATAGCGTAGTCAGAATTTCACCGGGTATTCTTAGTTTGAGTACAAAAGTAGACTGAATTTATTAAGTCACGGTTGAGAAACTAGACACAGACGAGGAAATGCCTGTCTTGCCATGTCGTCTTTTGCAAGACGGTTCAGTATCCGTAGTAAAGTGTCCATATTATCTGGATTTATATAGAAATTATGAGATTATTTTAATATCAAAGCGGTTCATTTTGGGCAGACAAACGGACAGTGAAAACAAATTGAAATTGTTTTTTTTTGTCAGTATCGTACTATATACTTTCAATTGCATTAAGAGTAAAGCAGTTGTTTTGGATTTACAAACAGACACTTCAATTTTGTTTATCTGTATAGATTATTGAAAAACATTTGTTAATAGTTGATTCTGGGTTATTTATTTTTTGGGATTTGTTGAAAATCAGTCAGCAGCAAATGTTCACATCAAATTCACTTTACGTTACTGACGACATATCTAAGTTATTTACCTCGGTAAAACAACACATAACTTTTCACCTAAGATGATGATGATTCAACATGTCAGATGGCGAGTCTAACACTCAGGCACTATACGTCTTGAACTTCTCAAACCTGCTAGTTTCAAAGAGCGAAGGTGTTAAGCATGTTATCAGAGCAATTGTAAGCATCCTATACAAAAACCTATAGGTATTGGCAGAACGGTGAGTTTACTATTGGCTTCGAGTATTTTTTTTATCTTGTGTGCTAACTTGGATGTTAAACTGAATGTTACCCTCACTTCATAACGCAATTATGTATGTGTTATCAGATAGCACGTCTCCGACGAATAGACCAGACTCTGGTAAACGAATACTAGATGGACAAGACAAGAGACTTTTGTTGGAAACTATTTTAATATATACTTATTTATGGTTTTCATTGTGTTCGTTTCTTACTATATTTAAAAAGTAAGTTGTCAATAAATACGTTGTATGTCAGCTGCTTTTTTTTCACTGCTCTCTTATTTAATTCGTTATCGTCTACAACTTTACTCTAAGTTTTTCGAATTCCGCTGCGTCTATGTCACAATTATCTGTTCTATATCACGCTACCAGTGTACTTAAAAATCTGTGCAGCAGTCGGAAAACCCTGACCAAGATCTAGAACGAGAGGGAGAGTTAAAAGTTGATTGGAAACTAAAATTTTGAGACCAAATCTGTACGGTTTACCGCACATTAGTAGTTTTCATGCGCACACACTTCATTTCATAGCGTAAGCAAAATTAGTAAGTAAGTATCAGTGACAATAAAGCACTCTATCAAAGCGGTCGTTTTATATCAATTACTGGACCCTACCATTATCATATCATATCAGTTGCGGACTATCATACTTGCAACGCATATATCACACACACACATTCTTTTTTTTGGTCCTTCGAAAACTTTGGCACAGCCCGCGGTGTCCAATATCAGGACCTCGCGTGTGAGCGTCGAAAAGTACAATCCGAGTGTTTCGGGAGATATATATCGGATAATACAGTGTATAGTGAATAGTGAAGTGTTCACACATTGGATTTCGTCATCAGTGGATTGGTACTCCACCCTTCACCACTTTGTTCTGTGGAGGCGGTAGGCCTACGCAGTAGCAGCACAGCAGCAACCACGTGGTGCGCTCCGAGCACGTGTGCGCACTAACCATCAGTACCCTATCATCAGCAATCAAGTAAGACTGTTCCTTTTTATTATCAAGATCTCTCTACTCTAAAATGGAAAAACTAATAGCACGTCAAGCAGATATTTTTGAAAATATCAACAAATTAAAAATAAATTTCGGGAAGGATAGAGACGAACGGAAAACTGCAGAGTATCTGGAAGAACGATTAAGCAGACTAGAGAACCTTTGGGTAGAGTTTCATCAAAATCATATTGCTCTAGATGACTATAAAACCGTTGCCAGTAAGGAACAATACTTTGCAGAGAACATTTACGAATCTGCATTGAGTATTTATCAAACTACGCGTCAGATCATTCTAAATTACTCTAAACAACGCCAAACTCCGAGTGGTCCGAGCACTTCGAAGTTAGATAAGGGAACCGTCCCTAGTGGACATCTGGACGAATTGTTGGTACAACAGAGGACTAACTTTAGGGCTTTACAAAGGCTCATCAATAGCATAGACGTAGAAGAAATGTCAGAAAAGTGGGAGCTGGAAGACGAGCTGCGCACCTTGCAGACTCGTTGGGAAGCGATTGATAATCTGCATATGAAAATAGACAGCATTGTTCAAGGTGGAGACCTTAATTATGAGGATGAATTTCACACCTATGAGTCGTCTTACAAGCGTATCAAAAGAGCAATCAATCAAAAAATATCATCGACTACTCATACTCATCATTCTACTCCGCAATTAGATATCCCTAACTTTTCGGGAAATTATGCTTCCTGGCCAACCTTTTTTGACCTGTTTACCGAAGCTATCCACAACAACAAGGCACTTAGTAAGGCTCAAAAGATGCAGCACCTGAAGGGTAAGGTTAGGGGTGAAGCCGAACGCCTCATCCAGCACTTACATATCGCTAATGAAAATTATGATACCGCGTGGGACATACTCACGCACCGATTTAATAACGCTCAAGTATTATTCACAAAGCAAGTAGAAATATTCCTCAATCAACCGAGCATCAATCATCAAACGTCATTCGAGCTGAAACGTCTACATGATATCAGTTTAGAAACTCTGCATGCCATTCATAACCTAGGTATCGACACAACCACATGGGACCCACTTATAGTTCATATCATGTCAAAGAAACTAGACCCCACTACCTACGCTGACTACATGGAATCTCGCAAACAGCCACGTGACTTGCCAAACTTGGACGAGTTTATGAACTTTTTAGAGAATAAGTTCACCGCGCTTGAACCTATTCGCAAGCGAGAGATATCAGTTCAACGATCAAAACCAACTTTTAATCAATCAAGGCCAACATATCATCAAGCAAAAGCACCATCGTCATTCAAGCCTAATTATCAAGACAAGTATCAGAGACATTATCAAGCTATTGCTACTCATACCAATAAATGTCCTATTTGTAATCAGTACCATGAAATATTTCGGTGTAATAAATTCACGAGCATGTCATCGGATATCAAATTGAAAACAATATCAAGACTTAAGTTATGTTTCAATTGTCTTTACAATCATTTCGGCAATCCATGCATTTCACAGAAAAGGTGCAAAACTTGCAACGACGAACACAACACACTCTTGCATGATGCATGTGTGCGTTCGTTGCCGTCGAGCAACCCAAGCGCGCCGACAGAGGCGTCAATATCACAATCGTTGCCGACAACCTCCAATTCATCGAAACCACGTATGAGCAATACGACACACAACGTAAATTATGTCGCTAATAGCGATGAGGAAATATTATTAACAACTATCTCATTAAAAATCAAAGCATCTAATGGGAATTTTATCACCCTGCGAGCCCTGTTGGATCAGGGCTCCCAAATATCGTTGATTTCGGAGAACGCTGCACAAAAATTAGGGCTGCAGAGAAAGAAATACAGCGCCTCTATATCAGGAATAGGTACTGAACCTAAACAAAGCAAAGGAATTGTAACAATCACGTGTTGTTCAATTTATGATGATTATCAATTTGAAACACAGGCGTTAGTTATATCAAGAGTAATCAATAATTTACCTAATTCATCGTTTAGCAAACAAGGATGGCCCCACATTCAAAATATAAATCTGGCTGATCCAGAATATAACATATCGAAACCTATCGACTTGTTGTTAGATGCAAACGTGTACTCCGATATTATCATGAGCGGTCTCATCAAAGGCCCGCAGGAGGCTCCTATTGCACAACAAACCAAGTTGGGATGGATACTGTCAGGAAGCGTCAAGAAAACATACAACTGTCATGTAGTAATCAATGACTTATCAGAAATATCAAAGTATTGGGAGCTTGAAGATATATCATCACCTTCCTCGGTACTGAGCCAGGAAGATGAGTATTGTGAAGAGTTTTATGAAAAGACCACCAGAAGATTAAGCTGCGGGAAATATGAAGTCGCGTTACCAATGAAGCCTCATTTTGAGCTGGAACTGGGTTTATCAAAATCAAAATCAATAGCACAATTTCGGCAACTCGAACAAAAATTGTCAAGAGACGAAAAGTACGCCGAGCAGTATGACAAGTTCATGTCTGAATATGACCAGTTGGGACATATGCGTAGGGCCCATGACATCAAGGAACCCTCATGCTATTTGCCACATCATGGAGTTCTGAAGGAAGACTCAAACACAACAAAGCTAAGAGTCGTCTTCAATGCATCAAGCAAAACTACATCAGGAAAAAGCCTAAATGATTTGATGTTACGTGGACCGAACTTGCAACATGACATACATAATTTAATCTTGAATTGGAGGCAATATCAATACGTGATGAATGCAGATATCGAGAAGATGTTCAGAATGATATTTGTAAGAGAGTCTGATCAACCGCTCCAAACCATCATATGGAGAAATTCACCAAGTGATCCTATGACCGAATATCATTTATCCACAGTTACGTATGGAACAAAAGCCGCTCCATTCTTAGCTATGAGAACTCTGCGACAGGTTGCTATGGACGATGGTCATAAATACCCATTGACGGTAGAAGTACTCAAGAACAGGTATTATACTGATGATCTTTTCTATGGCAGCAACTCTCTGGAGGAGGCTAAGGAAGTTCAACATCAACTTATCGCCATTCTCCAAGGAGCCGGGTTTAACCTGCGCAAATGGTCAAGCAATCATCCCCAACTGTTGGAAGGCCTATCAGAAGAGCAAGTGAATCCAGGTTCAATTGACTTCATGGACAATGAGCTAACGAAAACTTTGGGCTTACGCTGGAACCCGAAGACAGACTCATTTACATTCAAAAATGTATCATTTGATCAACATAAAGGCAAATACACAAAGAGATGTCTATTATCCAACATATCAAAGGTGTTCGACCCTATTGGTTGGCTTTCACCCATTACCATAAAAGCAAAATTATTATTTCAGAAAGCATTATCAACCGGACTATCATGGGATGATGAAGTACCTATAGACATACTCAATGAATGGTCAAAATTGAAGACTGACCTACAAAACATAGAAATTATATCAATTCCTAGGCATTTAGGTGACACGAATAATAAGTATCAGTTGCACGGATTTTGCGATGCCTCAGAAAAGGCATATGCATGCTCTATATATATTGTAACGTGTCATAAGGGCGAGAACACATCGCGCCTAGTAACAGCTAAAACAAAGTTGACACCATTGAATAAAACAGTTTCTCTGCCAAGGCTGGAACTGTGTGGTGCGCTTCTATTCTCACAACTTCTAAAGAAGGTTAAAGATTCATTCGATGAGGAAGATTTACAAATATTCGCCTGGACAGATTCCATGGTGGTCCTTGGCTGGCTTCAAGGTGACTTGAACCGTTGGAAGCCGTTTGTTGCCAATCGAGTTCAGCAGATCATCAATATCATTCCATCACATCAGTGGCGTCATGTCAGTTCGGAGGAGAATGCAGCCGATTGTGCATCCCGTGGCATGAGCATTGATCAACTCATGAATCATCCATTGTGGTGGGAAGGGCCTGATTGGTTAAAGAGGTCCAATCCTTCTGAATACCAAACAGCGCAATATGAAGCCCCCACATTAGAAGCAAAGAAAGCACATGTGAACGCAACCTTATGTGATAATAATTCAACTATCATAACAGACTTATTACAAGGTAATAGCTCCATTACCCGAGTAGTAAAAACAATAGCATGGGTATCGCGTTTCGCCGCCCGCACGCGTCATCGGCAGCAAAACGCTGAGTTATCAAATACCTTGTCCGCGGTGGAAATAAATAAAGCATTAAATATAATCATCAAATATATTCAAGCACGTGATTTTGAAATTGATATCAAAAACCTCAAAACCAAGGGCAAGGTACAATCAAACAGCAAATTATTATGCTTAAATCCGTATTTGGATGAGGAAGGTATATTGAGAGTAGGTGGTCGGCTGAGCAATTCTAGTATCAATCAATCATCAAAGTCGCCTATCATATTATCAAGAAACAGCCGTTTCACGGAGCTCATCATTGATCAAGCACACGCATCAACGCTGCACGGAGGCCCGAAACTGACCCTATCACAGGTCAGAAATAAATACTGGATAATAAGCGGCATCAATGCAGTAAAGAAACAGCTCAGAAACTGTGTCACGTGCAGACGCTTTAGTCATCAGAATCTGCAGCAAATCATGGCTAACCTTCCAGAGCCCAGGGTTACGCCTTCACGTCCGTTCTCGCATTGCGCTGTTGACTTTACAGGGCACGTTGAACTTAAAATAAATAAAGGCAGAGGTATCAAAACATGCAAGGGCTATATCGCTGTATTTGTATGTCTGAGCACCAAAGCTGTACATCTGGAACTGGTCTCAGATCTTAGCACACCCACCTTTTTAGCAGCTTTCAAGAGAATGTGCGCCAGACGAGGGACACCTAAAGAAATGTATAGCGATAATGGAACAAATTTTTGCAGTGCATCAAAATTACTACGAAAAGAGTACGCGCTAGCAAAGAAAAACATCAACAGCGAATTTATCAATCATATAAGTGAATTAGGGATAAATTGGCATTTCAATGCACCTGCCTGGCCGAGTGCTGGAGGATTATGGGAGGCAGCGGTCCGGTGCATGAAGTATCATCTACGGCGAGTGATTGGCTCACAAAAGTTGACATATGAAGAACTCCTAACGGTTCTCACACAAATCGAGGCTTGTTTGAATTCCAGGCCACTATGTGCTCTCACCGAAAATATAGATGACATAGAAATGCTGACACCAGGACACTTTTTAATCGGTGGTCCTTTGTTATCAAGTCCGCAATCAGAGTGTCGTCATATCAGCTTGCCCATAAGGTGGCAATTAGTACAGTCGATGGTGAAAGGCTTTTGGAAGAGGTGGTCTCACGAGTACTTACAATCTTTACAGAAGCGCTGCAAATGGCAGACACATAGGCAGGATATCAAAATTGGCGATATGGTAGTAGTGAAAGATGAGATCCTACCGCCAACTCGATGGGCATTAGCAAGAGTAATGGAAGTTCATCCGGGTAAGGACGGACATGTCCGTGTGGTTACCATAAAAACAGCATCTGGGACCACAAAGCGTCCGATTACCAAACTTTGTTTATTACCCATCCATAATGACACGTCTCCCACAGAGCATGATCAGCAGTGTTCGCAGGAAACATCAGAGCATGGCAATAGTAGTCAAAAACCTGTCACTCCTTCTGAAAACCAACAGGAGGAACGTAAAACACGTCGAACTCGAACCAGAAATCTTTTTAAGACCTACTTCACAACAGTACTATTTACATTCTTATCATTATTATCACCAAGTATCCAGCAAGATCAAAAGGTATCATTTTATAATGTATCAAAGCTACCAAGCAACAAGCAAGGCGTGTTCTTTGACAAGGTATCAGATCTTCAAATCTTGAGAGATGAATGGAAACTTATCATGTACTACAATATATCTACGTATTGGCATGGAATATCAGATATCAAACAGTATATCACGCATCTAGAAGAACTTTGTGAATCCCAAGAAGAGTATAGCAATATGATCTCTCAACTGCAACATGAGCTACTAGAAATAGAGCATTATACGTCCCTACTTGTAAATAAACCCACCAAGAGAGCTAAACGTGGATTAATCAACGGAGTTGGATATTTAGCTAACACACTGTTCGGGGTGTTGGATGAACGATTTGCCCAACAGTATGAGAAAGATATCAACAAGGTTGCACAGAATGAAAATCATCTACAGAATTTAATAAAAAATCAAACTATCATTATGGAGACGGAATATAATATATTGAAACGAAATGAAGAGAACATGAACAAACAATTCCAATTTATCAAAAAACGATTATTTAATATATCAGCAGAAATGAATACGGTAACGCTTGACAATAAAAAAGGTTTATATATAACTTCCTCAGCGCTAACAGCGAGCATGATATTATCAAACCTGAGACGCATTCAGCAGAGTTTAATGGACACTGTTACAGACATCAGTCACGGACACATTGATATCAATTTGTTATCACCTGAACAATTACAAGATCAAATCAGCCTAATATCACGGTACATACATTCAGACCTAACTATACCTGTTGATAAAAATAACATCTTGGATCTATATAAATTAATAAGAGTGTTTGGCAGAGTCATGAATAATTATCTTATCATAGAAGTAAAGATTCCCCTTGTCGGCAGAGATGTTTACGAATTAAACAAAATCATAAGCATACCCCATAAACTAACTGCCCAAAAATCATATCAAGTAATTCCTAAAATACCTTATATAGCATACAACTTAAGAAAAGACATGGGAATTTTACTTTCTGAAGATGACATCCGATCTTGTTTTCATATGTTGATGGATAAATTATTATGCCCATTGAATAGCCCTATCTACGACTTATCATCGAGACAGTCTTTCTGTGAATTAAAAGTAAACAGCAACGTCGCGGAATCCACATGTGAATCGGTGCAGACAGCGTGTCGCGACAGATGGATCTTATTGCACAGGTACAACTCCTGGCTATTCACCTGTTGTGAGGAATGCACAGTTCGCATATTTTGTGAGTCCGCAGGAATGAAAATGCAAGTATTATCTGGCAACGGCATAATTACCATCGGCCAAGGTTGTACATTAAAGAGCAATATATTTAATATCAATACCCACAGTAATTTTATGTCTCATATCACGGTGAATCAAGAAATAGAGGTTCCCCAAATATCTGCTTTAAATCAGTTGTTGAACATAACACCATCGTTTGATTTTCCTATATATGAAGATCATAAATATCAATTCAACGAGATCAAAGAGCAGTTGAATGTTTTAAAGGAACAGTCTGAGCAAAGTCAATTAACAATACATGATGTTCACCACTACTCAGTATTGTACATCGTCATCAGCATCATGTTGTGCGCGGGAGGTATCTTCACATGCGTGAAGCTGAGGAGCAGTTACGGTGCGGCTACTACCGCCGCCGCCGCATCGCTGTGTACGCGCGACATCAAACGTGCGCCCGATGCCGAAATCAGTGATAGTGTAGTGAATGTTTCGGACCTACCGCGGTCGCATAGTGTGTTAAGTGTAAATCAGGGCACGTCGCCCATGGTATCTCGACCAGTGCGTTTCGTAGTGGACAGTGAGCACGTTGATTTAGATCAAGAGTGAATCGCAAGGACGATTATTAAAATTAAGTATTTTAGAGTAACATTGTAATCACCTTGTTAATCATACTCATTAAAAATATATTTTATATCATATTGGCTTAACACATGATATTGTATTAAATATTACATCATTATCATTTCTCCCTCTTTCGGTGGCCAATATGTACGGTTTACCGCACATTAGTAGTTTTCATGCGCACACACTTCATTTCATAGCGTAAGCAAAATTAGTAAGTAAGTATCAGTGACAATAAAGCACTCTATCAAAGCGGTCGTTTTATATCAATTACTGGACCCTACCATTATCATATCATATCAGTTGCGGACTATCATACTTGCAACGCATATATCACACACACACAAAATCATTAAGGCATCTTGGTTGACATGATTCGGCAAGACTAGTCATCTATCTCTGTAATGCAGCTGTGTCATTATTTATGTGTTTTTGGCGTGAAATACAGGTGCCACATTGCTTCACCATCTGCTATTCTGCGTTCGACGCGAGAGTCTGACTTGCATTTGGTCAGTTTTCATTCATATTCGACGTAAAGAGCCGTTTTGAGATACAAATAAATGGACACGTTATACGTGTCTGCAGTTATACCGCTCCAAGGAGGTGTAAGCGTGACTGACCTGAAGGCTGGGGTGCACGGCGAGGTGGAGCAGCGTGCGCACGACGCCGAGGTGTCCTTTGTTGACGGCGATGTGCAGCGGCGTCTGGCGGCGGCGGTTGCGCGCGTTGAGGTCAGCGCCGGCGGCGGCGAGCGCGCGCAGTGCGGCGGGCTCGTCGCCGAAGGCCGCGTGGTGCGCCGCGCGGTCCCCGTCGCGGTCCTCCGCGTCCGCCTCCGCGCCCGCCGACACCAGCGCGCGGATCACCTCCACGTGACCGTTCTGAGCCGCCGCCTGCACACACACACACACACACCTCACGCCTCATACTGTACCGCTCGGTCCGCTACCATAATTGTTTATTTAACACTTCCCGCATCACAATTTATATGCAATTTATGTTGAAAATATTTTTATTTAGATTTGTGTAATATAGAGTATTGTTAGTGACCTGCAAGGCAGTGTGTCCGCCGTAGAAGCCGTTGACGTCAGCGTGCGCGCCGTCACTGCGGGCCAGCACGTCGCCGCAGCGCGCCGCGTCGCCGTTGGCCGCCGCCTTCACTAACTCCTCGTTAGCATCGCCCGTCACGTGGGACTCGAATAACTTCTTCAGCAACGCCGATAGACGCTCACCTAATACAAAAAAGAAATTTCGGACAATCAGACAGCGCCAAAGTCAAAGCAAATCTGGGTACGTATGGGTACTAGACAACGGATATAAATATTTTTTCTTTGTAAACACGTACCAAACAAGGCAACACAAATCCTCATCGCATAAAAGAGTCGCAAAAAAAGGTTTGCCCCGAGGACCTAGTGCGAGTTTTTCACTGCCGCCGTCATACGTCACCGCATCGACGTAAACGCAGATTTGTATAGGATCGAAACAGCGCCACCTGACGACCCACGGATGGCACTATTGTGATCCCATACAAATCTCCCACGGATAGCACTATTGTGATCCCATACAAATCTGCGTTTTCGTCAAAGCAATGACTATTGACAGCGATTTTAAGAAAACTCGCACTATGCACTCTGATGCGGGAATCGAGCCCACAACACCTAGTGTCTATCTCCCTGGCCTTATCCCATACATTGTTGGGGTCGGCAATTGATTTAACCCGATATGGCTGATCACCTGATATTTATACGAACCCCTAGTATAGCAGTCAGATAAACCATTAGACCAAAGTTGTCGAATACATTATACATTGTTTTTATTGGTGCGAGCGCTAGCATGCATGTATCATATAGGTAAAATGATTCCTTCGCCGAAGAATGACGGGCAATATTTTTTACAAACATTAAAAAGTGCATTGGTGAAGTTAGGTATGGTTGCAATAATTACCTGAGGAGTTGCCGGGAATGCTGCCGTCTGACGAGGCCACTTTAGTAACGGCGTTGGGATTGTACGTCCACGATGTATTGCACACTTCCACTTTGAGATCGTTATCGTGATATATTTGCTGCACGCGCCCTATTTTGCCGAGCGTCTGAAATAAATAAAGTTCATGACCCCGTGCACTAGCCGGATGCTTATCACGTAATGTTAAGGTAGATTAGTGTAGATGGTAGTCGCGTATTATGTTATTGTTTCGTGGGCGTCGTTAGTAACTGTTCACTTGTAACATTTGTTTCTACGCGAACCATGCTTATCAAAGTTAAAATGTAATTGTTATTATTGTGAATGTCTCATTTATACATTGCTGGATGAATTGAAAAATTTAATAGTATGCTATTGGAGTGTTACACATAATCACAACTAAATGATAATGCTACAATGCAGTTAGTGGCGTGCATTGCATATAAGCAGGTAAGCAGAAGTTTCAATTTGTGATCATTGAATACACTCGTGTCGTGTGTGTGTATGTTTATGTTCGTATATGTATCTTTACCAAGACGAACGTACCTACGCCGCGTCACATAGGTATGTACTTAACCTGCTTACCTACCTACTTATTGGTTATGCCTACCTCCCTGAAAAGCCAATGCACGCCCCTGAATGCAGTGTGCTGTTCCTAAGGTGAGAACCTACTTCTAGAGCTTCGATTATTAAGGTAATACCACCTTACAGAAAAGACACTGCTCTATCGAAGTATTGAGATCCTGCTATAAGTAAGAGTATCAGTTCCTTAAGGAATTGTGTTAATGGTTGCGTGCGGAAGCAAATGGGTAAACCAGCAACTCGGCTATCATCAGGAGTTTAGCCGTATTGTCCGGTTTCTTCGGTGAAAACACAGCCTCATCATTTTAAAACCTTCTTAAATTGGCAAAGCAATTGATATTGCTTTGCATAATATTCTCAGTTACAAACTCAATTTCGCTTTGTGAAATCGCTGCTAAGTAGGTATTATATAGGATTATCCTCGGTTCAAAAAAGGGCCAGCGACCACCGCCACCAGTAGCGACAAACTGTTCACGCACATGAACTTCTAGAACACATGTGTACGCGTATAATGCATGTGAATTGCCACCGGTAGCCGGTGGTTGGTGGCCGTTTGCACGAAGTGATAAGGCTTATGACTCACTGGCGCCATGGCCTCAGCCCACTCGCCGTGTCCCCTCTGCAGCGCCTTGACCCGCTCCTGGTCGGCGCACACCTGCACCAGGTCGCCCACCGCGAACCCTCCCCCCGCGCCCCCCGCCACGCTGCCCACACCCACCACACTGCCCCCCGACGCTGTATTCACATTGCCGCTGCACACCTACAAAATCACAACGCTAAACACATAATCTGTCAGAGAGCCTAGTGCGAGTTTTTCACTGCCGCCGTCACAAGTCACCGCGTCGACGTAAACGCAGATCTGTATAGGATCGGAATAGCGCTTCTGTCAGCTTAAAGATGACACTGTGGTGAGCCCATACAAGTCTGCGTTTACGTCGACGCGATGTCTTGTGACGGCGATTTTAAGAAAACTTGCTAGGCACTCTGATCACACCGCTCCGAGGGCTCTACCATCCTAAGGCATATTATTCAGATCGGTTCCCCAAGTATAGGTTTCGACACGTTCGAACGTCGTCGCTTGATCTTACGTTTTGCGCTGCTTTATGGTGGCGTAAAATTTTCTACCGTCGCCACTTAGGGCGCTTTTTGACGTTCCCATACGAAATGAGGAAAATACGCAGGCGATATCGTCAACGTCAAAACCTGTTGAAACCTATTCTTGGGACACTAAGCGATATTCGCTACCTCTGGGTACAGGTAATAGCCGCGATAATTCCACCGGCATGTTTGTATGAAATGCTGCCAACTAGAGCGAAATCTTGAGGTAGCGAATGACACAATAGGCATTTAGCATCAATTCTTGTTGCATTTATAGTTTGTCTTAGTGAAAGTTACAGACATCATAAAGTGATATAGCTAGAGCTTGTTATATCTGTATGTAAGAGTGTGACATATTTTTGGAGACATAATTTTTAAAATGTTAGTATGATTGGAAAAATATTATAAGAATCGAATCCTAGACGTTTTACTATTTGTCTTAAGCTTCACCTGTTGACTTTTTGTAATCTGATCCAGCTAATACATGTTTGGACAATAGCAAGATGTTCAATTTACCTTGGTCAAGACAGCGGGGTTGAAAGTCCATCGGTTGCCACTGGGGTATGTGACGACGATATCGTGGTCTTCATCAATGCCGACCACTGCGCCGGTGGTCCCAAGGCACTCGAACATGCCGTCCGTCCACCCACCGTGGCCGTGCTGCAATGACTGAACTATCTCCAAATCTAGATCCACGTTCACCTGGCAACACATGCACAGATACAATATTCACTTCAGAGAGAAGTTTCAAAACATAATATGAAGAGATATGAGTCACTTGATTAGACATCTTACTTTCCATCTAAATTGTATAAAACAAGCGTCTAATTGGTGAAATCCTAATTTTTTTTTTTTTGCAGGACATGGTTCTCGCAGTTAGTAGGGGGGAGTTACCTCCACTACTTAAACGGACTATAGGGCGAGACCCAAGGGCCTCCAGCCAACTTAAAAACTAAGCAACACAGCTAAGGCCGCCCCAGTGCGGGGCACGGACCTAAGCTTAGGGCGTTGCTGGGGGAAGAGCTAGGGAGCTGGATCTAAGTTGTATTATTTAGGGACATGTAGTACGGGAACCGTAAGGACCTTTGTTCGGCGCGCGCCGGCCCTAGCAAAGGACTGGGGGCGTGATATGGGCTGGGAGTGATGTCCTGGTTGATCTAAACTGTTTTATTACTTGACAATGTGCAGTACAACTGATGCCAATTGATGCATCCATAAGGTAATGCTAACCAAAATGAAAACTCTCGACGCGGACGGTGAAGAATACGTCATATGTCAAAGCATGTGATTCAAGGAATTATTCATAAAAATAGGCCCAAAGATACCTGATCGCCAACTTGAAGTCCGTGTGGGCCTGTGCGGCCCGGGCCCAGTTCCCCTAAAAGTGGCAAATGCTCCTTGTAAACATTCTGTCCCTTCACATCATTAACCACCTGGAAAACAAGTTATTCATTTTATTAATAATTTGCATAGGTTGATACAGAAAAATAAAGATAAAATATCAATAAAACATACTTTTAAATCCGCCATGCCTTCAAAACCAACTCTGTATAGGTTCTTAGCTCCATTATCCCACACCACATATGCAGCAGAGCGCGGGCTGGCCGCGGACCAGTCTTGTACCTCGTTCACTTTACCTCTTCTACCATTCCCTCCATCCTGGTCTTCCCATTGCCAGTCAACCTGAAATATTTCGTTATAAATTAAGTATCTTGCAGAGACCTTTACATATTCTAAAAAGGCAATTGTAACCATTCTACCATATCATATTATATAATTTCAATTTCATACCCTATATGTGTAGGTAATTAATAATTATTATTAAATAATCAAAATAAGTATATAAACTCAAAGTAATTGTTGAGTAAAGATAAAACGGAATAAAGAATATATATGTACCCCTCTGACAACCCTGGCTCCAGGGAAGATTCCTCGAACAGCCTGTTTCTTGCTCTTACGCCGAGGCTCCACAAGGCACCGCTGGGCCCCAGGAGCACTGATTCGGTAGAACCTGTGCCTGAGATTATGCTTGTCTCCATGGTAGCATACTGAGCACAGGTCGTAATTACTGCATTCTGCACATTTCCATCTTATGCCTGTAAGTTTAGGTCAAAAAATTTATAAATTTTAGATATAATTATATTCCAGATTTAAATTAAGATGTATGAATGAGCCGTGGTAGCCGTGGTGTTTGAGCAGTCTCCTGCTATGCAAGGGACGCAAGTTCGAATAAGCAGGCCCTGTATCAATGAGTTTTCTAAAAGCATAGGTGCATTGTTTTCACACCACATGCTTCACAGTAAAGACAACCATTGTGAGGAAACCTGAACAATGTGACTTTAAATAATGGGTTAAGGAGGCAGATACCTGCATAAGGAGAAATATTTTATGGTAATATGTGAATGAATGATGAGAAGTTTATCACCATTCAAGCTTCTCATACATCAATGAAGGATATCTCCCACTGGCATAGTCAAGTGAACAAAAAGTGTATTAGTAGTGATTAAGAACAATGAAAAGGCAAAGTTTATTATTATTATTCTAATGATGATTATAAATATAGTTTAGTATAGCAGTATATTTATACAGAAAACAAGACAAGGAAAACAATTATGAATTATGACATTCTCATACTATTCAATTCACAAAACTCCTGTTGTACCCTACCCTAACCCCATAATAACCCTTACAACTAACTTCAACACTGATAAAACATTATTTACTAACTAAAGTACATTATAATCCAATTTTAAATAACCCCACAACCAATGTATGGTAATTCCTCGACATTCATAAGTGCCTTACCAGGGCCTAAACTGAATAAATCATTTTCATTTTCATTTTCATACCATTCAGACAACACCCCACACCACAATTCCAAGAAAGATAATGCTTTCATTTAGTTCTTACTTAGAGAATGATCATAGCTATGACTGCTATGAGGTCACCAACAACAATATACTAAACATATCTGATGATAAATTAAATGTAATAAATAATTACTTTATAGCATCCCAATTAATTCATATTTTTTTTATTTAAGTTTTGTATCACTTAACATTTAATTTGATTTTAAGTGTTGTAAAAAACAGTCGTAAGTTTGCTTTACAAAGTAGTAAGTAATGTTTTATAATGAATTACCAAATATAGGTTGTTGTCTGCATGTATCGCACATAGTCCCCTCGTGTTTAACACCAGTTGGGGCACTATCTAGAATGCGTAGGTCGTAGGCACCAGAACACCTGTAGTTGGCAGCTGTCCCATTATCCCATACTACAACCACTTCTTCCGGAGATTCGAAGTTCCTTACGGTTCCCACATGACCTTCTCCACCATCCTAAAAAATATAAAATGACATCATTATAGAGTTTTTGTGTTAAGTAACAAAAAATAATGCCATTATTATCAATAAAATTATTATGTGTCGACCAGGGAAAAAGTTAAGCAATTTTATAATTTATTGTAATTCCAATTGCAAAGTTGTGATATTACATGGAATGTCTGATAGAAATAAGAGAGGCGTGGTCCTGCATTTTAAAAATGATTAACCTTAACAAACATTCATAAAATAAATGTAATACTCAATAAAGGCTTATCAAATACCTCGACTATAACAAAAATAAACAATCTTGTACCTACCTGTTTGCCCCACTTCCAATCTGGGCCCCGAATTACACGAGCCCCAACGCCTTCCATCATGAATCTAGTGGCCCTCGATGATGTAGACGAGCCAGAAATATTAGGCTCCATTGATATAGTGTTTATAACATACACTTTAAAGAAAATGTAAATAGAAAAGTTACAGACACTCCACCTTCTTCACTAAAAAACTTTAGATTTGACATGATTGTCTTTCATGACATTGACATTTACTCTCATTTTTATAACGTCCAGAAATTTAAGAGAAGTACCAGTTTTATGAAGAAGTTTAAGGTAAAATTATTTTATTTCAACATCAGTTTTTCTCATTAGCTATAGAACATTTTAAACAATGAAGTGTAATAATAAATAAATAACTTAAATAATATGGTTGCCCAAAGATAAAAATTCTACTTATCGTCGTTTTGATTCTGGATACATTTTCAAATGTCAATGTCAGTAGTAAATCTAAATGTCAAATTTTCCTTCAGCTTCAGCTGATGTTGAGAATTGAGAATACACTAAAATAATTTTACGTGTGAAATATATTGATTTTCCCCGGATAAAATTTTACTACCAATAGAGAAACAAATACAAACTGAATAAATCTGAGTTAAGTTATTTTTTGTGTTCAGATAGTAAAAAGGTATTCTGTGAATGTAACATCTAGTAATTTTTGTGTAAGCTTAAAAATAAAGTAAATTTCTATTTCATTTCATACAATACAGTATTATTTAGAATACCCACGTGAATATTCTTATTTGGATTTTACTAGTTATACTAATCAATACATTTAAAATGCCTAATCGTAATAAATATGAGAAAGCCAGAAGACGTTTAGCTGCGGTAACGTTTCTCTCCAACATATCGTTGGACGGCAAATTCAAAGATACGGATTTAATCCGTATTGCTGATAAACGTTCTAATACTGATAACGGTAATTTGGGTACGAATATAGTTGATATACACAAAGTAGATGTTCAGGAACATAATGGTCGTGGACGTAGTAAAGCCTCGCATTCGAGTCCCGTGCACCGGGCTGGAGCCGATAATGTCTCCCTCAGCTCAGACTCTGAACAAACTAACAATATCACACCTATCAAATGTGCAGGGACCACAGTCATCAGGGAAAGGTAAATACTGTTTTTTTTAAATATAATTTTATTAGCTTTTGCTTAATGGTAAACATTTGTGCAATTAATTACCATCATTGTGTATTTACAGATGTTCCTCTGGAAACACTGAGTCATTCAAGGACAAGCATTCTGTCACTAAAACCAGGAAAAACCAGTTTGTTACCCTTACTGGAATTAATACAGATGACAAGAGCAGCTCTGAAAGTTTGAACTTCGGTATTAATATTTTTTATTTAATTCCATATAAATTGTGCATAATAATTTGGTTAAATTTATTTAAAATGTTGTTTTACTATTGTTCTGGAGTCATTATAATACATTGTATAGTTAATTCATGATATTTGTTTATATTCCAGGCCGCTTTCGAACAAGCAATACTTGCATACCTGAGCACCATGCATTGACCAGAGAAGTGCGCCTTGTGCGACCTAGTAAAGGTGTGTCGTTCAAAGATGAGAGGCTGGCATTTGCAACAGCCCAGGGTGCTCCTTGTGTTATATTTAGTACTATTCCTTATTCAAAAACTGTACGAACCACACGGTACTAAACATTTTTCTAAATTGGGTTTTTTTTTCAATTACATAATTTCTCAAAAACAATTTTATGCTTTGCAGTTCTGATATTAGAAAGGAAGGTGGCCGTAGGAGAAACACATCTGGCACAAGGCCCCTGTCAGCTATTACTGATACTGGGATGGACCCCTTTGATCTTCTCGGTCTTGAAAGGGAAGAGAATGGTCAGGACATTTCATATTCAAGGCTACTGGTTCCCTCTAGGGTTAGCACGCGGGAGCATTATAAGAAGATGTATGAGAGTGACCTATCAGATAAATCCAATTGGAAAGTCATGAATCGCCACCCCCATGTCATTGCAAGGTAATATACAATATTAATAATACTATTATTAATTATGTACTATCCTGTATTTGAAACTGAGAAGACATACCATTTACAAAGACAATGGAAACTGCATGTTTGTTTTAATAAGTGATTCTATGATAAGTAAATTAATCTCACCAGAAATAAATGTTGTCTCTGTTCTGTCCATCACTGCAGCTTATGTTTGGATGTGTAGTGACTGTTACAATAACACTGTGTGCAATACTTAGTATATTGGTTTAATACTGACAATTTTTCTCTAGTTTTTTTCACACATTACTTTCACGAAACAAAATTTGAAAAAATATTTATTGATATACATAATACAACATTATACTAACTAACATAGAAACTCAGTTAGTATGCATTAAATAATAGTGATGTTTATGCTCACGCCTGTATTTTTCGAAGTAGGAACTTATAGTACACCCACATCTCGTCAGTTATGTTTAAATTCCATGTAATAGGAGGCATATCTATTGCCATTAGCCGGGCACTAATCCAGACTCATTAAATAATGCCTTAAATATAAAATGTTTCATAATTAATTACAACCAAAATGGAACACCCACTGATTGCTTCAGCACTCATCAACGCATCATACATTGCATTTTGTAAGATATTGCAAATATTTAATGAATTTTCGATTATCAATATGCAGTAATCACAATCATTTCATCACTAACAAATTTGACTTTCAGGACTAAGTTATTGACGAGACACAAGGATAAGAAATGGTAAACATTGAATGAAAACATATCATATTGCTATGCAACTCTAGATTTACTAATGCTTGACCCTTTGAAGTATTTGCCATTAGTAGAAGTAGCAACTAATATACTCCTAACAAGGTTATCTTATGGCAGATATTTATAATAATACAATTACAAGCACACTAATTAATCTGCTTTTCTATTAAAACTAGCATTGGAGCTTGTAAACACAATTCATCTATATTTACGTAAATACTAACATACACATAACATAATTTAAATGGCTCCTATTTTATAAAAAATCATAGAAGAACTCCTCTAAGATTTCAAAAACTGTTCCATACAATCATATTGGTAGTCAAGCCAAGCAGTTGACTTGTTCAAGGTGTTTGTATCTACAATTTTAGCTTGCAGTTTTAACATAATTTAAAGACTTCGGCCAGACATAATTACACTATTAAAGACTTGAAGTACCTCTGGAAATACACAGCATGCACTAGCACTTGAAGCTTAAAATTAAACAATATTAATGCATACCTTTTATCTCCACCTAATATTATCTCTTAGATGCATGAAAGAAATTAATGAACAATTTTATCCTTATACATAATATATGTATACATTGTGTGAATCGAAATCTATTATTTTAGGTGTTTCTCATACGAATCTTCTCAGAGGGCTGCAATACCCTCCTCACCTCCGCACCTGGCAGTGGATACTAAAACATTTGACTGGGAGGAAGGAGCATTACTGCCACAGAAATATGTAAGTTGCAAAAAATATTGAAATATAAAAGTTATAATTAGTATGAAAAAAATTTCCATAGATAAAAATTTCTTTCTGATTACTTAAATCTCTAAAAATCGCTTTTTAAGTTCCTACATACTGATAATTACAAAAATATATCTTAATATTTTTAATATTTTTTTATAACCCCGCTATTGACAGAAATAAAACCTGGATTGATATAGTTTTAAAAAAATACTTTTATATTTATAATATATACCTAGTGTGAAGTTGTTATTTTATTTAGTAAGTTATTATAATATTTATTTGCAGGTGCACTACTGCCCCAACGTGTTGGACGACCCGGAGCTAATAGCGGGTAAACACAGGACTCTTCTGACGTTCACATCTTATATGACCTCCATTATTGACTATGTCCGTCCACAAGACCTTAAAAAGGAACTGAATGACAAGTTTCGAGAAAAATTCCCGCATATTAAATTAACACTCAGTAAACTCAGAAGGTAAGTGATTCATTGTAAAACTAAATTAAGCATGTTGACTCTAATATTTTCTACGAAAGTAAATATATTTTATTTATATTAGTTTGATTACAGAACATCTGATATATAGTTGAAGGTTAACTTTCAGTAACAATAATAACATAGATTCCTATTTGTACCCTGTAAATTTTCTACGATGTTCTTTAATTAGAGTACCTTATAATAAAGCCATATTATTATTTTTAGTATAAAGAAGGAAATGCGCAAGATAGCCAAGCACGACTCCGGTGGCATAGACTTGTTGTCAGTCGCGCAAGGCTACGTGTACTTCGAGAAACTGATCCTTGCCAACCTGATCAACAAGGACAACAGGAAGCTATGCGCCGGGGCTTGCCTGCTACTGTCCGCTAAACTCAACGACGTCAAAGGAGAAATGTTGAAAGCTTTAATAGAAGTAAGTATTCACTCTAAACTCCTTGATGAACTTGACGTCTTTAAAAGCAATTTGTGGGCTTATCGTGGCCAACAATTACTAAAGAGCCCAGAGGGAGCCTGCTGGAAATTTGAGAACCCTTAAAGCAGGACTCTGCCACCTGTTAAGTACATGAGGAGATAACGGCTACGGTATTTAACCTTGATTTTCGTTAATTTACAGCGAATAGAAACAACGTTCAGGGTGAACAGGAAGGACCTGATGCGGTTCGAGTTCACAGTGCTAGTGGCGTTAGAGTTCGGCCTTCACGTGCCTCCCCACGAGGTGTTCCCGCACTACCAGCGACTGCTGCACGAGTCGTGACCCCCCGCGAGCCGCGCCCACGCACACGGCCCCGCGGGGAGCCTGGCCCCCCACCCCCCGGGGAGCCTGACTGCCCACCCCCCGGGGAGCCTAGCCCCCCACCACCCACCGCGCGCCCCCGTCCGCCTCGCCCGCCGCCGCGCTACCATAGTCGACAACCTACTACCAACGGCCTGGCTCTAAGCCCATGCAAACACACCGCGGGCTAGGTTAAAAATAGAGTAGCGGCAGACTTCTAGTACACTGTTATGTTGCCTCCAGACTCGTGCCGTAAATCTGGCCTTGGAAGATCTTCAGAACGAATTGGAAGTGCGACTTACTTCACCGGCTAGTTTTTACATACACCGATAAATATCCGTCGTTTGTTTTCTACTCTATCTACGCGACATTGTCAAAATTGTGGCAATCGGCAGAAGTCACTAAGAAGTGAAGTGAAGTGTGATCCATGTTTCATAATTGATTTAGCCTAACTTGACCTAGCCCGATGGTTTTCCCGATGAGTTAGGGTTCTCAAATTAGCGAGCATACAATGTGTTAAGGTACAATAGATTCTTCGAGGCTGCCTTGAATTCGCCTTGCTATAATTAAAAAAACTACTGTAACTAACAACCGTTATTAAAGTATACGATACATGCATGACATTACGTACCCGCTTACTACTTACATGCATTGTTGATTACATAATTGAGCACCTGTGTACTGCAAGTACAATTAGGTATGTATTGCAAATGCAGCACAATTACAATGTTGCGACTGCGCAGACGATGATGTCGAGGCAACCAATAGCTGGGCGCTAATTTATTATATTCATAAGTTACCTAATTGAGTAAAAAAAAAAATTGCTATTAGTTACGCTGATCTTGCGAATTTGCTACGATAAATGTTGAGTGTGGTTTTAAACTAGAGTTTTGCTGTGTTTTTAATTAGATTATTGAAATTATTTATTTGCTATGAATACATGTAAGGCTTTGAATTTCATTGTTAGCTGTATTATGTAGGTTAAGATACGACATTATCTTGCCACCTTAGGGTTAAGAACTATGAATTTTACGAAGCACAAAGTGAACATATTTTTACATAACTCTTAAATATAAAGAGTAACGAAGATAATCTAAATTGTATATATTGACTATATGGTATTACCATACAGTATAAGATAAAAGTACCTAAGTACTTTATTTAATTGATCAGCTCAATATATAGTTCAGAAGTAAATTTTAAATTGTGTATATTTTACTTGTGAGTCACTATTTCACGTATGCCCCAGATAATTTGAAATCGACTTATTTTCAATGCATGTTATGAAAGCCAAATGATACTGTGATAAACGTACCTATGTAGGTATTAAGCTAGAAGATTCAGGTGGTTAATTGTAAATTAAATAATCACTTGGATCGTTTAGTAAGTGGATAGCTTAGAGTTCTTATAGTAAGGGTATCTAAATAAATCAAGCGAGTGTATGTTAGAGCAAGTTTGCTTAATCATGTTTGTGGAATCACAGAATTTCATATCTAGGTGGTGTTTTGGATTGGTACCATAATTACGGTAAAATAAAGAAAAAAATGAGTTTTTTTTATAATTTAGTACGAAAAAAATCCCTTCTATCTCAACGCTTTTTTAATAAAGTCGTGTATGTGCGTCGTCAAAGGACGTTGTTAACCTATTGTGTGCCTTTGCACATGCTGGCTGGAGCAAGCTGGAGTGATCTCTAGTGAACTCCGAGAGCCGGTCGGCCGAGCAATCTATTTTTGTTCGTACCTAACTTACAAGAAATTTACATCTATCATTTGATGTTTGGTTTCTGTTCTATCAATGAATATGCCAACATTGCCATATTTACGGAACCAATTCATAACATCAGCCTGCACATCTCTACCATTTATTTGAAATGTATTATGTAGAAATCGAATGCCACCAAAGAATATTATGTACTAGCTGTGGCCCGCGGTTTCACCCGAGTAGATTTAGTTTCATGCTTTATTTCGTATAAGCAGCATAGCCTAAGTTACTCCTTGAAACATCAGCTACCTGCGTGAAAGTCCCGTTAGGATCGGTCCAACCGTTTCAAAGATTACCCGGAACAAACAAACAGACAGACAGTCAGAGAAAATATTTAAAACTTGGTATTTTAGTGTCATTAGCGTGTATACTTTCATATGCATTTAGTGAAAAGCAGTTATTTAGGAATTACAAACAAACACTTCAATTTTATTTATCTGTATAGATATAGATTGATCTTACTGAGACTGCTTGATATTATTTGCTTACTGGGAGCTAATTGTATGACACTACATTTAACTTTGACTTTTTCAATATGTACGAATTACAAGGAACATGCACGGAACATACACGCTATACACATATAAAATGAATGTTTAATTTTGTATAGAAAAAGATGCAGGTGATAGTACACCCTCATTTCGCCAGTTGTTTAAGTCCTATGTAATAGAGGCGAGCCTCTTGCCACTAACTGGACACTAATTCGAATGCAGATGGAATACCCAATAACATTTTGCCCGACCTGGGAATCGGACCCAGCTCGTGTTCCGCAGAAGTGTTTCGAACTTTTTTTATTTTTTATTTTATTTAATGAGGAGGTTGAAACTTTCAAAAGGTCCCCGACCGACCTGGGAGAGGCAGATCGGGGCCATCCTCCGGGTACTCTGATAGATCGCACTCCCACACTTTGCCGGGGCACATCCCCGGGGTAGGTGTTTCGCCACCCCAGGAGACTTCGCTGTGCAAGCGAGCCCGGGCCCGCGGCTCGGCGGTCAAAGCTCCCACCCCGACCACCGCCAGCAGGCCCTCCGGCCCCCTTTTAGTCGCCTCTTACGACAGGCAGGAGATAATAGCCAAATTCTTAGACTCTGGCTATTGGGTGGGTGCTTCGACCTCTAGTCCAACGAAGCAAATAATTTACATGTGTTTGTTCAAGTAGTATGTACTACTTATTACTCACAATGATAATTGGAATTATTGACGAGTAGGTATGTAAATATTTATATGAATGCCTAATTTTAACAAATTTTAAATCGTAGCGCTTAATTTAAGAGTTTTGTTAACAGAGTATTATTTGCTGTTTTATGTTTTAATGATATTTTAATAAAACTGTTATTTTGAATACCTACTTTGTTATCCATTCAAAGGCACCTTTACCTTTACCGTTAGGTATCTAACATATACTTTAAGCCGTAATGATTAATTATGTTATTTGAGTTGGAAATAAATGTTTACCTTGAGACCAAATGTGTTGGAAAAGCTGATCGCAAAAATGTAAAGTAGGTAAATATTTTAATGTCTGTTTCACCTCCAACTATCGTATTTTGAAGATCCCTTCTTAAATAATAATAATTTCTCACATTACGAATGATTGTGTCAGTATTAGCTTGCCTAGAGACAAACATAATACCTACATTACTTTACACAATGTTGATTTGGATCACTGAAATTGCTTCAGTCGTTTTACAACACTGAACATTACGAGTACTTATATTGAAATACCTAATAATTAGGTATCCTTTCAAACGATATAAATACTCATATGTTGGACTCATTCATGCGTATAAAAAAATACGCTTCAGACAGGTATCATGTGCGAGGCGTAACTGTAGTGTCTATGCATATCATGACTTCCAAGGTAAATCGTAAATTATCTCATTTCCTGAGGCCTTACTATAAGCTCTTATTGCCATCATAGTTCCACTGTGGCAGTGATACACGTCACATATGTATGTCTCATAATAAGAGTTAAACTATCATGACGATAAGGTTATGGTAGGGCCACTGAACATTTAATTATAACTGAACAACTAGAAAATATGATTTTTATATGTTTAGGTATTGGCACTAGTCATGCTACATCTGCTAAGCTGTAGCTCTGAACCGACCATGAAGAAAGGAAGACATCTAAAGCAATCCTCGGAGGAAACTAACTCGTCTTCCACCGATCTGGATCCAGAGGCGTCGCTGTGGCGTCCCAGCCCGTGGCGATTATTCAATTGGGGTTACTATTTTAACTTACCTACCTATCATCTCTTCAATAATAAGTAGCATTTATCACACAAATATGTGCGAGCATTAGATACCAACTAAGAAGTCAGATTTCGTAATGAGTTCCTTAGTTAAATGTAGCTGTACTTACTTTTTCCAGGTAGACCCTCGCAGAACAAGGAGCAAATCCGCACTCCTGACAGGTGGGAGAGGATGAGATACGGACAACACCGCCCCGGGCACCACAATGCACCGAAACTTAGACTCAAGAACAAAGTCAAATTCCTTTTTAAATTAAAGCAATTTGAAAAGTAGTGAGAATTTTAATATAAATAGATAGATATACCTCCGTGTTAGGTAATAAAATTTGTACCTACCCATCTACTTACGAGGTTTGATGTCTAGTTTAAACCACTGGTTTTTTTGCTATTACACTGCATGAGCATGACACACACATTTTCGGCTTAACCAATCAATAGATGGCGCAATGCGGCTCCTCAACGTGCAATGTAAGGGAAAAAATCTACACACGAGCATAGTTAAGAGACTTCTATCAGGTCGTGTGAGGTGGGACTCGAACTCCTAAATATTGTTTATGTTGAATTGGTAATGTGACCGTGCTTAATGACATTTAGATAAATATAGATTTTATTCGTCAGTTTCATAAAAAAACATTAGACCCCAATTCGACGGCTCTAAAATCGGCTGTCCTAGGCAACTCGACTTTTTAGCCTACTCAGCCATCCGCCAATGCTAAGGGGTATCTGAGTACAATTCGTTTCGTGCCCATGTTCACTCACTCCGTGTATTTTTAAGTCCTCCCCACAGGTCGAACAGGCAATTGAAAAATAGACATAAAAAATAGGCGTTAATAGATTGACTCTAAAAAAGACCTTTTTATTAAATACCTCATTGATATTGAAAAAATAATATGTCACACAAATTGTCAGTATTCAGAAGAAATGTATTTATAACAAACGTTTATTGTACCTACTAGGGCTTGCTTGACTGGAATTAATAATTATTTAATCTTATTTATGTACTTAATTACTTATTATAATAAATACTGCTTAGTATAAATGGTTAGGTATATTACCTCAAGTTTAAATTAGACAACATAATGTTTTACGTTGACTCGCAGCGAATGCTTACCCGCCGAGACAGCTCTTTGATTCTGCAGAAGCGAAATGACGACAAATACGAGTCGGAGGGGTTGTCTACCGCCCGCGGGGCGTCCACTGCTCGCCTGACCACCGATTCGACCACGTCCTTCATGACAGTCCGACCGAAGTGCTCCGTGCAAAAGGAACTTGTCACGATGCTGTTCGAATCTATGCTTGACTGCATTGTGGATTCCTGGGAAGTTATCTCACCGCGAAAAACTGAAGAAAGCTCACCATATATGGATTTTGATAAGACTGTCAGTGAACTAACATATAACAAGAAGAAGAAATCTACAGGTTTGATATCTTGATGCGTGACCTTTTCTCCCAATGGAGTAGCCACCTGTCCAATCCCTAGTTTATTTTTACGAATGTTCACCGGATATCTTCAAATTTTCAGCTAAGCCGTCCAAATCAAAGAGAAGTCGATCTAAGCTAGAGCTTTTCGATTCACAGGTAAATGTTA